>JAQMYJ010000040.1:6275265-6300571 GCA_030014305.1 Clarias laeviceps | reverse complement strand
TCTCCACATCATTGCATTCAGTTTTTATTCACAATTTGTTTAGTGTCCCAACTTTTTTGGAATCCGGTTTGTATATTCCAGGACAATACTGGAGATTTCAAACACCACAGATTACAGATTCCAGACGCATCTCAATATCAACTGTTCGATGGAGATGATTGCATATTGTGGACGCCTTCAGCATTATCTTTAGTTACTGTACTGTATATGAGTGAACTTTCTTGATAAAAACATGCAATTGAATAAAATCCATGGGTTGTAGTAGTTGGAGTAGTTGTTACTCAGCAGTAATGGTTGTTGTCCAGGAAAAACAAGGTCTCCCAAAGACACTGTTTGTTGCCTTGATATGAGTCCGTACACCTTAACTGCCTTATTTCTAAGTCCATATTGTTAAAAGGAGTGTCTTCCATACGTATAAAAATACAATATTTGAGACATAATTGCTGCCCAATAGCTCTTGAGTGCCCATTTCTCTGGGCTACTGTCTCTTAGGCTCAAACGGTTAACGCTGTAGGTTACTGGGTTCCTGATCAGAAGGTTTGAGGTTCGAGCCCCAGCACCACCAAGTTGTCACTGTTGAGCCCTTGAGCGAGGCCCTTAACCCTATCTGCTTCAGAGGCCCTGTATCCTGCGCTCTAACCCCAGGTTCCTAACTTTGGGATTAATAACGTACTCTAATTTAATTGAATGAAGTTCTCCCTTATTTTGTCTCGCCCATCTGACATTTAGCCCAATTTTCGCTCATATAGGACATCTGCAATACCAAACACTAGGTGTGAAGGATATGAAATGCTTGCTCTGAACTACTGCTACAGTACATCACAGGGAAGTATTGTCTTCTGGATTTATGAGCTCAAATCCACCCACAATTGACTTGTGTTGCTGTGATTGACAGAGTACATCGTTCTTCTCAACCTGGCCAGTTTTTCTTTCTTTGACTCAGATAGCTGTGGCATTGGCAGGATTCAAACTTGCAATCTTCGGACAGGAGGCCGAAAGCTTTTCGGTTGCGCTACTTGGAATCCCAAGCTTGTGTTGCTGTCTACATCAGTGGTTCTCAATCCTGGTCCTGGACAACAATCTTGACTTGTACATTTCAGTGTTTTCTCAGCTCCCAGCACATCTGATTTAACAAATGGACTAATTATCAGCCTTTTCTCAAATTAAACACAAGCACTAATACTGTATGTGCTGGACAGGGGGTCATCCGGGACTTGGTTGAGATCTACTAGGCTATGTGGAGTTTCCCCAGGTTCTCCCAGCAGTGTCAGCTGGTGCGATGTTAAACAGTAGGACTAAATTCAATTCTATCAATAGTTTGACAATGAAACTATTATGGAATCACATCACAAAGGTCTGGAAAAAAAAAGGCCTAATGAGACAAAAGTGGGGCAAAAACCATTTCTCACATTTCTAGAGTTTCCTCCCATCTCCCAATATATCCTACATATGTTGCATTTCCACAACCACCCTGACCAAGAAGCTGTTAATAAAAATAAAGGAATGATGAGATGTAATTTGATGTATGGTTTTTGCACAATAAACAGAGTATAGTCATCCCATACACACACATACATACATATTCAAAGTGCAGGGAAAAAAATTCATGCCTCCAGGACAAAAAGCAATAGATAAATAAAATTCCACTACCTGCCACCTACAGTACAAGAGAACGGCTTTCCTTTTGAATATGGTTCGTCTCTAGGGTTCGGTATAACGTTGTCAGTTTTTCGTTGCCAGTGTTACTCATGATGAATCTAAATTTAGAGCTCGGTTTAGTGACAGCATCAACAGTTAAACTGATCCTGCTAAACTGCTACTGCTACACACACACACACAAAATGAAATGAACTTCGAATAGCAGCTTATGTGTGTAGCAGAATAGCAAGTAAATAACACATTCAGAAAGACACAAGTGCAGTCACAAAACCTTGTGCTTTCAAGGGTCCATATTTTGCTATTTCTTTAATTAGGTTAAAGGGTGTCTGTTAATGCTTCAGCTGAAACCCCTCAGATTATGAATAATTTTCATACTTTTAATTCCCTTTATTACACTCATCCTCCAAAAACGTCATTTAAGCATCTATGTAAATGAGCTACTCCTGAGCCACGCCCACTAGAGAACAGCAGAGCTGAGAAACAAGCCGAGGGAGGGGATCCTCTTATATGATGTCACAATAGGAGACAAATCTAATTTGCTTATTTAAACTTGTTTAAGACAAAAAAACAACAACAACAACAACAGGAAATAAAAGTGAATTTTGCAATATAAAGGTGCCCTTTAAACATTGCACAAATAGTTAGGCTCAAGAGCCCAATGTCAATATATAGTAATCATATCTATTTTTTTTTGGGTTCTGCATCATTTCCTTACTGCTGAGAAGACTTCAACGTGTTTGCCGTCAGTGAACTTACTTATGTTTTTTACGCAGAACTGAGTGAACCACAGTGGGTGCAATACACAGCCTAATGTAAGAAAATGTTACTATTAAAATAATAAAACAACACTTAAACTCTGCCTGCAAGTATTATAAAGAGTAGTTTGGCAAGGTTGATAAACTGTAAAGATGAATATACATATTATACATATCCAACATCTCACACTCGAGAGCATGCGGAGGAGGAGGATGACCAAAATAATCCTCGGTGAGGTCTGTAGGAGGCTTCATATTCCTCTAATGAAATGGCCAGGAGGAGACTTGGCCCTGAAAAAAATGCCTTCAAGCAACTACTGTATAGATTTAAACCGAACTTCCTTTTTCTTGTTACATCTTTGATCGACTGCAGGAAGCCTGGAGTATCTCTGGTCACATTTCTTAAGACGTGCCAAATGGAAAATTGTATTTCTAAAATCTTTAAAGAAACTGTAGAAACTAGAGGAAGTCATTTTCGATCACAGTAAGTTCTTTTGTAAAGGAAATGATGTTAAAGGCTTCCTTAGGGTTTTCGGAATAGTTACATGTTAATGGTTTCCTAAGGAATCTCTGACAGCATTTGTGGCCAAATTATTATACTTGTTACTGTAGCTAACACACCGTGTACATACTGTAAAAGCTCTAATAAGCCACACATTATGTTTTTGCTGCTTGAAAACCAAATAAGCTGGAGTAAAAAAAAGTGGTAGCTAATGTAATATGGTACGAGTTATAGTATGTGCTTTAATACAGACTAAGAGTACGGAGCAACGATTTTACACGTTTACAATTTTTTAAGAAAGTGTCAGCAAGACTATGGACAACTATTCAAGCTATGAGATGCGGTGACTGTTCGCTCTCAATGTATAAAATTATCTTTAAAAAAAATAATAAAAAAATAGAATATATATATATATATAAAAATATATATAAACAAATAAAAATATAAAAATAAAGGGAATCAAATTTTTTTTTGGGGGGGGGGGGGGATGGGTTGGGTGGGCGGGTGCCACACATGCTCCTGTGTTTCACTCCTCCTCGAACAAGCAGTTTTAGTGTTTATGTGAATGAGCTACTGCTGAGCCACACCCCTCCAGAGAACAGCAGATCTGATCTACAAGCAAGGTCAGGATATGTTCTTATGTGATGTCATATTAGGGGGAAAAATCTAACTGGCGAGTTTAAGCTTTGGCCAAAACAAACTTGAGAAATAGACAGAAAGAAGGGATTTCTTTTTTAATTTTTTGTTTGCACACACACACACACACACACACACACACACACTGCAGACTGATCTTAACATCTAAAAATGATAAAAAGTGAATTTTGCATATAGGTCCCCTTTAAAGTTTTGTTCTAATATAGTAGGGAGACCCCATAGAGCACTATAGAGTTCTGCATTTTATATAAATGTTTTTTTAAACAGAGCACTTGTTATGTAGATTCTCTGCAAGTTGTGACTATCATGAAATCCGCCACATGTGCTTACACATTTCTCATTTCCGAACCACGTTTTTATTTTATTCTGCTTCATTTCCCGCGCCTGAACATAACACATTCTGTTTAAACTGACATGAACAGGGTTTATTTAATAAATCTCATTTCCACTTGGAATAGAAATATACAGTAATAGAATATATACAGCATTAATCTGTTCATTTACTTTTTAAATCCTGCATGCCAATCTTCCTTCTAAAACCCAGTATATATGATGTGCTGTATATGAAACGGTAATATAATTAAGTAAAATTAACTAAAGCTTTATTTTGTGTTTTCTAATGAGTGAAATCCAATTAAAGGCTCAAGAATGAAACACTGTGTTGTGTGGGAAGGTATTATGTGCTTTAACCTCAATGCACTGGATGACTCAGTTCACCTGGAAGCGCCACAGCGTGGGAGGAATCGAACAGAGCTGCTCATTAAGCGCTCATAAATGCTACAACCACTGTGGCCTTTGCACTCTCATTAAGTCGCAAAAAGCAATGCAAACTCTTCAATAAAACCCCTGTGTCTTTCTTTGTAATATATGAATGGTACGGTGTGAATGGTTAAAGACAATCATGAATCATGCACTTTATCGCAATTATTTTCACTAACAGAAACAGAAGGGTTTCTCAAGCTCTCTTAGAGTGCATCACAATATATATATACGATCATGGCTGAGGTGCTTTC
This sequence comes from Clarias laeviceps, assembly GCA_030014305.1. Lineage (NCBI taxonomy): Eukaryota > Metazoa > Chordata > Actinopteri > Siluriformes > Clariidae > Clarias > Clarias laeviceps. Next base: position 6,295,985 of record JAQMYJ010000040.1, on the reverse strand, counting down.
AAAAGCAGCAAACTTCACTTGCAGCCATAAAAAAAAAAACAAAAAAAAAAACACAATTATTCACACACGAGCTTGTAATCGCTCATTAATCCAGTAGGCGTTACGACTTCCTCGGTTAAATCGCATATCGTGAACACACTGAAAAATATTTCGCACTAAAGAAAGCCAACAGTGTTGCTCTCTGTCATCCTCCTTGTTCGCTGAGTCTCCATCACAGCCAGGCAAGCCTCCTCCGTCGACAATAATGATGTATCTCACTCTTTCAGAGTGCGAGTGAGTTCCCTGTGGACAAGCGGCAAGATTAGCGTACCGCGCAGGCAGAATGAATGGTGGCCTCGACACGGGAAGCAACTCCCTGGGGCTTCAATTACCAGAGCTGCTCTCTATATTGGGAGAGAACTGGCGGCTAGTTTCTCTCTCTCTCTCTCTCTCTCTCTCTCTCTTGCTTGCTGCCACATCAGCCTAACTTTTTTTTTTTAAACCCAACTGCCCTCGAGCTCTGTGGCAAAGCATTGTGGAGAAGTTGTCCTAAGTGTAGACATAATACAAGAAGTGGACAAGACGTCTACAGTGTATACTTGATTAGAATCATTTGATGTCTTTTTTTTTTTAATGATTAGAATAATTTGGCATATTGTGAATCCAGGGATGAGCACAGGACAATCTTTATGATTACAGCAGGAGCTCTTATGTTTAGGTAGAAATCTATAGTACAAGACAAAGTCTTGTACTGTGAAATTCCTTCTTCACCTCCCCTCGAGCAGATAGGGTTAAGGACCTTGCTCAACCTGGTGGAGCTGGGGCTCGAATCGCAGACCTCCCTATCAATAACTTATCAATAACCTTAACCCAATGCACCACTGCCCTAGTATGTTAAAGAGAAATGTATGTGAGATATTCTGTATATATCACAGTATGTAAAATATTTGAGTAGTACAAATGTCTTAAAGCGGCGGCACGGTGTTGGAGTGGTAAACACCATCACCTTGCACCTCCAGGGTCTGGGTTCGATTCCTGGCCTGGCTCAATTCCCGTCTCTGTGCATGTTCTCCCTGTGCTTTCATTATTTTCAAATAATTATCAGAAAGCTGTGCAGTCTTAATTGAGACTCTTTGTGGTGTGAGACTCACACCAGTGTCTGGAATGTGACATGGGTTTCCTCCAGTTTCCTTGCACAGTCTAAAGACATGCAGATTAGGCTAATTGGCGTTTCCCAGAATTGCCTGTAGTGTGTGAGTGTGTGCATGTGTGTGTGCCCAGCGATGGATTGGCACCCTGTCCAGGGTGTTCCCCCCCCCCCCCCACTCGTGCCCTGGGTCTCCTGGGGTGGGCTCCAGGCCCCGGCGACCCTGAATATGGGATAAAGTGGTATAGATGATGATTGAGTGAGAGAAATGTCTTAATGAAGGCAGTACGTCTGTGAATGATGGTTCTGGCTGAGGTATCTCGGAGCCCACTGCGTATCGCAGTAGGAAAAAGAATATATAAGTAAGACCCAAGTGAAATACCACACAGACCTCGGAACACGAATGGAACACCTGATCCTTGAAAATGAATGGATAACTTGTCACTAACTTGACGAAGAGACGCATCTGAATGTAGGAACTGTACATACTGTACAGTCTTATGCAAAAGTTTAGGCACCCCGTGATAACAGATTTTGGTGATTTTTTTAAATTAAAAAGATAAAAAAAAAAAAAACATTATTATGACACTGTGCAAAAGTTTGGGCACCCTAAGAGTTCCAGAGTCTAGGAATCTAACCCTAGATTCTTTTTACAAAGTTTCAGAGCTTAATCAGCTGGTTAGATCTGCCCAAACTTTTGCACATTGCCACAATAATGCTTTTATTAATTTTTTTTTTATCTTTTATTTTTTTTATTTATCTTTATTATTTCCAAGAAAGACAACATCTTTTCAATAATAAAAAAAAACACACCAAAATCTGTTATATATCAAAGGGTGCCTAAACTTTTGACTGTATAATCATTCAGCAACACCAGTGGCACATTACAGGAACTCGGTTGGGAGTTCTTGCCACATCAGCACCATACGCTCCAATCCATTTCCAAATGTTTGGGGCAGTAAAGGAGTTCCTGGGAGGCCAGGGTTTCAAATGTGAAGCATTTGTGACAGTCCAATCATGGCTCCAGTGTACTGGGAAATCTTTCTACCTTGATGGTATCCAAGCACTAGTGAAACTGGGATACGTAGATTACCGTAGCAGGGAGAAATGTATAGAGAAATAAAGGTAGTCTTCACTCTCATAACTACTCTCATGTGTTCTGTTATTCTGTACTATAAAAAAGTCCTGGTTTGACTTGAACACCCCTGAAGCAAGCATGACTGACGAGATCCAGAGTCTGAGAAAAGCCACAGCATATACAATCAAAGACATGCTTTTGGTTTTAAAGTGTGCACATTGCTACAAAGAATGACTGAGGTATGCAGAGGCGTCTCAGGCACACGGACACAATTGCTTTGCACCCATTGAAAACTCTGACAATCATACAAAGTATATGCAAGGAGTATTTTTAAAAAGCTATTATGTAGAGTAAATGGCAGAAAAAGTACAACATATTTCAGTAACCGAGAAAGCGACAGCCAGGCCCTGGGGCAATTCACGACTCAGCCAACGTCAGTCTCTCTCAATGCCACCCAGGCTGTATTATTGAATTGTACGTCTCTGTGGGAATTTAATTACATGGCCGTCCTGCATGATTTAAACTAGAATATGATCATCTCTCTGTTGGTGTTCTACACTGACACCGAGACAAGTCAAGAAAGCCGAGGCTCAATATACTCACCTAATGTGCCGTCAGGGGAATTGTCATACACAGAATTCCCGCGTCACGTTCTAGACACTGGTGTCTAAGCGTAGCCTTTGGAATGGAAAAAAAAACAAAAACAATATATAAGTAAGACTCTGATGAAATCACACAGAATCTCAATTAAGACTGCACAGCTTTCTGATAATTATTTGAAAATAATGAAAAAGTAATGAAAAGAATCTTCCAATCAAAATCGCAATTGGCAACTCACACTTCAGAGAGTTTTTCGAAATGAAATTGTCATGCTAATATACTTTGATTGCCACTTTATAGCAGGCAAATAAACTGGATTGCATGGGCAGATGTGGCTAGCGATGCGTAAACTTGATATTTCATATCAGATTAGTCTGACTGAGTCACTGGGTGGCGATCTTCACGCATGTTGCTGTACGCTATTTAAAATTTTCATTGATTTAGCGGTTAAAACGTGTAAGGGCATGCGTCCCTTTATATAATCAGCAGAAATCCTGAACGCTAAGAGAAGGATTTAAACCTTTCGATAACACTTATAATTACACCGCAATGATTCCACCCCCTTATGTGCACTTGAAATTGAGTGATTGTTACAGAAAAAAAAAAAAGAAATAGTTGTGGTGCTGAAAAGAAGAGGCGAGTGATATTGGCGATGCTTTAGACCTCAACTCAGTGAACCCATTCAGTCCTTACAGGTCTATGAGGGGCATTTGGAGATGATTTCAGAAGAAGTCCAGAGCATTGCTGCGATTTTTCTTCTTCAGACTTCAAAAAGGTCCAAAAAGTTTTTTTTTTTCCTGCATGTAGATTCTTACTGTATGTAATACAATTAGTCATTTCTTACTGATCATCAGTTTTACAACAGTTTTACAGAGAAAGACTATCTTTCTGGTGGACTAGGGTGTTGATGGTGCAGGGTGCTTGGGCCCGCTCATCGTTGGGCACATGCATTTAAAGGGGACATACCAATACCGTTATGACATAATTTTAGAAAAGGGGAATTTTATGTTAAAGCCCCAGATGCTGGAAAAAAAAATCATACTATGATGTCACTAAATATGATCTCACTCAATATAATGTCACACAGAAAGTTATTAACCACTTTTCGGCATAGGTTTAAGGCATCGTCATGCCTGACATGGTTAAGATATCAAAAATCCCTCTGCAATTTTGCATCCTCAATGTATTGAAATCACATAGGCCCGGTTTGGTGGCGATAATATAAAGTGAAGTACATCAATATCTATTGAGTGTGTTTAGAAAACGACCCAAAATAACTAACTTCCTGTTGAGTAGAGCCCATGACATTGAATGCAAAAGTTGTTCAGCTTAAAGAGCTTTAAATGTGTACCGGGTTTTGTGTGCATATGTACAAGTGTGTATGCCACCCCTGGGGCCCAAACTCTCAGGCAGCCTAATGAAGCCAATTTTCATGACTTTTTGAGCATATTAACACCCCCACCCCCACCCCCCAAAAGCCCCAGATGCTGGAGAGAAAAAAATCCTTAGAAGAACAAGAGAGCCTTCACCCACTATGATGACATAAGGCTGATGTCATAGTGCTTGGGCTGTAAATAATAAAAAGAGCAGGATAAGATGTCAGTTGTATAGTTTGCCTGATTTGATTATTAGCTGTACCGAGTTTCTCACATTCCCTCCATGTACTGTACAGTATGTATCATCTATTGTTCTTAAATTTCCTCCCAACCCCCCAAAAACATACCTGAAAATCAGACATGGAAGGTAACTAAGGATATTTACTGAATTAACGTACAATATACACTATGTACTATACTTATTATTTTTTTTATTAAAGGGTACTTTTTACTTTTACTCCCCTACATCTTACAACAAATATCTGTACTTTCTACTTCACTATATTTCCGCATATTGGTGTGTTACATGACCACAGAGATGTATAGCATTTGAAGCAGTGATATCTGATTATTATATTGAATTGTGTGATTTGCTTTCCCTCCCTAAAATGCTCGATGTGTAGCATGTGTTTGAAATTTAGAAGTGGACTTTTAAATAAATTTGAAGGAGGTGAGTATTTTTGTACTTTTTCCTCAAGTAGAAATGTGAATGGAGGACTTCTACTTTTACTTGATTAATATTTCATCTATTTCTACTTTTACTCAAGTACAGGGATGGTGTACTTTGCACGTAATTGGTTTGGCAACTCTAAATAGCCCCTAGGTTTGAATGAGGCTACAAATATGTGTGATCAGTGCCCTGCGATCGATATCCGTGCCATGCAGTATTTATTCCTGGCATAAGATCCACATCCGGATCCACCAGCGACCCTGACCAGGATAGTGTGGTAACTGAATCTGAATGAGTGGAAGAGCCATCTGGCTATGGCTTGCCTCTGGAGGACGGAGAGCACCATGTCGGGCTTGACTCTCTGTTCCAGGCACATTTCCCAACAATCGGCAAGAGACACGAACAAACATCGGTGAAGCTACCCGGCTCTACTTGTGATTCACTGAAGCTGCGTCTTGGATCTATCAACGTTTCTGTGCGATACAGCTGTCAGTTAGAGCGCTTTCAAAACTCCTGCAGGTATCGACTTGACATTTGGTCCGGTGGACCGGACGGGGATTAAGTCTCCAGGTTCCATGTGTGATTGTGCGGAAGGACATCAAGGACAAACAGTGCACCTTATTGAACGTGTGGCATTTGGACAGTTTTTGCATTTGCAAATCTATTGTTTATATTGCATTATTATAACACAGATGATAGGATGAAAAGAAATGAAACAGAAATGATAAAATTTGTATTAACATTTTGGATCCTTTACTCTCACTGAAATGTGTGCTCACTGGTATGAGATCAGATGAATTAGACATGCAATCTGACTAGAAGAAAGCCTGAGACCAATACTGAAACCTAATCCACTTTGTTTTTAATTCTTCTTGCTTAAAATCAAAATGCAAAAACAATGTCTAATCTTCTTCCTGGCTCGATTTCCTTCTGAGTTGCAGAATGATTTTTTTTTCTTTTTTTGCTTTCATGCCCAGGATAGTGATGAACACACGAGTGTACACAACCAATAAAGGAATTATAAAACAACAACAACAACAAACAAGCAGTAAAATTATTATAAATGGTTCATATAAAAGCTGCACGCACTCATGTAAAACCATTTAAGCCTCTGAAGTACCATGAAGCAACAGTTCTTTTGCTAAAGTGTTCTCTAAACTCTAACCAAAAAAGTTCTATGTCATATCTTTTGTCATAACTTCGGCAAACACTTTAATAAAAGTTGCGATGGTAGTACGGTCTGGAATATGAGGATATATTAAAAAGGAATCTCATTTCTTGGGCGCAGGAGAAAGGATCTGAACCTTGTAACCTTTGAAATGAAAGGCATTTTACTGCGCTGACACTGTCACCGTTTACAATTTTTAAGCTATATAAATATTGATACTGTATGCTGGCATAAAGTTAGAGACCGATAAAGCTTTCAGGATATCTGGAGCAGAATTTTATATTGCTGGGCCGTCCAGGCCCATCTGACACATTTACTCACAATATCAAAGCTTTTACTCTTACGTTGTATATATATGTGTCATGTTGAAGCTTATCAATTTAGAGGCTTTAGATGGGAAAATATAAGCTGGTTCATTCTGTCACAAGCATGGATGGTTTTTTGGAACTTGCACTTGTGTGTATAAATGCAATCGAACAGATAGTAAAGATGTAACCAAATGCGATTAAATTATTCGGAAAGAACGGATAACGTCTTCTAAATGGATGCAAATACAGATATGAATATTTTTCTTATTCTTTTAGAAAGCTTGCCAGAAAGGTTCACAGGGCATCCGGTTGAGACTAGAGTTGTGCATCATTACTGGGATCATGTGGGATGCAAGAAAAAAGCTGTGCGAGTAGGAGGATTTCACTTTCTTCCAGGCATGAGCAAGTGGTCAGACATGAACCTTGCAGGAAAACAAGAAAGAATCTGTTCATTAACATGTTCATTTATTCATCATTACCGACTACATGGTCAGGGGCTCGGTGGTCTCAGTTTGGCTTATTTTGGGAAATAGAAAACCAGCCATAATTAGAACATTCCTCAGGGAGGCAGGAACAAAAATAAGAATGACATAAATGTAAAAAATTTAAATAAAAAGTCCTATACACTATTCTACAAGGTGCGTTCAAGTCAAACCAGGACTTTTAATTTTGAGGAATAACAGAAAACAGTTATCAGAGTAATAGCTTACTTTATTTCTCTATATAATCCTCTGCTACACTGATGCACTCATCCCAGCGTTTCACTGGTGCTTGTATACCATCAAGGTACAAAGCTTTCTCAGAACGCTGGACACATGATCAGACTACCTGCTTCACGTCATTGTCATTGCCAAAACGCTGGCCTCTTTGTCTGACTTAAAAACAAATCCAACTTACAAACGTGCTCCCAGAATGGAACTTACTGCCTAGGAGGAGTACATCACAATCTATTGGGTGTGTTGAGTAGAGCCCATGACATGCAAAGTCGAAGACTACGTCTATTAGCGTGTTGATTTACTACAGTACGCATAATGTAGAAACAGTGCTGGTGATAGTTGCAGCAAGAGACAAAGGAGGAGCATTGATTTGAAAGTGAATCAAAGGGACCCATTAAGCAAAATTCACTTTTCACAAACACAAGACATTCCCTGCTTTTTTTTTTTATTGGTCGTCATATAAAAAGATCCCTAGTGGTGGGTCGGTAGCTCTTTTACTGTACATAGATGTTGAAAAGGCGTATTTGGATGAGGAATGCAATAAAGGGAGTTCGAGGGATGAAAAAATGCTTTATCTGAGGGGTATTTCGGCTGTAAAATAGCGAAATATGGGACCTATAAGCAACATGAAGGTGTTGTTTAAAATTTGTGAGTTATTTTTCAAACGATTTAAGCATATCACTCATATACTGCTACACTGCAGTATCCATATATCTACAATTTATACTACTGTACCGCACAGCGTCAAAACTGCACAACCTGATACCAACCCCTTTAACATTGCCAAATGAATATTAGACTGTATAGTGTGTATTCACTGTATCTACCTCCAAGTACTTTAATAAGCATCGGTTCTCATTTCTGTCCTCAGTTGTTATTCATTATTTCTTTCTTCACCTTTTATTTGTGAATGTCTTCATGAAATAACACTATTTAATTTGAATTTCCCACGCCAATGCACCTTCACAATACTGAAGGTTATGATCTGAGCAAATACAATGAACACACCGAGGGAATAACCTGCTACACCAGCCGGGTCTCGCTCTGATGATTGGTTTGCTCGCTGTACTGTATGTCTGCAGAGCTGTTGCCATGGGTGAGGCGGGAAAACGCAGCGCTGGCTTGGTGTCTCACGTGGACCCTTGTGCATGTATAAAGACTATCATTTTCATAATATGCTACCAAATCCCAGTTTTTATAAACATAACTTGCAATGTAAGATTAACCCGTGTGGCTTCTTCTCAGCCTCGACTGAATTGAGATGTTGCATGGGGCCATCTGAAAACAAATATCCTTCCTCCCTTAGGCAGCATCACTTTCCAGATGAGCTCCTGACATTTGCTTGACATTTGGGTCCCTTCTGTTAGCCAAGTCTGAAATCTCTGACCCAGTAAAACCCAGCTGTGGTTCTTAGCTCTTATGAGGGGTGGGGGCAGAGAGAAAGTCAGACAGGCATATGTCAACATGGTAGACATTCAAAAAGTCAATTACAGCAAATCGATCCACAATGTTATCAGTTTTAAACTATAAAAATATCCCTAGATTTAATAAAAAGTCTGAATACGGCAAATGATATGGCTGTAATACAGCACTGAAACTCGCGCATCTTGAAATGCATTTGTGTGTTTGTTGACGGGACATAGTCCCAGCCGCACGTGTTCCCCGTAGTGAGAAGGAAGTCATGTCGTGTAGTTTATGTTTATGGGTTTATGGTACTTATACTTCAGTATTATTTCCACTCATACGGAAGCGGTCGTAAATAGGGACTGATTTTGAAAAAAATGTCAGAACAATTCCAGAACAGAACAAAATGTTGTCTATTGTTATGAAATTTCAACGTTCTGGCAGTGTAGCATGTCAACATTCAGTCAAAATCATCTCCCTTTGCAGGAGTCTGCAGCAACCTTTGTTCCGGGATATGTTTGAGAATCTGCGTGAACGATATGAACTCTGTCAACAGTGAGGCGGTGCACACACACATTTCAAACACTTACATTATGTGTACTGTAGTAAAGCAACACGCTAATACACATAGTCTACGACTGTTCTGGCAAGTTTGTAAGTCGGATTTGTTCTTAAGTCAGACAAATTGAGTCTTATACACAAATATACAATGTGAAACGTACCAATCCACTTGACTATATTTCTGTCCCCTTTCCAAACACTGTCCTTATTGTGGCCAAAAACTGTTGTCTCTGTGCCCTAAAATCGTGAGGGGAATCCCGGACGCCATTTTGTCTCAGAGCTGTTTTCACCTGTATTGAACTGTGAACTCTGTTTTGTTGAGGATTTTTCGAAATTCGGATTATTCCTTACTGGGACAGCTTTACAGGACATTACAGACATTACAGACATTTCCTATCATCGTGGTTCATTCATTGAACCTGCTGTGGGCGACTCCTTTCTTCCGCACCCCCACACGCACACACGTACAATATACCAGACTTTAGACATTTTATACATTCACTTACACAATGAAAATATTGTATATAATTGTAAAAATTGGTATTTGGTGGACTGCAGTGTCAACTTTTTGTACAATACACGTGAGCTACTTCCTTGTTTTGTTCGAATCTACGAATGTTCGTAGAAGTGCGGCCCGTTCATTTCTGCGGGAAATTCGTAACTGGAATGTTCGTAAGTCAGGGACTACCTGTAGCTTGTTTTCAGGAGAAATAAACTCACAGATGACAACAAGCTAATATTGTCCGCCTTTTCAGTTCAGTACTGTATATTTTGGTGCAAACTGTATAATAGCAAGCAGGGTTGACTAAAATGCTTTATCAGATCAATTGACCAATATTAAGTAAGATTAATAATATATACCAATTACATTTTATTGTTATTTTTTTACAAGCAATGCACTGGGTTAAGTAAATAATTAAATTACGGAGAAAAGAAATATTTTCTGTAGAAAAACCTTCAACAACTATACATTATCATTACATGAAGAGAGGCACTCGACCTTGTCATGTGAAAAATCATTAGATTACAGTTACTGAATGTGAAGTGGTTCTCTGCTTTTGCAGAGGATTACCTTTCACAGAGGCCTTTTAAAATTTACATTTCTCTAAACGCTCTTTATACTATATTATACATACAGCAGTACTGTATATAGTAAAAGCATTTCCATACACACAGTGTGACGAGAAGAGAACTTCGATCGAACTAGGATCGAAACTAAACAGCTGTGTGGCCACTTGTTAGTGAGACTAATCAGAAAAACGCTTTTGTCTGCTAGGAAGGTTTCTTATGGCCACACAGCTGTTTAGTCCTAGTTATGTAAGTTCTTGTCACATTGCGTGTGGGAAATGCTCTTACTTTTAGTCTTACACCTACCTCAGATTTTTAATGTTGATTTTTTTTATGGTGCAACTTTTCTGATCATGGTCATTTATGATTTTTTTCCCGACCACATTTCGTTGGTAAAGTTGACGGTTCAGCATTAAGTGTTTGACAATTTCCTTAGTTGGCTTCTTTGCTTGACATAAGACAATAATTTGACCTTTCTGAAACACAGTCGCATCTTTTCCATGACCACATGATATTGTCTTAAGTCACGGGCTGTTTAATAAATGAGAAGCGACTCTTTGCATCAGTTAAAGTTAAATTAATTGTTGCCAATTACATTAATCATTGTCACATTAATTATTTAGCCAATCAAAGTTTTTGTTTTGCGTATTTGCCAATTTAAATCCAAATGGTGACCTCTTTTTGCCAGGCAGTGTATAAATAAAAGCCCAAAAAAAGTCAAAGTCTCCTGGGATAGGCTCCAGGACCCCCACGACCCTGAATACAGGATAAACTTCTTCCTTTTATTTGCCACAGTGAATCATCTGCCTCCATCTAACCCTATCCTCTGCATCCTCTTCTCTCACACCAACTAACTTCATGTCCTCTCTCACTACATCCATATATCTCCTCTTTGGTCTTCCTCCTGCTTTGCAGTTCCAACCTCAGCATCCTTCTACCGATATATTCACAATCTCTCCTCTGAACATGTCCAAACCACCTCAGTTTGGCCTCTCTGACTTTATCTCTTACATGAGTTCTCCTTCTGATAGACTCATTCTTGATCCTTGTCACTCACAAAGGGAACCTCAGCATCTTCATCTCTGCTACCTGCAACTCTGCCTCCGGTGTTTTCTTCAGTGCCACCAGCCCAAAGAGAGTTTCGGGGTGATTGAGCGACGACTGTTCAATTATAGTGCGCCTGTACAGTACCTACTGTATGAGAGCTTCTGATTCCTGTCTATGGGTGAAAGAGATGGAACCTTCTGTGGCTTTCTGTCGTTGTAGCCCATCCACCTCAAGTACTTGTCTGAGTCACTATACACTTTGTGTCAATCCAAACCAGTGTTTCCGATTCCCTCTGATCTCTCCCAACAACAAGTTGATGTTTCAGCTCACAGAACATCGGTAAACAGGATGTTTTTACTTTAGCATTTGCAGTACTATTCTGTTTAAATCCCAAAAAGTCTTTTACAGTTTCTGGAATACTCAAAGTAGCCCTATCTGGTACCAACAAGTGTATAAAATACCTCCGAATCCAGTACTGAAATTACCCAGTCCATTGGTTAATGCTTTATCTCTCTCTTTCTCTCTTTTACACACAGACACACACACACACACTTCTTTCTAATTATAAAGGGAATGATAATTACCTGGCTAGATGAATCAAGTGGGTGTCATTCCTCTAGGAACGCGGTAAAGTTTGTTTAGACAAGCAGCACACATACAGATGTAAGAGTTAATTGGTGCCGTGACCCGGATGAATTTCTGATTATTATTTTTTTTTTTTAGCAGCAGAGAAGTAATGATCATAAAGGAGAGAATGCGAGAGAGCATTTGGATAGTCTAAATGACTATTGCAGTGATTACAAATGTGTAGAAATGATCTCAGTACCGATCAGATAATTTGAACCTTTCTTAATGTGTGTGTTACTTGTACCTAAAATAGACGATCTTTGAATATGAATTTAGTTATAGTTCAACTTGACAGGTGTTCAATAGAATGAAGATTTAGTAGAATGTCAAATTCTGTGAGTTATGCACCCTCTTGGCCACAAATATACTCTTCAATCATCGCACGTGTGCCAAGGCCAAAGAAGTGACCCTAATACCGGCGAGACGGGTCTGATCTACAACACTTGATTGTTAGTCAAGTACACGTCTCATTTGATCATCGACTCATCATTGCAACAAACAACATTAAGACACTCGCTCCACCACAGCTTGACAACACCAAACAAGAGAAATTTGACATAGGAAAGCTGGTCAATGACGCGCTCAAACGCAACTACTACAAAAAAGAACTGAGAAAGAAAGTCAACATCACAGTAAACCATCACAGATCTGTCGAATACTGCCAAGACCTAAGAGAGAACATCAATGAAATAGTGGGAGAAATCATAGGTATTGTCAACCCCAAAGAAAAAAGGAGTCGACATCAAATACTGGACAGACTCTCAGAAGAACAATAATGCCTAAAAATCCTAACAACACCATCAACCATCAACACCATATGTCCAGAAACAAAGCCGCATCTAACAACTTTAGCAATGCGAAGTTGACATGAAAGGTAAATCATGTGATTCGAGGATGGCGCGCAAATGAGGATGAGTTCCCAGTTGAGTCTGGTTCCTCTCATGGTTTCTTCCTATTGCCATCTCAGGCTTTTATTTCCTTGCCCCTGTTGTCATCTGCTTGTTCATTAGGGACAATTTGATTATTTAGATTCATACATACAATATTTTCTCACACATTCCATACTCATTTCCATAATTTTCTTTTGGGCGCAGAGACAATACTTTTATGTTTCACGTGTGAGATTCATTTTCTTAGGCGTGGTTATGGTTTTTGGCCACATGATGGCAGTGTGGGGAATGGGGCCAGAGGTATAATCAAGTGGATTGGTACATATTACGTTCTATATTTATTTCAAAGGTGTATAAGACTCGCTTTGTCTGACGTAAGAACAAATCTGACTTATGATCGTGCTCCTGGAACAAAACTTGTTTGTAAGTCAGGGACTACCTGTAAAAATAAAATAAAATAAAATAAAATAAAATCTCCTAAGCAGTTCAGGAAATCACAAGATCCAAGCCAACAGCATTGATAATAAAAAAAATAACAACAATGAGGTTGTCACACAACCTGAAGAAGCTGCAGAAATAGTGACCAATGATTTCACGAATCTCTTCTACATCGAGCCCTTCAACCCTCACACCATCACCAAAGAGTGAAACTAAACTATGGCAGAGCCAGCAGCCCAGATGAGCTCTTTAAGTACAGTGTTCCAATCATACATCAGGAGACTGCAAACATCCTCAACAATATGTCTGAGAAAGATAAAAACCAGAACAGGGCATGGTTGGAAAGCAGCTTGGAGCAATGAACAATCATCCCACTTAAAATGCTGCGCAAATCCTTTCCCACATCATGCTCCGATGCATAAGACCAGTCATAGAAAAGTTCATCTCCCCAAGCCAAAGTAGGAGCAGGGATATTGGAGTATATCTAATGCAATGTGGGCTCATAAATGGATGGTTGCACATGTGATGAGAGCATGAGAAGAGATTAGGATCCTAGGTCTAGACGTGTGCCGCAAGTTTCGACTCCACTGATTGCTCTGTTTCAAGAGTACAGCACCAACATCACCACACCACAAGGAGACTCCCTCACTCCAGTTCTCTTTACCATCTGTCTTGAGCTGGCCATGAGAAAAGTCTTAAATTCAGTCCCTAGGCAGCCATAAGACAATCGAGTGCCACATGAGATTATCTTTGTTGACAACAGTGACCTGATCAGCACATCAAGACAGTACACCAAGGTCACAGAACAAGAAGCGTTGCGAATATTTAAAAAACGGAACCTTACTGTGAATACAGACAAGGCAGAGAAAACCATCCTCAAACGAGAACAGAGAAAAAGAAGAATGGTAAAAAATGTAAAAAAATAAATAAATCAGTACTCTCCTTGGTGACGGTGAAGAGGTGAGGTGGCACAAACAACTAGCTGCGATAGCTTTCAACATTGCGCAGCCTCTGGAGCCAAAAAACAACATTTAAATTTAAAGACAAATAAGATCTTGAAGTGTGCATCACCTCATCTTGACATAAAATGTATTCACAAGGGCACTCAACAAGGTCAAATATTTTGCAGCTTGATGCATTAAAACAGAAAAAAATATTTGTCACAATTACCTTACCTGCAGATAAAGCACCCCAGGAGTAGATACAGTATGGTTAAGGAACTTGTTCAAAGGCTCAGCATTGGCAATGGCTGGTGCTGGAGCTTGAACCCCTGACCTTCCGATCAGTATCTTAGTAACTCACAGCCTTAACCGATTGAGTCACCACTGACGCAAAAACATCGTTGATTTTGGTGTTTTTCGATACTTGAGATCTGAAATCCGATAACCATTAAGAACGAAGTTCTGTACAGAAAGAGCAAGAAATGTGAGTTATAAAGCATTACAGTATATGCAAAGCACACTGGAAAATACACGTCATAATACGTCCAACTGGTGACGAACGGTTTCCAGGGCCGTCCATGCTGAACTCTGCCGGTAAAGCTAAACACCGACCTAAAATCAGCAGCCTTCAACTATTCAGCTCAAGGAGCTGAAGGAGATTGAAGACCTCAGGAAACTTACAAGAGTGGAGAGCAATCGAAGCTCATGAAAAAAAAAAGTCATCAAAGTCATGCAAAGCCCCAACCAATGCAGATAAACCTTGTGTGTGGGTGAGGTGTGAGGGAAATGAATTATAGAAAATGGAATGTTGTAGCAGTGCAGTTCTGAAAGAACACACGGACTCGTAGAGAGTGTATAATACAGCTTAGTGTTCTTTCATTTTAGTCTTTTCAAATAATGCCTAAGGCTGAGTTTATTATGTTTGGTCAAGTGTTAAACACTGTTCGGGGTTTTTAATTTTACTGAATAATAAGATTTATAGAAATCCCCAAATTCGTATAGAGACGAAAAGCTTTCTAAGTATAATAATTCCTAAAAGAAAATATTTTGTATCTAAGCAAGCAGCTTTGACTAAAAGATTTTCCCTGAAAACCTGACTATAAAATATATTAACTCTATGATTAGTCTGTAGGAAGTGACTGAGTAGAATTATACAGCAAGTAACCTACATACGAACATTTTGAGTTACGAACTTTCAAAGATACGGACATGAATTCTCACTTGTTTAATCGCAGAAGTTAGATCACATCTCTGGCATACTGTACATCATCACGTGCGTGTGGCATGCATCCCAGGATGTCCGGAAGCAAGTGTTGATGCTGATGTAACCTGGTAGAAGCGGCAAGCAAAAACGATGGAGACAAAAGTGAAAATAATTAAAAGAATGGAGCGAGGTAAAAAGATATTGCTTTTTCATGAATTTAACATAAATTGTTCAACCATTGGCACAATTCTAAAGAACAAGGACAGGATCATGGAACATGTTAGTTTTATACTGTGTATAGCCAATTGCGTTGGTACTCTAGTACCTGGACAATGTTTGTTGGACTTACGAACAAATTGGACTTACGAACGTTTGTTGTAGACTTACGGTATTGGATAAAACAAACCTCCTCCAAATGAGACCAGTATTCATATTATCCAAAAGCTTTATCTGATTTGGCTTTGGCCTGAACGAATTAGGCACTTCTCAAGAAAGCCTGGATATTTCTGTTGCATTGTGCGGGTCACATGCAGCTCCCAGAGAAATACAACGAGCGAATCGATTGTAAGGTTAAGGCTGACGCACTGGCTGCTCAAAGAAATCACTAGTGTGATATTAACACTAAAGGTTTATGGTCTAACTACGAAGTGTGCGATCGATCGGCAGTTTAAAGCTGTAGCTGTTCATTTGACACTGGTAACACTGTGTAGGACGTCAAATTGATCTGAGCTTTTGGTATCATGGACCTTGATATTTCTCCGCTATGATATTTTCCACTCGGTGTGATTAGTAATATGCTTTACCCCAACACAACAGAAAATAGGTCAATACAGAGTGTAATGACCCATAAAATAATTGAAAGAGTCTCAATTTTTCATCCAAAGGTGACTGTTAGGAGCCTCATGTGTCCAGCCTGGGAAAATGGCCAAGATTCTGGATCAGACCGGGCTGCTTGAGACTGTGTGAGCATGGGGAAGATGTGATGATATGCATCAGTGAGTTGCAGCTGCTCCACTCTGCTTCACCCCTCCTCTCCTCTCTATAGATTTATAACTCTGATTAGCAACCAGTGATCCAGAACATCAGGACATCTTAGATACAGTTCACTAGGAGTCAGATTCTTTTAGATATGGTTTACAGATGAGGGGTTCTCTCTCGCGCGGTGAAACTGATTTTTCAGAATTGAGTCATGGGATGCTTTCGTATATCTTATGAGGAGGAAAACGCACAAGGGCAGCTGTGATTGATAGAGAAAAAATAAAAATTTCCCATCAGAACTGGTTTTACGGTTACATCAGTCATCAGTGGGCTTTCATTCATTTATTCATTTTTAGTACCTGCTTAAAGTGGCATAGTGGCTTAGCGGTTAGCAATGTCGCCTTGCACCTCCAGGGTCCGGGTTTGATTCCAGCCTTGAGTCTGTGTGCATGGAGTTTGCATGTTCTCCCCATGCTTGGTGGGTTTCCTCTGGCTACTCCGGTTTCCTCCCACAGTCCAAAGTCTTAGCACATTAGGCTAATTTACGTTCTCAAATTGCCTTGTGTGTTTGTGTGTGTGCCCTGTGATGGATTGGCACCAGGGTGCACACACCTCATGCCCTAAGTCTCCAGGGATAGGTTCCAGGCACTCCATGACGCTGTATACTGGATAAAGCGGTATAAATGATGAGTAAGTGAGTGAGAGTGAGGAACTGTTTAAGTCTGGTCAGGTTTGTGATGGATCTGTAGTGTCTTCTTGGCAACCCTGAACCTCAGGAACACTGGAATACTGTACATCCGTGAGATAATGCCAGTCTATTGCAGGGTTCAGTTTATAAAAACATTCACACCTTAGGATCAATTTAAAGTACTGTAGACAATCCCCTGAATTAATTTTTTTATGACAAAGGGGTCAAAAAGTTGGATGGTACCATCCTGTACAGCATACACGTTAAAGATTCAGTAGTGGTACACAGTATTGGAAAGAGAGTATAGCACCTGCCTGCCAAACCCCACACTCAAAACTGGTCACGAAAGCACTTTCAGCTAGAAAACACATCTGCTAACATTATGCCAACTTAAACAACACTCTGACTCCTTAGTAATTGCTTCTACATCATTTTGAATTGCCTTTGAACCGTCCAAACAACAACTAACCCCAGACGAAAGCCACTTCTTGGTGTGTGGAACAAGGGAATCCTCACCCTACATAGCACACTAGCTTTCCATTTTACACTATTTAGCACAACCCAGGAACTTTTTTCCCCCTGTAACAGAACAGTTAGCTAGCTGAGGCTATTCTAAAGCCTAATAAGTTGCTTAAGTTAGAAGATTTACAGGACTGTCCACCACCTCCATAGTTTATGGAATGAGACCAGATAACCCATACAGAGAACATGTGGAATGCCACACAGAAAGTATCTTGAGCTGAGGATTAAATCCAAGTCCCTGGAGCTGGGAGACAAGAACAGCATCTGCTTAATTTCTATCATTTCCTAAATAAGCTTTTCTGCATTTATTTATTAGAAACAAAATTATATGCCAGAAAGACTATTTCAAACATGAAATTAAATACATACAGCATTGGTGGGGTGTTCAGGTCAAACTAGGACTTTTGATTGTGCAGAATACACAACATCTTTATGAGACTAATAACTCACTTTATTGCTCTATATAATCCCCCGCTACACTAATGCACTTATCCCAGTAAGCGGTAAGATACCATCAATGCTAGGTGTTTAGATTCTTTCTCCTTTTTATGTAGGAAGCGAAAGTTTAGAAAGGGTGAAAGTGTTACGCAGGAGTAATTCAGCTTCTAACTGATTAGCTTGCATCAAATCGGGTCATTGGTTTTTCCTACAGTATTAATAATTCTGATGTGCATTTGAAAAGGGTTTCTATTATGACTTGGCTATGGGATTGACAAGGAACAAAATGGGTATAAATAAATAAAATAAGGGTTAGTATATAAATATCACACACACACACACACACACACATATATATATATATATATATATATATATATCTCACTGTAATGGTGAAATTACACACAGAGGAAATAACACAGGGAAAAAAACAGCAATTACGAACAATTACTATCGATCAGAGCCTGGCTGGCTGGCTTTGAACTGTGAAGCACAGTTTGAGAATTCGATTTCTTCTGTTTGTTGTGAAGGCCCATTTCATTTGCCCTGTTTTATGTCTGTTTCTAAACCAAGGAAACCCTCAGAGCTGATGGGCTCCGTAATGTGGTATGTGGGTCTATATTGAATCTAATGATGCTTGGGGTGACTTGAGAGTTGCTGGACATTCAAGACCACCACTTTGTCTCCTTATTCCTCATGGTCCATTAGCCTGGAGTACAAAATATACTAGTGATGGCCTTTAGGAACAGCAATAAATGCATGTCTATTGGGCTAATGCACTGTATGCCACGGTGCTGTTGTCTGATATATGTTAAAAAAAAAAAAAAAAAAAAAACAAAGGAAGAGAATTTGGCAACTTTACTCCAGACACTGCTTCTTGATTTCAAAGAGCTTTTTAAGGCTGTAATCAGTTGTGATGCAGCGTGTGTTAGGCATCGCCTATCCTTTTCATGTCCCAGGGTTCACTTTCCTTTTACAGGGGTAGGGATGAAGGCATGAAAGGAAAAGTACACGTTTAAAGAATTGAAGAGAACATTTCTTGATGCTTGTGAATTTTTTATATCTCTCCAAACACACAATACAAACTGCCAATTTAATTTTTTGCTCTTATCCAATTTGCTATGTCAAAGAAAAAAAAAATATATATAAAAAAAACCTTTTCAGATAGCTTACTTTGACAAATTATTATCAAAAGAAGAGTACTTTTTCATCTCAGTATCTGAGGCTGTTGAGAGATGGCATTGAAATAGGACTGGCAAAGGAGAGGGGAAAAGTAATCGAGGCCACATGGAACAATCCAAATTGGCATTCTGGTACGAAGACAACTGCATACCCTGAAGGGGACAAACAACATTAAACACAGTGTCAATACGCTCAAACAAACACATTCTGAGAGCTATCCTAAGGCGACTTGATGCTGCTCTAGTAGAGAGGTGTAGTGAGCAGGTGAGAACTCCACAATAAAGAGAAATCCTTCTCACCGATAAATTCAGTAAATACCGGCAATACATGTCTAAGCAAGCTACTACAGTACAGTATGTGGGGTTTAAGTATTATGATTGTTTTAAATCATTCGTAGTTTCTTAAAAGTGCCATGAGACATGGTGCACATGGACAAACTACGTTAATCTACGGTGTGAATGGAAGTCTCGTGGATACCGCTACCATCATGATACCATAGTACGTCCAGGTATGATGATTGGCGTGATAGGTAGGTCTGAACGGGCGAGTGAGAAAATTCCAGCGGAAAATTCCTGTATAACCGCTGCTCTAGGGACTGGATATTTCCTTTAGCAGAGCCAGGGTGACAGGTGAAAAGTCAGGTGGCTGGTGGGGAAATGCATGGTTAGAAAATGAGACTAGGTAGTGATGATTTGCGATTGTGATTTTGTGATTTGTATTATGTATGAGGATGTATAAGAATAGATGTGTTGATGGATTGTTGAACGTGTATGGTTAATAAGTGAGAGAAAGATGGAAAGAAAGATAGACTATATAGATCGGATATGTATGAATTTAAACATACTATACTAATTATTTACATATATTTATACATGTACATATATATATATATATATATATATATATATATGCATTAATATGCACATATGATTAAATGTAATAGTAGAATAACTTCCTGTCTGTGGTGGCAAATGCAGCTATACCACTCCTGGAACATCTCTAAAGTGGGATCTGGCAGAGTTGGATAGAAGCATTTGTGCACGAGGGCAGAGGTTACATGAGCTCCAGAGAAATAATCTGGAGACATAGTTAAAAATTATATGAGCTCTGGAGAATCCAGAGACGAAGACGTGAATGGGTGACAACCGAAGACGACTGCGAAGAGCAAGGCAAAGATTTACAGTCACCAAGCACTATCCACTCTCACATGCACGTTAATTATTGGACATCTTATTATTATCAAATTATTCCCTCACACGAGCCTATGTCAGAACAGCATGTTTTAGAAAAATGTGTTGTGTAGAATTTTTCCACCGTTTTAAAAGTAACTAAATGATTTAATATGGTTGCCAATGAGATAATTGTAAGAATATTTAGTACACTTCAAGCATGTATACTAACGTAAAGTGATTAATATATTTAAAATAATAATAATATTAGATTATATTAAAATATATCTTAAACTAGTTTATAGAAATGTTTATTGTTACAAACACATGAGTAACATACCATGAATATACTCTTATCAGAGCAGTAGCACGCTGGTATGGTTCTGGCCAAGTCCAATTACTAAAGGAAAAATATACAATTTGAGGTTAATAAAAATATAGGCCTACTTCTATATTACTGTACTGCGAATGTGCTACCAGTACACTATAGGGTTTAGGACCGTTTACAAATGGAGAATGCG
>JAQMYJ010000040.1:6241529-6270700 GCA_030014305.1 Clarias laeviceps | reverse complement strand
CTTGAAAAGTTTTCCCCCCCTCACATATACTAATGTGCCACAAACAGGAAGTTAATATCACCAACCATTCCCATTTTTTTAAGGTGTATCCATATAAATGGCCCACCCTGTAGTATGTAAACTATATTTTTTGTATATTTTTACGTGATCCATAGTACCATTCTATAGGACATGGTAGAACCATGTGCCGTTATACCTTAGTACTGTATGTACTGCACCATGGTATAACCATGTACCATAGTGTGGTACATGTACAGTAACATTTCAGCAAATAATATGCCATGGTACAAGTACCATAGGACTACCACAGTACCAGCACCATGTGATTTCTACATGCCAAGCTCCTCTTACTCCTGCATTCCCATATGACTCTGTCATGTAGATTTCTTGAAAGGCAGCTCTCTGTTCCGATGAGGTTTAAGCCAAGTGTGTGAGTGTTTTTTTAAGTGCCCGTCTAAAGCATTATGGTTTGACAGATAAATCGTACGAGTCCCTGAAGCACACAGGCTCATATGAAGTCCAGAGATCAGCCATAACAAGACCTGCATGCCACTGTCCAGATCACAGATTGATGTTGCAGCGCTATTGATTCCATATCTCCAAGTAGTGCTTTCGATGAGTAAATATGTGCATAAATATGACAGCAAGATGACACAGGAATGGATGGCTGTGTCAGATTGAAATGGCCCTGAGGTCTCCTGGGTCTTTAATAGAGTCGCCTGTTGGCTACTGATGAATGATAAATTGCCAATCAGTAGCTAGATTGCATTAAAAATGTGCTCTTATCCAGAAAAAAAAAATTGAAGCACACAAAAATGCCCAGGCGTCCCGATATGATCAGATGAGCAAGCACCTGTATCGCTGCGGGTGGTCTGGCTCACGTCGTGATTGGATCACAGGTAAAGTCAGCCAGGTGTGAATACAATCCCTAAAGTGGGTTCATATTAAGAACCCTATAAGCTGCAGATCAAGATGAACACACGGCCTCCGGTCTTAAAGTATGGCCTTCATATATCGTATATGGAGGAAAAAAAAAAAAGTCCCTTACCAAAGTAAAAGTAAATTCAGTGCCACTTGGACACCCAAATCCTCTCTGATCATCGTACACCTGCCATGTTTGATCGCAGTTCATTTCAGTGAAACTATTACAGCTGGTTCATCTCCCGCCAATTCACCAGGTTTGCACATGAAATGAGATCCGATCGTAACGTAACCAGAAAAATAAGAGGCAACATTCATTATTCAAATAAGATATTCAGATATGGATCGCATTTTAATTCCAGGTCTAAATGGGACCTGAATGGTAAAACGGTCCGTCTTTAATAGCTGGTGTATACTGGTCTTGCTGAGCCGCCGCAATGTTTAATACATGACGTGTTTAGGGAATCTTGCCAACGTCCTCTATTAACAGCTTGGTTTGTAAGTGAGAGTGAGAGTGAGAGTGCTGACTTACAGCGAGGTGCAGTGAAAACACCCTTGCTTTAAAGCAATACCCAACTTACTGTGAGATAAACATTAAAGAAAAAAAGGCAGAGCTAAGCAAGTGTGCAGATGGAGCCTAAACTGTGAAAACAAAAAGTGTTAAAATGTCTTCAATGATTGTAATCCATTGCAATCTGCTAAAATAAAATGCGATTTTTGATTTCTAATAGAACTTGTAATCAATTTAGTGATGAAATTCCAGATGTTTTGCAAAAGGCTTTAAAAAAAAAAAAAAAAAAAAAAAAACTGCAGCAGCTCTGGTCCCTCTGGGCGTGGCTCAATGGAACCACTGGTGGTGTGTTGTGAGTCTGGCACCGGGACGTTGGGTGCCATGGGTTGTAGGGTGTTTGTATGGGTTGTTTGTGTTTCAGAATCTGAATCATTGGATCTCAGAAGCGGCAGGCTGTGGTGCACTGGGTGTTCTGATACTTTTCTATCATCGCCAATGTTGACTTTTTTTTTTTTTGGTGGCTTGTGCTGCATTGGCTTTTGTGTTGGTGTTTGGGAACAATCCGTATGGAGATGAATCTTTGGTGTCCATGATTCAGTAAAAAGTTTGGACACGCCTTCTAATTCCATGGTCTTTCCTGATTTCTTTCTACATTGTAAAACAATACCGAAGGTGTACAAAATATACAATAATCTCCTTTGAACTGTTGATATTAAGATGTATCTGCTACTTCTGCTCTGTAAAGACTTCATAACGGCTCTAATCTGAGGTGCTGTTTGTTAATTGGCGATTTCTGAGGATGGTGACTCTAAATGAACTTCTCCTCTACAGCAAAGGTAACTTTTGATCTTGCTTTCCCGGGAAGGTGAGTTTCATCATGGTGCTTGATGGGTTTTGCAAATGCACTTGACACAATACTGTTCTTGCAAGAACTGTTCCAGTAAGACAGGAAATGTCTTCAAATAACAACAGACTGTTGTGGATGTTGTTATCTAATACCATATGTGTTATTTTATAGTTTTGAAATCTCCAGTATTGTTCTAAAATGTAGAAAATAAATCACAAAATACACACACACACACACATATGCTACATGTACATTGCTGATGTTTTCATGGCCTCGGGTAATGAATGTACATTGACTGAAAAAATGCGAGCTTTATTTGCAAACCAGTGATTGGAACGTTTGTGGAACTTATGCTTTCTTACAAAAAAAAAAAAAAAAAAAAAAGACCAATTCCGTGTCTGTTCCTCAGACCTCAATATTTTACTTTTCCGGAGTCGCCCTGACGTGTGCAGGAAAACCAATCAAACACTGCCTGCAATTTCAATAAATTAGTGATGAGGATATTTAGAACCTCGTAAAATGTTTCTTATTATCTTTGCAGTGTTTTGTCCTCCATGTGCTGTTACTCACTTTTAAATGCTGTTATGAGAAAAAGACGCACATCTCTCGGGTATCTGAACATAAAGACCACAGACAGTGAAAGAGAGAGGGAGATAGAGAAAGCGAGACAGAAATTCAGAGATTTTCTCCTGTTATTTCTGGGAACAGTACGGCATGATGAATGGCTGAAGACTCTCCTTGAGTTTCTCAGTAATTGGAAGCGAGGGATGTTGTGCTCTGCATATTTGCCAGAAGCATAACAGACTTTATTAGGAACCATAAAACACCATTAAAATTCACAACCGAGGGAGCTCTGCCTACCCCTCCAGACTGATAAATTACTAACCTACTGTTCACTGAAAGTGGCCGTTTTCTTTGTGCCTGTTTTTCTATGTTTGCTAGACCCTTATGTCCATCATGTAACTTTATTTTTTATCATTTCTATTTTAAACAAAACACTCTCTCACGTGGCTTATCATTTTTCCCAGGCCACCGACTTAACAATAAGCTAAAAGAAATAATAGGTAAACATCTTTCTCGCTCCTTGGACACCGGAAGCGTAGAAATCTACATGATGGATGTTAAAACAACAGATGCAACCTGACCTCGTCGGCACACGTGATGCACGCATGTACACGTTCACGTCTTTTATTTCCTAGCTATCTCGAAGGACACGTCTCATGTGACATTGCATGTCGCCTTGCAGGCAAAATGTTTTTTGAGTTTTTGTTAAAACAATCAAAAGCAGGCTGACCCTAGAAAGCAAACAGTGAAGAGAAAAAAAAAAGCAGCTGGTAATTTTTTTTTTTTTTCTTTTTACACTTAAAAATACCAGACAGTAAGGTCGATACTATCAAAGACTTCTCATTTTCATTACCAGGAGAATCAGGTCAAGAAGTCTAACATGGTGAAGCAATGACTCCCATCAGCTGCTTGATTATATGATAATATTGTCCGTTTCAATCTGCAGACAGTCTTGTGGTTAACGTTATGAGATACACATGATGTCCAAAACGCAAAACGCTTTGTGTCTTTAAGACGTGATCGTCTCTGGGCTGGAGCAAGAGTCTGAGCGATTCTTCATTTTTTTACTTATTTTTTTGGATGTTGAAGCAAATCAAACAGGATTATGTTATACTCCTACACTCCATGTCAGCAGCTTGTTCTGCATCTTTAGAGGCTTGAAGCAATGTGTGCTTCTTTCTGGCCTTAAAACTGCTATCTCAGATTTATACGTCTTGCAGTTCTTTTGCCAATGATCTCATTATAAACTGATAAGAAGGACACTAAAATGTCCCGCTGGAGGTGTTTGACTGGTCGTATCCAAAAAGTCAGGCTCCGGTAGGGATGTGGTGGTGGAGGAGACTGGTGGCTCGGTGGTGGTGGTGGTGGGTCTTGTATGAGCTCCGGGTGGGGTTGGGGTGGGGGGTTGCGAGGATGGATAAGATAAGATGTGCTGGTCTGATGGATGTCATCTGGTCCTCAATGTTCACGTGAATGTCAATAGACCTGCATGCAAAGAAAGAGAAAGACAACACGTGAAAGGGAGCAGGAGAAAAAAAAAAAAGCACTGCGTGTTATGATCAAAGGAGACGAAGAGAAACGGGCAGCATGCAGTGTTGTTCTGCTTCGTGTCTTCCTTCTCCTCGACTCTTTCGGCATTTGCATTTTCATTGATCTTCTCGTTTATTTTGTTTTCATGCGGTTCGCAATAAAATTCCATCACGCCTTGTGTGTCATATTTTATAGCAAGCAAAGGGGGAGGCGGAAGCTCGATAGATGTAGGAGAGGGAATTTTTTTTATTGTAGAAGATTTATATTAAAAGACATAGCGGCGGATACAGATGCCATACGAACCACGTTTTTGCATGACTTACTTCATATGATTTTAATATCCGTATGCACCGAATTCTGTTTGCTCTCACCCAATGAGCTGGCATGTCTCCAGCATAATCCCTGCACTTTCTCATTATCCCACTTCCCACATCAGCTCGAGAATCTATAATTCATCTACAGTCACTGGTATGAAACTAACAGTCTCCCTAACACGTTTTGCCACTTAAATAAATAATTCAGCATGGGAATTTGTAAAATTCACTGACCAAATGAATCTTTAATAGGCTCAAATAGAATTTCACAGATCGGAGCAGAATTTCATAAGTTCCAATCCTCCCTCTCACAAATAAATATTTATGATTCCTCCACTTGCACGTTTCTTCCTGTGTAGCTGTAATTGCCTGTGATTGATGTGGGTTTTCTCCTGTTGAATTCGGAGAGATCAGTCTTCTGATGATGAGGCTGCGGCGAACTGCAAATGCAGACAGCACCGCTTTGGGCTTCAAGACAACTCGTACTTGTTTTTTAATAATGCATGAAAGTAGTTCACACATCTGACACAGGGAATTTATAACCGCGTGTACATCATGTAGTCGGAGCTATAGACTAACTTGACAGACTTCTTGTATGATAACAGACTGGCCATTATGATGCATTTTGGAGGTGGGAGAGCAATGACTGCTGCTATGTACAATTTGCTGTCTGTGAAATTTGGACCACCACTGATCAGATATCATTTGGGTAGAGAATCTGGATTCTCACCTCCATGGACTACCATGTCACATGTTATAACACATGTTAAGGAGTGTATTAGTACTGTATAAGTCTTCCAGTAAACTGTCAGTTACTGAAGTTGATGTGTTGGAAGCAAGAAAAATGGGCGATCATAAGGCTCTATGACAACTGTGGTGGGTCCTAGTACTGCATCTCCAAAATGGCAGGTCTTCTGGGGTGTTTTCAGCATGCAATCACTAGTTACTATCACATTTGGCTTAAGGAAGGAAAAATAGTCAACCTGAGACACCAAGGCCCATGTGTATGAGGAGCAAAAGTCTGATCCCACAGAAGAGCTACTGTAGCACAACTTGCTTAAAAAAAAGTAATGTTGGTGATGATAGAAATGTGTCACAGTACACAGTGCCTTGCAAAAGTATTGACACCCCATTGAACTTTTCCACATTTGGTCAGGTTACAACTACAAATGTACTGTAAATGTGTTTTATTGGGATTTTATGTGATAGGCCAACAGAGTGGCCAACAAGTGGCACCGAATTGTGAAGTGGAAGTAACATCATAAATGGTTTTCATTTTTTTTTTTTTTTTTACAAATAAAAATCTGTGTGGCGTGCATTTGTATTCAGCCTCCTTTACTCTGATACCCCAGTGGAACCAACTTCCTTCAGAAGTCACCTAATTAGTAAATAGAGTCCAGCTGTGTGAAATTTAATCTGAGTATAAATACAGCTGTACTCTGAAGCCCTCAGAGGTTTGTTAGAGAACATTTTGTTAGTGAACAAACTCACCAGACAGGTCCGGGATAAAGTTGTGGAAAAGTTTAAAGCAGGGTTAAGTTATAAAAAAAATATCCCAAGCTTTGAACATCTCACTGAGCACTGTTCGATCCAAAATGAAAAAAAAAAAAGAGTATGGTACAGCTGTGAACCTTCCAAGACATGGCCGACTACCTAAACTGACAGGCCGGGCAAGGAGAGCGTTAATCAGAGAAGCAGCTAAGAGGCGCATGGTGACTCTGGAGGAGCTGCAGAGAGCCACAGCTCAGGTGGGAGAATCTGTCCACAGACTACTATTAGTCGTGCACTCCACAAATCTGACCTTTATGGAAGAGTGTCACGAAGAAAGATATTGTTGAATGAAAGTCATAAGTCATCCCGTTTGTACTGTAGTTTGCGACAAACCATATGGGAATGCAAACTGACTTTTTATGGCTTTCTTTCAACAATATCTTTCTTCTTGTATGAATACTTTTTGCAAGGCACTGTAGCTGCAGAGCTGTCAGAGTGTCCACCTGCTAAAAAATCTTCAAGGCCCATGTGAGCATCAGACTCGGACCATGGAGCAATGGAAGAAGGTGGCCTGGTCTGATGAACAACTTCTTCCATCATGTGGACAGGTGTTTACTGTACATGGTTAACCTGGGGAAGAGATGGCACTACGATGTTCTAAGGGAAGTAGGTGAGCTGGCAGAGGCAGTGTAATGCTTGGGTCCTGTCAGGCATGTGGATGCTACTTTGACATGTACAACCTACCTAAACATGGTTCCTGCCCAAGTGCACAAATATACATGTCTTTGGGCAGGATAATGTGCCCTGACATGCTGCAAGAATTGTTCAGGGATGGTTTGAGGAACGTGAAAAAAAGTTCAAGGTGTTGACTCGACCTCAAAGTCCCCCAGATCTCAGTTTGATCAAGCATCTGTGGGATGTGCTTGGCTTAAAGATGGTGCCAGATACCAGAGCACATGTCCAGAGGTCTTGTGGAGTCCATTCCTTTGCCAAGTCAGAGGTGGTTTTTTTTGGGCACAAGGAAGACTTGTACTGTGCGTTATATGACAGGTTATAACGTTATGGCAATCTTAGATATTATCAAAGCCTCATAATAGCAATTATCTTTTTATAGTTGCGTGTCTGGAATTCTTTTATCCAACAGCAAACTGAAAGTGACAAGATCTCGGGTTTGTTTGTCCCAAACAGACTGCGGCATTGGCCAACTAATCCCAGAAATTACAAAGCAAAGCTGTGTCTGCAGAAATATGAAACAAAGAACTTTCTTGTTAACCATCCTGATAAAAGCATTAAAGTTCCTTATGCAAGTAATAGCAATTACTGTCAATAAGAAAAAAAAAAGAGCTGCACTTCACCTTGATTGGCAGGTACTAATTGCTTTAAGGCCGCGTATAAACCCACGTCATGTCCTCACGTCACCTCTATTTTTTTCCCCCTCTGAAGCTACACACGGCTTCCCATCCGGCGAATTCCCAGAGGGAGCGCCACGAAGCGAGCAGTGACAAACAACAGCTGGAGTGTAAATATATCTTATTAAATACAGCCGTGTCTCATTCTGCTTCTCTGTGGCTGATTCTGAAAGCGCTGCCTGTGAAGGGTGGGAGTGTGACTACTGAGACTGAGCCGAGAGCATTGAGGCTTCCGGTCACGTCCTGAACGGTCATCTCCTCCTTCATCTGCAGATTGCCATTGTAGCTGTGGCCCACGCGTGCCCTCTAATCCCGCTCTAGCCCTGCTGCTGAGCCTGTGGCTCCTTCCTAAGACAACTTAATCAGGCCTGTCTGAGCAATATCGGCTGGATAAATGATAATAATTCAACTTTATTTCTGGTTTACTTTGCTCTCTGTAACTCTACTAAAGCATGTGCTTATAACACTGAGTGAGCTGGCAGAGGAGAGCAGTTTTATTGCCAACAAAGTCTAAATTGAATAATGAATATAAAAATATACTAAATTCAGTTTTGTTTTAAACGGGAAGCCGTTAGAATCCTCTGGGGCTATAGAAAAATAACGACATACTGTATTTAGTTATTAAACTACTAATAATTACAGTACCAGTCTAAAGTTTGGACACCAGTTTGGATTCATTTTCTACATTTTAGAACAAACTGGATTTCTTCAAAACTATGAAATAACATATTTGGCATATGGCATTAGGTAAGTTGTTATCAACAACACCAACAGTCTGTTGTTCTGGAACGATACTTGCAAGAACAGTATTGTTAAGTGCATTTGCAAAACCCATCAAGCACCATGATGAGACCATCCCAGGAAAGCAAGACCAAAACTTACATCTGCTGCAGAGGAGAAGTTCATTTAGAGTCACCAGCCTCAGCAATCACCAATTAACAAACAGCACCTCAAATTATAGCCGTTATGAAGGCTTTACAGTAGCAGGAACATCTCAATATCAACTGTTCAAAGGAGATTATTGTATATTTTCCTTTCCCTTCAGTATTGCTTTACAATTTAGAAAGAAATAAAAATCAGAATAGACCATTGAATTAGAAGCTGTGTCCAAACTTTTGACCGGTAGTGTAGTATACAGTATGATCCTGTTAATAATCAATCTTTCTTTCGGCTGCTCCCTTTAAGGGGTCACCACAGCCGAGCATCCGATCCACACACCCAACTTGGCACAGGTTTTACACCGGGTGCCCTTCCTGATGCAACCCGTCTCATTTGATCTCATTTGATCTCCTCAAATCAACAACCTACTGTTGTGCACCTGAGTCACCACTTCCCTTTACTGTTATGAATTAATTCCATATAATTAGGTTACACGTTGTCTCGTTCAGATCAAATGTATTTAACATCCGAAAACATTGCACAACCAAGCGCTCCTCAAAAATGGATGCAATACTGTATGTCCATGTGGTGCAATACCAGTGTTAATAATGAAGGCACCATGTGACACTGTCCCCACCTAAACAAACAAAATATTGCACACTTACTGGATATACTTCTCTTCACCATCAATAAGTAATAGATTTTTAGAGTTTTCTTATTACACTCTTAAAAAAAAAACTTAAACCTATTGTAATTTCTGCTTTAAGTACATTTCTAATGTTGTCGATTTGAGACACGCATCATGACAGGAGATCTGCTTAAAGCTGTGATAAATGAGGACATCTTCCACTTAATATTCAAGGAGGGCTTTGCATCAATACTAACAGTTTGGTTTTTGTGATGTCTTGATACTGTTATAATTTGTATAGTTTTAGGACTGAAATTGCTAAGAATTGTTATGTTCCCAAGTCTCCATCGGTGAACAGTTGGTAAGTAGACTTTCTGTTAACTGAAACACATTTCCTGTAATAAAATGCACATTCAACCTTAAAGCACAAAGTTATAGATGAGGTTTTATGGTTATGGTATCACCCAAATGAGGCTGGGTTTCCCTTTAAGGCCGGTTCCTCTCTCTTCTTCATGTCTCAGTGAGTTTTTTCTCACCACCATTGCCTCTGGCGTGTTTATTAGGGACAAACTAATAAAGCAATTTATATCCAGAATTGAATATTTAAGCTGCTTTGTGACAGTGTCTATTGTTAAAAAGGCTATCCAAATAATGGAATTGATTAATTAGCACGGTCGCCTTGCACCTCCAGGGTCCGGGTTCGATTCCCGCCTTGGGTTAGTGTGCGTGGAGTTTGCTTGTTCTCCCTGTGCTTGGTGGGTTTCCTCCAGGTGCTCCGGTTTCCTCCAACAGTCCAAATATATCCATTTTAATATAAATTGGTGTTCCCAAATTGCCTGTAGTGTGTAAATGAGCGTGTGAGTGCGTGTATATGGTGTGTGCCCTGTGATGGATTGGCACCCTGTCCAGGGTGTACCCCGCCTTGTGCCCTAAATCTCCTGGGATCGGGCCCCCGCGGCCCTGTATACAGGATAAGCAGGATGATGAATGAACGAATGACGTCAATGGTAGAAAGTTTGAAAGTCAAACAGAGCTTGTCAGTGGGTTTAACCTCACTTTTCAGTTTAATTTGGAAACCAGATGGACAGGCATGTTCGTCTGGCTAGAATTCCCATAGCTATTGCTATTAATCCTCGAGATAAACACAAGATACACAAACACGTATCTGGAGCATGCCGCTTGTGTAGAAATTTCACGCACGAAGTAGAACCGCACCCTTAAGGATTCATGCTGAAAGACAAAACAGTGAATATTTCATGAAGCAGGGTAACAATACTCTCAATTTAGCCTTAAGTGAGACATCCAATCCTCATTAAGGATGAAACGGAACGCCATCATGTGCATCTGTGTAGTGCTTCAAATATCAGTATCTGTCATCACATTCGAATCTGAAACCTAAACCAGAAAGGGTCATTTTTTCCTTTCTTTCATTTAATCTTTTTTTCTTTTTTGACTTAACAAAAAAGAAAGAAAATTTGAACCCTACCTTTCTGCCACTGGAAAAAAAAATACCAGTAGAAATGCCAGCACAGTTCTTCAAACTTTCTCAAGTTCATACAGTAATTGGGCTCAACGATGACACTGTATATGCACAGTAACCTTAATGGTGTTCCACTGCTTCATTTCCACATTTAACTCCTGTTTAGACCACATTAATTAGTTAACACTTTTATTATTAATTACAAATAATGTATTAGTAGTCATCTTTAGTGCAGTTTTAGTGCATGCATTGTTTTGGATTGGCAGTCCTTTACCACCAGTTAGGAAGTGATAGTGGAACACATACAGTATACAGTATACAGTAATCCACTCTAGACCCTTGAGTACTAATTACAACACTCTCCTTTTTAAAAAGTCTGAATTAAAAAAAATCTTAAACCTATTGATTTAAGACCATTTTTGTTTGCATTTTCTAGATTAGAAATGTTTCGAACTAACAGTGCTTAACCGCTAATTAGGAAGCGGTAGTGGAGCCGAGAAGTTATGTTTTCAGATCCAGTGCATCGTTTTCATTCCCTCTGAGCTTGTTAAAGCTGCAGAAATGTTTCTCACTGGAAGCACGAGCTGTGGACTAATTATTAGTCTTGATTTGATCTTGATGTAAGAAATTGCACGTTTTATAGACAGCCAGCTGCAACATCTGTGTTGTGAGCATATGATTCAGAAAGAAACCAAGTCGACCAAGTTGGCACATTAGCGGGTGTCAATATAAACATTATTTTCAGACTGGAATTTTATTAGAATTCTTTTACAAGCTCAGTGCTTTTAAGACTGTGCAGTGATTTGTATTACATATAGCTAGTTAATTATGTGAATAGGTTAGGAATATATATATATATATATATATATATATATATATATATATATATGTGTCTCAAGGTGGATATCCTCACCTCCAATCAGTTGAGATCCTTTAAGATGGCTCCTTTGGCAGTGGCTAAAAGATAAGAAAAAACAAACGTTTAGTTAGGAGCATTAGGAATCATTTAAACTACAAACTTTCCCTCCCACAGGCAATAATCACTCACTCATCATATATACCACTTTATCCAGGGTCAGGGGTGGAGCCTGCCCTGGTGCCAATCTATCGCAGGGTACACACTCATTCACACACTACAGGTAAACCCACCAAGCACGGGGAGAACATGCAAACTCCATGCACACAGACTGGGAATCGAACCCAGACCCTGGGGGTGTAAGGCAACAGTGCTAACCACTAAGCCACTGTACCGCACCCTCAGGTAATACATTAAACTATAATAACACTGAAAGACTCTAAGAGGCTTTGTGTGGGGGGGGCGTTACATTAATAAATAAATAAATAAATAAATAAATATTGAATGCTACACCTTTTAAGGGAATCCTCTTAGTCCTCTGTCATAAGCTCATGCTTTCTATGTAAATGAAGCAAACTTAATATTGCACCTTTTTATTTTGGTCAAAACTGACTTCTAATCTAATCTAATCTAATCTAATCTAATTTAATCTAATCTAATCTCTGAAAAGTTTGTTACTGTTCTGCACTTCATGGAAACAATATTATCAAAATGTCTGTTTCCTATTGGTATTATTTATCTTATAATATTAAATAAGGTAACTTATCTAAGTCATAGAAGTGAAAGCTTAAAACTTTTCAGGATATGATCTACCTATTCTTCAGCCAAATGCAGTTTTGGTTCAGCGGATACCATTAAGAAAACTTTACTTTTATGGTTCTTCTGTGTTCTACTGCTGATTTGGGTGGACTGGGACCTCATCTAAAATGAGGTATATCAGGGCAGCAGTAGCATAGGCAGATGAGAAATATCAGCATGCAATTTTAGTGGATCCCTAGTCACTTTCAGGCGTTGGCGTTTTTTTTTTTTTTTTTTTTACCTACTGTAGCAACAAATCAGATTTGTGCAGTGATCTGGGAAGACCTGTCAGATGTTGCTGTGGCTAAATTCATGCAAACAACCACACTGAATATTTGTGTTTTGATTCGCTTTAGCTTTTAGGTTTATATGCCTATAGCAAACTTTAACACTTCAACTTCAAGAAAGCATAAAAACATTTCACTTTAAAAAAAAACAAAAAAAAAACAATCAGTCTGACTCAAGATGTCTAAACCTAATCAGTTGAGTTTGCAATCAGATGACTGTCTTAATGCTCCCAATGCTCCATCACTGCACTGGTGTTCCTGCGGGTGTACTTCGTGCTAATGAGATTCTTGGTTCATGCCTTCAAGTTCAAGTTCTATTTTTATTTTTATTTTTTAATGATTGAATGATTCAAAGATCACTGTGTGGCTTAAACAACAAACATTCCTCTGAAACAGCCCAGGTACAGGGACTGGGCTGCAAATAAGAGTCCAAAAAAAAGAAAAAAAAAGGTCCTTCAGGAAGCCTGGAGAACTATTCCTCATGACTACATTAAAAATACAAGAATATCTGGCTCTTGGAAGCAAAATATAAAGAAATGAGTGGGGGATCAAGACTTTTGAACAGTACTACATGTAAGAAGGACCTCCCTGATCTAAGGTGGGTAGTCATAAATCATAGATCACACATCATTGGGAAAAATGTTAGGGAAGGAGTTTCACAGCTCATATAATCCATTACATCAACCGGGTCAACCTGCTTATTTGGCAAAAATGAAAGTGCTACAGCCGCCATGTGGTTGTGCTGCATCAATACTTGCTGTGCGCTGCTCCGATGGGGCAAAATGACCCGCGCGTGATAGGGCAAAATGCTCCCTGGGCAATTCATGTATTATTGTTGATCGCTGAAGAACTTTGAAGAACGTTGATGATTCCCAAAGACACAGGGATATGATTAAATTATCATAAATAATAAAAAATGTATAATGCACCTTGCCTATTAAGGCTCATTAATAACATTCAAAATGGTTCCAGACAATTGATCATTTTATTCCATGTTGAACGATCCATGGGGCAAATCCTCAAAGATTTAAAACCATGATGTCCAAAACAGTATGAAGTGCGCTCTTTTTTATATTGTACATATTATAGTACGTTTTCCTCAAATTAAAAATATGCATTTATGTTTCACAATATTGACGAATAAAAATGTCCATTATAGCACATTTTCAAGATTTCATGTATTGTGTAGATGTAACCATTGTTCATATTTCCATGTGCCACGTCAACCTTTCCCTCTGCCTTAGACTGCCTTGGCCTTAAGCTGCTAAAGTTTTTGTTCTTTTGATTTAAGCATCAAGTTTAAGGCAGCTCCCAACATCCCACTTATTCATCCAAAACATTAAAGATCCCAAGGGTGTCTGATAGGCGACTTTACTATCTTTGGCAAGTCAAGGCTATTTGGGCTCACTGTACTTGCTGGCATGCCAACGACCCCCCTGAGCCCCAGACTGGCATTGGATCCATGCTGATGGGCTCCCTACATTGTTATTAACAGCCGCCTTGGCCGGGCATGTGAGCTCGGTGGATGGTGAGTGTTCCAGCTGTCTGTCTGCTTGAGGAGCATCGTGCTATCGGCAAAACCCCTGCACACAGCCTGCCTGATCTATAGCTCCTCTCCTGAAACATGTCATCTAAATGCTAAGTACCATCGCTACATTGTTAAATCAAAACTGGGGAGAAAAAAGTAAGTGCTGGAGTAAGCAAAAAATAAGATCTTGTGAATATGCGCCAAATTTCTGATTTGATTTGTGTTTCCTTTTCTCTTTGTTTCCTTCCCAGAGTGTCGTCTTTCTTTTTTTTTTTTTTAAAAAGGCTTGCTGCAGGATTAAAAAAAAAGAAAAAAAAAGTCTTAAGTAGGATAAACAAAGCAGACAAAGAGAAAGAACTCGGGTGCTTCAAATGCTGGCTTCTCTTGCCGCTCATTTGCTTTGTAAAGACTTTTATGGAGTGTCTGGGCCTCACACATGCTTGGCTATTGATCGAGCTACATGAACGCTGAAGGAAAAAGCTGAGGCAGCACTTAGGGGACTTGCAATGAACTCTTCTTGCTAATTAAAAGGCTAACAAGGTGAGCGGGTAAAAGAGAGGGAGGATAGAGGAGACAGACTGAGCGAGAGGAATCCACACAGAGTAAAGTGATAACGATGAGGAAGTCTGTACGTGATGGAGGTCTAAAGCTCTGTTCAGACTGGATTGGGTTTACACGAGAAGGTGGGATAATGTACTTAGCTGTAATTACCAGTGTACTGTGTAAATTTTATAGACTACACATGATCGGTAGACATGCCTCAGGTTATAGACACTATATGGGGTATATAGTGTGGACATCTGACAGTATGGGGTTCTCTTCACATAAACATACCTGAAAGCACACAAGATGTCCTTGTATGCCATAGCATTAGGATTTCCTGACTCTGGAAATAAGGGGCCCAAGGTAGGAGTGGAAGAACTTAAGTGTCCTACACAGATCCCTGACAGCTCCTCAACATCAGTAAAGGGCTGAATGAAAACAAACCATCGCATCCACACTTGTAGCTTATTATAACATTGGATCCATCCATCCATCTAGGAACCTCCATAGTCCAACTAGGGACCATGGAGGCCAGTTGGGATTACCATTACAGTATATTTATTCCCATTTTACAACCATGGTAGGACTTCGAGTCAACGTTCACACGCATTCACACTCTATGGGCTAATCTGACTTTGGGAGGAAACCATAGTACATTGGGGAAACCCAACAAGCATAAGAAGAACATGCAAACTCCAAGCACACAGACCCAGAGGCGGGAATCGAACTCAACCACTAAGCCAACATGCCACCATAACAACACTGGATAGGGGGCTAAATCTGGAATGGGATATTCAGCAGCAAGTGATCCGAGGCGAAAAGAGGTTTGCGTTACAACAAGCTGCTTAGAACAAGTTACATTACTTGCAACATGGCAGAGCAAAGGACAAAGAATCGATGCTTCCAGTGGTTAAGTTGCTGATTTCCAAGTACAAGCCCTACACACTTTGCATGTTTGTGGTCAAAACAATCAGTTTGTATTAAATGAAACTCAGATAATCACCACAGACAACAGGCAACATTACTTAACAGACATACTGTATATCCAGAAATCATATCCTGTCCAAATAGTTTCGGAAAAAAACCACACAAATGAGACAGTGTACTTTGCAATACGACAAAGAAAAAAGAAAATATGCATAAAATCCTTTGAAACCACCACTCTGCTCGGTCTCTCTCGCCTGCAGGAGTGTGTGCGCTAATATGGCAGGGCAGATGCCCCTGGGCACGCAGTTGAGGGTGGAGAATGAAGAATAGGTGCCTCGCTAGCGGATCGGCCCAGATTGTTAATGTGTACTCTGCTAATTGAGCATATTAGATTTCATTAGTGCAAATGAAGCGACGGCTCCAGGTGTTTCAGCTCTTCGACGGGCTGGCGGCGGCAACGGTGGTGGTGGTGGCTCTAGTGGTTACAAGCTTGAACAAGAGTGTTGCAGTTGTGTTTACCGTTTACTCTCTGCGACAGCAAACACGGTTGCATCACGTCATGTCCATGGTGATCTAAGACATAACAATGGCATCGTCGAATCGATGTCGATAGCTCTTCCTGCCAGCTCAGCAACATCCATACTCTAATTGGCTTGAATCAGCAGTAGCATTGAATCTAATTAGCGTTTTTTCATAACAAACAGAGCAGGAAAACATTTTTCCCAACCCGCATGAGGCAAACTAGGTAGAACACACTGTCAGCATCTATTACGCACACTTGAGGCTACCATGGAGGAAACATGGTGCCTGTCAGACTCTACCAGCATCAACAAGACATGTGGCGATAACAGGGTATCCACAATATTATACGCTACACCACAGTGCTAGTAGAGTCCTTGATTCTGAATTTTCAGAGATTGTTGATTAATATTCTATAATCGCAGTTATAGACAGGGCTACTGTTTCTGCAAGGGAAATCAGTTAATGTTCGTTCTTTTTTTTTTTTACTTTATCCCCCCTTTTTCCCGAATTTTTTCCCGATTTTCTCCTCTAATTTAGTCGTGTCCAATTCCACCCAGTCGCTGGAGGCTCCCACATTAAGGTTCTACTGCCAATCAGTGGGGAGGGCCGCAGACCGACCCACGTGTTTCCTCCGATCCACGTGGCGTCACCGACCATTTTTTTCGAACTGCTCGCTCACGCACCGTTGGGGGCGGCGTAACACACTCGGAGGAACAGCGCTATCCGCTCCCTCCGCCTGCGAACCAGCGATCCCCAGATGATAGGGCGAGCGCTTTACCACTGCGCCACTCGGAGGCTAGTTAATGTTCATTCTGAGCTGATTTCTTTAGCTCATTTACACTAGTGGACTAGTATCGTGTATAGTCCAAATAAATATGATTTTATACAGTATGTGTGGAATTGTTGTTATGGTACAGTTTTTGTATTAAATTTTTTTTTTATTCACATTGTGGATTGAATCTCAAATGTTACAAATGCTTTGTAACTGTCAGAAGTAAAGCTGTAATTAAATTTAACTAAAAAGTCTTCAGGACAGAATAATTTCAAGTTTCCCTAGTAACAATAGACAAGGCATGTTTTTAAAAAAATTTTTTTTTTAATCTTAATAATTTGTTGTTGGTCTTTCAGCTGCTCCCGTCAAGGGGTCACCAGGGCAGGCCATCCGATCCGCATGGGTCTTGTGCGAGATGCCCTTCCTGATACAAACCTCCCATTTCATCAGGGTTCAGGACCGCGGCTGCGTGCAGTGGCTGGGAATCAAACCCAGGCCACCCGCATGACAGACGAGACACTTACCATCGAGACATTAATGCCCTTTAGTCTTAATAATGTGGTGGAAATCCAAAAGACAAAGTAATTTATTCACTGGATAGGAACAAAGTAAGAAAGGTTTATTGAAGCTAAGGACTCGTCTTATACAGCAAACGGTTGCAGGTGAATTCTTTCTCCCAGCCATTCCATTTTATACACACACTTCTCTGCCAACATAATCTATGCTCCCCCGTACATCGTGTTCTCACATACGCGGAGCTGATTCTCTTTATCTGACCAAGAACAGATGTCTTCACCTTATCATTTGGTAGCGACTACAATCAGTTTGTTCTCTATTCTATCTTAGGCCTTGTCCTTTTACAATCAAACAGGCACATTTTAAAGCTTTTACAGTCTACGTGGCACAATTAAAAAGTGATTTACCTGTGATTACAATAATAATAATAATAATAATAATAAAACAATAGAAAAATACAGGCTAATGGAATGTCCTATTTTTTTTTAATGTACAAATATGTACAGTACTGCGCAAAAAAAATCTCAAATCACGCCTCATGTCTTCATATTTTGCTTCCAAAGAGCCAGATTCTCTTGTAATTTTAATGTTGTATTGAGAAATAGTTATCCAGGCGTCCTGCAGGCCTTTTTGGCCTTTGTTTTCAGTCCAGTCTCTGTACCTGAGCAGTTTCACAGGAATTTCTTTTTTTTTTTTTTTTTTAAAGCCACAAAGTGACCTATGAATCATTCAATCATTAAAACAAACAAACTTGAGGCATGAACCAGTGAGAAACAGGTGCAGATGATGGCAGATGATCAGGTGATTAATATACTGCTGATGCTGAATGCTGAGTGGTTGGAACAGACGAGAGGGGAAACGAGGTCGCTGCTGAGGTTGGTACGTAAACAACCGATTTATTAATTGTATCTTTCGGGCACTTTGTAGCCTGTATTATATATGTATAGGTTGAATTTCATGCCTCAAATGACTCAATAGTAAAGGACATAATGGTCATTGCTTTTACACATAAATAAGAAAAATAAAAATGTTTTTTTTAGCTTAATGACAATTTTTGCACTGTATGATTTTGCAATCGGTACAACAGCGTGGAAATAGAAATAATCACAGAACAGGTGAACGCAATCACTAAACAAACCAGAGACAGGACTAAAATCAGAACGCAAAACCAAAAGAGGTCCATTCACAACTGAAGAGCATTCACAACTGTGCCACTCACATGGCATTTGCATACTGAAGCCTGATTGGATCTTCTAATTTATGACAAAATAACACTTGGCTGGGAATTTCAATATGAACCCACTTTAAACAAGGCCAGAACAATGAGCACAAATTAGAATTTAAGATGCAACAGTGCTGTGCTGGATTAAGATGCCACATTTTCATTGCATCATCACTATAGAGAACTAATTCCCTGGCATTACACGCACCTATTTTACATTCTCATAGGTCACTTACTGTACAGAAGTTACCAAATGCACATTGTTGAAGAGGAGGTCTAAATCTGAATCGTGATATTGACTGAAGCCATGTTAAGCTGAAGATCTGTCCACTTGTGCCAAAGCTGAGAAAAGCACATCACCATGACAACATGTTATATTAAAAAGAAAACACACACACACACACACACACACACACACACACACACACACATTAGGTAACATTGCATTTTGAGTGTTGTGTTAGACACGCTGCACAAAAATAAAAACCCACACACATCCACATCCACTTGTGCCAGTGTCCATCTCCAAGGTTACTGTAGGAGCCAAGTGTGAGTAGAGCTCTCTGTCCTCATGACTCGCTCGAGTTAACCATTTAAAGATTGATTTATCGCCTTTGATGGCTGCAAGCTGAGCTCCAGAGCACAGCAGAGCTCTGATGTAGAACAGATCTGAACAGTTAATGAAGTGCTTATTTATCGAGTCGAGCTCTGTAGTGAATGTCAAATACACACAAACACACAGGGATGCAGATCTGCGATGGAAACGCACCGGGGAAAGTCAGATGTGTTTCTTGAGGTGGGCGCAAATACCTTTTAATAGAACTGAATTCTTGGATAGTACAAATACGATACAATATACTATGCAAACGGCATTGGGGTAAGAAAAGTTATAGGTTTACAAATTTATGGAGGTCTATTTTTATTAAATATTTTAAAAAAACTTTACACACAAAAAACACATTTATAAAATGTATTATTATATTTTTAAACGTTATTGTAGTTTATGGCTATAAATAGCGCTGCGTTCACATTATCAGCCTGAAGGGACTCAAATCCCCAATGTGAGACAGATCTGATTTTTTATTTATTTATTTTTTTTTAGAGTTGAACCTTTTTGGTTTTAAACAAAGTGCATTTAAGTGCTATATTATTACCCTTAATTTCGTAAAACTAAAGTGGTAAAAGAGCAATATAGTTGCTCTTACTTTTATTACGAGCAACTACTGTATATACTATACTATACTATATATATTACAGGACAGACGCGTCCACATTGGAGTCAGATAAGTGAATTAGTGGAGATAAGTTGAGCAACTTGTAATTATGAATGTGAACTGTCATGCCTTGCTGACCAAAAAAAATCTGAATTAATTTGGCTTTTGATGTGAACGTGCACTAAAACAATCTGACATGGGTATTATTTTTATCTCTCGCAATACTTTTACAGTGTCGTCATTTTGACTAGCGTAATAATACCACTCTTACAAAGAAGTTTTTATTTTTTACTTTTGGGTTAAGGAGGGGGATCGCATACAAAAAAAAATTTCCTCCCTAATTTAATCTTAGCCAATTCCCACCAGTCATTAGGCCATTCCCACATTAAAACTACTACTATCAGTCAGGGAGAGCTGACGACAGCTCCTGTTTCCTCCGAGTCACGTGATGCCAAGCAACCACATCTTTTCAAACTGCTCGCTCACGCATTGCTGGGAGCGGCGTAACACACTCAGAGGACACCGCTATCTGCTCCTTCCACTTGCGTGAGCTCACAGATGCCTGTGATTGGTTATCGTAGTGATTGGTAGTCGTGATTAATACGAGGAAGCTAAGTCCCTTCCATCCCTCCCCTCTGAGAGAGTTTGGCCAACATGGGACCTTTGGGGCACTGATGGCTCAGTGGTAGGTGTTTCGCCTGCCATGTGGAAGGCCCGGGTTTGATTCCCACCAAATGCCCAAACCCCCGCCAGCTACTGTACAAAGTGCCGGTTCCAAGCCTGGATAAATGGGAGGGTTGCATCAGGAAGGGCATCCAGCGTTCCAAAGTTGTTGTGCAGACTGGATATTCCGCTGTGGCGACCCCTTGCCGGGAGCAGCCGAAAGACCAACAACAACAGTTAAATATGGGACCTTTAAAGTAAAAACCTGTTGCTGTTTTGTACTCAATTTTGTACCAGTGCTTTAAACATTCAGTACTTTCAGAAATGTATTACTTTTTTAGCTCTCTAATTCTTTCTGTAGCAAGTCTCTGACCTGAGATTGATTGATTCAAATGAGGAGCTGCTACAGGATCTGTGAACTTTCACAGACATGTGAAGCCAGTTAACATATCTATTTGAAAAGCCCAGAGTCAATAGCCAGTGGAAGAAAACGCTATCTTCCACTTATGGTACATAAGCTTACAGATGGATATGATTGGCTAGTTTCGCTGTGATTGATGGGGAGTTTGCCATCCCTAATATCTGCCAATTTTGCTCTCATGACTCCTAAGCATGGGCGACTGTGGAATTGTCAGATTGGGAATTCCCAATCTCTTGACAATCCGGCGAAAGCTGCTCTGTTACATCATTTGGGACCTGATGAGAAGGAGAATGAACTCGTATCACAGAAAAGATTTTTAGCCAGGCTGAAAGGTCTACATAACGAGAGATAGGGCAGAGCCTCGGAGAGCAGTGCTACAGGGGACGCTGTGATCAGGGTCTGATGGACTGGACCCACATCAAACATCCCTAGAAGCTTCTTTAAGGATGTGCAGGGGCTCACACAAATAAAGAGAAAATGGTAGTTCAAAGCAAGGAGATGACGGTTGCGGGCTATAGGCAGCCTAAGTGGATACAAGAACAGTGCCCTGATACAGCCCGAGTGGCTTTTTGACATAAAAAAGAGAGAGACTGAAAGAGAGAGAGAAAGAGAGAGAACATCCTTGTGCGAATGAGATGTTTATTCCAAAACAGATACACTTCTACATCAAAAGCTTCTTTGTTATCTTGTTAAAACCTTTTAGAAATCACCAACTTTTCACTAAAATATTAGACACGAACCTAGAACTCAGAACTCCTCAAATAGCCTTTGCACAACATTGATTTTGCATTCCTGCAACCATTTCCGTGTTGATCTGGTTGTGTGTCTGGGTCATCATCCGGCTCAGAGATTAAATATTTAGATACTTAGCAGAAATCATGACACTATTAATCTTCCTAAGAGCCTCTGGACCGTCGGCTGTAAAACAGCCCCAAAGCTTCGCTTGTCCTCCGCCGTATCTCACTGCAGGTTTCTTTTTTTTTTTTTTGCCAGACATGCCAGTGG
Organism: Clarias laeviceps; assembly: GCA_030014305.1. Classification (NCBI taxonomy): domain Eukaryota; kingdom Metazoa; phylum Chordata; class Actinopteri; order Siluriformes; family Clariidae; genus Clarias; species Clarias laeviceps. The sequence continues at coordinate 6,248,852 of JAQMYJ010000040.1, read as the reverse complement.
TTCTGCATTAATATCACTGTAAAGTGCCTTTGGTGTCCTAATCAGAATCACCCAGGTATAAAAAACATTTTGCTAAAATATTTGTATTTTTTTTTTTTTTTTTAGAAATGAGCAAACATTTAGACATACAGTATATCAGTACAATTATATATCTCTTGAAATGTGTTTGCCTAATCTAATTATGTACCATTTTCTTTGATTGGGAAACACTTATTTTGTTCCAATTCTTCTCAACAAATTCTTTAATGTTTTGTTTTTTGTTTATTTAATAATTTTCCATAATAAAAATAACACCGATAATACACATTTTGAATGTGTCCCTGAAATTGGGTGAATGCTCCTTTGGAAACAGGCCGATGTAATCAGTGACATCACCTCAACCATAATTGTTTCCTCCTGAAGGTTCTGAATGAAGGTTGAAACAAATGCTGTAAGTACATTCAATATTTTCACTCACATTTCCTAATTTCCATCATATTTTATGTCCATCCTGTCATAGTGAAATATTAATAAATATAAAAACTTGTCAGAAATTGCAAATGTATCTGATAAACAGTACACAGTCACCTTTAACAATGAATCACTTTGCTGACTGAAAGTCCACCATTTGCTGCTTAATTGCTAACTTTAGTAAGAAATGTCCACCCTGTAATCAATCTTCTCTGACAGATTGGACATGTGCGCATCGTTTTTGCCACATTTTGGATTGATTTTATTATCATCAACAGACTTTTTACATTAACTTAAATATATTGTTTAAGAAGGGACAATATATCTTTCTGAAAATGTATATTTTGTAATCACTATGCGATAATAAAATCTACTATCTATTTACTCTACTTTGAATTTGTGGATGACAGGGTGGACATATGTAAGCATGTCTAACAGCTTATGGTCTACTTAATAAAGTTAATGACGTTAAATGGTGAATCTCAGCTTTTTATTTCTTTTGACCCTTCTGACTAGAGTACATGCCAGAAGTACTGTATTTTTAATGACACTTGATCACTGATATGATTACACAGTTTATTGCTCACGTCTTTTACATTCAGGTCATTAGCTGACACCAATATTTATGCTTCCAAATTCAAGCCTTTTTTTTATTAGTCCTTTTTTGATTGGCCACACATATGTTTAGTCACCTTGTGAGAATACTTTCACTGTTAAACGTAGCTGCACTTTTTACTGATTTTGATGTTTTATGATGCAACTTCACCAAACGTTGGTCTCTGATCACTGTCACTTACAGTCTAATTTTGACCACATTTGTTCTACAGAGTTGACGGGTCAGCGGTTCCAGTAATATTCATACTTTTCTTTTTTGTTTGATCAGGGTAAAAAAATGATTATGTTTGTATTGTTTTTGGTTAGGCAGTATACTGTATATTGTTACCTTTTTGGTTTTAAACAAAGTGCATTTAAGTGCTATATTATTACCCTTAATTTCGTAAAACTAAAGTGGTAAAAGAGCAATATAGTTGCTCTTACTTTTATTACGAGCAACTACTGTATATACTATACTATACTATATATATTACTAAGTAATATATTACTTCCATTTAGCTATACGTAAATAATTCTTTGTCAAGAACCAATAGCGGCTGATCATCAAGAACATTTTAGGTAGAAGCTGTTACTTTTGCTTACCTAGCATTGTCTGTAGACATTTTTCATCCCTAGCAAGATTTGCTGCAGTGTTGGTTGCTGCTGTATGCAAACTAATAAAAAGTAGAAACACGCCGTAGTTTGTCCTCTTGAAATTTTAACAAAATATATGATTATTGCTATCAATACAGGCTTTTTTTTTGTCATTTTGTTTCAAGTGACATCAGCATGACAATGTACAAAGATTTTCTGTACATGACATAATACATTCATTCATCTTCTATACCACGTATCCTGTACAGGATCCTGATCTCACTGTAAAGGTGATCAGTATGCTCATGGGTCCAGTTTTCTAAATAATTGTGCCTGATTGTGGATTGTGGACTATCAGATTGTTTAAGAACTACTATGTCTGAGTCTTGTATGTTAAAAAGTCTTTGCTTTTTATCATGGTGATGCATAACAAACAGACTTTACAGGTGTGTGTCCTCATACTGTATATACTGTATACCCGAGGGAAACATTGTAGTCCCTGGAAACTGACAGCAAATAAAAACTATTATTGGGACATCTTTTTGTTTGCATTAAATTTGAATGTTTAGCACATTTTTTGTGCAAGAAAGTATTGTGTGTTAGAACTTATGTAAAACTTACTGTATGTTGTTGTAATGGTTTGAATTGCTGTCTTTAACATTACATTTTTGTAATCACCTCTAGACATTGGATAGAGTACAATCTAAGTAAAACTTAGATTTTCTGAAATATTCTGCTTTAGCCTTTCGACTACAGTAACAGGCTAATTTGAGAAATTATCAATCTAATTTCTGTCTACAAACAAGCAGTTTTGCTCTCTGATGAAAGTTACACAATTACACAATTACTGAATCCTCAATATCCGAGATTGCATTTGTATTCTTCGTTACAGGTTCCTGCTCTTTATCCTCTTAAACCTTATGTATGTGGACTTCTCCTCTAGTGAATTCCAGCTCACTGCAAACTTGTATTTGAGAGCAGAAGCCATTTCAGATCCGAACAAATGTCTGTTTGTGAAATAATTGGATTTTGTGATCATATTTCGAAGAGAAAAGATCAGGTCTGCTCAGTGATTCAGTGTAACCTTTTGCGGATCTATATATTTCTCCATCTGTACTAACTGCCTACCAAATGTCAGTTCTTTGTTAATTGACATATCACGTTTTCAATTGTCGAAGGGGAAAACAAAAAAAACAAAAAAAAAACCTACAGTACTTCCAGCATGGCTAAGCAGACTGTCGGTGGCGTATTAAGCAGCGCTCTGCAGTGTCACGCTGGCTCTGGAGACCGGAATGCCGCATATGCATCCGTCTCGCCCAGCCCCCCCCCCCCGCCCCCCACCCTCTCCTCCTTCATAAACTCCCTCCTGGAGAATGGGAGCGCGAGCGAAAAATCAAATCAGCCGACCTGGCGAGCCAGAAGTGTTTGGCTTCATAAATGCATTCGATAAAAGCCAGCAGAGAGCAAGGTTGGAAAGGGTACAGACTCTCAGAGGATTGGCAATTCCCCTATGCCTCAGATATTTAGTAGCCTCTAACGGAGGCGGGTGGATGCGTGGGCAAACCAAGAGAGACGTGAGCAGAAAGCAACTGCAGAGAAAGGAGCGAGGGAAGGAAGAAAAGGAGGGTGGGGGGGGGGGGGGACTCCTGTATGAGATTCAGTGTTCACTCTGACCCCATCAGATCAGCCTCAGTGTCTCAGTGAGCTACAGCTCCCCAGATTAAACGCCTGACTGTTGCGTCTCTGACGTCTCTCCGTTTCTCTCAGTCTCGTTGCTCACTCCGTTTTTGACACTGCTCCTTCGTTACGTCTACAATGCTGTCCTACCAATTTCTCTTCTATTGGTTGCAATAAATTGCACAGACAAAATTCAGCAAGTAAAAAAAGAAGATAATGTTGCATATTCAATGCATAAGCACTATTAGGACAGTCAGTATGTGATCAACAGGTCTGAAACAGGTTAGAGCCAATAATATTCCTAAAACAACGTTCCACAACCTCTGCTGTAATAATGGCTTGCGCCACAGTATTATAAGAACATTTCTGTAACACAAATCCTGTTGTTGTTGGTCTTTCGGCTGACCCCGGCAAGGGGTCGCCACAGCAGACCATCCATTTTGGCACAGGTTTTATGCCGGAGCCATTCCTGACGCAACCCTCCCATCTTATCCGGGCTTGGGACCGGCACTGCATCCAGTGGCTGGGGTTTGGACACTGGCTGGGAACCGAACCCGGGCCTTCTGCATGCGATGCGAAACACAGGAACCAGTGCCCCTAGTAACACAAATCCTATAAAAGATGCACCAGATGCTGTAGGCATGTTAAGAAATGTTTTTAGAGCTGTAATGTTTAGATACAGTAGAAAGCATTCAGTTAGCTGAAATGGTTAGCTAGGATCGCTTTTACTGTAATGCATGATCCACTTACAGGAATTTTAAGAAAAGTATGGGTGCCCGGCTGTTTCAGTATGTAACACAGTATGTAGCTCTCACTAGAGAGCAAAACAGCCACTTAGAGTTGATTCCTGTGGTTGCTTTTTTTTTTTTTTAGACACTTCTGTCTCACATCATGACTAGCAAATAACGTTAAATCAGTTCATCATGAAGCTGAACAACAAAATGATTCCAAATAAGCAATATCATTAAATTTGCAGTTCTGCTAGTGGAACAAGATCCACAGTTGTCTTCAAAGCGTCGTTACTTCTCAGTTATAGAAACAACAGGCTAATTACACTCTTCAAAGGGTTCTTCAATTAATTTCTCGTTCTTGTTTCACGGCTCTCGATGGCTGTAACAGGTTTCCCCTACAGACCAGCAAAGAACTTGTTTGCATCACAACTTCATCAGTGTTCCAACCTAACTTGAAATGGAAAACGTCAACCTTGTTTTCAATCATGCCTTTTAAAGATTGTCTTACACCTGCCAACTACCGTATGCTGAGCATGGTATCCTAGTAAAATGAGCCGCCATGTGATTTTAGTGTGGGGTGACACGTTTAAACTGAGATACTGTAGATTGATAGATTGTAGATGGGAATAGAACATACATTGAGGCTAATCTGTATGGTTGGAAGATTATCTGATACAACTTCGTGTAAAATCTATCTTCTGGTAATTACGGTTTCTAATGTATGCAGATTGACCAGAAAAAAGTGTTGTTTCAGAAGAGACAAATTATTCAGTTGCATCAAGCAGATACAGTTAGACAACTAAGGACATTTGAAATGACTGGAACTGTGTTAAGAGCATTTCAACACATTATCAAAACCTGAAGGGATCGTGCTGAACCATAAACTTTATGGAAGAAATGTGGTCGGGGGAAAAAAAAAACATGAATTAAGGACATCACTTAAAAACATAACTATGTTTAAGAGTGAAAGTAAGAGCATTTCCATACACACAATCACAATGTGATGAGAACTCACAGGATTCTGAATAAACAGCTTTGTGGTCAGAAGAAAACCACTTTCTAGTAAGACGTAAAGATTGGACTTTGGGGCAATTGGAAAAAATGATATGGTCTGATGAGTGTCCAATGATGTGTGCTTGTGTGTAAGAAGGGAAACGTATGACGTGATGCACCTATCCTTCATAGTGGCCACTGTACAAACCCCTGGAGGAAGGGTTATGATCTGGTGTTGCTCCAGTTGGTCAGCTCTAGGCTCAGCACCGTTATGTGGCAATAATATGAAGTCAGCTGATGACCTGAATGTACTGACTGACCAGGGTATCACATCTACGCAGTTTCTTTTCCCCTGATGGCATGGGTATAATTCCAGGACTCCAGGATAAAAGCGGTTCTAGGAACATGAGGAATCAATCATTTTCATGCATGAACTGGTCACCACATTGTGAAAGGTGATTTCGTGAAATCTTAGAGTGACTAATGAGCTCACCCTATCATCTGAGATTGAGGTCAAATCCCAGGTGATGCTGTAGCTTCGTGCAGCCGGGGAGCCTAGTAAAAAGCTCTTTTAGGGAGGAATGGATGAGCGCCATTCTAGCACTTTCACATCACTCACGACGACACGAGCCAATCATGAGCATCTGTGAGTTTGTGCAGTGTGGAAGGAGTAAGAGTGCGTTACTGTATGCTGCTCCCTATGGTGTGGAAGCAAGCAGTGTCTTGGAGGAAACACGTACTATTGTTCGACCTTTCTGATTGGTGGTTGTAGCCTTGATGGGATGGTGAGTAACAGGTGGGTATTAACTATGACTAAAGTAGGGGACACAAAAAATCTGACCTTCCCCGCCCCCCATACTCTCTCTTTCCCAAAAAAAAAAGTCATTCTGTTTTTCTCTCTTCTGAGTTGTCATGGTACAGAGTTGCCACAAAGGCCACACATGTCAGAAAATGATCTCTGCTTGTTAAAGTGCTGACACTCTCTTCAAAAGGAACCAACCAAATACCATTTCACAGAAAAATTCACCTTATTAACACATTTTTTTAACGAAACAAGCTGCATGTTAAATTGTTAAGACTCAATTTGTACACATTGTGCTAAAGTCAGCCAGATGACGTGTGTGTGTGTGTGTATGTGTGCACACAACACCTGCATGACTACAGCTTAATAATTTATATAATCTCTTTATTATTTAGAATTCATTTTATTTATAGAGTACACGTCTTACACTCAAGGTCACGTCATGCTACCAAGAAAAGATTCAGTCACAGTTTGCTGTTTGCTTGCGCGGTCACCATCGAGCACCTGACCAAATGACTCAGCATTTTCCCGATAGTCATTCTGCTGAGCTAATGTCTCTAAACAGCTCCTACCGTAGTCTGTAGGCCACCCACAACCCCTGCACTCTTTGTCTCTCTCTCTCTCTCTGCCCAATGCAAATCCCTTGGCTCTAAAAGCTATTTAAACTAATAAAAATAAAGAAGTGCCTCCCAACCTGAACTGGCTCTATAAAAACACCATGAATATGTTTAAGCATTTCTATGAGCAATATTTACCAGCACACAGATCACTATAGGTCAATAATGCTACATTCGTCCACCATGATGATGTTTCCTTCCTAGACTTTCAGGCCTGCAATCCATAGACATTTTTTCTTATAAGGATCCATTGGCGTTTATTACCTTATATAGTTCCACAGACATTTTTTACCATATGTTTATCCACAGGCATGTCACTTACTGCATAGGCAATTTCCCTCAATATGGATTCTTAGGCATTTTAGCTTTAAGGATCCACTGAAATTTTGTCTTATACGGATCCACTGGCATTTTCCCTTATATGCATTCACAGATATTTTCCCTGTATATGAATTCTTATACATTGCCCATTACAAGGATCCACAGGCATTGTCCCTGATAACGATCAAGAGGCATTTTCACTTATGAGGGAAAATGCCAATAGATCTATAAAAGGATCCACAGGTATTTCACCTTACAAGGATCCAGAGGGATTATTATTTACCAGGATCCATAGACATTTTCCCTGCATATGTATTCTTAAGCATTGTACGTTTATAAGGATCCACATTGTCCCTTATGAGGATCACTAGGTATTTCCCCTTAGAAGTATCCACAGGCATTGTACCTTATGAGAATCACTAGGTATTTCCCCTTAGAAGTATCCACAGGCATTGTCCCTTATGAGAATCACTAGGTATTTCCCCTTAGAAGTATCCACAGGCATTGTCCCTTATGAGGATCACTAGGTATTTCCCCTTAGAAG
>JAQMYJ010000040.1:6211417-6232637 GCA_030014305.1 Clarias laeviceps | reverse complement strand
TGTCGAACTTATTATTATTATAATTATAGTAATTATTATTTTTTGGTAATTGAAACAACCGAAAACAACCAGAAAAACACATAATTGTGTGTATGTGTTATTTCTTTGCCTATGTGACCCATTTTTATATTTTGTTGTTCAGTCATGTTTGTATAGTTGGTAAATATAAAACTGAATTCAATTCATCAAATTGCCTAATGCCTAAGTTGTGCTGACAAAAAGGATACGTCACTTTGTACTGCCCATTCCTGAGCACTATATATATATATATGTCTATTGGGGAAAAAAAAAAAAAAAACCTGTTGCAGCAAAAGTAAATATTGTTACGCGTGATGTTTACCTTACGATTATTGTCCACCTCTAGCACTTAGAGGGAACGTCGGAGTGGAAAACACTACGCTGCTAAAGTGCTCTTGGCTTTTTAGTAGATGGTAGAGAATCAGACACACAGCAGCAACGCTCTGAATGCATAATTAGTGTGATTAATGCATAATTACCGCCATGATTAATTTATGACTAATGTCACAGCTGCTTTTTAATACTAGCAAATTACAAATTCAGATGCTGACATACTCAGGAACACATACCGTATAGTGTACAGTGAAGGATGGAGGATGTACCATGCGCAAGCACAAATGGACAAAAACATGGTGTTTTAATTAACGGCCATAAACGTTCATGCACGTGTAGGGTTGCACTCACACACACACACACACACAATGACACAGGCACAACAGTGCTGGAAGGGGTGCAGACTGAAATAAACCGAGGGGAAAAATCTAGGACATGATCAGCATTTCTCTCTCTCTCGCTGTGTGTGTGTGCGTGTCTCTGGGTGCATGACCTCAGCACATATTTCTGTACACCATACACTGAAAACAGCAATGCTGTCTAAATATGTATCACGAGATCACAGGATGGAGTAAACGTATTGCTGTGCCAGGATTTATTTCTTTCATTGATACAGAAATGGGCGCACAGCGCAGAATATATGGTGCGGTCGAAAAAGTCAGTGACCCTTAGTGAAAACGCTTCCATTTAACAATTTCCTTTTTAATTTATTGCAAAATCCCTACGCCAGGAGACTTAGGCCGTGAGCTGGGTACACCTAGGACGGGGTGCCAATCCATCTCAGGGCACACAAACATACTGTAAACACACACTCACACGCTCATTCACACATTACGATTACAGTACATGCAATTTGGGAACTTTGGGCAATTAGCCCGACCTGCATGTTTTTGTACTGTGGGAGGAAACCGGAGAACCCGGAGGAAACCCACCAAGCACAGGGAGAACATGCAAACTACTGTATATGCACACAGACCCGAGACGGGATTGGAATCCGGAACCTGGAGATGCAAAGTGCATAACATGCAAAATGCAAACTTCATGCAAAGTGCACATGCACTTTATGTTGTCTCTTTTGTATAGGACTTCTGTTAATTTAAAAATGTCAATCTCGGTTTTGTCTGAGCTAGTCAGCTAATTAGGTTTTTTAGTTAGCTAGTTAGTTTTGTTAATTTATGTTGTATGTTGCACCTTGGTCCTTCGTTTCACTGTGTACTAAACTGTATATGGTTGAAATGAGAATAAAAGACTACTTGACTTGACTTGAGACAATGCTAACCGCTAAGCATCCGTGCGCCACACAAATTGATAAAGCTTTAAATTTATAAATCTACACATCTGATCATTTTTAAACATATTCAAAAATTTGATCCCTGTAAAGCTGCTTTGTGACAAATGTTTAAGCCATTGTTTAAACCATATAGTATATAAGCAAAACTGAATTGGATTTTTTTTTTTATTTATGTACTGTATCTGTAGACATCCCTTAGCATTTCATTTTATATCATACTGTGTATGGTTATGCACGTGAGAAATAAAAATTGAATTGGAATTTATGTTCTGCTCACATACTCTAACATATTTTTGTCGCTGAATTTTATGTTCAAGTGACACAACATCCTCATCATGACAGCGAAATGTCACAAGCTCTTACCGTGACGGTTTTTATTCGTCCTCCTCCCTTGGTGCAGGTCCAGCCAGAGTGATTGAACAGCAGGCCACAGATTTCTCCCTCTGAACACGGGGTCATCTCACACCACTGCCTGCTCTTCACTATCCGCGCTGCACACACACACACACACACACAAACACAAAAAGGTCAATCTTGTAGGCCTTGTCCACGTCCTCGCCTTGGACAGAATGACACAGGATGTGTGCGAAGTATGGAAATCCAGTACAACAAAGGCAGTTGCAGCTCTACTGTATCGATGTTGGAACCAGTGGTGGCTCGGGAGATAAAGGAACCCGGCACTCTGAAACCTAATAAATAAATTCAAAATATCTCCGATATTTTTGGTGATTCTTAGAATTATCGAACGTAACGTAAGCTCCTAAAACACAAAAGCTGAGATTTTTCACAGTAAGAAATTCAACATAGAATTTGGGAAGACTTGAAGTTCCAGAATGCAATGCAGCTCCATGACAGTTGCACCGAGTTACAGCAGCTTGGCTAGTTAAGGATCTACCAGGTGACAATCTCAGTGCCACTGACGGTGGTATTAGCATCAAAGTTGAAGCTTTGGTTGCTAATCTGTTTAAGCTGAGCGTATAGATAAGAACATGAGAAAGCAGAGCAAACTAAAGGACTATAGTACGACTGCAATGCTCTTTTTAGGCAGAGACTGTGTGTGTGTGTGTGTGTGTGTGTGTTGGCTCAATCCCATCGGAGCTGCTATCAACAGGTAGGAGATCGGCATTGTGGGTAATAGCAGACGGCAATGACCGACACTCAATAGTCATGGGTGTTTGGATCGAGCATCAAGTCCTTCAATAATAAAAAAAAAAGCAGGGCTAATTATAACTCATTACAGGTTCCATAAATATTAGCACCCTTATGAGATAAGATGAACAAAGAGCATATGGGAAAAAATGGTTAGTTATTTTAACCTCAGACTAAAAACATGAGAGAAATAAAATCTTTATTTATAAGAAAAAACTGTGTGTTGAAATGACATTGTGAATTGCTTTAGTATCAAATTGTGCATTTGGGTTTTAAATATACTGTAAATTTTACTGCTACCGAGATATAGGAATGACATTGAAATACACATATTATACTATTTTAATTACGGAAATGATATGCATCGGTGTCATTTCATGATCCATTTTTTTAAACGTTTGCTTAGTCATCTTTGTGCATTTGGCTAAAAAGGCATATGGCACTTTATTTGCACAGTCCTGACCCCCATATACAGTATATTTTATAAATCATAGTTGTTTTTTTTAATGGCGTTTTAAGAACTAATACAACATTTATCCACATCGTCAGAAGTTCTACACCCTCTTTTGTGGACTCACAGTTGATCTCACATGTTTTAAATAAGGATTATGTCAGACCCTTGTCAAATGCTTGAACCTGAGTTTACTGAACTATTTTTTTGCATGGATTTGGACATACAGTATTTTGGATCTCACTTCTACTGAAAGATTCCACTATTTAAAATGTCCATGATCTCATCTATTGTAACAAGTTTCCCAAGGCCTTTGAAAGAAAAGCAGCTCGGCATTGTTACAAATCCTCTACCCTACGTAATAGTGCAGATTAGGATTTTTCATACAACCGTTCTTCATTTTATGCCAAAACCTAACTGCTGAAAATGCTTTATATTAGTGTCATGATTAGAAATTGCAGAAAAAGTAAAAGCTCTCCTTTGCTTCTCTTCTAGCTCAATTGTATTGTAGATTTGCAGAATCATTCTTCTGCAGATATCTTCGATCCTTAGAGAAATTCTGTCCTATACAAAAATTCTCCTCATTGTATTGGAGAACAAAGTACCCTTTTGTCTTTTTCCTAGAAGATTCATTACCTCTCCATGACATGAATCAGAACTGTTGCATTAACAATGGATAGGTGCATTATCAGGCATATTATAATTTTTTATATACAGTACTTTATACGGAATTATGAAAGCCAAGGGTGGCATAGTGGTTAGCACTGCGGCTTCGCAACTCCAGGCCAAATTGCCCGTAGTGTGTGTGGATGTGTGTCTGTGATGGATGGCACCCTGTCCAGGGTGTAGCACGCCTAGTGCCCAAAGTATCCTGGGATAGGCTCCAGGTCCCTGTGACTTTGTACAGAATAAGAAGATGTATTGAAGATGAATGGATGAATGAATGAATGAATATGAAAGCCAACAAACATTTGAGTCATTTCAGTTCATGTTCTCTAATCTCACTTGTTTTTTCATCCCATCTATATTTCACTGAGCTACCATTTAGTTTTCATTAAAAAAGTAAGACATAGCCTCTGGTACTGAATCTTTTTTATCCTTCCTGATTCCAAATTCCATAGTTCATTCCCTACATGAATAAGGTTCCAAAAAGCATGCATTTAGGCCCCTTTTCACAGCTTTTTCTTCTTCCTCATACTCAGTTGTAGAAAATATGCAATCCAGGCATTTAAACAGCAAGAAAGAGTAATGTGACGCGCTGCAAGACGCCATTTAGGACCTTTTACCAGTCCACTCCAAAGCGTAGCTCTTGACCTTGACTTATCTTTTGCGGTCACAATATGCATTCACGATCGACGCTGATGAACGTTTACATCGTAAAGATTTAACAAGTCATCACAAAAGGCAAATGGAATTCAAAAAGAGCTTTACAAGCCATCCAGTGATCCCAAACACTGTACACCCTTTCATCCATGGTTGTCATGATTATGAGCATTCTCGGTTTTGTTTAGTAAGCAGGGAAGCTGAAATGAAGCAGCGTGTTTTTTAACCGACGCAGAACAAAGATGTAGGAGCAGGCCAAGCTTAGCAGACCCACAGGAAACAAAAGCTATCAGATGCAGGCAGCCTCAAATAAACAACCTTTTCTCAGAGGAATAGGAAAGAAAAAAAAAGCACAAATACAACTGCTCTGTAATGAAAGAAAACAAAGCAAAACAAGCCAGCATTGTTTAATATCATTTATACTGCCACACTCAGCTCCGATTGGTCATAAGGTGATAACATATGGTGATAATAGTGCAATTTGACTATTTTCCAACAACAGCATGCTAATAGGTTGTTGTCCATCCATCCATCCATCCATCCATCCATCGTTGAACTAGGGACCGTGGAGGCCGGTGGTGACTACGGTATTTACTCAAATTTTTATGACGATGGTAGTACCTCCAGTCAACATTCACACACACACACACACACACACACACACACACACACACACACACACACACACACACACACAGGAATTTGTAAAGGCCAACTAGCCTAATCTGCATGTCTTTGAACTGTGGGAGGAAACCAAAGCACCCAGAGAAAACCCACAAAGCACAGGGAGAACATGCAAACACCATGCACATACTGTAGACCCCGAGGTGCGAGGCAACAGTGCTAACCAGTAGGCCACTGTGCCGCCAATAGGTTGTTGTGTTTCAGCCTATACTTACTGAATTTATAGACATGGCAGTGTTGCCAGCTTGACAGCCTATAAAAAAGTTTCTTTGTGGTAAAGATGTGTTTGTAGCTGTGGATACTGCAAGTAGGTGGTTTTGCTGAAACTACAATAAAATAATGCTGCATAATTAATTCAGAGTTATAAGAATCCATAATCTAGTGGAGAGAATTAAACACTGGTGTTTTTCCTACAGAGAACAGGATACTGAGAATTGCCAAGGCCACACACCTGCACTGATAAGCTTATAACTACTCAGCCACCTAATCCTCAAATTCATCTGCTCATAATCAAGTCCCTAGGCTGAAACAGGTGAAGGAGAAAACCGAAAAAAAACAGACCATGCAGACAAAGGAAATATGGGAGCACAATCAATTTTGGCAGTGTAATTGGCCTAGGCTGCTTTCACTGCTTTCATGACCAAGTGGGAAGTGGGGAAAATCCAATTTGTGTAATTCCAACTCAGACAGTTTCTCAATTTCTCTACGATGAAAATCCTTAGTAGCTTAGTTCTTAAGATGTCGGACTACTAAGTGGAAGATGTGCATTCAAATCCTGCCATTGCCAAGTGCCAGTGCTGCTCCCTTAACCCTCAATTGCTCAGATGTACTGTACAGGTGAGATAAAGCAAAACTCTTTATTATGGCATCTGTTAACTGCCATTGATGTTATTTTAACCACTGTAGGGTTAGAATATAGAATAGCATCTTTTGCAAGTTTTATGCAAAGTTTCACGACTTATTCTTTAACATCATCAAATACAGGAAAACAGGCAGCTAGCTACCTTAGGGATGATATTTAATCAAACTGAGGGCACTTTAATAATGTTAATGCTAAATTACCATAGCCAACATTCTATGCTGGCTTTTAAAATGAATGAATGAATGGTTAATCAAACAACTATTTTGGATGTCTTTCAAAGCCGTATAAGAGCTTGATATTTATACAGAAACTAATCAGGCATTGGCTTACTGCGAGCAACCATTTTTGCTAACCTCAAACAGCTGAAGTTGTGCGAAATATGTACGTGTTGGAAAATTTTATTTTAGAGTAGGAAAATCCGACTTTCATGACGACAACAATAATAACCAGGCAACATGCAACAACTAGCATAAAACCAGAATTCATGGTGTGTAACTTTTATGCTGCTTCTGCATCCTTACATCATTGCTCACAATCTGGAAAACCCAAATGACCTTATGACCTTTTCAGCCAATCATGTTGTATAGGGAAAGCATTTTCCTCTATTATTATAAAATAAAAAGATGTGTTCACTACTCAGTCCCCATTTGTTTGATGCACGATACAACCACCTAGGAGTGTTTCAGTTCACTTTAAAAAGCTTTTGAGCCTTCATTTGGGATCTCGCCCATCTTAGGGTGATTTACTTTGGAGAAATACAACAAAATATTTCTGTGGTTGCCTTTTTAAAAATAAATGTTTCTAAACATTTAAAATAAACTTGAAAATGAATGCACAAAAGATCCTTACAAGGGGCGGTTATAAAAATATTATTGCTTAAAAATAATGTAAAAATTATGTTACATTTCATGTTGGTCATGAGCTCAGTCCTTCTCTACATATCCGGGAGAAGACATCACACTTCTCCAAACGATAGATGAGGTGGTGGAGACCGTCTTTGAAGAAGCCTTCTTTTTGGCTCAGGAGGAAAAGTAGGGGGGGATGAGGCCAAATTTCCCCCAAAGTCGCCTTCAAGTTTCACTATTTTGTGAGCTGAATGGGATGGCATGTTGTCATGAACAAGGTGAACCCCTGAGTGAGCATTCCACGACGACAACTGAAATATTTATGAATGTACTAATTTTCAGAGATATAATTTGGGCAAATATTTTCCTTTTTATACGATAATACAAATTTTATGACCACCCCTCGTGTAGTTTATAGAACATTTCTAAGCATGGTTCTCTAGGCATTGTTTAAATACCATGGCTTATGAAAATATGAAATAATTGAGAAGTGTCATTCAACATACATTTTAATAATTAATTTTAGTTTAAAAATTGGACATGTACCGGCCATTTATGGAAAAACATGGTATAATTTATGGTTAGCCTTGGAGGAATTTACAGAGTAAAAGCCTGCTCTCAACTGGATATCATTTTTTAGTCTAATTTGTGTCTGGGGGAAGCATCTTGGCGTCTTGCTGCTGCTTCATTTATTCTGAAAATGGAGAGAAGGATGGAAGGAGAGAGCGAGAGCAGGCCAGAGACCTCCAGTCTTAATCTCCTCCACCCCAAACTCCATCAGCCCAAACGTCATTTCTGCTGAGCACCAGCTGAATCCAAAGCGCAGCAACACTGGGAAATCCATAGCCAAATGAAGACAGATGGTAGAGTCTCTGCCATTTCAGACAGTTAGCATGAGCTTCCCTGGACACCTGCCTACACTAGATACACTCTTAATGCTTCTGCCCTCATTTCAAACAAGATATTCATGACCAAAGAGACACAATTATCTTGAGAAAAATATTTTAGATTAAAACACATTTTAGCTCTAAAACTATAATCTCAGCAGTCCTGTATTTAGGTCCCGTTTTCAGAGAATAATGTAAACATTCCACCAAGCTACACTAATTAGCTCATTGTACAGAATATGCCTTTAATATGTTTATGACCAAAATACATCTCCATTGAGGCCACCCAGGGAGTGCAGATTGCTGGTTTAGAGCCAATGTGGACAGTAGAGGATATTTCTGGATGCTTTAGGCCTAATTTACCTTTAAAACATGCAAATCCTTTTGGCTGGAGTATAGACAAATTCTCAGTAAGAGACCACACAGCATGTTGTTGGACTCTGCAGCAACCACCACTAGAGCTTGTCATGACAACATTCTGTTTATCCTACATTTGTAGTGACAGACACATTTATATTTTTTACATGTGGAATTTTTTATTTGCTGTTGGAATGATATATTATCTAAGAGACATGCCAAATGATAGACTAGGTTTTAGCTTCGATGTCTAGCATAATACAAATATGTACATGAATGAGGAAAAATCAAGCAGCCTCTTTTAATGGTACACTCTTTTGAAATAGCTTTGAAATTATTTCAGCTAACATAAAAATTAAGTTTTAAATATCATAGACCAGGTTAGCACCGTAGACTGTATAAGATGAACTGGACGGACCCTCCCTGATGTCACCCATAGGTTTTCTAAAGAGTTTGACTGTGGGAGCTCCGGTTATCGTCCATCTTCGGCAAGAGCCGACTCCGCCTAAACCGTGGCTAATTCATAAATAAGCAAACAAACAGTGTCTGGTGGTTGGAACATACCTACTTACCTCAGTTACCACAAGTTAATTAACTGTTTAAGCTTAACAGTTAAGTGTGTTTAATTCACCAACAAATGACTTGTGGTAAATTAAACTAAAACGATTCCAGTTAGCTAAGTGGATAAAGTGATGCAAAGCAGACAGCTAATGGGTTGACACCTGCAATGCAGCTGTCACTCAAATTGGCCACACTCTTAATCATGCATAATTTTATGGCTTAATGTAATTTTAACTGATGAATTACATAAAAATTCATCCCTGAACAGTTGTCATCTAGCTATAAGGACCAAAATCATTTTTGTACATGTAAACATGTTTATTTCTCTTGTAAAGTTGGGCTTTTTAACATGGTGGTCTATGGAGATTGACTCACTTTGGGAGCCAGTGTAGTGATCATTCGAGGAATCGCATATTTTAGCACTTCCAAATTGGACTCATTTTTCAGAACTGGAGTTTGTCCTTTGGCTAGCTTGTCAACTAGACTAGGTTTGGCAGGGAAGATTGTAAACATTTATGAATATGTACATAAAAAATATATGGTAAACTATCGTGTAAAACATCAGATATTGTCATGGTAGGCACCACAGAATCCAGCAAAGAATATTATTAATGTGTTTTTAGGAAATTAAGTACAAATAAACCCTGTCTGGTTAGCTTTTGCTAACTATCTTGATTTAGAGCAGTGATTGTGAGCATTCATATGGAAATCATGTAAGATAATAATGTGATTTTTTAAAATTCTGTTATAAATCATGTCAGATTAGCTTGTGTTAGATATTGTCTTTGATTACTAGCAAGAAAATTATAAACATCCATTAAAAGGTAAAATTCTCCCAAGTCAGATTAGCTATCATCGTCTTGCTAACATGTACAGATGGTTTATTTCTTTTCTAAGGGACAGAATTAACACATTCACTGTAAGGCTATGAAGCTTTAAATAAAACCCAGTAATGGTGCTGGCTTGGTTTAGCAGCAAAGATTTCAACCATTTTTTAAATTCTCCTAGAAACCCTGGTGGGTAAGCTCATTCTAGCTATGTGACAATGTTTATCTGTGAAGATTGTGAACCTTTTACATTAACTCCTTTCAGAATCCTATAAGGTCATCTTATGTGAGCTAGCTGGCTAACCCCAGCAAAGAATATTAAGATTGTGTTTTTTAGGAAATTGAGTACAAATAAACCCTGTCAGGTTAGCTTTTGCTAACTATCTTGATTTAGAGCAGTAATTGTGAGCATTCATATGGAAATCATGTAAGATAATAATATGATTTTTTTTATTATGTTATAAATCATGTTAGATTAGCTTGTGATATATATTGTCTTTCCTTACTAGCAAGAAAATTATAAACATCCATTAACAGTTAGCTAATCTGACTTCAGAGAATTTTATCATTTTCTTGCTAACGTACAGATGGTTTATGTCTTTTCTAAGGAACAGAATTAACACATTCACTGTAAGGCTATGAAGCTTTAAATAAAACCCAATAATGGCGCTCAACATTAAAGTTTAGGGGTTAAAGTTTCCCTAGTAAAAGTTTTAAATTCATTTCACTGAAATTTAGCATTCTACTGTATTTAAACTGAGTGCATATTTATACATGCAGCAAAACATTTAATTAGTATATTTTGCATTAGTTTTGGGCACATAAGATGTTTAAACAGACAGACTATCAGCCTGAGCAACATGCAGGCTGTCTCATGGGAGGCCACAAGCCTCTGCCATTGTTAGCTGCTTGTAGGTGGCAGAAATGTCCCTGTTTAAGGAATTTTCCTAGTTCGGTGCTTATTGTATATAGGGCAGACAAACAAAAAGTCCCAACCTGCAGTCAGAGATGCAAGAACAGCATTACAAAAGCTCCAGAGAGGAGATCGGGCCACCCACTGATACACCACCAGAGCAATAAGTGTTTCTGTGGAACATGGATAAGATCTCAGGAGGTTGCACCGGGATGTGACTCATCACAGTGCTGACACACGACTCCTCAGTGTTTCCTTGCTTCCTAGTGCCTGCTTAAATGCAGCACACGAGCCATCTTTCTCTCTGTCTCTGATCTGAAAGCCCCCTACAGCTGAAAATCCTGAGATCCAGCCTGCCATCTGTCCCTTGGCACCACCTGCTAAACCCTTACCTAAAAACTCTCACGTGCACAGGAAATGATGGAAGAATGTGATTAATGGATGGATGGATGGATGGATGAGCAAACACAAGCAGACGAGCAGCCGGACAAATTGACTGAATGAGTTTTTTGCCTATTGGAACACTGCAGAGCAATTGTGTGTGTGTGTGTGTGTGTGTGTAAAAAGGAGACTGCATGAGCAACAGGCCTTAATGGCCTTCTACTAATGAAGCATGAACACAGCAGCGAAAGCCAATAAAAACCAATTTCCCCCAGCTGTAATTATACCAGTCTCTTAGTTAATTACGCTGGTCTTGGCGCTACAAAAAGTCGCTAACGTCCTTAGCAAGGAGTTAAAAGGAGCTGCATTATTGAAACGGTACACTTGTCTAACTGAGCATAGGATCACACAGTCAGAGAGGAAGAGAGACCGAGAGAGGCCAAGAGAGTCTGTGTGTCTCAGATTCTCTCACTGTGAACTAACCACTCAAACTACAAGTTGAAATTCAGAAAAAAATTATGTATTATTAATATCAAGATAACATAATTAAACCAAAATAAAGTGTGGAGCAATGGAGATTTAAGCTCTTAGTGGTAGCAGCAGTTTTATTAAGTGGAGGGGGCGGACATGATTTCTGATGTCGGGGCACCAAGTGAGAATACTGGTATGCCACTAAAATCTACATTTTAGATTTTATAAAATTATATGAGAAAATTTAAACTGAATCCTTAGACTGTACCAGAACCTACACTACCTTTCCAAAGGGTCCTAAGGGTCTTATTGCACTGCACTAAGCAAAAAAAAAAAAAACATTTAAAATCACTAAAATTAGACTGAGAAACATCCAACGATTTATAAAAACCTGGAAAGATGGTGCTCAACCATCAACTTCATAGAAGAAAAATTTATAAAAAATAAAATAATGATGATCACCTAAACTCCTGGTGAAGTTGCATTGATAAAATGCAAAATGGAAAATACAGCTATGTTTAATGCACAATGTAATGAGGATTTACAGGTTTGGGACTAAACAGCTGTGTGAAAACCACTTGTTGGTGAAAAGCATAAAAAAAGGCTTTAATTTGTTAGGGAGCATTAGTATTGCACTTCTTTCGATCAATGATATAGCTTATGTGGTCTGATGAGTATGATGATCTGGGCTTGCTTCAGTTGATCAGGTCTAACATTATGTGGCAATAAAATTAAGTCAGCTGACGACCTGAATGTACTGAATGATCAAGTTATTCCATCTGTGGATTTTTATTTATTTTCTTTTACCCCTTGTGGCACGGCTATATTCCAGAACTCAAATTGTAAAAGAGTGGCTCTGAGAGGGAGAATGAGGAATCATTTTCACAGATGAACTGGACACCACATTGAGCCATAATTAAAGACTAAACCACCACCCGTCAAAAAAAATACAATAAATCCTCAACTGTTTGACTTACATAGCAACTCAGTGTAAGTATCTATCCAATGATTGAAACGTCAAAGCACTTTTTGGATAAGAGTGTCTGACAAATGCCTAAATGTAAATAAAGGTGGTTGTATGAAATGTTGAAGTCGCTTTTTTTGGCTGATCAGTATAGAATTTAAATGTAAATTATTTTAAAATATTCATAATGAATATTACCAAATGCTCTTTTGTTTATGCTTTGCTTGTTTTTCATCATATCTGATTAATTTTAAGGGTAAATTTAATTAACAGTCTTGAATGGCCAAGATGTGTATCAGCAATTACTGGACAGCTGGTAGATAAAAAAAAAAAAAAACTAAATAGATTAAACACTTCCATTAGTGCTTGATTTCCTGCTAATATGGATCACTGCATGCTTCTTTTTTGAAAAATGGCAAAGCAGGATGACATATATGACAGATTTTTCCAGTGGAGCCAAATAAGAATAAATTTAATAAGCCTAAACTTGGTTTTTGGATATATTAATCTACAAATGTTTTTTTTTTTATCTCTTATGAAGAGAGAATGATGTTGCAGAGGAAAGAGCCTGCATGATAGCTTACTGTACTCAAAAACACATTTAAACTTAGGTACATAGATGCATATAAATATTATACTAATATTGTTTCTTTTCTGAGGAGCATTGGCTCAGTGATAGGTTTCTTGCCTGCCATGAGAAAGGCCAGGTTCGATTCCCAGCCACTGAATGCAGTGCCCGTCTCAAGCCCAGATAAAATGCGAGGGTTGCGTCAGAAAGGGCATCCGGCGTAAAATCTGGGCCAAGTTGTTGTGGAGATTTGGATGGCCCGCTGTGGCGATCCCTCGATGGGAACAAATAAAAAAACAAACAATGGTCTTTGTTCCTTTCTGGACAAAATAAAATAAAAATATCGGCCTACACATATTTGTTTTGAGCAATATTGCCAGGAATATTAGCTATTCTGCTTGTTTTAAAGAGAAGCTCCAAAAAAGTTCATGAAAAATCATGAGATTTCTCTCTGCATTTTTATTGAGACGAGTCCCTGATCCTGACTAGTGTGCTGCTACTGTCTGTCCTCTCATCCTCTAGACCAGCCTGATTCATCCTGATGCTCTTTGTCTGCTTGGAGCTTCTGCACTTGTGATTCTCTTTATCCAGCATTAAATACCAATTATTCTTACCTGGATACTAGACATGTACCTAAGTACCTATAATGTTCATAGTGAACATCTTTTCAGCCCACTTACTGCAGTACTTTTTGACTTTATAGTATGCAGTATAGTATAGAATATATACCACACTAGAATATAGTATAGTATTCCCTTCTATTATATTATAAACTCTGTCAGTCTGTGTCAAGCCACACACAACCATCAGAGAACAGCAGACCATCAGAGCCACAACCCGGGGGGAGGGGCTGTTCTTATATGAGGTCACATTAGGGGAAAAATATAAAAATAAAAAAGGGCTTGTTTAAGCTCTGGAAAAAGAGGGGAAAAAAGGAAAGGATGTTTTTGTTCTCATGTTTTTGTACATACACTAAAGATGAATTTTAATGATTAAAAAAAACTAAATGGTGAATTTTCCCCAACAGGTCCCTTTAAAGGATCTAACTCCACATCTGGATCTCTATAAAGCTGCTTTTTAACAAGTAATTAAGATAAACAGATATTAAATAATGATGTTTTACTTTATATGATGTAAGACAAGAAATATTTTGACCATATCCTCATACACCACAAATACAAAACAGGATCTTTTCACGTTTTTAAAGTAAGCAGTTGTTTCTACAAAAGTTTTTTTCATAAACTACTCGGTTCAAGGATAGGTCATTACGTTTTTTTTTTTTTTTTTTTTTCAATTTTCTTTTAGGTCAGATTTGGAATCAAGGCTCTACCCTGCAGGAAATCCAAGTAGCACTAATATCATACACAGATTGATTTGTGAAAATGAGAAAAAGAGAGTATTATAGAAAAAGACCTGAGCATTCAAAAAGGCCAAAAGAAAGGCCAGGCCTCTGCAGAGAACCCATCATTTTTCATCGCTGGAATCTTTTATTCAAAGCTGACACCCAATTATGTTTGGGTGCGCTGACATCAAAAATATTATTATAGTCTTTTGGCTAAATGACTAAACATACTTTCACAACACTCCATTTCCTAACCCATTTCCTTCTGTATACGAGTTTATTTACTGAGTGTTAACTAATGCGTTCAATAAAATGAAAAGGTCTAGGGAGTAATAAATAGTACAACATGATAGCGACTCAGTATGTTGGTATTAATGGTTATAGAGTCCTTTTGAGTACAGCTACAAATCACAAGCAAGGGAATATGTTCAGAGCTCTAGAAGCAGCTCGGTCATGAGATACGAACCCAAAATTCTGTGCTATTTGTTAGACATCAGCATGAAGGCCTCGATTCCTGTCTGGAGATCTGGTTCTCCTACAATTTCAGCCGAGACTGGAGTGGAGCGGAATCGGATTTTCGAGTAACGACAACATCCGAATCCTGCCTCTTGCTCAGTACAGTCACATAATCATTACTCAGATTTTCCCCTCTGACCGGTGAGGCCATTAGCAAACACATTTGTAGTGCAGCGATGTTGGCAATATGAGCTTCATCCAAACCAGTAAGTCATTTGCACTGAATTATGAACAAAGCTCCTGCTTTGAAACAGAACTCCTATTGCCTACAAATTGATGGTACAATTCAAGCTACTGAAGAGAAATCTACAAATCCCAGTTGCCTTGACATCTTTCAGTAATTTGGTCTGAACAGCATAAAATCCAAAATGTCTTCATTTTTACTCTTTACGGGTAGCGATATTGTTGTTATAGTGTCTCACCTAGGTGAAAATGTGAATTATCAGATAGGATCATATAACACTATTTTTTATAATACTTAATGCTTCCTGTCTCAAGTCATGCTACATTTTTTTTGTGTGTGTAAATATGCATACACATTTATATTTTTATTAGATAAAAAGAAACACATTTGCTAAATACAATTTCATGCCCTTTTATGTAGTGTTTTATGTTACTTTTTAAAATTTGAATCTTTCAATGATCTTTTTTTGCCATTCAGATGAAACTGTAAATGTAGATTTCACATGGAAAGACAGAACTGAAAAAGTGTATTATTCTAAAATGCAAAATTTTTAAGATATTGCAATATAAATTTGACATTACAGACATTACACTACAGATTCTCTTGGGAAAAAATCCTTAATTTTGCGGTAATTTAAGCAACAATTTTTACAGGTCATATGTTTTTACAAGCTTACACCAAGATTAGTATCAATATTCAAATAATATGAATAATTTGCATTTTATATTATTATTTTTTGAAGCGAGACAGTAGATCGCTAAAAAAATTATATTTTTGGGGCACATATAAAATAATCTCATAAAGTTTCGAACTTAATTTTACGCAAGTAGCCTCTTTGGCACACACATTTTCTGTATTATATGTATAACATAAAATTTAAAAAAAAAAACATTTGCTGTTTGTGAGTCAGGATGAACAAATCAAATTTCCTTTAAATCTCTAGAATTAAAGCAACAAAGATAAAAGTGTTTTAAATAAATAAGGTGATGGATGCATGACTTTGGATTGCACTGCAGCCTAAATGCAGAAGGTACATGATTTCCAGTGTCTAAGATACACTGCTTTTGCTGGGGAAAAAAAAAAAAGAATTCTAGGAAAGTTTACAATTTATTGCCTTATTTTCAGAAAGAAACACCTATCCTCTAGTAATTAAAAACAACATATGAAGGCAGTTATTTACTAAAAGGTTCACATGCAAGCTAAGTTATTAAGAGGGTCACAGGAGGATTGCATGAATAAAATGAATAATGAATAAAACATGACTGAGCAAGCTGTTGAATTCCAATGCAAAATGAGCCTCTGAGTGTTTAACAATTAAACATTTATAGTTATAAAGAGTTTGTAGGCATAGTTAAAAGGTTAAAAGTTAAAAATAAGCTGATCAGCTTTAATGTAATCAGTGATATTATTATTTCAGGTTGAAGCCCATGTACAGTACAGTACATGTCTGCCTGTCTCTCTGTACAACAGAACTCTCTGCGTAACGTGAAAACAAATGAAATAAAACGACTCCAACACATTGAAATTCACTTATACCACTTCAGTGCTGTTATTTCAGTGGTGAAAATATGAACTAATCCCAGTAAAAATATTCAGTTTCAATTTTCTAATATCTATTAGTGCAGGTGTTTGTTTACATTGTGTACTGGGAAAGTTTTATTATATTTTATGCAGACAGACAGACAGCGATTTTTCTGAGACTGGTTTCGGGTCCTCCAATGTATGAAACATACGTAAAGATATCAATGAAACAACGAGTACAGACAAAACCTCTCTGTTATTTACAGTATATAGATTAGTATATTACTGATTTTTGTGGTATAAAACAATATACAATATGTGCACAAATACTTAAAGTAAAGAACAAAAAATACTTAGGGATATGCTGGAAAAGTTATTAATAATCATGTGGTCATTTCTTTTATTTTTCTTATTCTCTCTCAAAGATGAAAAACCAGGAATCACAAAGATCTCACCCGATATCATTCTAACAGCTACAAAGTGCTGACTCCGGAGAGCCCTTCCATAAACATTATATAAACATCACTTTATAGACAACTTCACCATATCAAAAATTATATTTCTTCTTATAGCCTTAGATTAGATGTAGACCAGTATACAAGTCTTGGTGAATGAGCTGTTAGTATTAAAGAAATATTACATCAGTAAATGCTTTGTCGTTTTGCCGGAGCTTCTCATACGCAGAGTTTGACATTTGCTCTAGGGAACAAATATTTTTCGGCTGACATCAGTACACCATCCAAGTACTGCATCTCATGTTATACACACCTGTATACGGACAGTAAGAGAAGACAATAGTGATAAGCTTGCCATGAAGCCAAATCCAATGCATCATATACATTTCTGTTCACTATGTCATGTATCACACCAGGCACATGCAGAGGCACATGCATGTGTCCATAAGAAATGCATATGTTAGTGAGACCAATCAGAAAAAAAGGCTTCGATTTGCCAGAAAGCATAAGGATTATGCTTGTGGAGCAGTGGAAAAAAGTTAAGTGGTCTGGTTAGTTCAGATATCAATGCCCTAAAAATGCTCATGAACAGAAATCAACATGTTTTAGATTCACTGTAGTGCCACGTTTCAGTCGACGGTGTTCGAGTGATGCCCATTAAGCCTTCAGACAAAACTCTGGCTATGGAGCTGCATCAATCAACACCTCAAATCAAACTCAATTCTCAATCACATTTGAGAATTCAGTGCCGTGTTATAAGAACAAAATAACATGAGACTTCCATTTGGAGCATTCATGGACTTGCTTCCTAGAACGCTAAATACAAATGCAAAGGCAAAAATCTTAATTTTCCAAAAAAATGCTTCTTTCACAAAAGTAGTATAAGCATTAATTATAAAGCATTAGGGAAATAGTACAATGGTATCATAGAATGAGCCCTCTATTCAGTTAGCAAAAGTGTAATTCCATGCTCTAACGATCCTGATAATTCTTAGAATCAGTGTTTCGCACGCAGTGATTTATATAATTGAATGAATCATGACAGTCAAATTATGTTAAAATTGCCCATTTTATATTTGTACCTTCGAAAAAGGCTTTCATCCAACATTACGTACAAACAAAACAATATGTTTTTTTGCAATATGAGGCTCAATGGCATAAAGTTGGCGTTTTGCCCATGTGATCTGAACTCAATCTATCTGGCACTAGTGTAGAAACTTAACCACACTAATGCAAGGTCTTTATTAATCTTTAATGTATTACACGACAAGGCAAAGACAATTTACTGTTTTAGCACTGGTTGGCTATTTTTTACAGGTTACAATACAAAAGGGGTTCAAATCAACCCATGACCTGTTATTCTGGTTGTCCAGAACAACAGAACACAGTTATGAAATTTAAAACTCTCTTCATTTCTCTACTGTATATAATCCCCTGCTACACTAATGCACTTATCCCAATGTTTCACTAGTGCTGGATACCTCAAGGTCGAAAGTTCTTTCAGAGATCAGACTGCCTGCCTCATGTCCGAAACGCCGGCCTCCCAGGAACTCCTTTAATATTCTAAACATGTATAAATGCCTTGGTCAGTACGGGACCTTTTTTTGTAGGTTGGTATGGGTGATGCGGAAATGAATCCCAAACAAGTTCCAGTAATGTGCAAGTGGTGTTGGTAAATGTTGTGCGTACAGTTCCCATAGACAAATCGTCTCTTCTGTAAGTTGTTCATAAGCTATCTGTTGATATACAAGAATCAGGCATTGCTCTTGCCACCTCGGCTGGGATCGTCATTCACGGACATACAACCATCTTTAAATGCAGTATACAAACATTCTACTGCGGATAAGAGTCTCATCACCGTACTATGCTTGAAATCTTATGCAAATGGTTTTATGCCTTCATTCACAAGAACAGTTTGACTTGAACGCCCCTTGTACGTACTTCTCTCATTATTATTATTTTTCAGTTCCTGCCAACATATTTGCATGTCATCTGTTCCTGATGTTACATGCTTTTCTTTTCTTAGGTTGGTAAACAATCACATAAGTATGAGCTTTACATGCTAATTCTCTCGTGAAGGTATTTACACCAGGGATTTCTTTATCCAGACACAGATTAAGCCCAATCCTTTTTAAAAGAATGATTTGATTCTTCAATCTAAGTATTATAAGATATGAAAGGATTAAAAAAAAAGGGGGGGGGGAATAACACTGAGTATGGAAGGGCATTAGTGCCTTTTTCATAAGAGCAGACTCGGTACTAAGATGTTCAGACGTTGGCAGTTTTTGTACAATTAACAGAATGCTGCCGATGTTTTTAATTATGTGTGATTAGCACAATAAAATGCAAGCTAGTAGTACTAAAATACTAAGAAAAGCATAGAGGATAAAAAAAAACTGTGATGCTAAAAGAGTTCTCAAATGTACAACGGAGTATTAGAAAAAGACTTAGAAGGGGCGGGGCAGGGAATTTCCGAGATGAAAACTCTAAAGTTTCGAGATGAAAACTCAGAAATTTCGAGAAAAATAACTTAAAATTTTCAAGAACAAAACTCGAAACTTTTGAGAAAAAAAACTTGAAATTTTCAAGAAAAAAAACTTGAAAGTTTCGAAAAAAAAAAAATAAAAAAATTTCGGAGAAAAAAACCCCACTAAACTCAAGCCTTTTCTATCAAGGAAGGATACACGTCTCTGCACAAGGTTGAGAGAGCACACACCAGAGTGCAAGGGAACCATGGCTGCAACAGTTTATGATGATCTGGTGATTCTGGGCTAAAATAACAAATACTTCCTTGTTACTCAAGCCAAGGGAAAAGTAAAGTTTGATTAGATCTTCTAAAGTGATGTCTGCCTAACCTTGTAAAGTGTATATGCGGTTTCCTTCCTTGATGGAAAAACCCCCACAGATTTTCGAGTTTGAAACACAAAACTTTTGAGTTTACATCTCGAAAACCTCCAAGTTTACATCTCGAAACTTCCGGGTTTTCATCTCGGAAATTTTTTTTTTATTTTTTTTATTTTAAAAGTTTCGAGTTTTGTTCGCAAAACTTTCGAGTTTTCATTTTGAAACTTTCGAGTTTTAAACTTGGAAATTCCCTGCCCCTCCCCTTCCAAGTCTTTTTTTTTTTTTATCCCATCTTGGCCCTAATACTCCGTCGTACATTAAGGGTTAAGAGTGTCCAGTGTGGAAGTGACTTTCAAAGTCTGAGAAACACAAACCGTCTACGGGAGAATCAAATAATGATTTTGGAAACAAGGAACAAGTGGAGCTAATTGGCGGCAAAAACGAGAACAGGAAGTGGTATGAAGTGGAAAGCCAAGATGTGCAAAATGCAAAATGTGGAACCCAAAAAGGGTCAAAACTATGTGGGTGGCAAGAATTCAAGAATCCAAGTGAGTCAAATAAAAATAAGAATCCTATAATGAATGCATGTAAATACAACAGGCAATGTGAAAAGTCTGAGGATCACACATGTATATAATGTTGATAACTGCGCATTCTCACAATGTGGTTGTGTAAAGATGCAGATAATATATCTCCGGGGGTTTTACAATTTTCCAGGAATTGGACGTGTACTTTGGCATGAGGAAAAATGATACAAATAAATCATCAATGAACAGGAAAAGTGTGATATGAAAAAGCTTTCACAGGAAGTAATAGTATACAAAGAAATACTGTTGTGCATACAAAGTAATACTGTTATGTTTGTAACGTTAATATTTTCTGTAATAGATGCTTATCCGAGTTTTCATAATTGATGTACGTATGTGTAATGTACTCTGGAGGGTAGTACTACTGAAACACAATGAGTGCAAGAAGCATACAGTAGTACTGCAATTAAACTCATTAATAGATCACTGATAAGTTTACTTAAACCAATGATCGATTATGAAATCGGTACTGACTCCCACCACTAGGTATGGAAGTAAAACTCGCTTTATTTTATTTCTCAGAGCCATAACTGGACTGCCTGCTTCAAGCCTGAAACGCTGGCCTCCCAGGAACTCCTTATGTGCCTCTTCCACAAGCTGGTAGCAAGTTATCCTTTGATTTTCAAGGATCAGGCGTTCTACTCGCTAAATGTTAATGGGATCGACTACAGTGGGCTCTGAGCCACCTCAGCTGGGATTGTGGGCAGCATGAGGTTGTCCCAGAAAAACACATTTTTAGTGATCAAACTATGCAGTTCCCTTTCAAAGACTACACTCGATGCTGCGTGAAAACGCTATGGGAAGGATTTCTCGTGACCGGTTGTGAAGCACGTGTGTGTCAAACATGCCAAATATTTTGGCATGTATAACCTCAGGCAGGTGACGT
>JAQMYJ010000040.1:6191031-6204994 GCA_030014305.1 Clarias laeviceps | reverse complement strand
AAGAGGTGAGCTGCTCATTCTGTTTATTATAATATGTCCTTAGTTGCATTGTAATATTTTCATAACTGGAACTATAGGCAAAATTTGTGTATGTAGACGTATTGGGGGTATTTTTATTGAAAACGCAACATTTTAATTTATTTCTGATCAAAATGAATGAAATGAATGAAATGAACGAAATGACTCCAAAAAAAATTCGTTCATTTTGATGAACGAGATTCAAAGAACCGAGTCACTAAAATGATTCGAACTTCCCATCACTAGCAGACACCCTTATCCAGTATTTCATTATACATGTGAGGAGTAGAGGGTCTTGCTCAAGGGCCAAACATGGACAATTGTGCAGTTATGGGATTTGAACCTACATGAAAATGGACGCCCCATTTATGATTTGCACGAATGAAGATTATTTTTTCTGTGGTCTTAGGGTGTACCTAGTGCTGCTATTTATAGTATCAAAGACTACTGTATGCACAGTTGTGGTTGGATGTTTAGATATCTGCAAACAAAATTTGGACCAATACTGTAAGGAAGGTAAAAGTTTCTTAAGGAGAATTATTACTGGTGATGAGACATGATCCATCACTACGAGCCTGAGTGTAAACGACAAAAATTCAAAAGTCGACCATCAGCTGGAAAATTGATGCTTACAGTAACCAGGTATTCTCAAGGGCCAGCATTGGAACATTATCAGAAAAAAAAAGGTTCAACAATCAACAGTGCTCATTATCATCTGATGCTTATTGAAGAGTTCTGATTAAACGCGGGGGACTGCTATCCATGTGCGTTGTGATCTCGCTTGAAACTTACTTGAATCTTAAAACTTCATTTAGAGGTGTTGAAGCATCCTCCCAGTAATCCTGATCTAACTCAATTGGACTTTCACCTGTTTGGTCCCTTGAAAGCAGCCCTACGAGGATGAAGATTCACTTCTGATGAAGAAATAAAGTGGTTTGCAGCTCAGCCTAAAACATTTTTTAACAAGGGGATACGAAAACTTGTTGACAGATGGATGAAAAGTATTAAGAAAGCAATTCTAGATTCTAATAAAAAATTATATATTTGTCTTTTGGAAAAGTGAATTCAAATAAATTCTACAGCCAGAGTGCAGATTATCTTTGACTCACCACTGTATATTTGAATAATACAGAGGTTAATCTATGATTGTTTCCTCCTGACTGTGTGTTTACTTACGGAGCAAAGGAGAGAGAATATCCCTGCACGTAAACCTGACGACCGGCAACGGGACCCACAAGTCATCTTGTCATCTTAATGTGTTTATGTGAACATTTGGTCCTCGCAAGTACAGCAATAGAAATGTTAGTGCGTGTGGGTGTGAGATGGTTCTCTCTTCACGTGCGACCGTAATTCAGGGCGAAATTAAAAAGCATCTCTTTAGAACCTCATTCTGTCTGTCCCTCTGCTGGAGAGGAGCGGGTCCGGAGTATCTCTTTATAGTCCGGCCATTTCAGCCAGTGATAAAGAGCTGATTTACAGCATTAATTAATCTTCTCTGTTACTGGTACCCCTGCAGAGGTGCGATGAAAGGAGATTTTTATATCTGTAATAGAACGGTGGAACAGCGATGAATCACCGAAAAACTCTTACTTTCAAGATTGGTTTTCTGAGGACGCCGTTCTCAAGGGCACCATAATTCACCGTGATCAGTAGGAATAAAGCCCCAATCAGATGCCTTTCTCTGAGAAAATGAGAGACAGAAGGGCCTGAGGTCATCTGGAAGCCAAGACTCTGAGTACTCTAATAGCTTTAATCAGGCTGTGGAGAAATTCAGAGTGGAGATGATGGAAGTCAGAAATCTCTTTAAAAAAAAAAAAAAGAATGAAATCATGAGCCATATGCGTCAGTTCTCCTTCCTGCTAAGAAGCTGCTGATTACAGAGTTCCAAAGCTTATTGCTATTCATCAGTTTTTACATGCACCGTCTTCTACTCCCTTTTTCTCTCCAACTCCAACTGTCCTCCTCCCTCTCTTTTCTCTCTCGCTCTCGTGTTCACTCAGGCCTGCTAAATAGCGAATGCAGCACTACTGTATATGACGTCAATACATATGATGACGATGATGACGATGAGGATGAAGACGACGGCTTCTGCCTGGTCAACACAGAACCATGTGATTAAGACGGGCAGTGATGCAACCCAGGTTCAGCACCTTCAAGCCCTGTGTACAGATATAAACGCGCATCATCGATATACTGCATCAAGGTGTAAACAGCTGCACTTTAGCAGATAGCTGAAACACACACTGCAAAGCAGTTTTACGAGAGATTTGATTTCGCCTGTCAGGGTGTGAGGTTTATCAAGTTAGGCACATTTCCACTGAGCTTCTAAAACCTTTGGAGGAACCAAATAGTTTCCAGACTTTATGAAAATACCGGCACACAGTAACCGGATGAGTTCCTGATTTAAACAGCAACAGGAGTAACATCAAGGTTGGAAAATAAAAAGGTTTATTAGATAGTAAATGTATGAATGTGCTTCCTAGTCCAATGATGTCATTAATGTGTAGCTTTAGGGACCGTTAGGGAAGCTGGGAATGTAAGTTAATATTTCTGTTAGAGTGTAAAAGATGGGAAGAATGAAACAGGACCTGTGTATGCGTTAATAGGAATCTACCCGATGATGTGGCTCGAGGTGAAGCGACATAACTGTTGCCACCCTGAAGCTGATTCGTTTGTCATAACAGTGCATTCAAAGTGTTTTTTTAGCTAACTTATTTACTCAGTCATTGTTTTATCCTGTATACAGGGTCACGGGGGGCCTGGAGCCTATCCCAGGAGACTGAGGCCATGAGCCGGTGTACACCCTGGACAAGGTGCCAATCCAGTGTAGAGAACATACACACTACTCATTCATCCACACACTACAGACAATTTGGGAATGGCAATTAGACTAACGTGCATGTCTTTGGTCTGTGGGAAGAAACTGGAGTACCCGGAGGAAACCCACCAAGCACAGGGAGAATATGCAAACTCCAGGCACACAGAGACGGGAATAGAACCTGGCCGGGAATCTAACTCAGACCCTAGAGGTCCAAGGCGACAGTGCCACCCACTAAGCCACTGTGCTGCCAAATAGCTAACTCTAATAATTGTATTTAATTAATAGATGGTGACTTTCACCCATTCCCAGTTACATAAATTTTGTGGGATGCCATCAACTTTTGGTTCTTTCTATCACTTATGTCCTGTGTCTTTATTGTTACGGTCTCTCCATCACCAGTCTCAAAACATAACACGCACAGTGTCTTATCTGCTTTGCAGAGTTAACTGAAAACCACCAAATTACTGCTTGATAGCTACTAAGTGCTTGGACTGGAGACTCCTTCTCCAAATGCTTAGGCCCCAGTCAAATTGTGACAAAGATCATGAAGTTCTTACTGGGTCTCACAGGATCAAAATGGAAAATTTATTAAGTTCATACTACTTCCTAGCCACGTCCCTATCCGGTTCTCAATGTGTCCATCACGTTGTCATTAATTTCCTCTCACGTGAATGATCACCTGCTCATCAGGTCCAGTGAGATCCAACCACATTATTACTACTGTATATCTGATCAGATCGCACCATGCTCTTACCAAGCACTCACTACAGTACGTTGTCATTGCAGCCGTGGGTTGGAACAAATATTGTGACACATGCAGTGCTTTTCATAGATGCACTGATAACCTGCTGCATGCATCAGTGCATTATTATATTGTATAGTATTGTACTAATGGAATACTATCATGTAAAATAATTCAAAAAGCAAATTAAACATGCACTCGATTTTACCATCTCCCTTTCCTCAGATCATACTTACTGTAGCTTCCACTATTATGCAGATGGCACTCAGATTTATTCCACTACGAGGTTCACCATGGCTCTTCCACCCACCTCATTAACTGAATGTATTCATTACATTAAATACTGGATGGACTCCCAATTTTTATATAAAAAAATTTTTTTTAAACCAAAATCCCACTTGTTGTGCCTAAAACTAATATTTCCAAACCTATGAATAATCTTGACAACCAACCACTACCAGTTCCCTCACAAACACTCACATTGCTTTTTCCCAGCTCGGCAACATTATCCAACTTGGACCATTACTTAGTTCGAAAGATGCCAGTTCGTGCTGTCATACCCTTGCGCTTGGGTTACAGTAATTTTCTCTTACTTACTTGTGTAAGTATAAGGTATTTCTGGTAAAAACTGAGTCTGTGACGTTTAAAATTCAGCAGCTTGAATCCTTGCTTAAACCAACTTTCAGCACACATTACCTGTACTGTAACCCTTACACTTGACTACCCCATTTCACAAATCCCTGCTTTTTACTTATGAAGCACTACAGCCCTACACTGCAGATCAGACTCTCAGGTTCACCAAGTTTGATTTACTGGTTTTGCCTTAGGGCATTTTCAAACCACGTATGACTGCTTCTTACTGTGCCTCAGTTTGATTTCCCTACCTCTCCACTCCACTGCCACTCAGCTTTCACATTATCAGTATGGTTCTGTACCAAAGTACCCTTGCTTATCTACAGCATATGTTCCAACACAGTAGATGGCAGTAGGCATCTATTTGGTTTGTGATCTGCCAAACCAAGATTTGTTGATTACAACAAGTTGCATACACATCAACTACCACATGAGTACAATAAGTCCCCTACATGCGTGCATTCGAGTTACAAACTTTCGAAGATACGAACATGCATCCGTGCACACCCTTCAATCGCGGAAGTTAAATCACATGCCCAGTGTACATTGTCACATGCATGCAGCGTGCATCCTCTGCAGTGCAGTACAAGTCCAGGATATCCGTAAAAGCAGCAGCGTTAAAGCTGGTACTGCTTAGAGCCCCAAGCAATAATGATGGAGAAAGTGAAAATAATTTAAAAAATGGAGCGAGGTAAAAAGATGGCAAGCATACAACTGTATTGTAATATACTGTTTATAGCCAACTGTGTTAAAATCCTAGTACCAAATGTTTGTTGGACTTACGAACAAAATGGACTTATGAATGAGCTATCAGAACAGAAGTTGTTCGTATGTAGGGGACTGTAGTTTATGTTGTTGTTCCGGTGTAAAACCATGCAGATCACAAGTCCATACAATGTGGTTGACCTGAGCACTAACGGTGAGGCATGGTGGTTTAGTGGTTTGCAATGTCACCTTGCACTTCCAGGGTTAAAGGTTCACATCTCACCTCCAGTCTGTGTGTGTTTGAAGTCTGCACGTTCTCCCCATGCTTTGTGGGTTTCCTCCGGGTACTCCGGTTTCCTCCCACAGATCAAAGTCCAAATTGCCCATAGTGTACAATTGGGTGTGCTAGTGCCCTTTCATGTGCTGCTTGAAGTCCCCATGGCACAGGCTCCAGCCCATCCATGGCCCTATAGAAGATAAGTACTACAGATACTTGATGGATGGATGTCAAGAATGACCATCTCACCTAACATCATTTCTTTATTAGGCCAGAGTGAGCCTTTCATGGTCATGCTTAATCGGGACAGTCGAACAGGTCTAAGATTCTTTACCCCTGATGTACTTGGGCACACATGAACCATATTCAAGACCACATTTTCAAGTGTATCTGGGCACACAGTGTTTACACTAAATAAACTGGACATACTGTAAGGGTCAATTAGGATTATCTTGAGAACCAAGCTGACATGAATTAGGGACAAATCCCTGAAACCTCCTAAAAACTATATAAAATGTACTTGTTCTCTAAACCTTTCTTCTGCCGACTATTTCTTATTTCCTTTTTTTGTTTCCTTTGCAACATGTTTTTTAAATACTGTATGTCTACAGTATCCTTGTGCGTCCTGTATAAATGGAACACATTATACTGTAGTAATTATTATTAGTATAATTATCATTACTATTATTGTTATTATTATTATTATTATTTACCAGATTCAGAGACGTATCTGAAAGAATGGAAGTAGAACTGTAAAAATACGAAAACACTTTAATATTTTTAACTATGACAGATTTCTGCATCATGG
Organism: Clarias laeviceps; assembly: GCA_030014305.1. NCBI lineage: Eukaryota > Metazoa > Chordata > Actinopteri > Siluriformes > Clariidae > Clarias > Clarias laeviceps. The sequence continues at coordinate 6,198,990 of JAQMYJ010000040.1, read as the reverse complement.
ACCTCTCTAAACTGTAGATCCTGGTTACAGCTCCGTCACCCTGGGATAAATATACTGTATACTGGTACAGTATGCGGTTTGAGTGCAATATTACGCCAGCTGTGTATATCAATTGACTTACTAGAGCGCATAAAACTGGCTTTTATACTTTTTGTTGTTCCCGCGCTCAAAATGCCACTAGAGTCTATAAAACACACTCCTTTTACTCCTGCACCCCCTGTTATGCTTAAAACATTACACTATACTGATCATGCTGCAGGGCTGATTATATAAATAATTGTCATCAGAAAAATTCTTGTAAATTTTTTCAACTGAAAAAAAGGCTTTTGAACAATTAGTGACGTTCACTACTGCAAGCTTCAACCAACTGCAGTACATCTCTTTCCTCAGATAAAAGTACTACCTCCAGGGTCCAAGTTCGAGTCCCACCTCAGGTCCGTGTGGATGGAGTTTGCATGTTCTCCCCGTGCTTGGTGGGATTCCTCCGGGTACTCTGGTTTCCTCCCACAGTCCAAAGACATGCGATTAGGTTAACTGGTGTTCACAAATTGCCCGTGGTGTATGTGTGCCCTGCGTTTGATTGGCACCCCATCCAGGGTGTCCGTGGTGTGTGTGTACCCTGCCTCATGCCCTAAGTCTCCTGGGATAGGCTAGAGTATAAAGGATAAAGTGTTACAGACAATGTGAGAGTGAATGAGTAAGTGAGTGCCGAACACTGTGATTGTCATGTAGCTTGGATGTGATCTGATCAATAAACTCACACAGAAAATAATAACAGACATTGTGGTTCACTGAGGGATCAATAGCACATTACAGGGTTTATACTGAAATATACTGTATATGACCACTACATGTAAAGAGCAATACACTGTGGGGTTATAGTAAAATAGTCAATGATGCAGTACGAAAGCCATTATCGTCCAACAAAATCATGTTTTATTTCTCTTATACCGCAGTAAAAAAATACTATATTTGTTTTTAATCAGTTTATATTTGCCTTTATTTTAGGGAAGGTCCACTGATCAAGCTTCCTATCATCACATCAGCAGCTTTAAAGAAATACAGAATTCTCCCACCAGTCTCTCCCTTTCTTTATACACACCACACAGCTATAACATTAACGCATTAACTTAGATTATCAAGTATATACCAATAAACAGGTCACAGGGTCATGCGAGACCTGAAAGAACAGCTCATCCAGTCTAATCCCACAGAAAAGCCAATACTGCATAAATCATCGAAAAGTCAATGCTGACCACTATAGAAAGGCACCAGATCACCCAGCGCACTACAGACTGCCGCAGGAGCCACAAGAAGCAAAGGGTCCAAGGTTGCCGACCCGACCTATCAAGCATCCGATCAAGCACCCGTGGAATGCCCCGGACAAAGAAGAAGGATCCACGGAGGCCCATACAGCACTCAAAGGAATCGCTGTCAATTTTATAGTGCCAGTGGTCACACCCCAAAAGTCTTTTGGAGTCATTAAGCTTGGCATATCACAGAAAAAACAAAAATCACTCACACAGAGAAACTGAACCTTAAAGTCCTGAATACTAGAGCTAAGAATTAATGATAGACTGTTCGATTCCGAGTCCATTCAAGAGGACTAATGCTTGGTGGGTTTCCTCCAGTTTCCTCCCACAGCCCAAAGACATGCAGATTTGGTTAATCAGTGTTCCCAAACTGCCCATAGTGTATGAATGAGCATGTGAGTGTGTGTATGTGTGTTTGCACTGTGATGGATTGGCACCCTGTCCAGGGTGTACCCCGCCTCGTGCCGTGAGTCTCCTAGGCTCCAGGCTCCCCGCAACCCTGAATAAAGCACAAAGCGGTAAAGACGATGAATGAGTGAGTGAATCAATGTGGCGGCACGGTGGCTTAGGGGTTAGCACTGTCGCCTTGCATCTCCAGGGTCCAGGTTTGCATGTTCTCCGCGATGCTTGGTGGCTTTCCACCAAGGTACTCCAGTTTCCTCCCACAGTCCAAAAACATGCAGATTAGGTTAACTGGTGTTCCCAAATTGACCGTAGTGCGTGAATTAGCGTGCGAGTGTGTGTGCCCTGTGTGTGGGTAGGCTCCAGGCCCCCCGCGACCCTGTATACAAGATAAAGGGGTATAGACGATGAGTAAGTGAAAGAGTGATGTCATGTCCAGTAAAACGTAATAATCTTTTTCTCTGACAACCTTCTGCTCCACACTCCGGTCCAGTAGGTTGCATTAACACACTAACTGCGCAGATTTTTAAAAGAAGAAGAAACTTTAATCTTGCAGAACAAGTACGAATCAGATCTTAATTGAAAACTGACTCTTCGATTCAATGAATCACACCATCCAACAAAAGATCACACATTTCTACTGTTTTCTTACAGAAAACATCTCTATGTCGAGGATTAGTCATGCCTCCTTGTTTAAAAAAACATATTTACTGCTTATCATCAGTCTTAGATTATGTGTGTCTATGAATCACCCGTTCCTAGAACGTGAGTAATATACTAAACAGAGTGTGTTCATATAAATCACGACTTGCCTTGTAGCTAGCACAACCGTGAGAGCTGCTGCTTCGGGAAAATTAATCAACACCTTCTGACCAATCAGATTTACGCATCCCAATAGCGCTGTGTTTTATAATTGAGTTTTATTAGGTTGCACAGCATCCAGTGATTTAAATTTAATGCGGCGTGAAATAGATATTAGACACATTATAGCTAAAATGATGTCTAGTAATATCTGTGAATGTTTTTAGTCATTGAGGTCATTTAGAATTTCTAGTCGTTGTAAGTTTTGGCAATTGGAATTCTGTTTCAGGAAGATGCTTCACCGCTCATCCGAGAGTCTGAGGACTGATTTACAGCCCCAATTACCAGAAACCTTTCGATGAGTTCAAAACGCCTTCAAGATGGTTGCTTTCACTGTCTATTACAAGACGTTAAATGATTTTATCCAACCCATATATTTAAAATGTTGCATGCCGAGTGCTATTTATCACTTATGACAATGAATGCATTTATTTCTTACTTTCTCCATTTTTATTTATATTTTTTTACAAACAGGCCTGATGTGGCCTTAACTGCCCTCGCTCCACTATCAGAATGCTTTAGTGCTAGTTCTGCAGAGACATTCCGCCGAACACTGAAGATGTTTAATTGTTTTCCTGATAGAGGTTCAGCCTGATGCTACACCTACGCTACACAACTACGCTAGCAACCTTGAGCAGCTTATTTTATTACTTTATAAATTAGACTGTTCTGCAGGGTTATGTGCTATAGCTCGAAGGTATGTGATCGATATTGCTCTTTTATTACACTATTACAGTTTCCTGTCAATTTTAAGGCTGTTGTTCTGTTGTCTAGGCATTTGAAGGCTACCAAAGTTATTTTTTTTTTACTGCAGTTGTCGTTGTTACTACTTGCACTTCAAACAGGAATCCAGACTCAGGCAATGATAGAATGAAATCATAGAATGAAATGCAGATCTATTTAAAGACAATGTTTCTTAGGTTGCTTTTTAAACATTCAGTAGCTCTTAATACACAGCCGGGTTTCCTCCAGGTGCTCCGGTTTCCTCCCACAGTCCAAAGACATACAGATTAGGCTAACTGGCGTTCCCAAAACTGTGTAAGTATGTGTGTGTGCCCTGCGATGGGTTGGCACCCCATCCAGGGTGTACCCGGCCTTGTGGTGTTCCCCAAGTCTCCTGGGATAGGCTCCAGGCTCCATGCGACCCTGTACACCAGATAAAGTGGTATAGACAATGAGTGAGTAAGTGAGTAAGTAATACACATTACTGTGTATGGAACCCATGTCTATCACACACAACGTAGGGATAAGGGGCGGCCCGGAGCCTATACCAGAAGACTTAAGCGTACATAAGCGGGGTACACCCTGGATGGGTTGCCAATTCATCTCAAACACACACTCATTCACACACTATGGGCAATTTGTAAACAGCAATTAACTTAATCTGCATGTCTTTGGATTGTGGGAGGAACCCGGAGTACCCGGAGAAAACCCACCAAGCACGGAGAGAACATGCAAACTCCCGGGATGGGAATCAAACCCGGATCCTGGTGGTGTGAGGCCACAGAGCTAACTTAATGCACTACCCATAAGTCACTATGGTATGTACTAGGGTAAACTACAGTATTACTGAAGTACTTCAGACATTACCATGGTTGACACCACAGGTACTATGGCCCTTCAGATACTAGTACTATGGTGTGCACCACAATACTTTGCTGAATACTATTGTACTTATTGACTAACAAACTTCAGGCACCATCTAAAATGGTATGTTTGTACATACTGTACCATATATATGTTATATTAGAATATCTACTACTGGTATCGTATAGAAGAGGCAGTTCCATATTATTGTTTGTAATATTACGAGTTTCAGGATACTGTACCATACTATGGTATTTAATTAAGGTTACATATAGTACATACAATGGTACAGTACTATACTACATTAGGGTACATAAACATGTATAACATGATACCATACAATATAATGCATATAAAGAACCATAATAATAATAATAATAATAATAATAATAATAATAATGCAAGATTAACTCCCCACTTTCATTGATCACTCAGGTTTGTTGATGGTGAATTGATTGGTCGCTTTACATCTCAGTTTCCCCTCATGTCTGTGTTTCCTTCTGGTTCTCTCTTTTAGTTATGCTGTCATAATTAGTCCTGCTGGAGTCCCTGCTTGCACTCTGCACGAAATATACATTCACATTATACATTGTTTGACTGTGACCATACTGTACCTAACAACCATCTCTCCTTCTCTTCTGCTCTCTCCTCTTCTCTCTCTTTCCCTCAACCTGTCTCTCTGTCGAGTTATACATGTCGCTCCTGAGCTGCCAGTGATCCAGACCCTCTCTGTCCCCTGGATCTGTCTGACTCGTCCCATGTGGTCTGTCTGGGATGCGTGTGGTGACTGGGGACGGTTCCACTTTTCCACGAAGACGGTACTGTCCTCGGCTGATGCAGACAGCTGTTCTCTGAGGACTTGTGACTTCAGTCGCTTGATAGTTCAGGACTGGAGTTTCCTACAGTACAGTCTACCTGAGCCTCAAAAAACGAACTGGACTCAATTTTAACTTAAACACATCTCCTGTTATACTAAACTTCCAGTCTCACAGTATGATGCAGATCAATTCCTGCTATCCGTTTCACCCAAATAAGGATGGGTTCCCTGTTGAGTCTGGTTCCTCTCAAGGTTTCTTCCTATTACCATCTCAGGGACTTTTATCTTGCCATGAATGAGCATGTCAGTGTGTATGTGTGTGCCCTGCGATGGATTGGCACCCCGTCTAGGGTGTACCACGCCTCGTGCTCAATGTCTCCTGAAATAGGGTCCAGGCCTCCAAGCGACCCTGAATACAGGTTAAAGCGGTATAGATGGTGAGTGTCAAAACTCTGGATGAGAACTTTCTGTTTCCTGGCTGAGTTCCTTTTCAACTTCTATGTGGATTTCATGCTGGCTGTTAGGTGCATTCTTGCTGTGCATTCTGCCCTAATTAATCGGTCCTTAAAGCTCTGACGCCATGGGTGTATAGAGCCATGATGACGTCACTAGTTGAAGTAAAAACCATGAAGAGAAACAAAGATCAGCGACAGATCAGCATACTGCTAGCAGTGCACCTAGCGAGCGCCAGTCTCATCCCTGAATTAAACATAATGGCATTTTCCAGCCAGACGCTTTTGTGAGGAGGCTATTAACATTGTTTTAACCTCATCAGTGATGGGGGGCATTTCATTGAGAGGAAGAAGAGAATCCCCAGCAGACATCATTATGGTAAAGACAATAGAGGGTAAGGGACCAGATCAAGGTCACCTCTCAACCTCTCTCTCTTTCTCTCTTCCTGTTTTACTCTTTTCCCCAAACTATGGCTCTTTGTGACCAAACGACTCTCTGCACAATGGTCCATGGGATACCCTCAGCTCGGAGATTATATATAAGAGCATTAAAGGGCTTTTAACTCCATTGAGAGCTGCCTTTTTCATTTCACACCACACACTCAAACACACATACAGCGCATAAAAAAAAAGAGTAAAGCATTCAAACATCCTAATGTGATAACAAGGAGACAGCACAGATATGGACATACACATCTGTGTAGTGACATGCACCTTAAGGGAACGACGCAAAGCTGTTTGCCTGGAGAGAGAGCCGTGGCACCAGATATCAGATACCTTTCCCATGCTTTCAACATCAAACAGATGAATGGGCCAAGTGAGATAAGCCTCGAAGGCCGTAGAGAAGGGAAGGAGATACAAAGAGAGAGAGAGCGAGAGAGACAGGGAGGGAGATAGAGAAGCCTATACAAAGACAGAGACAGAAAATGAGAGATACACATTGCGTTTATTTTTTAAATTCGCCAAAAGCGATGACAGCACGTGTCATGTTTATCGATTTGACAGGAAGCCTTTCTGTCTCAGTATGGAGACTGAGGTAGCATCTGGGCATGTCTCACAGCAAAGTACCAAAAATGTGCACCCCCCACTGTTTCTGGCTGTTTTACAACTGGTTTTGAAAAAAAGTTTAGAAATAGAAAAAAACTGAAAAAGTGAGAAAAAAAAAAAACATTGATGTAGACAGAAATCCAAGACATTAATACAAAATATGTAGCACGAAATTAACAAAAGTAAAAAAATATATATATTTCAACATTCTGTCTACTGTACAGACCCTGCTGCCTTGAACCTTCACAGTCCAGGTTCGATTCGTGCATGGAGTTTCCATGTTCTCCCTTGTGCTTTGGTGGATTTCCTCCAGGTACTCCGGTTTCCTCCCACACTCCAAAGACATCCAGATTAGATTTATTGGTTTTCTCAAATCGCCCGTAGAATACGTGAATGAGCAGTTACAATGGCAATAAAACAAAGGGAATAGAGGTCGATTCCGCTCCCTAAAGGCCAACACAGAGAGATTGAGGAGAAGCCTCTTCCCGCAGGCTATACAAACTCTCAATCACAACATCACATACTCTGATCTCACAAACACAATGGTGTTTTCAATGATGCTCATCACACATTACATATGGCACATTGGCACATCTTGACATTACGGAACTGTGAACTTTGCACGATTATTCTGCACATTGTCTTGCCCATGACTGGACATTCCACTTCTTTTTTATTTTATTAGATTTTTTTTAAATATTTTTTATTTATTATTTGTACATAATGTAAATTAAAAATTCTTTTTTCAGCTAAAGTTTCTTTCTATATTATTTTATATTTCTAATTTGTAAAAAAAAAATCTCTTATTTCATACTTTATATTCTTATTGAAAACTCTACTTTTAATTTTTTTTTTATTATTAGGTCATCAGCGGTCATATAAAGATTTCACCTCTTATCATACTTTGTATGTCTGTCTATGTGACAAATAAAATTTGAATTTAAGTAATAGTGATATATTAATAGTGTATATCTATTATATTATATCAAATAAACATCCATTGATTTGTACGTCAGTCCAGTGCGCGGCTCCATGCTTACAGGTTAATACGCTCCTTCACACCGGGGCAATTTATCACAGCCTGGCATGTTTTGGGTAGGTGGAAGGAAACTGTAGAGCTCAGACAAAACCTTGTGATCATGTGGAGAACAGAACCTGTTCTGCCACCTTTTCAAACTCGGCCCCCATTCACCACCACTTCTGTATGAGCGGAAATAAAACTCAACTATGAATACTTTTTCCTCCTTCGAGAGACCAATTTCCAACAACAATTACACAACACAACTTCCTTTTCACTACTGGGAACTAGGGATTCTCATATTGACCCTTTGACCGTTAACCGAAAGAACGAATTTTGACTGATTATTACTTATTATTATCAGTTAAACGGTTTAAAATGTTTTTTTATATATATATATATATATATATATATATATATATATATATATATATTTTTTTTTTTTTTTTTTAATTATTATTA
>JAQMYJ010000040.1:6153645-6178171 GCA_030014305.1 Clarias laeviceps | reverse complement strand
TTTGTGAAGCTGCTTTGAGACAATGACCATTGTTAAAAGCGCTATATAAATAAAATTGAATTGAATTGAATTGAATTCATTCATCTTCTATAGCACTTATTCTATACTGGGACATGGGAGGCCTGGAGCATATCCCAGGAGACTTGGGGCACAAGCCGGCATACACTCACGACAGGGTGCCAATCCATAGCAGGAAACACCAATTAACCTAATCTGCATGTTTTTTGACTGCAGGAGGAAACCAACCATACACAATGAGAACATGCAAACTCCCCACATACAGACCTGGGGCAGGAATCAAACCCTCGACTCTGGAGGTGCGAGGCCTAATAATAATTACTGTATAATTCCACTGACCTCCTCATTAAAAGAATGATAAAGCAATGTAAGAACCCAATATTGGCGTACCTTATGCACTTTATTTAAATGTTCTGTTTAAAAAAATATCTCCTGGGAGACCTTTTATGGTCTTCTTGCAGTGTTTTAAAAAAGTTCAAAATGGAGAAACTACAGTATGGAATTTCGCTACAACCATTTTACTGCTTTTTTAAATTTATTTATTATACTGATATGTGAAATTACATGAGCAATTATATCCTTAGGTTTCTGGAAAACCTCGCTTTTCAACAGCCTGCTTCTTACACACTGCAATATTGACAAAATCCCTCGTTATCAGGGATGTCATCACAGTCACGCTGCGCGATCGCAGATGACAGCTTTGGCCTCGGAGGATGTGGTAATTAAATCAAGTGGAAAAAGCAGTAAGACTGCAGTCAAACACACACACTCACACACATGCATCCCGTACTGAAATCGTAGACATATAGAAAAGCCATTAGTGATGAGTGCTTTCAAAGTTTCTCTACATGGCTGCAGAGGTCATGGTCTTGGCTAGGATCTTGAAGAGAAATTAAATTCATTCCACTATAAAAGAGAACTGTACGGTAAAAGCCAGTGAATAATTAATAATAAAATTTAAACACAACTAAATCCATAGTGCTTTGAAACCCACTCTTTGTATTAACAGAATTGAAATTCAAAGCAGATTTATTTCAAAGATTCTTATTTTAGATTACACATGTCTACTGAACACTGAAATCTTTTTTTTTTTACATGAGAATGTTAAGATATAAAAAGTAAATCTCTGGTTTTCAGTCCAATATAATTCAAAGCTATGAATTCACTGGTGTTAGGGTGAATTTTATTATTAAGAATTCATTGGCTTTTTAAATTGAAATCGTTATCCTCTTTTTCTGTTAAAATGTCTGCACTTATGCTGTTCCATCCAGCTTTAGAGCAGGATTCATTTGTAGAGTAAATGTATGCATTTAACAAGTTAATAAAGAATAGCTATGAAAATGGTAACCTTGTTACACAGCCACGTTATAGATGTGTGTCTCTCTTTCAGAGACCATACAGTCTGTATCTCAGTATGAGATCAAAGCTGTAATGTAGGAAGACAGCTGATGATATTATGCACTGTTGCTGAAAAGTACATTTTAGTAAAATGTGTGTGGACAGCCCTTCTCTTACTATGACTGGATAAAGATGGAGGCCAAACCTTTTTTGACTGACATGCCTGCTTTTTTGAGACAGAAAGGCACAGAGAGAGGCCATGCTACATTTCTAATAACCGCGTGAAGTCACGCCTCCATCGCTAAGACACATAGACTCTATATGCTCCATCACTTTAATTAGGATGGACCATATTAAGGCCATATCTCCTTTACTGAGACTGACAGACACGGAAGGAAACTAAACGCAGCTCATTCACTGAGACTGAGAGGCATGCAAGCCACGCCTCCTTCACTGTTACTGAAATACAAACAGGCCCCACCTCTATTACTGAGACTGACAGGCACACAAACCACATCTCCTTTATTGAGACCGACACTGACAGGTACACAAGCTGTACATACTTTAATGAGACTGACAGGCACATAAGCTACACCTCCCTTACTGAGACTGATAGGCATACAAGCCGTGTCTCCTTTAACGAGCCTGAAATGCACACAAGCCACACCTCCTTTACTGAGAATGACAGGCACATAAGCCACACCTTCCTTCTTGAAACTGACAGGCACACAAGCCACATCCTTTACTAAGGATGACAGGCAGACAAGCCAAACCTCCTTTACTGAGACTGACAGGAACACAAGCCACACCTACTATACTTAGACTGACAGGCACACAAGCCATACCTCCTTTACTGAGACTGACAGGAACACAAGCCACACCTACTATACTTAGACTGACAGGCACACAAGCCATACCTTCTTTACTGAGACTGACAGGAATTCAAGCCACACCTCCTTTAATAAGAATAACAGGCACACAAGCCACACCTTCTTTTAATGGGACTGGGAGGCACACAAGCCACACCTACTATACTGAGACTGGCAGGCACACAAGCTGTACCTCCTTTACTGAGACTGTCACACAAGCCACACCTCCTTTCTGGAGAATAACAGGCACACAAGCCACGCCTCCTTTACTGAGATTGACAGGCACACAAGCCAAACCTACCTGAGACTGACAGGCATACAAGTAACACCTCAAAGCACAAAGAGCGTCCTTCACTGAGAGTGACCGGACCAGAGACTGGGCCTCCTTCATTATTACTGACTATGACTGAATCTATACATTTTAAGGACCAAATCTATACATTTTTTTTCAGCCTGGTGTGCTACCTGTAGGGCATGTGTGTGTACAGTATTAACAAACCATCATATATGTCATAACCATAAAATGCTTTGGATGTCTGAAGCTTGGTTTGAGACTTTGCAAGTAATATGACATTCAACATGAGCCTGTTCAATGCAGGTGCAAATTCTGCCCTTAATATTCTGCTCCCAATTTCCATATGAATACCACAAGGTCACCGGGTCTCTCGGAGGCATTCTCTCCCTTCACTATTCTGCTTTTGTTCCTCTGTGTATTATGACATGGCCCAAAAATCACACTGGATGTAGGGTATCTACAATAATCATCAACTTCCTGATTCATGCCTCTCTGGAACATTTTTAAGCCGGTGTTGTTAACGTCATTGCGGCTAAACAAAAAAAATGACACGTGAACGCTAAGCGAAGCAATCTTACTAAGTGTGTTTACCATGCAACACAAAACCCCTCATTCTGATTGGACGAGATGTTTTTCTATATTGGGAGCTCTAAAATGGGTTTATATATTATTAATTCAAAGAGAGTACACACATTAAAAGGCATAAAACCTCATGTAATCATGGATATGGCAGCATGGTGCGGGTTCGATTCCCAACTCAGGTCTGTGTCCAGGGAGTTTTGGATGTTTTCCCCCTTTGCTAGGTGGGTTTCCTCCTGGGACTCCAGGTTTCCTTCCACAGTCCAAAGACATGCAGATTAGGCGTTCCCTAATGGCCTGTAGTGTGTGAATGACAGTCGGGCATTGAGCTGGCAACCCGACCTCTTAGGTAACAGCCACAGAAATGAAGGATCTCCAGGGTGGGGACTAATCGTCCCCCAATGTGCAGGATGGCACGAGGACAGACCAAAATGGCAAAATATAAATAATAAATAAATATTGATTGATTGATATTAAAATGGACATGGTGACGTGTGCTTTAAGATGTTTATTTAGCGTTTATATAAGGGGTCTCCAGTGTAAGTCCCTTATAACAGTCAGATGCAGAATCTTACTGTATAATAGACTTAGAAAGGAAAGATTATTTAGAGCTATTTTAACGTAAGCAATAACTGGAACTAACATTTGTTGTGGCCTTTGCACAGCATCAAGTGTAATTATAAATGGAAAAAAAATTTCTAACAATTAATAGTTTTTGGCAAATTCTTGTGGTATAAAAGAAAATGCTTCATAACATGCTGTTATTGGAAAATAATCACCAACAGGGAACTAACACTAACTCCGCTTCATTTTACGGCCAAGGTATATTAACATACAAATAATAAAGAAAAAAAATCTCAGTTTGTATTTTTTATAATCTGGCACTATTGCTTTTAACACATCGCCCACCACTGTAGTGCAAAGTTGAAAAACAGTCTTTTAAACCTTGTTCCAAAATTTTTGAGCCCACTTCAAAGCGAAATATTTAAAACAGCTCTAGCTATAAAGTATATATTAGCTGTTTTTATTTTTCTATAAACACATAAAAAAAGTTGCTTATAAGTAATATGATTGGATCAAAATGAGCTGCAGTTGGGAAAAACCTTTTGACGTGTTGCTTAGCAACACTTCTGTTATCTAATGGATTTATATCTAAAGTAATGTTGTCGGGAAGCTGAAAGACAGAGCTCTGCTCTTGGGTGAGACTCTTTAAGCACCACTGAATCAATTTTCATTCCCATGAGGACCAATTGTCTTGAGAGATGCTAAACGAACTGGTTTTATCCAAATATGTGACCAAATAGATGAATATAAAAGTTTCACGTTTCACTTATCTGTACAGTAACACTGTGGATATGTCACAAAATTCTGATCTCTTGAGACCTGAATGTCCTCATATAAGGACGTTACATTTTTTACAAATATCCTTGTTAGTCCCTCATGCTGGGAACGTTATGTGTGATTCTTTTGCCCAACATGTTTATGTTTAAAGAGATTCATTAAGTTCATAGTTATCAGGTGCTAATAAAAAGAAATTGTACAATCCAGGTCTCAGAAGGTTAAGGATGTCATCCTTTTAAAATGATCAGCAGATAGTCTTTAAATGCCTGTTATATTCTCCTGTGTATTACATCCTTACAATCAAGGAATGTCAGCTAAAACCCAATTCTGTCTTATCATCGCAAACAATATAATTGAGTTATTTTTACAGGCCAAGATCAGACATGAGATTCGAAATGAGACAAGCTGTAATTACTTCTGAAAGACGTCCTGAAACTGCGTGTGTTGATTCACACCAGAAGGAGTTTAAGCCCCGGGCACTGTTTCAGTAAGAACAGCTTCTTCACAGATTTTGTTCATTCCCTAGCTAGCCAACTAATTTCTGTGGAATTAGCAGGAATATAAATAAATACATATGGGTTAATACCCTATTTATGTCACAATTCCATGCCACTGTAGGAAAATTTGTTTTGCTTAGTATTGGGATTAGCAATTGTGTCTAGACGCCTTAACTATTGCCTAGTATGATATAAAAGGAATAAAACACAATGGGGAATGCTGTTATTGGAAAATAATTAACAGCAGAGTGTTGTGACTCTTCATCACCCTCGAGCCAGTCAATATTTTAATGACATGGGTTATTATAGTCTGCAGTTTTAGATGTACTCACTTTAGCTACTACCTTATATGATAAGAAATAAAACACAATAAGAAATTATGGGAACACAGAGTCCTGAGGTGTTTTTATTTCACAGCAATTTGTCGGCTTTGATTTGCTAAAGGACAACATGTTGTAGAAATTATTTCCCCTTATCACTTGCCGTTATCAGCTATAAACAGTCATTAGCTCACCAGCCTACCTTATTTTTCTCTTAAAGTTGGCCATATTTCTAAGAGACCAATAAAACCCCAAAAATGTAAGCGGTAGTTGTGACAAAGCTCTTATACTGGAGACTCCTTCCACAAATGTTAACCATCCACCATACATGTTCATGTGCATCATAAATTGCTACCATAGACCTATAAACCATGCAGGGGTGAATAGTTTCTAAGCCTTATCAAGTTTTTATCAAGTGTTTGTGTTAAAAACATGGCTAAAGCTGTCAGCAAAGAGTTAATTTCTAGGGTAAAAAATGGTGAACATATGGAAATTTCACTCTTGATTAAATGTGTTAAGTGTGAAATTATGATGTCACATGAATTCCGCATCAAAATGCTTCAAATAATAGCATGCAAATGATCAATAGAGAATCTCTCACTCTTTCTCTCACCAATAGGGAATCTCTCTCTCTCTCTCTCTCTTTTTTTTGCAACACTTTTCTGCAAAATGTGGTTCCTTCATTAATCTGGTCTGCCCATTAAAGAGATTATTAAGTGGGAACCTCCTCTGCATTGTACTGTACTTACCTTCTTTAAGGAGGTGTGTGTAAATGAGCCCCAGCAGGAGCAGGCAGCAGAGAGAAGCGCCTCCACCGGCGCACAGCACCCGCAGTCCGGCCTGCATCCTCCCTCCACCCCGTTCCCACCGAACCACACTACCAACGACGGGGTTAGTGGAAAATCACAGAGCACTGTCTCACTGCCATGGGTGGGTCCATGTGAGAAATGTCCAGAGAGAGTCAAAAGCACAAAAGAATGAGAAACGTGTCTTAGTCAACCCCAGTGGGATCCTACAATGATCCTTGAAAGAAGCTTCCGGTGGCCCACAAGCCAGTTAAAAGGTCCTTGTTTGCCAGTTCAAGGTCTGAGGTTATGAAACAACCATGTCCAGCGTTTCAGGCATGGGCTACTGATATATCCACACACAATATCGATGAACTCGTGATTCCAAAGGTCCAGACTGTGTCCTGAAGAAAATGTACAAGTTTGTGAAGTGTTACTGCTTGGTCTCCAGAAAGCAACACTGTGTTAATCCAATCATCCCTTATCAGATATGCCTGGGCTGTAAGAAGAGGGAAAAAGGACGGAGAGAGAAGGAGGTGGAAATATAAGTCTGCATATTGGCATAGGATTACCAGTAAAGTCCATCTCATTAGAAAATAATTAGATGCATTTCATAAATAATACATCATGTTACAGTAGTCTACAGATATAATAAAGTATATTATAACAAACCACAATTTATTCATTAAAGCATGTATTTGCTTTATTCATTGCACACAAGTTGTCCATTTTAATACAACATTTATAGCATATTAGAATTATTATAATATATTGTATTGCTATAAAATGAAAATAGTATAATGTTATAAAAAATATTTAAAAAATCATAAGTAAACTAAGAGCTAATTAAAATAAAATATATATTAAAGTAAGCAATTACTTATACTTATAGCATATATATTTTTTTAAATCATATGAAAACACTAACTTGCTGGTTATATATAATATATATAAAACTATATCAAGCTATATTAACTAAAATGACAGTTGAAAAAAACTACAATATATATAGCAATATAATCATGTTATAATAATAATAAATGCTACATTATACACTATAAACCAAAATTATAGAGTATTTCTGTATTATTTTTGTTATATAGTGTATAGTATAGCATTTATTATTATATTACATAATAATAATAATTGTAAATAATTTTAAATACACAATATAACATTAAAAACACAATTAATAAGATCAACTGCAATGCTAATCTAAATAAATTACTTTAGATAAAAACTACAGTGTACTATGGATTAATAACTTTTCTTAAAAGATTTTTAACGCGTAAAAGATGAAAGCACGCGCTGTGGTCATGGCAACGTCACTCTCTCTCTCTCTCTCTCTCTCTCTAGTCCGAACCTGAATCCTTACGCACCGTATAGAGTATGAACCTCCTTGGGTCAGATGTCGCACCTGTACTGCAGCTGTACCGAACAGTACCGTACCGCATCCTTCCGTACTCAACACTATGTCTCAGTATTACGCCACCTACAGTAGGCAACAGCACACTGAACCTACTCCAACCTATCCAACCGCATTCTACCGTACTGAATAGTGTGTTCAGATAGTACTCCAGCACACACAGATTATGGACTACATCCTACTTAGTACGCACGAGCCAAACGTGATCGGCTGCAGTGATGCAGAGCTCGCGGGCTGCCCTCTGTCTCTGAGCCCGGGTTCAGGACTGGTTCTGTTCACATTCAGTGACGTTTCCGTTTTTTTGCGCTTCAGACAACCCGCTCAAACTTACCGCTAAGGAACGCAACAGGGACGCGATGTCCGCCCGCAGTCTTGCAGCTGAAGATGGGTTTGCGTCAAGGTGTGAACTTTTACCGAACGGAAAGAAAGAAAGCAGCGCGTGCCTCAGCGCGGACACTGAGAGGAGTTCAGGAGGCGGGAGAAAGAGAGAGAGAGCGCGCGCAGTCACGCAGTGCCGCTGGAAATGTGGCGGAGCTGAAGGAGCTGTTACTGAGACTCCTCCATCTCTCTCTCTCTCACACACACACACACACTCATCCACTCATCCACTGACTCTCTCTCACACACACACACACTCATCCACTGACTCTCTCTCTCTCTCTCTCTCTCTCTCTCTCACACACACACACACACTCTCTGTCTCACACACTCTCACTCTCTCTCACACACACTCTCTCTCTATGATACACACTCTCACTCTCTCTTACACACACTCTCTCTCTATGATACACACTCTCACTCTCTCTTACACACACTCTCTCTCTATGATACACACACAAACTCTATATGATACACACACTCTGTCTCACACACTCTCCTGCTACTGAGACTCCATCTTTCTCACTCTCTCTGACTCTCTCTCTCTCTCTCTCACACACACACACACACATCCACTGATTCACTCTCTCTCTCTTTCTCATCCACTTTCTCTCTCTCATTTTATTCATTCTTTCCTTATTTCTCTCACACTCATTCATTCTCCACCCCCCCCTCTCTCTCTCCCTTTTATCTATCCACATTTAATTTCTCCTCTCTCTTTTACCCACTGGCTCTTTCTCTCTTTTTTTAATCCACACACATTTTTATCCTTTCATTCTCTCTCTCTCTCTCTCTCTCTCTCTCTCTCTCTCTCTCTCTCACACACACACACACATCCTCTCATTCTCTCTCTCTCTCACACACACATACATCCTCTCATTCTCTCTCTCTCTCTCTCTCATCCACCTTCCCTCTCTCATTTTATCCCTCTTTCCTTATTTCTCTCACACTCATCCATTCTCTGTCTCTCTCCGTATCTCTGACATCTATACACATTTTATTCCTCCTTTTCTCTTATCTTGCACACTCATTCACTGACTCATGCCTTGTCTCTCTGTCCCTCTCTCTAAACTGCTTCCTCTCTCTATCTCTCATTTTCTCTCTCTCACTCACACACACATATCCTCTGACTCTCTCACTCTTTTTCTCTCATCCTCTGATTTTATTCCCCGTTTCCTTATTTCTCTCACACGCATCTATTCTCTATTGCTCTCTGTATCTCTGACATCTAACTACATTTTATTCCTCCTTTTCTCTTCTCTCACATTCTCTCTCTCTCTCTCCTCAGTTCACTTCAGAAGGGCTTTATTGGCATGAATGTAAAAAAAAAACTGACATTGTTGCCAAAGCAATTATAAATGTTTGTTTATAAATTATTATTAAACTAGTATAAACAACATCTGTCTGCATTTATACACATTTATAAATGTGTATAAACATGTAAAATATGAAAGAAAAACAAAGTAGGTAACATTTTACATAGTAGATACACAATTTATTCCTCCTTTATTCAGCTCTCACTCTCATCCATGTCCTCTCATTCTGTCTCTCCTTTCCTTATTTCTCTCACATTCATCCATTCTTTGTCTCTCTCTATATCTCTTTCATCTATATATACACATCCCATCTCTCTCTCTCTCTACACACACACACACACATCCAATGATTCTCACTTGCTCTTTCTCTCATCCACTTTCTCTCTCTAATTTTCTCATTCTTTCCTTATTTCTCTCACACTCATCCATTCTCTGTCTCACTGTATCTCTTTAATCTATACACATTTTATTTCTCCTCTCCTTCTCTCCCTCTCTTTCTCATCTCTCCTTCATCTATACTCATTTTACTCCTTCTTTCCTTCTCTCTCTCACTCATCCACTTTCTTTCTCTTTCATCTTTACACATTGTATTCCTCCTCCACTGACTCTTTTTCTCATCCTCTCTCTAGCCCTTTCTCTTTTAAATCCTGATTTCGCCTTCTCTCATCCACCGACTCTCTCACCATTCTTTTCCTGTACATCTTTATCCCATACATTTCCTCATCCTTCTCGTCCTTTAATTTCTCTCCTCTCTTTCTTTCTCTTCCTTTTTACTCATTATCTTGTTTTTCTTTGCTTTGTTTATCTCCCCCATGCAACCTCCATACATCTCTTTTCTTCTGTTCCTCCTCTTTTTCTGTCCCCATCTCCCTCACCATCTCCCTCACCATCTCCCTTCCCTACCCCTTTCCTGTAGCTCTCTTTCATCCCAACTCCATCATTCGTTGTCTCTTTATTCATCCACACTTTCGATGTTGTTCTTTATTCTGTATCTCTTACATGTAAAAATACATTTTGTCCCTTAATCATTCATCCTTTCCCTTTTCTTCTCTGTCTCATTTCTTCATTATTTTTATTGCATCTTGTTTCTTTCTTTCTGGAGTATTTTCCCTCTTTATCACTTTGCTTTTCAATTCACCCCCCTCCTCATTCTGCCTCACTCATCCAATCTCCCTTCTTCATCCTCCTCTTCCTTTGTCTTTCTCCATCTTTCTCTCGTTCTTTTTCTCTACAACTTTCTTTTTTCTTTCTTAGTTTCCCACACTTCTCATTCATTTGCTCTCCTTCCTTCCCTCATTCTCTATTACCCTTTATTCTCTATCTTACTTTTTCCTCTCACCCAAACACCTTTCCTTGCTATCTTTCATTCTTTTTTCCTTAATGTGTATGCATTTGTTTATTTTTACTTTTTCTCTCTTTAATATTTTGTATATCTGTATATGTGTCTCTTTTTTTTTTTTTTTTATAAAATTTTTCCTTCATCTCTCATTCCCTGCTTCACTTTTCTTTTCATTTATATTTATTCGCATTCCATTAATTTCTCTTTTAGCCTTTCCCTCTTCTTCAATTTTTGTTTTGTTCCTTTTTTCCCTTCATTGCTCTCTCTCTCTCTCTCTCTTTCCCCAAATGCTTTATTCATTGGAGAGCCACACTGGCCCCATGGCTGGTGTTTTAAGATGCTGTTTTTGACATTAATTAAATCCTGTTTATGCTTTTTTTTTCTCTTTTCTTCATGATTATTCATCCCTGTAATGGAAGTTCTCACAGATCAGCATGAAATTTTAAGTAATGGAGTTTATCATTTGTCTACAAAAACTTTATCAAGACATTTAAAAAAAAAAGCTGCTGTGAGATTAACATCTCTGCTCATAGTATCAAACACACAGTAATCTTAAAAAAAAAAAAAAATCTATTGTATGTCTGCTATGAACACTGGTAACAAATTCGTCCGTCCGTCCATCCTATTGTCTTCTTGTCTATCCTCAAGATGAAAGTCTCCACTCTTAAAACCCAAGTACTAACACAGTGTAATATATATAATGGAATTTTAGCTCACCTATATACTCTAACACCACAATATTAATTCATACTCGCGTAGTAAAATCGATTAAGCTGAAACATATTGCATTGACTAATCTGAGCTTCCCTTTAATTAAATTAAGCAGAACAAGCATAATAAACAGAATTTTAATAAAGTAGTTAGACTTATGATGTAGAATATGATTTAATAAAGTCATTTGGTGCTGGTATACAGTAGGACAAAGCCTCAAGGAAAATTCACCCGCTATAGTATCGTCCAAAAATAACTCTCCATTCTCTTAAAGGAAAATCCACTGCTGAAATTCGACTCAGCTGTCAGAGCCCAGGTTTTCTGTACAGGATACAGTATATGTAAACTTGCAACAAACCTGCTAACACACTTCCACAGTGGCAGTGAACAGTTTGGAGAATTTTTACAAACGTAAAGTGAAACCGCACAATTTTTTTATTTTTTTTTATGGGAAAACTCTAAAGAAGGATTTCTGGAACCTGAGCTAAAATGTTGCTTTTTAAACAGATTTTCTATGATGTAATGACTCACTCACTTACCGCCTATCCTGTATACAGGGTAGTGGAAGGGGTCTGGCGCCTATCCCAAGAGACTTAGGGCACAAGGCGCGGTACGATCTGTGGGAGAAAACCGGAGTACCGAGAGAAAACCCACCAAGCACGGGGAGAACATACAAACTGCATGCACACAAACCCAAGGCAGGAATCGAACCCGGACCCTGGAGGTGCAAGGTGACAGTGCTAACCACTAAGCCATCATGCTGCCTTGATCCAAGGACTTTATTTATTTATTTATATATATTTAAAAAAAAATCTGATCAGCAGTTCCTCTTTATCCTATCCAGGGTAATGTTGGATTCAGAGCCTATCCTGGGGACAAAGCCAGAACAGGATGTGTTAATCTCCCAAGCTCAAGATCAACCGAGACACCTTGAAGCTGAGAGCTGGCATCACTAACAAGTGTCCCCAATGCTGCCCCAGAGAGCAATATTACATACAATTAACAGTACTTAACAAAATTGTCCAAAACCTGTCCATAAACTTTGATTTCTCCCTCTGGAAGAAGCGATAATGTCCTTTGCGGAACCTTACAACAGAGGGTTTCAGTGTGGGACGTCTCCCAAATTGACCATGAGTTTCATTTGTAGTGAATTAATATTTGCACAATGAAGATGAGTGGTCTCATTAGGTTATAAAGAGGCTAAGTTTACAGGAACATCGAGACACTTGCTGAAAATTCACTGAAGATGAGGTGTACTGTATAAAGTGATCACATAGAAGTCAAAGTTTGTTCTAAGACAAAAATAAAAAAGCTTGCAGCAACGCTAGACATTGTGAAAAGTGATTGTAAAAAAAAAAAAAAAAAAGTAGTAACAGGAAAGAAAATTGACAGGGAGGAGAAAGCAGAGCATAGAGGTTGTAATTTTGCAATTTTGTGTTATTACGGTAGATATGTTAAAACAGGGCAAAATGCTTGGCTAAGTCACATAAACATAAATCATTCATTGTTAAATGACTGGTACAACCTACTGTATAACACTGTTGTAAATATTTATGGAAAAGAATGCCTGTCTATTATATCAGAACAAGACTGGTGAGGTTGATGAAGAAGAAGAAAATATCTGGTTAAAAACATGGATAACTGTATATTAGAAGTATGTGTTTAGGTTTGGGCGACACGGTAGTTTAGGAAGGCACTGTTGCCTTGCACCTCCAGGGCCCGTGTTCGATTCCCGCCTCGCGTCTGCGTGCATGGAGTTTGCATGCTTGTGGTGGGTTTCTTCTGGGTACTGCAGTTTCCTCCCACAGTCATGCAAAGACAGGCAGATTTAGGCTAATTGATGTCCCCAAATTGCCTGTAGTGTGTGAAAGAGCGTGTGTATGTGTGTGCTAAGTCCCTAAGTCCCTGGGATGGGCTCCAGGACCCCTGTATACAGGATAAAGCGGTATGGATGATGAGTGCATGAGTGAGTGAATGTTTGGGTTTAATTAGGAAAAATGTTAGGAATGCTAGGAAGGCCTTAAATTACTTACCATCTATATATTCCTGCCAGGATTATGGTGGAACAGTTTGAAACAAGTACAAGTCAATTAATATGAAAATAGAAGTTTGTCACAAGCTTATAGAAACCACATGATCAGCCACATGATCAGTTCATCACATGAAAGTTTTCATTTCTAAAAATTTTGAAAGCTAGAACCCTTAAGAACTTTGTTTTTTGTTCTGAAATTTACTAGACATATTATTGGTATGACCGCTTCAAAAATAAAGTCAAATTCAAGATGCCGACCATTTGCTAAATACAATTAAACAGAATTGTTCATGGTTAATTGCTAAGTGTTCTAGTGTTCTATGTGGGTTCTTCTTGCAACTTGCACTGGTATGGAAACCCCCTAGTTGTACAATAATATTCGCTATAGAGTCCCTGAGTGATACACCAGAAGGGAGAAAAATAATCAAGAACAGCTTGAACCTTTTTTTTCTAACTGAAGATATAAATGCATCTGCTAAAATTACTACAACATTAATAAATCTTAACTCGTTAGTTGATGTCAGGAACAGACAGAATTTGGCTGCAAGTGTAGAATTATAATTTTTTTGAATGAAGCAGACCAAAAGTCCAAAAGAGTAAACCCAAAATTAAGTTAATATGCAATCAGCAGCTCGATATAACTAGGTTTGAAAATCGTCAATAAACAAAACAAGACGGGTCAATATTAGAAAATGAGCATACAGAAACAACAAAATGGTAAAAGCAAAACTTCTTGAAGCTTCGAACAAAATCCAAGTTATTTATATCCATCCATCCAGGAACCAATGTAGTCCAACTAAGGACCATGAAGGTACTGTAAATGGTGACCATTGTATTTATTCACTCCAGTCAACATTTACACACAGCGGTCAATTTGGGAACGGCGGGAGGAAACCAGAGTCCCCAGAGGAAACCGGGGAGAACAAGACGACGGTGGTTCTCCCCGGAAGAGGTGCAAGATGACAGTGATGACCACTAAGCCACCGTGCAGCCAAGTTATTTATATAGTCAATGATATAATTATATATTTATATTATTATTATATTATATACAAGTTATTTATATTATATAGCTGATTGTGTGACTGTGCTTCAAGTTTACAGCTTCAGCTTACACCTTTTGCTTTGTCCCTTCGAGAAAACCTTCCAACACTTATTTTAACTTTTAGAGAAGATTCCAAGTCCAAACTCTAAAACACACAATAAATGCTTAAAATGCTTTTTTTTTCTGTCTGCTTATGTTGCTTATTAGACATCTTACCACCTTACCCCTATAGTGACCCAAGTGTTCCAGTAAATCTAGCTTCTTAACAACCTAATGAGGTCACTGCCTTTGATTCCATAATTAGTAATTCATTATGTATAGAATCTGGTATACATTCACAGAGATCCCAGTGGAAGATAGGGAACTGTAGGATGTGAGCCATCTGTGCAGCCAGTAAAGTTGCTCTTTGTGGACGATGCTGTCAAGATTTAGCACCCAACTGATGCCCCTCCGTCTTCTAAATGACCATCATTAAAACTAAAACCCCCAAAAAAAATCATACTTGTACTGCATCTGCATCATATCAATAATTCAACACCGTGACCCCTAGATGCAGAATGCTCTCAGGTGGTCCCACTACTGGAACGCATTGGAAAGAATTCGGCTCTGACAGGCCTAATCACCAGCTTTGGATGAAAACTCAATACCACACTATGACAATGGCTTAGTTATTAAGTCAAGTGACAAAAGCTCAAAGTCAGGGTGAGTGAATATGGGACAAGAAGAAGAAGAAGAAGACCTTTGGCTTTGGGGTATAATAAAAAATCTTCACCAGATGACAAAACGTTTGCACCATAAATTCCCCTGTAGCTGAGCATCTTTCATTTTAATGATGTAGAAGTGATGACAAGTGCATTCTTCAATCCAGACACTTGTGCAATGTTTGCGAAGAGCTCACATCTCCTAACCCTCCTTAAATTCACCTACCATTCATTTATACATCATCTGTCGGCTGTACTATGATGTTTTTAATGGTCATTTTTCTTTTAAAATTTGTGAAAATATGCCAAAATTGATAATCAATTAAGGACAACGCTATTAATGAGCTTTAATGAGCTTAGTATTAAACAAAAGACACAGCTTTCAGCTATAAAAGCAATATGAAAATGTGTGTGTCTCATTCAGTTCAGATATGGAAAATGATTACAGAAATAAGGACTGAAGGTAGAAGTATTTGCCTGTCTTTGAGAATTTTTAATGGTAGTCAGATCAAGAAGGTATTAGCATTCACAGATAATATTTGTTTGTTTGTTTCTTTGTTTGTTTATCAAATACAAGCGGTGTTCAAGTCAAACCAGGACTTTCTTATGAATGGAGGCAAAAAAAAAAAACATTGATATTTACAGAAGACTTTAACCACAGTAGAGTGATGAGACTTAACTTAACTTAACGTTACTGCCATAAAACAATTAAATGATGCAAACGTTTTAAAGAAGGTTGTCATACATCGATGAATGACAGTCCTGGGTGAGGTGGCTCGGAGTCCACTGCAGTTGTTTCCATGAACATTCAGTGAGTGAAAAACCTGATGCTTGAAAATCAATGGATAACCAACACCACTTACACATTGTGGGAACTTAACTGGAGGAGTTATTGACCTCGCTTAAAAGCAGTTAAAGGAGTTCCTGGGAGGCCAGTGTTTCAGATGTAAAAAGCAGGTAGTCCGGTCATGGCTCTGGTGTACTGAGTAAACTTTCTACCTCGATGGTATCCAAGCACTAGTGAAACGCTGGAATAAGTGCATTAGTCTGGCAGGGGATTATATAAGAAATAATAGGAGTTTTTACTCTCGTGTTCTGTTCCTCTGCACAATCAAAAGTCCCGGTTTGACTTGAACACCAGTTAGCATTTAATTCCAGATGCATCAGATGAGGATCATTAAAAAAATTATGCATATTCATTAGTAACACTAGAAACCTAGGTGAGACCAACCTGACACTATTTTTAAACCATATTCATATTTATATCCCCAACCAATGCTGGTCATTCAGATAACCTGATAGGATTTCTGACGGGATTTTAATTCATTTTTATAAATATTCACAGTACTGATGGTCAGCTGAGCAACCTGAGCTAACCAGGATTTCTAAAAGGATTTAAAGAAAATATATTTGTAGAAAATCCAAAATGGTTGCAGGGTGGCGTAATAACTATAATTTAAAAATAATTTGTGGCTTCGCACTTGAAGCAGCGAAGGTTTGACTCCCACCTCGGGTCTGTGTGCATGTTCTCCCTGTGGTTGGTGGGTTTCCATCAGGTACTCCAGTTTGTTCCCACTGTACAAAGACATGCAGATTAGGATAATTGGCTTTTCTACATTGTGAGTCCGTTGTGTGTATGTGTGTGTGTGTGTGTGTGTGTGTGTGTGTGCATGTGTGCCCTGCAAGGGGTGGGAATCTTTCCAAGGTGTACCCCACCTCTTGCCTGAGGACTCTTGGGATAGGCTTTCTGCAATCCTGTACAGGATAAGCGGTATAAAACGAATTGAATGAAAAATCTTCATACTGTAGATAGAGACACATGTAGACATAGTCTGCTCGCTAAACTAATTTAAAAAATATTTTCTAACCCTACACATGCCCAAGTTTCACTCCTAGGATAGTACAAGTTAATGTTTCTGAGCCATTTGTACTACAATCATAAAAACTACTTAAAAAATTTAGTACACAGTATAAGCTTGCATGAACTGAACCTAGTACAACTTCATGAAAACCAGAAACCCATGGCACTAGAAATACATTTACCGTGCTCATCTTTATAAAATACCTACAAGTAAATGCATGCACATTTGACACTTAGAAAACTTAAAATCCTTACATAAACACGCAGCATTTGGATTTCGCAGAACATTGTGGTTACCTTTCAAAGCGTAGGCTGAACAACATTCACACCTTGTGGCACACGGCGGTCTGCAAAGCCTACAATGTAGTTATATGAGAAGCTGGCTGTGAATTTAGTCTGAACTGTGAAACGCAAGGAGTGAGAAAATCAGCACTGAATTATTATGACTTCTCAGAAAGGAATTACACGTGCAAACCATGTTGACTGCGGTCATGTTGACCTGGCAGGGACACAAGCTCATGATGCATGTACACAAAGAACATGTCTTGCATAATTTCTGATTATTTACCATTTGTTGGATCAGTGGTTAAGGTTTGGACCTGTTGACCAGGACGACTGCTGGAGAGCTCGTTTTGGATCCTGAGGCATCCATGACAAGCCAGAAGATAGATAAGTTGGCATGGTACATAATAAACCGCAATGACAAGTACCATAACATTTTAATATGTTTACATTCATGCTCAAATTTTATGCAGTAGAATAGCAATAACTTCACGCTTTGCCAGATGACCTCCAGGTACTGCTGCATCCATGCTAAAGATATGGTGCCTATCTGACTAAAGTGGACTATTGGAAAAAACGGCAATGGGATCGAGCTTCTGGAGTGTCATCTTCAGACCTAAACCCAGTAGACAACTGTTGGACACTGGAGAATAAAGCAGGAGCAGTCAAGTAACCATGTACAGTACATGATCTTCAGGAAGCGATCAAGCAGGCATTCATCAAACAGATTCATCAGGTTTTGAAGAATAAAGGACTTCACACTAAATATGGATTGTTGTATAGCAAAATTGTTGCATAAAATAACTAATTAACCTTTTGGATTATTTTATGTCGATAAAGCATTTTTGTCTGAATACTTTTGGCCACCACTGTAGCATGTGTGATGCAAATCACTGTGAATTGGCTAAATGCTGGAGTTTATAATAATGGAGTTTATCAGTACTATAATTTCTACATTATATCGCAATATCAAACATACTGTAGTACGATTTCGCTTTAATAATATTTATTTTCTTCATTAAGCCTTCAAATACTAAGCCAAGTTACTAAAAATGAAACTGATAATAAATTTGTTGTTCTGCCGGTGTAGTTACAGCAGGATGGCTTTATTCCGCTATCAGGGTGTCATTTATTTTTTTAAATGTCACTTCTTAAAAGTGAGAATCTGAGGGCCAGATGAGGGTAATGGTTACTTGTCTCATCTTATGCTTGTTAATGACAGCGTTACTGTCAAAACTGTAAAATTGCTTCTGCCTAGCACTTCTTAAAAGAGGAATTAACTCTTCTCCAAAGCCAGCAACACAAGCAAACACATGCATCATACACTCTGTATTGTCTTTTTTTTTTTTTTTTTTTTTACCATTTTGCTGTTAATGGAGTCGTCTCCTTCCTTCTCCCCGCGCTATCTGGCTGAGCAGCGCAACGCGGCACGCTTGAAGAATGTGGTTTGATTTGCATTGTTTAATGTCTCCCCCCACCACCACCCCACACCTCATCGTACTCTCAGTGATTAGTGAAAGTACTTCGTGGACAATAGGCATCCTATCATTAATCTTGCTGAACTGGTTATTGAGGGAAAAAGAGGAGGAGGCTGAATAATGGTATTTATCTAAAACCTACTAATTAAAGATCCATTCGCTAGGGGAACATAAGAACCCTCTTTCAGGTGAAAGAAATACTTAATGATGCTATACAAAAACAGCTCAGGCGATATTCAGTAGATGAAAGATGTACATACTAACACTAAATGTACTAATTCCAGAATAAGACATTGAATGGGTGGCTAATAAAAGAACACGGCCCAAGAACGAGCATTTATTAGACATGCCATGGTAGAGAGGATGAAGGGGAGAACTGCTAGTTTCTGTTAAAAGAAAGGCCAAGTATCACTTTGAGGAAGTCAGAATTGTTTGAACAGTGCAATACTTCTGGGATTTGCTTGTTTTTAGCTTGTACGACATGATTTAAACCGGCACACATCGCCCAAACTCCCAAAGCTGAAATGTGATTGATGATGTTTTGTTGCACTGCAAGGTCAAATACAGCGGCTGAAGTGCAGCTCCATCGCTCTGCCATGGTCAAACAGGTCACAGACATCGCTGAGTCACAGCATGCATTAGACCTGAAATGATGTGACTGGGATTTCATAATTACCTGAACTTAAATCCCGGAACATTTCATAGGTTGAGAGCCGAGGGACGTTCAAATTTGAACAAGAATGACTTAAAAATAAATAAATAAATAAATAAGTAAAATAAAAAATCTAGCTCCATAAAAACCCTCTCAAGCAGGAAGGCCCGGTTTTGCTTTGGCAATAATGTTAGAGCTGGAAAAAGATGTATACAGTAAACAAATTGCTTCTGTATTTTAATGGGTTATGGAAATCCACATATTGTCTCATTTCAGTGGCTCTAAAATGTGCATTGTGCAGATATAAGTCAAACTGCTACCTTAAGTGAGGGATGCCGCCCAAGCGATAGTTTTCCGAAAACCATTCGAGCAAAAAACAGCATGCAATATTTCCTTTCTAAAAAGAGATACACATTTATATGATAATGCACCTGGTTGAATAACAAGATACCATTCGGATGCTACTGGATGTCTGAAATTCCATCAGCTTTTAATAATGCAAACATACTTGTCTATACTGGTGATCAAAGAAAAAAGAGAGGAGAAGCATCTAATTGAATTATGAAAAAGGGAAAGTGATTATTTAATGAGTCCTTTGGTGCTAATGTTTCTTACATTAAGAGAAAATTGCTTGATTTTGTGCTTATTTGCACACTGCTAATGGGTGGCTCTTCATATTATTTCTACTAAGCAAATAAAAAAAGGGAGGGGGGACACACTATTACATACCCCTATTAAAGTAGAAGGTCCATATGTTATAAGAAATTAAACTTTTCCATAAATGTTTTTGGGCTCATTATGCAAAATTTATTTATAATGTTTAGATTTTCAGATGAGTTTCCAGCATATTGTAAAAAAAAAAAAAAAAATCCTACCTTTTGTCTTTTTGTATTGGTCAATTGGATTCTTTCTACTGTGACCTCATTTAAGAGGATCCCCTCCCCCAGCTTGTGAGTAGTTCTCTGGTGGGGTGTGGCTCGGCAGAAGTTCATTTATATAACATTAGCATAACATTGTGTTAATGTCCTAATAGCAGGCCTGTGTTGAGTTGTCAAATAAATAGTAAAATATGGAACCTTTAAACTATATAGACCTGTAATAAATTTAAATGTTTAGGAAAAAACAAAAACAAAAAACATTTATAAATATAATAATAACTTTGGTTGTATAAACATGCACACCCTTTTTTAAATGGGACATGTGACTATGCTCAGAATTAACCAATCACTTTTAATAGAATTTTCAACAGTAAATACAGTAGCATTATATCGTTCACTCCTTCTGATTAACTCCGAATTAATGAATACAACCTGCAGTTTAAATTTCTGTAGGAAATTCTTGACATCATCATGGTTTTATCTGACACTTTTATGGTCTAGCACAAGGTTTCGACAGAAAATCCAAAACATTTGCTGGAACACCACAATGAAGACCATCATCAAAGAGTGGTAAAAAAAAATGCTACAGTGATATTACCAGAAACATCATGCCCCATCAAAAACAGATGAAAAGACTACGAAAACATATTGGAGAGCCTATCAAGAGACCTACAGTAGTGCAACATTAAGGGATCTGGAGTAATATCTTGTTGCATGTCGCAACAATCTCTCATGTTCTTCATGGGGGGGGGGGGGGGGATTGTGTGATGAGACCACGGTATAACTTTTTAGGCATAACTCCAATGGTGCATGAACAAAAAAGGTTATTACTCCAGGAACATCATAACTATGGTGAAGCATGGTGGTGGCAGCATTGTGCAGCATGGCACATTACAGTATATTAAGGTGAGAAAGATATGAGTACAGTGCATCACAAAAAATGAATACCCATAAATCCTGGGTAATGCCGTAGCCTCCCGCGGTCGGGGGCCTAGATAGAGCTGATTGGCCGAGCTCTTTCAGAAGGGAGGGATGGGAGGAATTTGGAGTTCTCACATCAATTATGGCTGTACAGCCAATCACGGGTGTCTGTGAGCTCACACAATTAGACGGAGCAGATACTGTAGCACTGTGTTATGCCGCTCCCAACTGTGCATGAGCAAGCAGTTCGAAAAGATGTAGTTGGTGGCATCATGTGGCTTGGAGGAAACACATGCTAGCCTTCAACCTCCCCGGCTGTTGGTTGTAGCATTGCAGGAAATTAGCCCCCCCCCCCCACTCCAAATGAATCTAGTATATATGAGATTTTCATTTTTTTAATAAAATAAAAAACATTTCAAAGATATTCTCATTGCACTATTTTAAAAGATACTTTGGTTGCACTATTCTAATTGCACATATTTTAAATAGATTTTTTAAAATATCACGAGACCTTTTTAATTTTAATAGTGTGTAGATTCTTTGCATCCACTGTTTCCATTTAAAAGTTGTACTGGTTCATTATGTCAGTATAGTTCATATACAGTACACATATTGCTTATGCAAGTGTTTTTCTTCTCATGATTAAAGTATACGTATACAAGGTCAAATGGAGGGCAGTTTATTTGTAGCAATGTCAATAAATTCAATGTCACAAAATATTTATGTTAGAGAAAAAGGACAGGCAAAAATAACATGAAATTAATGTTGATACATTGTACAAAATACATTTACAGGCAAACAATGTGAACATTTCCGGAGCCAGACCGATGATCTTAACTAAATTATAGAACAGTTAAATGATTCAGTCAATTATGTTGTCTGCTGTTATATTGTGATGCCAATTTTGGTAACAGCTCAAGATCCAGCAAGCTGGATGATTGTGAGCATCTTGTCGATACAAATCATGCTGTACGGCTTGTCAGGCTCCATGTCGTGAAGTGTTTTGTTCATATTATAAAAGAGCAATTTGGCAATGATTACATTTTTCATTTAGTAAAGAATGACATTTTGTGTCAGTTCTGTCATACGAGTCTCTGAATTATCTGTTAAAACTGAAATATAATAACATATTATAACCCTGATGTCTCTGCCAATATAATCTGCTGTAGTTCTTCTTGTTGCTTTATGTCAGAATATTCCCCGTAGGAATTTTTGGTTGTCAAAATATTGTCATGATGTTAACTCCGCAACATTACAGATGTTGGGTCAACATTGGTATTGGGCTGTTTGTGAAAGTTACTTTAATAAATGACATCGGAATAATGTTGAACACATTACGATGGGATAATGTTGAGCGAATGCTCCTAACACAATGTTGCAAAAAATGACTTCAGAACAATATGTAGACCAACCTGATGGCCTGAGCAGATCCTGATCTCTAGTTGATGTGAACCACTGGACCACTAGGGAACATGCTGTTTATGCTAGTAAGTATGGGAACATACTAGTGGTGGAAAGTTTGGATTATTTTAATGACTCGGTTCTTTGAATCCCGTTCATCAAAATGAACAAATCTTTTTTTTTTGAGTCAATTAGTTCATTTTGTTCTTTTGATCAGAAATAAAATAAAATGTTACATTTTCAATAAACAGACGCCCAGCACGTCTACATACACAAATTTTGGCTAAAGTTCCAGTAATGAAAATATTACAATGCAGCTAAGGACATATTCAGAATGAGCAGCTCACCTCTCATATCTTCTGGTCAGAATCGTTCGTTCTTTTGTCAAGTGAATCTCATAGACACTATGCAGTGCATTATACAGGAAACAGAATTGAGCGGTTCTTCTCTCGAGTCTTCTAGTCCAAGTCATTTGTTCTTTTGAATCCATTGCACTGCATAGCGTCTATGGGAGTCACGTGACAAAAGAACGAACGATTCAGACTAGAAGACTCAAAGGTAACTTACTCAATTTTGTTTCCTGTACATAACTTATGAAGGTTTTGTGATGCTTTGCACATGAGCGCATGTGCGACCAGTAGACTACTCCTTCTTCTGAGTCACTTTGAAGACTCTAGTCTAATCATTCCTGAATGACCCATTACTAGTACATACCAACAAACAAAACTTAAATACTTTCTTGTATTTTTAATGTAGTCTTGAGGAATAGTTCTTCAGGCTGAATGCTGAGGTTGTTACAAAAACAAACTTTAAATTGTGTTTCTAGTATTTTTGTTAGGTTTTTTTTGTATTCATGTAGAAATAATAATTTCATTGAATATGAAAAAATAAGGGATGTCTCAAGACTTTTGCACTGTATTGTACATAATGTGTGGTTATAACAGAAGAAAGTCTGACTGGTATCTGTTATTTTAGAAAACTGAAAGTGCGTAACTGATAATTATTAAGTAGTGCTTGAATGCAATGTTTTTCTAGTTATAAAATCGCAAAAAAAAATCAGTTCTGCACTCAAAATTGAACACATAGCAAACTCAAGAAAAGCAACGTAAACGTTAAATAATTAATTAAAAAAATTCTAAACATCTGTACAAACCCTGAATAAAAAGCACATTCACATTTTGACGCAAATTACATGAAAGTTAGTTCTCTGCCTGTTAAATTACAAAGTAGTATTTTAGATTTTAAACTTATGCTTTTTGCTTTTTTCTTTAAAAACATTTGTGCATTTTATTTTAAGTAAATTTAAACATTCAAACACAGACGCTTATTTACTTGGCAAATGCTTTTTACCCAGGATGGCTTACGAGTGAGTCTGGATAGTGTGCAAGTAATGAGCTGAGGAGGTCAGGGTTAAAGACTCAACTCAAGCCCAGCACTGGGATTATGGCCACCTTGGGATTTGAACTCATAACGTTTTATCTTTACTATTTTATCACTGAAACGTGGGCTAAAAATGATGCACACCGCTGCAAAAACAGATCTATACTAATCGATCATAA
Source organism: Clarias laeviceps (assembly GCA_030014305.1). Taxonomy (NCBI): domain Eukaryota; kingdom Metazoa; phylum Chordata; class Actinopteri; order Siluriformes; family Clariidae; genus Clarias; species Clarias laeviceps. The sequence goes on along the minus strand of JAQMYJ010000040.1, from coordinate 6,154,150 downwards.
ATGCATGCAAAAATATGTGCTTTCACTTTCAAATTATAATGTGTTTTTCTTGAGTACCAGGAAAAAACATTCCAGGATGCTGGATTGAAATCCTATCTAATGTAATACTGTAGAATATCTGCACAAGTCAGGTCAAGTAGTCAAGTCAAGTAGGCTTTTATTGTCATTCCGACCATATACAGTTCAGTACACAGTGAAACAAAACAATGTTCCTTCAGGACCAAGGTGCAACATACATGAAACAACATAAATTAACAACACAACTCTACCGGAATCAGCTAGCTACAGTAACTTAGAGATCTAATTAGCTGACTAGCTCAGATATGACAGATTTACATTTTTATTTTTTAAGTTAACCTAAAACTATTTCCATACAAAAAAAGAAACAACAATAGACAACAGACAACAAAGTGCACGTGCGAACGTGCAAGTCCAACTGTGTACATGATAATATATACATGTACATACAGTATGGAGGTTTGCATTGTACACGCCTTGTTTAATA
>JAQMYJ010000040.1:6137481-6153545 GCA_030014305.1 Clarias laeviceps | reverse complement strand
ATATATATATATATATATATAGAGAGAGAGAGAGAGAGAGAGAGAGAGAGAGAGACAAATGCATGCCAAAAAAAAAACCTTTAAACCTGTTAAACTTGCTTTATTTTACAGACATGCTAATGATTTTCCTTAAGCAATCTGCATTACTGTACATTTTGCTTACCAATTAGTTTTTATTTCTCTGGAGCAACATTGTTGGATGAAAATAATAAAAAAAAAAAAACACCTGGAGAAATATATGTACACTAGCGATGAATGTCTTGGAGGGGAATCAGTGGAATCGGTGTGAAAGAGCCCTGTGTGTCTTGTTTACTCTGCCTGTTGCTAAATGTACGCTGCAGGCTAAGACAGCTTGTTGTCACACCAAAAGCATCATATTCCAGGAAGAGGCAATGTTCTAAGGGCGGAGGACCATGAAAAACGTTAAGCCTCCCTCATCATTTCCCTATACAGTACACCCCTTGCAACAAATGATGCAATGAAATGGAAACTGTGACCTGATGAGTTTTCAGTTTCGAACTTTAGCCTCTCTCTCTCTCTCTCTCGTTCACATTTTACATGTCTTTGTTTCTATGGTAACAAAACAAAGGTCCAGCCATCATTACATATAACACCTATGGAGGTCAATTCCGGGATAAAGCCTGAACATTTTCCAAATGCATCAAGTTACAAGCCTTGTTTAATCATTGTAGCCGAAATGTGCACAAAAGCTTAAGAAAGCAATGTCGAAACCGACAGTGTGTGTGAAATTTTGTTAAGGTAGCCATCAAGGCATTTGTCACTTGTCCCTAAAGACATGCTGCAAACATAAGAACATAGTTTGTACTAAAAATAAAGTATGTAGGAGGTAGCATAGTGCCTTTGGCTGTGCTCCCCATGAGAGTCAGTGTTTCTGGCCCTGCTAGGCATTGAATTATGCTCATGCTAGGAGACGGTACGTTTTTACGCTTCCTGCACATTGGCAAAGTGGCTATGGGCAAAGTACTTAATATAAAGTTTCTCCAAGGGTACTACCGACGCAACGAGCCAGGCTTTCGACTATGGCAGCAGTTCTCAATCTCGATCCTGACAACCTCTACAACTGCGCGTTGTTCCCTTGTTCTGACACACCTGACTCAGCTCAGGAAGGGTTTAATGATGAGGGAACCTGTCAAAACTGGGAAGAAAGCACACGTGTGCACTACATGCAGTCTCTACAAGGGTGATTGAGAGCAGCCTCGGAGCTCAAAAAGACTCTGTAATGTATAGCGTGGCTAGAAAGGGTTACTGTAGAGCTGAATTTCACAAGGCAACTGCAACCCACTGGTGGAGTGTCAGTCAAACAGGAAGCAGACGTGTGAGTGATATGTGAATTGTGACTGAATAACAGAGCTGTAAGTAGCCGATGTGCCATGTGCTTGCTTTTTCACGCAGATGAATTGATCTTGATTACTTAAAAAATTGATATAAATTGCAATGAGTCAATGCGTTGTGGCTGAAATCAGTCGGTTTTCTCTGAAGCCCTTTTGTAAGTCCTTTTAACCTTTTCATCCAGAGGAAAAATTTAATGAATGATATCAATGTCTAATTTCTAGCATTTGCCTAATTATTGAATTTTTACCAAATGATTTTAAGATTAATTGAATTCTTAACAGTTGTTGTTATTATTAGTATTATTATTAAAGCAACATTGTCATGTAAAATTGGCTTCCTTCGATGATTTATTTTTTTAAAGAGAAACTAATTAACTAATTGTCCAGTGAATAAAAAAGTTGGGGGGGGGTGTTGGGGGGTGCTGGAGCCTATCCCAGGAGACCTAGGGCATGAGGCAGGGTACACCATGGACGGGGTGTCAATCCATCGCAGGGCACACACACACACATACTCATTCATACACTACAAGCAGTCTAGGAATGCTAATTGATTTAATCTGCATGTCTTTGGACTGTGAGAGGAAACCCACCAAGCACAGGGAGAACATGCAAACTCCATGCATACAGATCCAAGGAGGTTGAGGAATCGAACCCAGATCCTGGAGGTGCAAGGGGACAGTGCTAACCACTATGCCATCGTGCCACCACCATGCACACCGTGCAAACCTAATTTTTTGACAAATTTTTTTTCATTCTTTTTTTTTTTCATTCTTTTTTTTCAGGTTCCTTACTCAGTTTTTTCGTTTGCACAAATCTGTGTGTGGGTGGTTGTTATCGTGCTGCTTCCTAAAAGCAGAAGAATAGCAAAATTCCCTGAGTCCGCAGTTATTAAGAGATCATTAAAAACTTTTAAAAGGGTGGATTCAGTGCAGTGGAGAGCTTTAAAACCAGACTGGAGCACTTCAAGAATACAGTGTGCATCTAAATAAGGTGGAATCTGTACAGAAACGATTTTCTCAAGTACAGTAATAGGTCCAAAGTTAGAATAGAGGAATAGAGGAATTCTGGTTAGGTGTTTTTAAATCAGTGGTTGCATCATTGCACGCTTAAAAGCCGCTGGCAAAACACCAGTAGTCAGAGTGATATTTAAAATTTTCTGAACCACTGGTCCAATAATGTCAAAACTCTCTCTAAGAAATTGAGTAGGGATAACATCGGTGGAACAGAATGAGCATTCCTTATGCACAATAATCTCCTTTAAAAAAGGGAAGGGAAATACTGCTCAAACTGGTTAAAAGCAGCAGAGCATGAAAGACACAAGGATGGATCACGAGAGGGGGTGATATGAGTGCTCGGGTATTCTTAATCCTGTCCAATAAATAAATAAATAAATCCTCTTTGGCCAGCTGTTTTTAAATCCTTTTAGCATCCCAATTGAAAAAAAAAACAGTACGGTATAACTTTTACATTTTTCAACTGTTTTCAACAGGTTATTTTATGTTAATTTACATTGGGAACAACAACAAAAAAAAAAAAAACTTAAAATCTCAATAGTTTGCCTTTGATCACTTTTCATCTCAAATACATTATTTTTTCTATTGTCACTGCTTTGACAGGGACTCGTATGGCAACTGCTTTACAAAAACACATTTTAAAAACCTGCATAATGGTTTATATGGCATTTTTGGAAGGAGTCTCCAGTGTCAGTAATTTGTATCAGTCACAAGTAAATCTGTACGTTTTTCAACATGGGAAAGTGTTCAGTTGGTGATGGGAGAGAGAGAGAGATACATGTGAGGTTATGATTAAATGAACTAAGCTGTTTTTCAGGCATTCCCTACATTTAAATGTAGCTATAAATGAATAAAATATACTCCCTGGCCAAACAAAAAGTCGCCATTTCAGAAGGCTCAAATTAATGGGCTGCATCAGGCTATTGTAGGAAAACAGGGTTGAGAAAGTAAGTTAAGAAGGCAGTATATGACTGATATGTTTTTTCTTTTTTAATAAATAAAAATGGCTACAGATTAGCAAAAATAGAATCCAATTAAATCCATAATATTATGTCTGCAGCTATGAAAGTTAAAAAGAAAGGAAAAAAACAAAACAAAGATCAACGTAATATATTGTTGGGGCATTGGTCTCTCGCCTACCATGTGGAAGGCCTGTGTTTAATTCCCAGCCAAACTCCAGCCACTGGATGCAGTTCCGATCTCAAGCCTGGATGAAATGGGAGGGTGGCGTCAGGAAGGTAGAACCTGTGCCAAGTTGTTGTGTGGATCGAATGATCCGCTGTGGTGACCCCTCGACAGGAGCAGCTGAAAGACCAACAACAACAATGTAATATATTGTTGCTTGGGAATGATGCAGGTTATTTCTCCTGTTCCTATGTTCCACAATGCATCTTCAAAACTACTAAGAAAAAAAATACAGAAGCATCAGCCAGTCTGAAAAAAGAGAGAGAATTAAGTGTTTAAATGACTAGATTGGTTATTTAGAACAGAGGCTGCGTGAGACGAAGCAGTCTGAAATTGAAGGGAAGAGCAGACACCAGTGAGGTGTTCAATTACCTGTTCAATCGAGTGTCTCGCTTAAAATTAAGAGTGTTTTAGTGGAACTCGGGCTCGACATGCATTTAGGTTTTTTTTTTTTTTTTTTTTAATACTCTGCGAGAAATGAACACATTTGTGGCGTTTTTTTTTTAATAGCAAATGATTTTTGACAAGATGCAAAACAGGTTTATTTTTTTGTTCTTTCCTTTTCTTATTGTATGTGGCTTTTAAATGCAAGCGAATGATATTTATAGGTTTACTGAGTCATAGACTTACAGCACCCATGGCACACATACACATGCACTTGCACAGATTAAATATGCATGGGGTAACTGGATTGTGTTTCAGCAATAAATGTAAATATACAGGATTCAGATAAACATTACACTTCTGATGACTATAAAAACTAGGTCAAAATAAAATCCATTTCCAGGGTTGAAGGTGAAATCTTGCATTCAGTCTGTGTGACGTGTGGAGTTTGCATTTTCTCCCATGCTTGGTGGGTTTCCTCTGGGTACTGTGGTTTCCTTCCACAGTCCAAAGATTGAGTTGTAGGCTGATTGGTGTTTCCAAATTGCCCATACTATGTGAATGAGGTTGTGTGTGAGTTTGTGATGGGTTGGCACCCCATCTAGGTGTCCTCAGCCTTGAGTCCTGAGATCCCTGGCATATACTGTACACCAGGCCCCTGTGGCCCTTCAAAGAATAATGGGTATGGAAAATTGATGGATGTTAATCAGTCATCTGGTGTACGCCCTCAATCTCATTTGCTAAAAATGAATCCCACAGAAATGACATGTTGAACTATAAGGGATCGGGCAGCATGAGGGGGGAAAAACAATGAGCGTATAATCGTAAGTATACCTTTATGTCATCACAACCTCTGTAGTGACAGAGCACTGAGAAACACGGCTCATCTAATAAATCCTCCACAAATCTTTTGCTTAAAGGTGCTTGATCTTCTGAAACGGTCGATTTGAATTATCATCACGATCAGTGTCAGCCTCATAATTAAGGAATGAAGCAAGATGGAACGTGCTGTTATCAGAAAAATAAATGGATTATGTTGCTCATCTCGGGTTGTTTACTTCCTAAGGCATCACAGCAATTTGCTCACACTAACCATTTTTTTTTTTAAGAAAAAGAGGTTATAGTTCTTGTTAATTAGTAGTTACATAATGTTTGAGGACCTGCATGAAACATGTCAGTTTCGTAACACCTTCCAACATTCAGATTTGAGAATTCAGCAACAGCGTGGTATAATTAATATAAAAACGTTGGCCTGAATTTTAATACTATGCTTGATTGTGTTTTTATAGGGGGAAGCTCTCCAGATTAAGCATTAATTTGCCTTTACTGAGAAGAATGCTGATAGAGGTCTGATGCTGCCATGAAAGAAGTGCAGAAGATCATGTCCAATTGTCCTTCGGTGATTTCTAAAATGATATTTGATCAGTGTCCAAACAAAAAGAGCTACAGTCTCAAAAAAAAAAAAAAAGAAAAGGAAAAGAGTACTATGTAGAGATGGCAAAGCTAGGAGGTGATTTATTATAGCCTTTCATTAGCCAGACATCAGCACTTTACTTCTGTCAGAGAGAAAGAGAGAGCTGAAAGGCTTTAGTAGAAGAAATAAAAATGAGACAAATGCAGAGAAATGAGCTGAAATGTAAAGAATCTGGCTTGCTGATTAATGATGCCATGATTTAATGGAAAACTGCTCACACTGAGAAGGACAGAAAAGAAAGTAATAGATTAAATAAATATGTTTTTTAAAGCACTTTTGCTGTGAAGATTGTCTTAAAGTAGCTTTTAAGACACACGTACTGTAAAGTAAGTGCCCCTAAAAAAGTGGAAAGAAGGAATGTTAAAATGGTTTAGTGATTACTAATGTATTCAATGTATCAGTGGATTTGGCGTGTTGCAGCCCCCCTAATCAACATGGAACAGGATCTTGTAGTCCACAAGATGGAAAAGGATAGGATCTGGATGGCATAGGACAAAGTGGATCTGGATGAGGCAAAAGCAATCGTTTGCAGCATCAGGATGGCAGGAGCCAGGAGATGCGTACGAAATTATGAACTCAGAATGGTAGAAGCAGAACATGGATGCAGCAGGGGCTTGTGGACTCAGCATGTCTCAAAAAAATCAGGATGGGACCACATGATAAGCGTGGGACCTGGATAGAGAAGGTGCTGGTTTACATTTACACATTTGGCAGATGCTCTTATCCAGAGCGACTTACATTTTTATCTCATTATACATCTGAGCAGTTCAAGGGCCCAACAGTGACAACTTAGTGGTTGTTGGGTTTGAACCTGGGATCTTCCGAACCGTAGTCCAATGCCTTAACCACTGAGCTACCCCTGGCCCTGGTTAGGATTAGGATGTTAGGCATAGGATGCAGAAAGAGCTTATGACCTCAGGATTGTAGGAGTTGGAGCTGTTTGGATTGGAAGAATAGGATGGGGATTCAAATGAAGAACGATATGGATAGAGGAGGATTTTGTGCCCCAGAATGTTGAAGTAGGATCTGGATGCAAATTGGAGTTTGTGGCCTTAAGATGGTATGAGATGGTAAAAGTAGAAAATGGATGCAGCAGGGGCTTGTTGTCCCAGGTTAGTAGCGTAGGATCTAGATGGAGCAAGAACTTGTGGTACCAGGATGGTACTAGTAGGATGTGGATGAAAAAGGAGCGTGTGGCCTCAAGATGGTACAAGATGGTAAACGTAGAATATGGACACAGCAGGGGCTTTGGTCCCAGGATGATAGGCGTAGGATATGGATGCAGAATGACCGTATGACCTCAGAATTGTAGGCATAGGAAGAATAGAATGGGGGATACAAAGGGATAGAGGAAGACCTTGTGGCCCCAGAATGATGAGGTAGGATCTAGATGCATATAGGAGTTTCTGGCATCAAGATGGTACAAGATGGTAAAAGTGGACACCGAAAATGGACCCAGCAGGATCTTGTGGTCCCAGGATGGTACAGTAGGTGTAGGATTTGGATGGAACAAGAACTTGTGGCATTAGTAACGTATATTATGAGTAGGATCTGGATGCCGAAGGAGCTTGTGGTCTCAGGATGGTAGGATTAGTGTATGGACGAAGCAGGAACTTGTTGCCGCAGGCTGGTAGGAGTAGAGTCTGCATACAAGAAAGTATGTCCTCGGGATGGTAAAAGTAGGACACAGATGAAACATAAGCTAGTGGCATTAGGGGGTTAGAAGTAGGATATGCGTGTTAGAATAAAGGATGATGCAGTTTGTCGCCTCAGGAAGGTAGGAATATGACAAGCATAGAGTAGGAACCTGTGGCCTTAGGATGGTAGGACAGGGATGCAAAAGGAATGTAAGGCCTTATGATGGATGGAGCAGGAACGTGTGTCGTCAGGAAGATAAGAGTAGGATCTGGGTGCAGAAGGAGCTTGTGGTCACAGAATAATAATGGTGGTTTGTCAAAGAAGAGACTATTTGTCAAAAAAGAGAAATATGATACGATTATGTAGAGAGATACATTCCAGGTCAAAGGACTTTAACAAGACATTAATGACTTTGACAAAATCTCTTCCTGTATTAAAAATGCAAATTGAGACTTTTAATATACAACATTGTTTTTTGTGGAAATAAACAACGTTGTTATTTAGGTAGCCTTTTAGGGTACTTTAGCAATAGATGCATGTTGTAACATCAATCAGTTAACCAATTGGCTCCTGACTGGTACAACAGAATTGCTTCCATGCTAACATCCAGAAATTGAAAGTTCAACTACTGATTTTCCCATAGCCAACTATGTCTGGAAGCCAAAGGAGCAAAATTGATCATGCTCAATGGGTGAGAGCGGTGACATTACGTTTTCCTTTGTCATCAAGGATGACACTAGACAGATGTGAGCACATGTACTGTATGGAGAAGAGTGCACTCAAATTTCCCTGAGTGGCTTGTAGTTTCCTCCCCATGATCAATGGTTTAAAAAGAACAATAGTCTGGATTGAAGGAAACATGTGTTAGCCTTCTTGCTGCTTGTCTTATAATAAAGATCTGGCTGATGGGAGAAAATTCGCAGGTGACCTAATTAGAAAGAATAAATTTGGTAACTGTTCTTAAATTAGTAATTGTTTTTTTTTTTTTTTTTTTTTAGGATAGAGAGACAGGGAGAGAATTTACTGTACAAAGCACTTTTGAAAAGGAGAAAACTGTTTGGAGAACTCATCATTAGGCTTAAAAAGACTCCAAAGAAGGATGCACTAACATGCTGCTTTTATGGATAAGAAAAACTTGAGCTCTTAGAAAAAGATCCCATTGAATTTCAAAGCAAAACGCAAAGTACAAAAGCTTCAAAAATATACTGACCTGACAGCATCTCCTTAAAGCCATAACACATATCCAAGCAGACTCAAATTGTCCACACACAAAACCCACACACGTTCTCAGAAGCTCTGTGAAGTAAACTGTTAGGTTGCACTATCTAATATGCACAGACAGCTCTTAAATTATTTGTTCAGCGCACTGAACATGGTGTGAGAGAAGGAGAGATAGTGAAAGAGCAACAGAAAATCTCCATAGAAACCAAAAACAGATTAAACTCTTTCTCTGTTTTCAGTCCCTGATCAAACTGACATGGAAGTGGGGAATAAGACATAAGGATCAATTAGATCATTAAGGCTTTCAAATGTTCCCAATTTCAGAATTTTTAAACGCGAATCACTCACTCACTCGCTTAACTAAACTAAGCTTTTTTTTTTTTTTTTTTTGAAGTAGCCTGAAAAGGCAAACATAAAAACAATGTTTTTGTGAACATGTGCATCAGTGCAGACACACACAGAGAGAAACCTGGAGAGCTGTGAATAAATACATCCTCATATTTCTCACTCCGCTGAGCATTTTCCAGTCTGTGCTTTTCATAGGCCACCAGGATCCCGGCATCCTTCTCAGCTCTCCATCCACACCGCCTGCTTGTTATTAAACATGCCAGAATTCACAACACCGTTCATCGCTCTGTAAGGGAAAATATTAAGAAAAATGTAATTATTAAATATAAAATATGTCAAAACGGTGAAAAAAAATATTGTGTGTGTTGTGGTTCAAACATGAAGAAACGTAGATGACAGGGATTTTATACATTTATTATTTTACTTTACATAAATATTAAATACGTTTCATTAAAACTCCACAACATTAAATGCAACTGTAAACTGAAAAACTTCAGTTATTAATAAATGCGATAAAAAAAAGCCTATTGGAATAGTATAAGGAATAAAGTACTTTTGAGAGAGAGAGAGAAAGAGCAGTTAGGTACTCACAGATGCCTAATGGATAAGGTCAATGTACAGTATATTTTACTCCAGAAGAACAAGTTATGATACGAAAAGCCTCAAATAATGTATTTAAGTAAATTAGGTTTAGTGGCGGCACGGTGGTGTAATGGTTAGCACTGTCGCCTTGCACCGCCGGGGTCCATTCCCAGCCAGGCTCGATTCCCGTCTCTGTGTGCATGGAGTTTGCATGTTCTCCCTGTGCTTGGTGGGTTTCCTCCGGGTACTCCGGTTTCCTCCCACAATCCAAAGACATGTAGGTTAGGCTGATTGGCATTCCCAAATTGCCTGTAGTATGTAAATGAGTGTGTATGTGTGTGTGTGTGCCCTGCAATGGATTGGCACCCTGTCCAGGGTGTACACTGCCTCGTACCCTAAGCCTCCTGGGATAGGATCCAGGTCCCCGCGACCCTGAATACAGGATAAAGCGATACAGAAGATGAGTGAGTGAGTGAGAGAGGTTTGCACCTCCAGGATCCGGGTTCGATTCCCGGCCCTGCGACCCTGAATACAAGATAAAGCGGTATAGATGATGAGTGAGTGAGGTTTAATTTATATAAAGCATTTACTGTACTTCCAGGTCACTCTGTAAGTTGTTACTATAGAAAGAGCTCTTATCTGTCAATTCACACATAGGGTAGGGTTTAACAATGGAAAAGCTTTTAATTTAGTGACATATTGGGAGATACTGTATAGGGAAAACGTTTACTTTTACTTTTTTACATAGTGTAGATATTAGGGAATATAGAGATAGAGATATGTATATATGTGCAATATACAGGATAATAAAATACTCTAGACATTTTGCATAGAATGAGCAGATAATAAATATAAATAAATAAATAAATAATTACAAACCGCTAACAAAAAGGGGCAACCTCCAATCAAAAAAATAAAAATGAAGTAACACTGAAATGTGCAGTTCCTTGACTGTCCACTGGGGGATGGCTCCAAAAGCAGGTCAATCCCCATAGACCCCAATATTTAAAATGTCTAATTTAACACAGAAATTAAAATGTGGTATTAATAGCTTGTTTTTCAGGCTGGCTTAGTGGTTAGCACCTTCAGGGTCGGGGTTCGATTCCCACCTCTGTGTGCGTGGAGTTTGCATGTTCTCCCTGTGCTTGGTGCGTTTCCTCCCACAGTCTAAAGACATGCAGTTTGGGCTAATTGGCATTCTCAAATTGCCTGTAATGTGTGAACAAGTGTGTGTGTGTGCGCCCTGCTAGCTGTCTGCTATGAATCACTTTAGCTACAGTAAACTGGAATTGTTACAGTTTAACTTATCAATGTAAGAGTTGACACAGGATGATGTGTAGGGTATGGATGACGGAGTTCAATCAAATGTGCTTGTGTTTGTTCATTTTTAAACAGAGGGCATGAACATAAATTTGGAGAATTTGATACCTACAGTATCATTAGCGCTTGGCTCAGTTTCAATTGCTGTTTACAAGCAATTATGCAAATTATAAGAAGTGACACTATAATGGCAATTAATGGCTGGGGCCAGGGGTTTTGGGAACCAAGTCTTAGGTAGAAAATGGTATTCTGTTAGCACTTGAAACAGCTGTAAGAATAATTATTATTGGTCAGGAATTGATTTAGTTCTATTTTTACCATATGTTTATTGTAGACCTTTAGCATACTGTAAAATGATTCCAGCAAAATCAATTGTGTAAATAATGTGTAAATTATAATCTTGATAAAAGGGGGTGGTAAAAGTAGAAGCCTGTAGCTCAGTAGGTCATAAACTGATTTTCCAAAGCCTGCCACTGTGAGTACAATCAAACCCCAATGAAGCAAGTATCAACAGGATATAAAATAACCCGAGGCTTTCTGTGGATTTCAATTATACTGGATTCTGCTGGGTTCTTCTTCACGGGATAATGCATTGCACACACAGTAACAGGTAACCGAATAAGTCTTGCAGCAGTATCAGTAATACTGATAACTATATTCAGAAATGGTGGTCAAATTAAAAAAGTATTGAGGCTCGTGCCAGAGTTTGATTTAACTAGAACACTTATATATATATTTTTTTTTTGAACACAAAAAGTCCTAATTTATTTAGTTTTTTGACATTTAATATCAGAAAGAGTATCTTGGCCTGGCACAAACTTATAATAAACACCCTGGCACTTGAATACTTACAGTAATGTATATTTTAGACTCAGATAAGATTTGATTTTACAAAAATTGCAAAAGTTGTCAAATTAGACCTACACTGTTCAGCGATAACATTAACTGTGCCAAAATGGCTCTGACCTGTCAAAGAATTCCTTCCTTAAGTCCTCTGCAGGTGCGCTGTGGTATCTGGCACCCAAATGTTAGCAGCAGATCCTTTAAGTCCTGTAAGTTGTGAGTTGGGGCCTCCGTGGATCAGAGTGGTTTGTTGAGCACATCCCACAGACGATCCATCGGATTAAGGTGTGAGATTTTTTTTTTTAGTGTGGCAGGGTGCATTATCCTGCTGAAATAAGATACTGCCATTAGGGAATACTGTTGCCATGAAAGAGTGCACTTGGCCTGCAACAGTGTTTAGGTAGGTGGTACATGAATAAGTAACATCGACTTGAATAGCAGGACACATGGTTTCCCAGCAGAACATTACACTGTGTCTGCCAGCTTGCCTTCTTCCTATAGTGCATGTTGGTATTATCTCTTCATACACACTCCTGAACATTTACACGATATAAATATATCATGGGTCTTCAGACCAGGCCACTGTGCTCTCAGCTGCTACGAGGTCAGGTTCTGATGCTCATGTATGCGCTGTAGGTGATTTCAGCAGTAGACAGGGGGGTCAACACGAGCACTCTGAACTGTCTGTATCTCCATACACAGCAAACTGTGATGCACTGTATTCTATATTCTGACACCTGCATGGACCTTTTCATCAATTTGTGTTACATAGCTCTTCTATGCAATCAGACCAGATGGACTAACTTTCACTCTGCCTGTGCAAAACAATGAGTCTTGGGCTGCCATGGCCCTGTCATCCATCATTGGACCACTGTTTGCTGGTATTCATAAACTTCTAAGCTTGTCGACATTTTAACAGATTGTGTCGACAGCTAGCATTGAGTCCTCAAACGAATGTTTCCTTGCTTCGTATTACATATTTAAAAGCAAAAGAAAGGTAATTACTGAAAACCACAGGATCTTAGAGTCAGATTTAATCAGTTGGCAGACACTTCAGTCATTTATTTAGAGCAGCTTACAAAACAGTCAAAGGAGCAGATATGGAAAGCAAGATTTCTTTTGTAAAGGTTTTTGTAAATATTTTTGGATATTAAGACCAAAGGTCATGCATTCCCATGCATAACAACTGTTGTTATAAATGTTTTACAGGAAATTCTTCATTGAAAAGGGGGAAGAGTTGGCTCGGTGGGTAAGATGTTGGAGGTCACCGGTTCGTGCCCTGACGTGGTCATGTTGCCATTGTTGGACCCTTGAGCAGGGTCTTTCACCCCCAAGTGCTCGGATGTAATTGGGCGTCGAGCTGGCAACCCGACCCTGTAAATAGTTGCCACAGAATCAGCGGATGTACAGTATATCTGTACCCCGGTCTGTCGGGTGGCACATAGACGGAACCATCCATCCTACCTTCATTAAGAAATACCTCATGGTAGAGCACTAGGGCAGGGACTAAGAATACCAGAAACGAAAGAATTTCACTTCAAAAAAGTGAAAATACAAAATATATATTTATTATCAGTTGATATTTAATCTTAAATTATGTGAGCATTTGTGGTGCAGGTTCTTCTGAAGTATAGAGCTAACATGTCTTAAGGTACGTTCACATTATAAACCAGATTGCTCAATCCGGATTTTTTGGGGTCAGATTGGATTTGCATGTTATGATGGTTCATATAACATCATAATTATCAAATCACAATTACAAGCGGCTTTTTATCTCATAAAAATATGGACACATCTGTCATCTGAAATATCACGCTCATTGATACATCTTTGCTCATGTTATCTGGTTTAAAATTGAATAAAATCAGATTTGTGCAGATTTGTGCAACCATTCATTCATTTCAAACAATGGATGCTTTTTATTAAAAATATGCTTTTGGGATTTTTCTCAGGAGGACAGTGACTGTATTTGTTGAGGTCCAGAAGAAGAAAAAAAAGCCAGATGCCTCGTTTTATCACCTTTTGCTTGCACTGCTATGAAATCAGAATTCCGAACTTACCGTTCTCATCCAAGTGGTATTGGATATAAAGTATATCTTATCAAGGACCACATGCAAAACTGACTCGGATTCGATCTGAAAAACATTAGATTTGTGCATTCAGACAACCCTAAATATAAAACAGATCTGTGTCACATCAGAGTAAAAAAAGAAAAAATCTGTCACTTCAGGCTGATAATGCAAACATAGCCTTAGAATAGCTTCGCTATTAAGTTAAACCCAATTGATGCAACTAGGCTTAGTTTTCTTCTGTGCTGAATTCTGCTGGAACGAGCATGAATGAACCAGTGTCATGCAGTGGCCTTGCTGAAACTTGTTCTTTATAAGACACAGAGAATGCACTCTAAAGCAACTTGTTAACTCGGAGTCTTTTATGAGAAATCAGTTCGCTATTTCCCTGTAATTCAGCTTAATATCTTTTGAATGGTTGGCCAGCTCAAATGAATTAATTCAAGCATTCTGCAATTGTTTTAATGAACAGAAAGTTTTTTTTTTTTTTTTTTTTTACCCTGCAGTTACAGTTGCTGATTTATTCCAAACAATACCATTTCAGTCAATCCGTTCAGAAAATCATCTCGGCTCATGAGCTGTGTTCAATTCATTACCGAAAGCACGTGGCTTACGCATGCACGGCTAAATCTGAATTGTAAATTCAATTTAAGCCCATCTCTGGAATTTAGTTTAATCCAGTTTAACTGAATGCACCCAGAAGCATTAGACTGCAAAATGCAATTTCATCATGTGATTTGGCTGCGTTCGTTCGGTGTGCACCAGCAACTCAGCAACATTTTAACAATGGCCTGATTATGAGGAGCTCCCAAAGGATGATTCTTCTCTTTTTCTTCGACAACCACTTATACGACGATTTTAATGACATTTACAGCCTCTGTATACACCAACCCAGTGAAATGTGTGTGTATGTCTCTGTGAGGCTGCATTGCGTTTTTATTGCACCAAGTCTTTCCACTGAGAAGACACTTGTCTGAAAAAGGCGAGGCATGAAAGAAGCAGTGAGTGGCTTATGTAGAACTGTCAGCTTGTCAGGAGTGAGGGTGGAGAGACGAGAAGAGATGAGAACAGCCAAAGGAAAGCGTGTCTTCCTTTCTGTCTTACGCTTCCTTAACTATGACAGCTTTCGCCCAGGGGCGCAGGATTCGCTCATGCCAGTGGCATAGAGATTCACTAGGCTCAGTCTATATGATACAGCTGCGGCAACGTGTCTACGTGATCATGAATGAACTGATACTGAATCATCTCTGTATTCGTAAAATAGGGAAATACCTCTTTCGTCCTCCATCCTTCTCTCAAACTGTCATTTTTAGTTTATTAGAATTAGGAGGCCCAGTGTCTTATTTACTAAAGAATTACAAAGAATCAAACTTAAACAACATAAAAAAAAACCCAGAATAATCTCATTGATCTCGTCATGACTTGCTATGGCCACTCTCTCTGGTCTGAATGTTTAAGGGTGGTTGGACAGACTAGTCTATAAAGTGGTAACATATGGGGCTGCCAAGTGGCTCAGAAGACAATTGTTCACCCTATCTCCTGCGGATCACATGTTTGAATCAAGGTGATGTCAGAGATCCAAGGCCGAGAGTCCAAAAGAGCAAAATTGATGGATGACAATCATCAATGACAACGACATTAGATAGTGTACTGTAGATAGTGCTATACACAGTATGTATTATGCTGTCCCTATCATCAGTCGTTCTACCCGCAAATGCCCGCAGATTTACGGCCTTCTTTAAAACGTTTGCACTATTCAAGGGTATCCACAACGTGTTGTACTTGAAGTAAACCACAGATGACAGATTTGAATATATATATATATATATATATTCACATCTGTCAACACACACACATTAACAGAAAGACTGTTTTATCTGAAAAATTAACAAGGAACATTGCTAATAACAGTCGAGTGAGCGCATACTAACAGAATCACTGCTGTAAAGTAAAAATAAAACAAATGAACCTGCACTTTACCTTTGAAAAGAATCGCGACAGAGCAGAGTTTCTGTGTAGAGCAGAGAGAAAGAGTGTGTGTGTGTGTGAAGGCGAGAAGGAGGAGAGGTGCGTGTGTGAAGGCGAAAGGAGGAGGTGTGTGTGTGTGTGTATGTGAAGGCGAAAGGAGGAGAGGTGTGTGTGAAGGGGCACGGTGTCCAATGACGCACGCGCATACAAAGAGCAGGCTGATATAGAAAGAGAAAATGGATCTTTTACCGCTCTAACGAGACTTTTGCTTTACACACGCGCACACACGTGTGTTACAATAAACAGTACACGCGCGCTGTACACACACGCATACAGACACAAAATAAAATATGTTTTACACACACACACGTGGTCACAGTGTCACGCGCGCACGAATTTAAGTCCTGATTATACCAGTGAGAGACGCGCACTAAGACCCAGAAGGGGAGATGATTACCCACAATTCCGCAGCGCAAGAGAGAGAAAAACCGTTGGCTCAGTTGTGATCACATGACGCTTGGCGTCAAAACAAGAAGCGCATGCGTGATACATGATACTTGTTACTCGTAAACCAAGACTTGTTCGTTTTTCAAGTCAAAATTGATTAAAAATCTTTGCTCGTCTTGCGGAACACTCGCAAACCACGTTACTCGCAATCCGAGGTTTC
>JAQMYJ010000040.1:6106844-6122457 GCA_030014305.1 Clarias laeviceps | reverse complement strand
GTTAATTCAAAAACAATGAACCGATTTCATGATGACTAATTGCTTCAGTTCTTAAGCATCGTTATGGAATGAGTCAGTGACACTGTGACAGGAAATAAAAGTTGATTGTAAGTAAAATACTTGTGACTTGACTGGAGATTTGTAGTACTTTTCCTTATATATATTGTATTATTGTATATGTGTGTGTACAGTATGTGTGTTTACATATACTGTATATACTTAAGTGCCACAGTAGCTTAGTCTGGGTTTAATTCTCGGCCAGGTTCAGTTCCCATCTCTGTGTGCATGTAGTTTGCATGTTCTCCCTGTGCTTGGTGGGTTTCCTCCGGGTATCGCGGTTTCCTCCCACTGTCCAAAGACATGCAAGCTGATTGATGTTCCCAAATTGCCCGTAGTGTGTGAATGAGTGTGTGTATGTGTGTGTGCCCTGCGATGGATTGGCACCCCGTCCCGGGTGTACCCTGCCTTGTGCCCTAAGTCTCCTGGGATAGGCTCTAGGCCCCCTGTGATCCTGTATACAAGATAAAGTGGTATAGACGACAACATTTCAGACTATTCCCACATTAATTAAAGATTGCTGATTCCACCTTAAAGCATTTACGGTAAATCATCCATTAAAGGTCAAATCCACTCTGAAGCACATTCAGTCTGTTTCTGTTGTGATTTCCTTAGCAAGACAATAAACACTGATCCTGGATTCAATGCAGTTTCTCTGAGTTTAAGCAAAGTCAAGCTACAAAGTTACTAGGTAATTAAGAGATCTAAGAGGAGATGTTGGTAAAATTTGCAAGAAAGTTCAAGGTTTAGAAGCTGATCTTTTTGAGCAGAGAGTACTGAGAGCTGGGCAGATTAAAGGACTAACGGACCGCAGCATCGCTCTATTTAGATAGAGTTTAACCGAGAGGGTGAAAAAAACTTTTCAGAGACTTTTTTTTTTGATGCAGTAATGATATCAGAGATCCCAGAATTGGATGATACCTGATACTGACCCACATTTTATCTGCTTCAGAGGGGAAATAATGAGCTGGCCTGAGTTCCTCTACTTTGCATAAAAAAAAAAAGAGAAAATGTCAGTCAATATCACATACATTTAAGCCACACACATGCAAAACATGGGCCATTTGATAGCAGTGCACTATTTCCGGCTGAGATGGTATACACACTCCGTGTCAGATCAGTGTGTCTTAAAGCTGCACTAATAGATATTAGAAAGAGAGCGAGCGAGAGAGAGAGCGAGAGAGAGAGAGAGAAACTTATTTGCATTGGTTGCTGACGTTGGTGAGCCTTGAAGAAAGGAAATCAATCAGGGTGACAGCCTGAGCTACCTCTCACACACTCTGCCTTACTAAACCTGCCACATTATTCATCTACACACATCTGACACACACACACACACACTTGTCTTACTGTCCTTATGAGGACTTTCCATTGACATACTTATTGATGCCACAGCTAAACCTAACCTTAACCTTAAACTTAGTGACCAAAATAAATTCCTTTGGCTCTTATGGATTTAAATCCTTGCAGGGACCAGACAAACGTCCCCATAAAGTTAAAGCTGTCAGATATTTCTATCTATATGGGGACTTTTGGTTGGCACACCTACTGTACATAAAGACTTAACATACAGGTACTGTATATACAGTGCTGTGCAAAGGTCTTGAGCCACGTCTCATTTCTACGTGAAGAATTCAATGATGTAGATTTAATTAAAGAAACTGGAACAAATGATTTACTGCGGCAGGCTGCAAAACGCCTAAAAGTTGGTTATTTATGTAACAACCTCAGCAGCAACCTCATTTCCCCTCTCATCTGTTCCAATCACGCAGTATAATAATCATCATGGGTTTTTTTTATGCTTGAATGATTCATAGGTCACTCAGGTACAGGGACTGGACTGAGAATGAGAGCCAAAAACATTAAATATACAAAAAAGCCTGGCTCTTTGAAAAAGCAAAATATGAAGCAATGAGGGGTGGGTCAAGAGTTTTTTCAAAGCACTTTATATACAAGAAACAGCCAGTCAGTTAAACCCAACATGCAAGTACACACCTAAGAGGTGACCGAATAAAGTGTCCAGTATAAAAGGGCTGTAATTAAAAACCCCAGGTAGAAACTCACACATGCAAACACATCCAATGGCACATGATGCCAGTGCTGTGCTGAGAATGATCACACACTTGAATTAATATCCGATCCTATGATGGTTCCCGTTTGTTGATAGACAGAGTAGATAGGGGTTAACCAAACTGCACAGAGCACCAGATGGGCTACAGTCACCAACTGGACACCTACAAAGCGTCTTATTTTTATCCTACGTATGAGCACCTGAAGAAACAGCAGCAGTGTTTTCATGTTGCATCTGCACTGACAGACATGACACAGCTTTCTTAAAGTCATTTTCCTCTCCAAATCCATTTCCCACAAGAGTCGGAACCTGAAAATAGTTTTTTTTCTACATAAATAAAAGAAAGGTTTTGTCTGTACGTTGGTCAGAACTCGCTCTTTCAATGATATCTTTACATTCCATACATTGGAGGACCCGGAACCAGTCTCAGAAAATGTTATGTCTGTATGTCTGTCTGTATGTCTTTATGTCTGTCCAGCCAGATTATGTCACAGCATCACACAAAACTGACTGGACAGAATGTGACAAAATTTTGGCAGTACTTACAGTAGATATCTGTCTAAAGAGTAACCTGCACCATAAGTGAAATCAAAAATGTTGATTTTGAAATGTTGATAAGAAGCACTTTTAATAGCATAAAATGTTGATAAAAGTGATGTTATGAACAGCTGGATTTAATAATGCACTTTAAAATAAGTTACTAATGCGCTACTTGCTCAATGTTAACAAAAACCTGCCCCAATAGATATTAATTAGAAAAACTAAACTGAATATTTTTACCTGGATTACTTCATATTTTCATCGCTGAAATAACAGCACCGAAGTGGTATAAGTGAATTTTAACACACTGCCGTCGTTTTAAGACAAAACTTCATCTTTATTCGATCTCCTTTTTCCATTTCCCATCTGTGATTCACTCTCCTGTCACTGAACAGGGAGTGTATTTGGCTGACGACGAAAGAAGTACAACAAGGCATAAGATATTCAACCTTAAAAAATGGTATTTCTTTGTATTAATACGTTACACAGAGAGTTCTGATGTACAGACAGACAGACAGACAGACAGACATGTACGTGGGCTTCAACCTGAAATAGTAATATCACTGATTACATTAAAGCTGATCAGATTATTTTAACCTTAACATTTTAACTATTTCTACGAATTTTTTTCACATCAACCGCTGGTGCTTACACTAGTACTGTACCCTCAAAGAACATCTAAAACTCAAGTCTAACATAACAAAAATAAATGTATACACTTAAAGTTTACAGTATTGTGTGTATGTTTTATGAACGAAACCTGTGTCCTCTCATCCATTTTTTGAGGCATTTGAACCATATCATTAACTTTAAAAGTATAATAAAAATTTATTTTATTAACATAATAGTTAACAAGAGAGATAGAATTGAGCTCTAAGTGCTGAAACATTTGGAGTCTCTATGCTAGAATGCATAAAATCCGTTCCACTGTAGCAAGACTTAATATGTTTAGTCTGAGGGATTACACCTGTTCTCATAATGCATTGCAAGCAACAGTCAGGTTTAAGACCGAGAAAGGGCTGTGAGTAATGAGGTTTATAAATGGAATAAATAAAACAAAGATGTAATCTTAAACAAAGCATTCATATTTGTTTCACAACCTGGAGCAAAGGCTTAACTGCTAATTAGACAGGTAGCTAGCAGTACATTAGGTAAAAACTAATTTAGGTACAAGAGAATAAAGTTAATACCTGTATGTGATTGTGTTAACATGCAAAGGCTTTCGCCAAATTGAATGAATTCATTTGAATTGTAGAGAGGTCCTAAAATACTTGGACTCTTCAAGTCTGCAATTGTTACATGTAAATCTGCAAAGAATCGTATACAGTATACTGTACGTACATGTTCATAAGCAGATCCTGTAAGTTTGCATGCATTTTGTGGTGCTGAAACACCAATACAATTAAAAGAAATTGTCATTTCGTCCGATTTCACATGACTAACTAACATACTCACTGATGTACAGTACAGTACACACCCCCACTCATAGGCTCTAGTAAATTTCTTAAATTTGTCCCTCATAACGTGTGTAATGAGTGAAACAACTGCCACATGTTAATTTGGTAATGCCTTATTTAAAGCATGAAAAGGTAAGTCAATTACACCATAGAAAAAATATGTTAAAGAAAAAAGAAAACAGTTTGACAGCAATATTGTGGTTTTTAGTTTTGTCAAATGAACCAAGACATTTGGCACTGGCATGCAAAATATTTTCTGCATGTTTTCTTTGAAAAAAACACAAAATGGCAAAATATTTAGCAAAATTGTTTGTGTGGTAGAAGTATGAATTTTGTGTAATTTTCCAAAACACTATAAATCCACATCCCACAATTTGGGCACAATGGAGAAATCACCTGCAGTTGTGTTTGTAGTAATTGAAGAACGCAATTTGGTATCAATAATCAGCTGTTTGAGTTTTTATAAAAAATAATCAGTCAAAAGCAGCAGAAAATTCATAAAAATAATACAAAACTTATTTATTTAATTCATGAGAAATATTACAAAAATGTTATTTTTCTACTTCACCACATTGCTTACATTACAGTATCCCACATAGTTTTGTTCAGCATATACTGTATCATGGTGTTCAGCCAACATCCAAATCACACATTGTCACATGCAATGAAAATAACAGAGTGCAAATATCCTTTTCTTGCCTCCCACATTCTCCAAAATCAGTCAAACTGCCACTGAGTTGCACATCTTCGATTCAATGATCACATGAAAGAAAGAAAGTGGTGATGCGATTTGCTCATCACGATGTCTCAGCTTTGGCTCAAAAATCAGGCAGCTATGTGACATGCTGTTCCCAAAAAAGATGAAAGATTAAAGCTTCTAAAATAAGGTTATATAGACGTTTTCAAATTAAATGTTTCGTTATAGACAACCTTTAAGTAAAGTATAACAATTTGCCAAAATGTGCCATTTTCGTGTTTAGCTGTAAAACTGTTCATATTGACTTTACACGAAGTTTGAGAAGAAAAGTTTCATCTTTTTAAACACGTCAATGATTTCTATCTCAGATCCAAATCTGATTGTTAGTAAATGGATAGTGAGAAGAAGAGTTTGTGACTAAACATTTAGGAACAAGGATGTGATAGTTGTTAAAAATAAAAATTAAAAATGCAAAGGTTAATAAAACCTATATTAATTTTCTAAAGTGACCAATATTAAATAATACATTTTGGGAATAAATACAGGTTTTTATAAAAAAATAAATAAATAAATAAACATCATTCTTTTTTTTAGTAGAATGTTCTCTATCTTTGCTGTATTTCTGGCAAATATTGACCCAACATTGAACCAACATTATTGAGGTCACTGTGCATCCTGCATCTGTTTTAAAATGCCTAATGCACCAGACATCCAATTTCCAGTCAGCCATCCAATAAATTTAAATAGATTAAAATCTGTAACATGATTTGTATTTTCTTAGGACATACCATTGATTGAGGAGTGCATTGGGGCCTGAATACCCAGCCACATACAGTATTCTGACTAATCACATATTCTGACTAATCACATATTCTGAGTAATCAGAAACAAGACACAATATTTACATAACTACTAGATGGATTATTAAAATCTTGCATGATCCGATAGAAATTACCTTCAGAATGGATTTTCCAGTCTTCCACTGTGAAGACTGTTGCTTTGTCTCAGGGTCGTACCCATACACCCCCATTCCCTCAGTGATCCTTAACATGAAGAACGGGTCATCCATGGTGCTCTGATGGAGTCCTTGTCAGACTTTGACAAGATGTTCCTTTTGCTCCTTCAGCAACACGATGCATGTCCAAATCACACATGAGGATTGCTTGGATTGTACCACATGGCACACCGATTGTGGCAGCAATGTTGTGG
This sequence comes from Clarias laeviceps, assembly GCA_030014305.1. Lineage (NCBI taxonomy): Eukaryota > Metazoa > Chordata > Actinopteri > Siluriformes > Clariidae > Clarias > Clarias laeviceps. The sequence goes on along the minus strand of JAQMYJ010000040.1, from coordinate 6,116,426 downwards.
ATTGTTTTCCGACCATCATCATGCACAAGTGGCCAAATGGTTTTGACATATTCGGGGGTTGAGCTCGCTGAAGGTCTTCCTGATCTCTTGTCATCCTTTAGTGATGTTCTTCCGCTCTTAAAGCTTGCAGGCCAGTCAAACACCTTGAACGACTCATTGGAGCATCGCTGTAAACTTGACAAATCATGTCAAATTTAAACAGAATTTCACATTTTGCTTTTTGTTCTAACTTGCTATCCATGCTTAAATAGCAGACATGCTCCTCATGTACACAGAACATCTTTTGGCACACTGACTTATGAAGGTGACTGTGTGTGCAGCTTTGTGCTGCCATCTCTTGCCCTGTTACAAAACTTGTCTTGAAACGTTTTGATACCACCTCATACAAGAATGTTTTCTGTTCCGAATGGGCCATCTTTAACTCTTTTTTTTTTAATTATTTTTTTAAAATCTTTTATAGTACAGTTAATCAGAAGGTTGGGAGTTTCAATCCCAGAAAGCCAAGTTGCCACAGTTTGCTGCATAGGCAAGAGTTGTAATTCTCTGCTCTTTGGTTGTAAGTTTGTTTGATTATAAAAAGCTAATTTGCTTGAAAAATACAACAACACGGGAATGATGTAGTACATGGGGTGTTCAAGTCAAACTTGGACCTTTGATTGTGCAGAACACATTTATGACAATAAAAACTCCCTTTATTTCTCTATATAATCCCTTGCTACGCTAATGTACTTATCCAAGGATTTCACAAGTGCTTGGATACCATCAATGTAGAAAGTTTTCTCAGTATGCCGGTTCTATGATTCGATTGCCAGGCCTTCCATGTCAAAATGTTCCTTTAACTCACTGCAGATTAGCAATCTTCTGTGCCGGTCGAAGGCACATAGCTCTCTCTCTCTCAGTACCCACCTTGCACCTTCTGTAAATGCAGGTGTCTGTGAATGATTGCGCTAAGAGTGCTGTGCTTGAAGTCTTCTGTAAATGTTCATTGCTTGTACGCCTTCATTCTTCTCGTCATGAGACAACAAGTCCTGGGTTGACTCGAACGCACCATGTAATTTACATACATGTAACTAGTTTTGTCCCAAATGTCCGACTGTTTGCCCGGTCATTGAGGGATTTCATGCCACAACATTGACCTACGGAGGAGGTATGGCTTTGCTTTTTTCTCACATTGATCTGAATGAATGACACCAGAGCAATGCGGTCATCTGAACGTGGACAGAGTACTTTCCTCCAAGTATGTGTTTGGATAAAGAAGAAGAAGATAAACTCAACCCTCTATACAGGGTCACGGGGAGCCTGAAGCCTATCCCAGGAGACCTGGCCAATCCAACACAGGGTACACACATTCTCACACTCACTAACACACTATGGCAATTTGGGAATGACAATTATTCTAATCTGCATTTCTTTGAACTGTTGGAGGAAACCGGAGTACCTGGAGGAAACCACCAAGCACGAGGAGCACATGCAAACTCCATGCACACAGACCCTGAGGCAGGAATCGAACCAAGACCATGGAAGTGCAAGGTGACCGTGCTAACCACCGAGCCAAATACGACCCCAAAGTTTTTAAATGAATAAAAAGTTCATTCAAGCATCAACTTCAGTCAATGCACAGTACACTACACAATATAATTCGCTTCTCCCTTGATCTAATCTACAACTTTCTTCTATAAGGCAATTTAAAAAAATAGTAGTGAGTAGTCAACACATTTTTTTTTAAAGCCGAGTTAAACTGCTAACATGCTGATATTTATTTTTGAAGTGATTTCAGATGGCAAATTGCTCAACATAAGACAGAAAATCAACTGATTTTCAACCATGTAAACAGTAATCAACGTCGAAACAGCCACGCTTGCCCAGTGGGCATCAGACCTGGCAGGTGGCATCCCACTCGATCAATGCACAATGTTGTTAAGATGTTCATTAGTTGGTTAATTGTAAAGTGGTCTCTCTCTGAAAACTCTCAACTACTGAAGTAGGCAGTGATACTAACACACTCATTACTAATGCACTGACAAGAGGCTTTGCACGTGGGAGGAGACGATACTGACACATACGCGAAGTGTGTGCTTTAGAAGAAACGAGTGCGTGGGTGTATATCAAACACTAGCGTTAGATACAAGTGTTCTTATTAGGATTCATTTCTACAAGTTACTGTTGGAGATATACTTAGATACCACTATGCAAAGAGACGTGTCACCGGTTTAGCTTGTTTGTTAATTGGCTAATTAGCTGTTACTGTATAAGACTCAGGATAGATAAACATCAAAGTGAGAACAAGGATGCTTTAAAAAGACATGACCTTTAGCTTTATTCTATGCTTTACAAGTAGAGTTAAGATGATTAACTTTCTAGTTGTACTTGGATTTTTCTTTTTTTTTTTCTTTTTTTTTTAGTTTAAGTAAAGGCCTCTTGTAGGATTCTGTGTAAAACATGACACTTTAATGGCAAAACTAATTGCATTTGTATGAAAGACATTATAAAATTTTTATTCGAGTTCTGACTTTTTTTTTCTTCAGAATTGGGAATCTAATCTCTGGAATTCTGAATATGTTCTCAAAATTATTACTTTAATTTTGGAATTCTGCCTTTGTCTTAAATTGTGACTTTAATTTTGGAATTCTGAATTTTGTCTCAGAACATTTTTTTGATAGCATGATAGAAATTTTGTCATTGAAGTTAGTAGGATTCTGTGTAGAACAAGACACTCTAATGGCACAGTTTTTGTGTATATATTTGAAAACTAATTGCATTTGTATGAATGACATCATAAATTTTTTTTTTCAAGTTTATTGGAACTTTTGTGGAATTCTGACTTTGTTCTCAAAATTGTTATTTTAATCTCTTAATTCTCAATTTGTTCTCAAAATCGTGACTTTAATCTGGAAATTTTTACTTTCTTTTAAAAATGTAATGAATTTAATCTTGGGAGTTCTGACTTTGTTCTCAAAATTGTGACTTTAATGTTGGATTTATGACTTTTTTGATAGCATTAAGTGATTTTCTCATTGAAGTTAGTTCATTACAGGTGCACATATTTCTGACTTTAAAGTCATAATTCTGGCTCTTTATTTTTTATTCTAAAAAAATAAAGTCAGAACTTTTTTATTTTTTATTTTTATTAAATCTTAACCCTAATCCTCTTGCATACCTTTGTTATAAGTGATTAGGGTGCATTTTAATAAAACATAGAACATATTATACAAAAACATTCTTATAAATAACTCATAAAATCTTTCCAGTAAACTAATACGTTCTTCCATAAGTGATATACAGTATGAATTTGGACTTCCCATTGCTTGGATTAAACAGTTTTCAAATAAATAAGTAACAAGCTTTCCTGTGATTTTAAAACTAAATAAAACAACCAAATAGCTTTTAAGCTTTTTTTAAGATCCATAATATGATTTCTGAGGGCACGATGGCTCTGCAGTGAGGACGTTTCACACTTCCTGGGTTGGGGGTTCTAATCTTACATCCAGTCTGCATTTTACATCAGTGGATGTTACATCATGTTCTGCACTTTTTTTTTTTTTTTTTTTGGGTTTCCTCCAGGCACACCAGTTTCCTCAAACAGTCAGAAGGTATGTGTTGTATGCTGATTGCTATTTCTAAATTCCCGGTAGTGTATGACTGAGTGTGTGACTGTGTGTGCACTTGTGCCCTGCGATGGGTTGGCACACCATCCAAGGAGTCCTCTAACTTGTCACTAGTTCACTGTGATAGCCTCCAGGCCCCTGTTGACAATGCAATGAATTGCTTCCTCCTCGCCTGCATCATAAAATTCTAACTTTTTGCGTAAACTTTTTTTTTCTAAAACTAATTGGCTAAAGCTGACACTATAGACTGTAGTATTATTATTTTTCTGATTGCTTGATTGATCCATATGAAACAACTTTTTCCCCTCCTTTGCTGTTGTAGAATATGAATTTTATCTGAATGTTGCACAATTTGGGGAATAATTTTCTCATTGTACATTTTTTAATTTAAAAGTCAAAACACACAGATTAACTGTTGAGACTCAAAACTTTTGTTCAGCAGCTGTTGTACTGGGTAGCTCTTGATGGGTTGTGCTATACCGAAACAAAAATATATTTGGATGCATTTTTCCTCACTTACTGTAGTTCTTAATTTTACATAATACTTACTTTAATGATACAGAAATGTGACCTTGTTGTGGTATGATGTGATTTTTCTGCCTTTTTTAATGTATGTAGATGTGGCTTCTTCTTACTTGACTTCATGCTCTTCAGTTCATCTCTCTAGTAGAACTTCTGTACAAAATATGTTGTAATGAATCCTATAATATATAGTTTCCCTTACAATAGAAAGTTCCATGTGTACTGGCAACAACATTTTTTTTTAAAGGATTTCACATATTAAACATACGCTAGCGAGTGTACTGTATTCTCCCACATTGTGCACAGGGTTCTTGGGATAGACTCCAACACAGGCATGACCTTGACCAGGATAAAACATTTACTGAAGCTAAATGTGTAAAATTTATCTAAGTATTTCTCAATTTATTCTAAAATTCTTCTAAAATAAGCAAAATGAGAAATTGGCTTTCATTATCTTTTTATGCGTATTTGTTTTATGATAATCTCATAATAAGAACTATTAGCTAAATCAATCTATACGTATATACACAGTACATATAAGGGCTTAAAGATTGATTCAGACTATACAAGTACACAATAAATAAAAAGAATATTCATAAAAATGACAAGTGATACCGTTATTGCCTTGGCCCTGCACATCTCACTCACTCACTCATCTTCTGTACCGCTTTATCCTGTATTCAGGGTCGCGGGGACCTGGAGTTTATTCCAGGAGACTTAGGGCACGAGGCAGGGTACACCCTGGAAAGGGTGCCAATCCATCGCAGGGCACACACACACACATACACACACTCACACACTACGGGCAATTTGTGAACGCCAATTAGCCTAACCTGCATATCTTTGGACTGTGGGAGGAAACCGGAGTACCCGGAGGAAACCCACCAAGCACGGGGAGAACATGCAAACTCCATGCACACAGAGACGGGAATCGAGTCTGGCCGGGAATCGAACCCGAACCCTAGAGGTGCAAGGCGACAGTGCTAACCACTGCACCACCGGTCTTGCACATCTATCTATAAAAATGTAAAAAATAATAATAATTGTTTTGTGCAGCCTGTACTTTTAGTATTCTAATTAGGCCCAATGTCCCTTCTGTGGCACTGAGATTAAAAAAAAAAAAATTCTGTTCATTTTAGTATATATTCTTACACATGTAATACACATTTTGTGACCCATGCATGGTCTGTATCAATTTTTAAGGTTTCCCCATGCTAAGATAGAATTTTTTAATCAACTAAGAAGCTAAAACCCCACCACCAAGTTCCCGCTGTTGGGCCCTTGATCAAGGCCTTTAACCCTCAACTGCTCAGATGTATAATGAGATAAAATGTAAGTCGATCTGGATGAGGGTGTCTGCCAAATGACTAAATGTTAATTCAGAATTCCTTTGCAGGGTATTTGTAAAAATGGAGATTTTTTTTTCGTTGTTTTGGCCTCTAATCCACATGCATGTCGTTGAAAATGGAGCTTTTGGAAAACTCTTTCCAAAGTGAAGATTTTTCAAAACACATTTTCAGAGATTTTGGCTTGTTGTGACGTCACCTTGTGTGCCGATGATGCCGTTGATTTGACGTCAGCTTTGTTTATAATGATATTTTGTGCAAAGGTAGACTTACATACAGTTGACCAGTGACTGTGTTATCGTTGCTTACTGGACTTGACTTTTTACAGTACATGCATTTTACATGCATGTACATACACTCACAGTTACTCAGACATTACAGTACGTTAACGAACGGAGGTGTCTGAATGTACTACGAAGCTCACTGCTGCTACATATAGTACAAAACTCCCACAGACACACAGACCCCACAGACAGCAATGGCGGTTTTGGACAAGACCCATCGGACTTCTACATGGCGGAACCGGTAATGACGTCTTGTCTGATACTTAACAGGGCTTTTTTGTTTTCATGTGGACGAAGATAATGTCGTGTGGACGGAATAAAAAAAAATACACAGTAGAAGTAGAAAAATCTCAGATTTTAAAAATACCTGGCTATGTGTGGACATGTGGCCTGGTTCTAGATCGAAATCCCTAATTATCAAGCCAGTGACAGTGAAAAAAAAAAAAACTTTTTGAAAAAAAATCCTGTGCGAGGAACCAGACTTAAAAGAAAACCCAACCTCATCTGGACAACACCAGCTAGTGCGTTTCTGATTCTTACAATATGAGTGTTTAGTTATATAACATTAAATCTTGTATCTCTTAAAATGGTTGAAGTTGGAGTAAAAACACTAATTAGTAATAAACTGCGGCTTTGGGACAAAACTCTGTAAGCGTGCAAGATGTTTCCAGGCTGTAAGCATTTGGACCGCACATCATTATGGCTGGAGTGTTTCCGAGAGCTTAGTTATGCATGTATGCATGCTGTTTGTTGTGACAGACGCATTGCAGCTGCATGACGTCTTTTAAATGATGCAAAGTGGCCCTGGGAGACATGAAAGACTCAGTGAAGCGGATTGAAGATGTAAAGCGTCAGCTCCAGTGGAGCAAATGCACACACACACAGACAGACACTCACACACAATTATTATTATTTTTTTTTCATTTTAACAAAGGATTCCATTCAGTAGCTTGTTAAATAAACTACACTACATTGAGATACACATTAAATGTGACGAAAATTAAAATTGGCCGCGCAAAGATGTTGCTCAGGTGGCGATGCAATATACAGAATAAGTTTCGCTTTTTTTCTATGTATGGTTTGTAGAATGTATCAGGTGGAATATGAGACTCTAAGACCATGGTTATTTCCGATGTCTGGTTCCTTGGGAACTAGTTTAACATTGATAAATTTGGATGTATTATTAAATTACTTTTTGGTGTTTTTTGTTTTTGGTCTTGCTTCAAACTCTGAGCCATATTTGTGATGGCTATGTGTATATGGATTTGCTTGTTGGGTCCAATTTTGTAGAATTATGGCTAAATGGCCTGAATAGCAGCAGAGAGAGAGATGGGATGGGAGAAGAGAGGCGAGGAGAGGAAAACACATAAATGACCTTTCCGCTTTCACTTGATCACAGAGCGGAAGAGATGAGTGGACTGAGGAATGAGTCAGAAAAAGACAGACAGAAAATGAGAGAAACACTCGGTCCTACAGTATATACATACAGTACTGTGCAAACGTCTTGAGCCACCCCTCCTTTCTTGAATTAAACTAGATTGTAGATTAAATTAAAGTAATGAGAACGAATGTTTTTACTACGACAGGCTGCACAGTGCCTAAAGATACTGTACAGTTTTTAGTTTAGTTTAGTTACTGCATGTACTGATCTTAGCAGCAACCTTGTTTCCCCTCTCGTCTGTTCCAACCGCTCAGCATTCACCATCACCAGTATCACCAGCCTGATCATTATTTCATACAGTATAATTCATTCATTCGTTCACCTTCAAAACAGCATTCAAAAACTATTCTGGCTAACAATCCATGCAATAATGTTATATATTACAAAATGTATCCATTACAATATACAGTAGTTGGCTAATACTTATTGATCCCTTAATCAGATACACTGTACTGAGAACATCTGTCTACAAATTTGTAAAAAAAAAAAAAAAAAAAAAAAAAAAAAGCATTCAAACACAAGCCTATATAATTGGAATCAACCATTCAAAAGGAATTATATGTTTATGAAAAAACTTTTTTTTTTTTGAGTTTAGAAAGTTACAAATTAAAAGTTTTTGAATACAGTTAATTAAAGTATTACATCACTTAATGATTAATTATTAAGTGACTTGATTGCAATGCTGTCAGGGTAAATTTTGTGCCTAGGATTTACACTGATGTAAACTCACCTGTTTGGATAAAAAACAGCGATAGGGATTAAAAACAGTGGTCCCTTTTTCAAGAGGGGACCAAAAAACTATTTAGAAATCATAAACCATTACCAGAAATGTGAAACATCCTTCTGGTCCACCAAAAAATAAAAAATAAATAAAAAATGAGTTGATGTTGATGGAAGTAGATATCTCCATATTTTCACATCTCACCCCACCACACCCCACCCCATTCTGCTCAGTCAATCTCAAAGCCTTAGTTGAAATAAAAAGTTCATACAGCATGCCTCTAGCAGTATTTGCTCTGAAAAGCCAATCTGTTCCACCGTGACCCTAAATAAACTTTCCAGAGGTCCTGAGTTTCGAGGAAGCAGCTTAGAAGCGCTTTGCACCAGCAGCGTTGATCAATATTTCAGCTGGACAGGCCTCTGCAGAGCCCTTTCTCGTGATGGATGTGGAATATGTGCTGGGAACTTTACTGTCTGTGCGGCTGGAGACTGATGACAAATCTGGACTCCACAAAGCAGTGGAACTACGAGCGATAGTATTTAGACAAATCGCAACGGGCCACCTGTGTGTGTGTCCATGTTCTTTGTGAGGAAGAGAACGGCGCAGCCCAGAGATACAGAGAAAGACAAATAGGCAGAATAAATGCATTAATTTAGAAAAGCTCTGGGACAAAGGGAGTATTTTACATTCGCCTCGAACCAAAACCACCTTCAAGCAAATGCGTTTGGTTGGATGGAGGCACCTCGGTGGGATTTTAGAATACATTTCCTAAAGCCAAAAGAACCAGTGGTCGATATTCACAAGGAGAAATGTTTTCATTATTCAAAAACGCCTGTTTAAAAATCAGCTCTTCTCTTTTCTGTCATTGGTGACAAAAGATGGAAGTGCACAGAGCATCAGCAGTCAGTCACACGCTCAACCCCTGTCCTACTTCATGGAACTAGAATGCATTGTAATATACTGTATTTACTATTAAACCTTTACTATACAGTACAACCTGCATTACTGTTCATTCATGCAATTTTCCAGAAATCCCTTAAAAGGCACCTATTATGCAACAAATTCTCTCTTTTTTTTTTTTTTTGTTGTTATTTTTAGACATTGAGATCAGTCTCCAGTGAGCATGTACAGTATAACCAAAAAATGGGGAGTGGGGTGGAAACATTCCCTGCTTTTTGTCCCTTTTCTCTTTTTTGTTACCTGTTTGAACTGTTGCTGAATCAAGCTAATTAGATTTCCGCCCAACATCATATAAAAAAAGATACCCTCATCCGCTAAAGCTCTTCTCTAGTGGGATGTAGCGCAGGAGGAGCTCATTTATAGTGGAGGAAATAAGTATTTAATCCACTACAGATTTTCTAAGTTTGCCCACTTACAAAGAAATAAAGGGTCTATAATTATGGTAAAGGATTGAGACAGAATATCAACCAAAAATCTAGAAATAGCACATTATACAAATGTTATGAATTACGTTGCATTTCAATGAGGGAAATAAGTATTTGATCCCCAAGCAACCAACAATAATTCTTCCTCTCACAGACTGGTTATGTGCTCTTGTGGTACACATATTAATTTAAGAAGAAGCGCCTAACAACAATGTGGTATGTGTATAAAAGCCACCTGTCCACAAAATCTCTATCTTCCATTCAAACCTCACCACCAT
>JAQMYJ010000040.1:6053748-6076398 GCA_030014305.1 Clarias laeviceps | reverse complement strand
CAATTTATGCACAAAAGGACTTTGTATGCTGATCTGAAAAAGAGGAAAGCTGAAGTTGGATTGTTGCTCCAAAACCACTTGATTTTCAGCGTACTCAATGTTTTTCCAGACACTGGACTAAACCTGCAACGTTTGGGGAAGTACTATATATATCTTTTTTACTACTTCAAAGACACTGAACTGTTCTTTATTTTCTCTTTTTCTGTTTCTGAAGCCAATTGCTTTAAGTTTTTTAAGTTTCTGTTAGTTTAATAAAATGGTTTAAGTTAAATTTGAGCACTAAAGATAAATTAAACAAAGATAACACAGAATCAGCTCGGTGGTTGTTTCTTAAAAAACAAAGTTATTACTCTGGTAACATGGGAAGTGTTACAAATTATACCGCATGCTTTTTAAACAAGAAAAAATGTTCATGAATGTACACACTTCCGAAGACATAATTTGGGCAATACGTTCCATTTATTCATACAATAAAACTAATTTTATAAACATCCCTCATACAGTGGATTTAAAATCAATCAATCATGAAGTGATTGATGTAAAAATTTCAGCTTCAATCTATGAGCTTACACAGACATATTGCTTTAACCGTTTTGGAATTACATCGGCAACAGAAGATGATAACATCTGCTTAAAATTTCCATAGCATTTAAATGATATTAATTGTCAATGTTTAGTAATTATGTTAAACATGTGAACAGTTTGAACTTCGATGGCGTTGTAAATTTACTTGTATTTGTATTGAATACAAACAACAATCTTTAATCAATATTTAGTAAATCTTCATTTGGGTTGTAAATGAATGTGAAAGGACTCTGGTTGCTCTGTCATACTGGGCTCTCAGTTCGGGTATTTTACACGCCATCGCCTTGGACTGCTGCAGATATGTTTGTTTAAACTCCCTGTGTTTTATCTCATTCTGGCGCTTCACACTACTGCTTTTTATTATCGCCATACTTTCTGAACATTTGAGGCAAACTGGTTTGAAACTTTAAACGCAGGAAGAATAAACGTATACTGATTGGGTCTATTCACCTCAAAAAGTTTGAAAGTTTTAAAAAGAAGGAATTCACCAGGGGAAATCTGCAATAACAAAAAACATAGAAGGCAACAGAAGATGATAACATCTGCCCAAGCAAACTCTTTGAAAGAGGTAGCTGTATTATGGTCGAAGTCTATAATCAAGAAATACCTTAATGAGTATATGGACACTATATGGATAACACTTATAGTGTTACACAAAAAAACTAAATAGAAAGTCCAGGAAATCTTTTCTAAAAAATGTCATAGAAGATTAATTTATAACAGAATAATTGGAAGAGTAGAACATGGATGAGGAAAGGAACGGCTCATGTTTATGTATGATCATCTCAGTCTCACGCTAGCCATGACTTATCCCATCATACTTTTAGTCTTATTTTACTCATTAATCTCAGTCTCATCAATCTACTGTTTATAGTTTCCCATTAACAATGACAATCATTCTAGTCTTATGGCCTTTCTCCTTGTTAAAAATATTACACAGGACATGTTTCTAAAGCATGTCTTCTATGTACGTAACAAATGGCATCACTTATATGGAAATTATTTTAAAATGCAGTTTAATCCATATCGGTTTTAAGTTTTATATCCTTCTCATTTTATTTTAAGCCACTTTTTGCTAGTCTCACTATAATGCAAGTTCTAGAATGTTTCTTTTACTAATCTCAAAACTCATTTCTTCTTTTTTTTATGTTTTCCTCATCTTTCTTCCCTTTGCCAGGTTTATAACACTTTTATATTATCATCATGATTTTCTGCCTCACTTGTCTCAAAACATTTTCTTCCCTTGTCTCATTTTATGCTAGCTTCATCTATGCTCTCTTTACTATTCTCTCTCTTATTGCTAGTTTTATTACTTGCTGCTTTGCTCGTCTCAGAAAGCGTCCTTTTCCTTGTCTTATTATGTTATACTCATCTCTCCACCCTCCACCTAGTCTTATATTTTGCTAGATTCATTACTTTCAACATTGCTAGTCTGACAAATCTCTGCAACTTACCTTTTATTCTATGCTTATTTCTGCTTCCTTTGCTAGTCTTATGCTATGCTAATCTTAATTTTCCTTCATTAGTAGCAGTCATCATATATTTTTCCCCCTTTTCCCAGGGTACAAGACTGTCTGCGATGTTGGAGTCCGATTCGTACTTGTAACTTCACTATTAGTTCCACTTTAGTTGTGCTAGGATAAAACACTCCCTAGTAAAAGTGTTGTAAATATGGCGGCCTCACCGTCAATCCTGCTGATGAGCTCCTCCAGCGCCTTCACTTTTTTCTGAATACCAGGCTGAGCAAATGTGTAATTATCCTGTAGAATCAAAACACATACATTAATAATACTCAGACTCACTGCAACGCCAAATAGCTTTCTGCTAGTGCTGCTTTTAATGGCATGCCGCTGTGTAGGACTGATCTTAATTAATTGGAAATATTCTGGGGATTTTTACTTCTCTGCACTATTTCTCTTCATTGTTTTCTCACTTAAAAGGTTTATATTTCTCTAAAGCCTGAAATGGTGATCCAGAGAATATTGGAACTGGTGGTTTATAGCAGCTCCAAAAGGCAAATTTAATGCAAACTGGATCAGCCTGACCTTTTATTATTTTTGCATAATTAGTAGTCGTTTCTTTTATATGGAATATTATTCTTAATATCTGTCACTCTTTTATTATTTACTTTTTATGCCACAATATTTCTTATCCCAATGTAATTTTCACTTGCTTATTTGAACACTTGCTTAATCTAATTTGCCCACTCATACTTTCATCCAACTCACCCATTTATTCGCTCAATCACCCACCCAATCGGATCCTCACTAATGCACCCACCCATCCATTTAGCAACTCCCTCACTTGTTTATCCACTCTCTGACTGACCCATCATCCCTCCCTCCCTCCTTCACACACTCATTCCTTCACGCTTTTACTCACTCAACCATCCACCCACTCACCCACCCCCTCAATCAACCTCCCACTCACTCCCCTACTGCCCCATCCACCCACTCACTCACCCACAAACTCACTTCCTCAATAACTTACCCACTCACTGACCCAATCACCCACTTTCATACACATTTAAATTTCAGACAAATTTCCATAATTTTCTTTTGACTGTGTAAGGCTGCTTTGCGACAATGACATTTTTTAAGCGCTATACAAATAAAATTTAACTGAATTGAACTTTCATCACTCTCTCAATCACCCACCCACTTTCATCACTGAGCCACCTGCCCTCTCACTAATCCATCACACATCACTGGTCCATCCACAAATTCACTCCCTCCATCATCCAACCACCCACTAGCCCATTCTCCACTAACCCACCCACTCTTTCACTCACTCACTGATCCATTTGCTTACTACCTAAACCGTTCACTCACTCACTCATGCTCCCACCCCTACCGTTATCCTTCAATTCACTCACTCCATCACTCCCCAGGCCATTCACACATTCGCTCACCTTTTTGTTCCATCATCCACTACCTCACTGACCCATCCACCCACTCACTCCCTCGTATTACATGGGAGATTAAGGTCCTGTGTACTGTAACTGCTACTTAATAACAAGTAGCTTCTCCGTTATTTTACTGACCAAAAAGACGAAAGCCCCGCCAACGTGTTTTCTATTAGCTCACAGTACTGAGACTTATAAATTTCAAGATCAAAGTTCAACTAGATAAAGCCGGTGTAATACGAAACTTTCCCTCCGGGGTACAATCTTTTCTGCAGGGTGAATTTTATTCGTGTTTGGTCTGAATGCCTTCTTTAGCTGCACAAAACAGAAAAACATATTTTTTCGCTGTACCAAGGGGTCAAAAATCATAAATAATACTACCACAATATGTTGGCACCCTTGAATTCATCTTCTAATGTGAAAAACAGGACTTCACAGCAACAGAAAAATGGAAACACACAGAACATGTACACACACCTGTATGCCATCCAGCAGCTTGCTCATACACCAGAAGCTGTCGGCTTCAATGTTGCGTTGCGTTTCCAAAGGCAGAGCAGCCATTTCAAAGTTCTCCATGTCCTCCTCTGGAAAACACACACACACACACACACACACACACACACACACACACTCGTTGAACAGATGACAGGTACACACCTACCTCATGTGCTTTAGCTAGTTAGCATTTCCTCAGGGTACACATTTGTGCTTTGTGTGCTGAGGTGACACAGGGCTGTCAAAATGCTAACAAACATCGCCGAGGTCTCTAATGTTTCTCCGTCTGTTTTTGTCTCTCTCTTTCTCCACGCTCTTCTAACAGCAGTTACCATTCCTCACACATTAAACAGTGAGTGCTAAATGGTCCTGTTACACACATTATGCCTCACGAGATTCCCCCCATGCCCTCAGGACACTTGATTCACCACAGGAAATAACATAACACAACGCGCACACACTTTAGCTCACTTTATCCTCTTCAGGTTTCTTCATTTTTCTGACTTCGAGAAGAGATACAAAACAAAAAGTAATCTCTTAGCAAAGCTTTTATTGTTATGGATTTATCCAGTAGTCCTTACAATAAAAATACTATTAAACTATAAGGCGATTAGGCTTATTTTCAGATGTATTTACTAAATGCCACTACAACAAAATGCTACTTAAATAACAAGAGCAACTTGCCAACAATTAATCATTAATGCTAATTAAACAACAAATACTCTAATACACTCTCACTTATTCTCCATATCACTTTCCCTGTTCAGGGTTGCTGGAGGCCTGGAGTCTATCCCAGGGAACCTGGGGCAGAAGGTGGTATGATGTACCCTGGATGGGATGCCAGTCCATCGCAGAGCAAACAAGCAGACACACTCATTCCATCACACACTACTGGGGCAACTTGGAAACACAGATTAGACTAATCTTTGGACTGTGGGAGGATAATCAACGCCCGTAGACCCCAAGCAAGAATCGAACCATCGAGATGCGGGGATACAGTGCTACACGCCTACTCTTATACATTTATTGTTGATGTTGAGATTACCATCCATATAAAAAAAATTTAAGTTCCTTCATTGGGCTTTTTTTCTTTTTTCTCTCTTGAAGGCAACAACAAACACAACCTACAAGCCATGACACTGGAGACTCCTTCCACAAAAGTTGAAACATATGCCCTTAGGGAACAGATTACCATGTCAATGATTATACATTTACACTGTTAAATAACTCCTGCGACCCGACTTTGGATAAGCGGTTGAAGATGGATGGATGGATGGATGGACTGTTAAATAACATGCTGTATTTTTGTTCATTATCAGTCTTATATAACATGGCACACCCATCATACAAGTGCCTGTGAATGACTCGCTGTTATTACAGCGTAGTAATGATAAAGTGAAATTGAAAATGATTCAACTTCTGACCAATCAGATTTCCCCCCCACAAACTAATTTAAGGTGCCTTCCAATCGGCCTGAAGTCCCCTGCAAAGTACACTACACAGGGTGTTCAGCCATGTTAGGTGTAATTTCAAACCGCAGGGAGCGAAAATGTTCAGGTCATCGGGAACTGCAAACGTTGTAGGAAACGAGTGAACAACAGGTCTTCACCAAAGGGAATGAAAAAATTCCCATCAGTCATTGCGCCCCGCTGGTGCGTGAAAAAAAATGGAGCTTCTAAAAAGGATTTTATATATTTATTATCATTATTATTGAGAACGACATCATATTAAAAAGACACAAAAATTTACATTTTAATTTAAATCAGGGAATCCTTAGTAGTATATAAGCTAATACTCTGTAAAATAAATCTCTGTACATCTTTAATCATTTATTATTATAATTAATCAATAATTTATTTAATAGTTAAATACGTTTCAATGGTATGTTTTATAATGGTATCAGTTTTTGTTTTTAATAAATATTCAATATTTAATGTCTGTAGTGTGAAATTTCCAGAGCAGCAGCAACAGGTATCCGAGGGGCTTATGTTACCATGGTAACACATGGAGGAAGTGACATCTGCACTGGTGAGTTTTGTCGGGGGAAGTTCCCTTTACCGACATTCCCTGCAAACGAAGCAAGGAGTAGGGAGCACGCTGTGAAGTACACTTTGGAATGGAACGCAGCCTTAGTTGTAGCCAGTTCCTACCCCATTTTAGGGCCCTCCCCTATCAAATCAAATCAAAAGCCATCAACCAGGCAGGGCGAAAACAGCAGCCAATGCATCTTTTGTCTGAGAGACATGATTCTAACAAATGCAGGGTTAGCTCAGTGGTTAAGACGTTATATCTATATCTACGGATCAGAAGGTCTAGGGTTCAAACCGCAGCACCACCAGAGAAACACTTTCTCATTAAAAAAGAAAAAATATATATTATATATTTTATATTGGACAATGCAATGATGACCAAAAGTAGTCCATGAAATGACATGCAGTCAATTGGGAACAGGGTCATGGGCACCCAATGTTCATTTATGCACCTGGGGAAGCACAAATTGCTGGGAAAATTGGGTCCTGGCACTCATGTACAGTAGATGTTACCTTGACCACTACCACCTACCTAAACATCGTTGCAGACCAAGTGAACCACCCGTTCATAGTAGCAGTAATGGCTACTTGGAGTGGCCTCTTTCAGAAGGATAACTCATCCTGCCAAGATAGTTCAGAGAATGGTTTGAGGAACATGATAAAGAGTGCAAGGTTTTGACTCAGCTTCCAGATTTTCCAGATCTTAATCTGATCGAGCATCTGTGGGATGTGCCAGACAGACAAGTCTGATCTGTCGAGGCCCCACTTCACAGACTATAGAACTTCTAGGGTCTGCTGCTAACATCTGGGAGAACATGTTCACAGCTTCTTGTCGAGTCGATGCCTTGATGGAGCACAGCTGCTGTACTTTTTTTTGCAATGAAATGATCATACTTTTTAGACAATTTATTCACACTAGACTGTAGGACAAACTCCAAAAACAGACATTTTTAATTGATGCATACATTTAAAAACAAGGAAAATCTATATCCAAATGTATGAAAGCGTCACGTGGTTCGGACGAAACACGTGATAGTCTTCGGCCCCTCCCGACTGAGTGGTAGTAGTAGCCTTAATGTGGGAGCCCCCTAGTGACGGGGAGGAATTGGACACGACTAAATTAGGGAGAAAATCGGTGAAACCTCACTCAAAAACAAGGAAAATCTATATCCAAATGTATGAAAGCTCATGTTCCACTTTGAGCCTGGCATTAGTGTAACAAAATAAGCTTTTGCTAAACTTTTTGGCTAAACAACTTTCATGTAGGGGAAAATTAGTTCTCTATTTCTCTCTTGCTTTTTAATTACACAGCATTTGTATTGGGGAAAATATTTTTTTTCGCCACGTCTGGAGGTGTTTTTGCTTTTATAAGACGGAATAAAAGATGATGCCTGACACAAAAAGGAGAAATTCATTATGAGCCCTGATGATAAACAGTGAACTAAGGGTCAGTAGCTCAAGTTCAAATGTTAAACACTAATGCTGTACACGGACAAAGATTTACAAACAGTTCATCTCTGCTTTTAAGCCTCATAGCTGTATCTGTGAAAGTGCATCATAAGCACGAGAGAGAGAGAGAGAGAGAGAGAAAGAGAGAGAACCACAAGCTGAAACAGTGAACAGATCTGAGCAGATGTGAAGCCGTTCCAGATGTCTTCTTAAACCCTGAGAAAGATTTGTATTGAAGTGAGAGCATCTGGGAACGGCAGGAAAATCTGAACAGGTGTTTGGACAGAACAGAGGGGGGGAAAAGGCAAAAGGGTTATGAAGGAAGACATACCGGTCTCTGTGTCACAGGGATGTCACAGGTCTTTAGGCTAAGAGTGTCACGGCTCTCCTCCCACCCACCTCCAGAACACCCCTGCTGAGCTTCACTGGACTCTCTCACACTTGCACACAAAGCCATTTGCACCATGCAGTGACAATCATGTTTAAGGATTAAAAAATAAAAACCCTGAGGTTTTAGTACTCACAAAACTCTAAGCATCTTAAAGGAATGGAGTCACTGTGCCATGCTTCACCGATCTTATCCTATGACAGACCACAGGAGCGCACGCACACTCACAGACACACACACACAGACAAACACACAGACACACACAGACACTCCTCAGGTGAATCTGCAATGCAAATGTGTCCAGTCAGGAAAATAACTACAGTGCCTTTTTTATTGTGACACAAACAATAATTAAGGCAAAAAAAGAGAAAAATATGGGGGGGTTCGGGGTGCACATAAATATTCATTGCTTTTGCAATAAAAACCCTAAATAAGATGCGGTCCAACCATTTAACTTCTAGAGTCCCATAATCACTCGATTAAGATCCACTTTTGTGCAATCAGTGTCACATGATCGGTCACATAATCTCAGTATAAATATACTTGGTCCGAAAGTCTCCTGAGTCTGCAACACTACTAAGCATGCAATGCGATGACCAAGCAGCTCTCCAAACATGTCACATGCAAAGTTGTGAAAAAAGTATAGGTCAGGGTTGAGTTATTAAACAATATCCAAAAAACTTTGAACAATCCATGGAGCACCATTAAACCCATTATAACTAAATGGCAAGAGAAGCTCTATGGAAAAGTGGACAAGGAAAAAAAAAAACATTGGTAAAAGACAAAAATAAGGACATACAGTAAACGCACCCTTGTGCGGCACAAACCCATGACCCTAAGAACACGATCCCTAGAGTGAAGCATGGTGGTGGCAACATTATGCTGTGGGTATGCTTTTCATTGGCAGGGACCGGACTTGTCAGGACTAAAGGAACAACAAATGACAATAGATACAGGTCAATTCTCAAAGGAAACTGGTTTCAATCTGCCCAAGATTTGAGACTGGAACAGAGATTTATCTTTCAGCGGGACAACGACCCTAAACATACTACACTGGAGTGGTTTAACCTCCTGGGACCTGGACTCTATTGTTGTGTACCTTCTCCTCACTGTTTCTCTTTATTAGCACCAGATATCTATTGCACTTCATCAATGTCTTTAAACGGAAACAGGTTTGGCAAAGGAATAATACCCAACGGTCCTGTTATTAGGCTCTTACGAGGATATAAACACAGTGTAGTTTGGAGAAAATGTGAAGTCTACATATGACGATAGTGGGGTTTTAAGAGGTTCAAGAGACATTTAAATGCCTTGGAATTGCCTAGTCAAAGGCCAGACCTCCATGCAATTGAGAATTGGTGGCATGACTTCTTGATTTCTGTACACCAACTGGACCAGTTTTGGCTTGAAGAATGGGCAAAAATCCCAGCAACTTTTTTTGGCACCTGAGTACATGCGCACCTTCCAGATTACTTTTTTTTTTTGGTCTTAATAATTATTTGTGAGGGCCTCCGAGTGGCGCAGTGGTAAAGAGCTCGCCCTATCATAGGGAGAACGCAAGTTTGATTCCCGGGTGATGCTGTAACCTCTCGCGGCCGGAGGTCTAGAGAGAGGTTTAGGTTTAGTTTATTTATATAGCACATTTACAGCAGCCATGAGACTGACCAAAGTGCTGTACATTTAGAAACATCATCATAAAATAAAAGTACACGATTAGAGCCTAAGAGAAAAGAAACAAAACAGAAACACACCAAAAAAAATTAGATAGGCAAAGTAAAGCCTAGTGAAAACAGATGGGTTTTTAAAAGGGATTTAAAAATAGTCAGACTAGGAGCCATTCGGATTTCAACTGGCAAGTCATTCCAAAGACGAGGCCCAATTACCGAAAAAGCACGGTCACCTCTGCACTTGGAATGTGGAATTAAGAGGAGGTTCTGGTCACAGAATCTCAAACTTCTCAGGGGGGTATATTCGTGCAGCAATTCAGATAAATAGATGGGTGCTTGCTGGTGTAACGATTTAAAAACAAATAATAAAATTTTTAAATGTATTCTGAATTGAACAGGCAACCAATGAAGGGCCTTCAAAATTGGAGTCACATGACCCCTTTTTTTTCTTTTTTAAGAGAAATTTAGCAGCGGCGTTCTGATCAGCGGAGAGCTGATTGGCCGAGCTCTATCAGAGGGGAGGGATGAGAGGTACGTAGTGCTCCCACATTAATCACGGCTCTACAGCCAATCAGGAGCGTCTGTGAGCTCATGCAAGCGGAAGGGGCGGATAGCGCTGTCCTCCGAGTGTGTTACGCCGTCCCCAGCGGCGCATGAGTGAGCAGTTCGAAAAATATGTGGTCGGCTGCCGTCATGTGGTTTAGATGAAACACGTGATAGTCTTCGGCCCTCCCGACAGAGTTGAAGGAGTAGCTTTAAATGTGGGAGCCCCTTAGTGACGGGGAGGAATTAGACACGACTAAATTAGGGAGAAAATCGGTGAAAACCACCAAGCACCAAAAAAATTTAAATATTAAGAATAATTGTTTTTGTCACAATAAAAATATATATATATTTTCCAGGTTGTAATGGAGCAAAACAGGACAAAACACCAAGGGGTTGAATAATTAGTGTCGCAAGGCACTGTAAGTGCACTAATATACTCTCATAACAGGACAAAATAATCTGCTTTAAGGTGATGAATGTTTCTATTCCGATTCCCAAGAATGTTAGTGTCTGTGTAAACACGCATACTGGTGCAGTTAAGATCACTCTTTGTTCAATCGCTCATCTTAAATGTATTGTTACTGTATTCGCATGGAGCCATCACTCTTCTCAGACTTGTTCAGCATCTGTTATAAATTTTAGCGACACAGTAGTGGGTTGAGTTTCCCAGCAACTTTGGTTGCAGAAACTTAAAATCCTATTAGAAGCTATGATTTGTTCGATTATACACGTTACATCCCAATACAAACTGCTACATGTTTATGTTCGAAAATGGATTTTAAATATGCAATAGCAAGAAACACAGCTGCACTTCCTCTCACTATGATGATTATATTTGTTGGTGGAAATATCTGATGCGCTCCACTCTCCTGTTGCGTTTTCTTATTTGTTTGTCGAGGAACTCTTTTCTGTGCTGTCAGCATGATTGGGTGTTATTTTATAGAGCGACATGACTAGTTGTAATTAGAGATGAGGAAAAAATCAATATCAGTGATGTATCATCATTCCTTTGTTTAGCAATTTTTAAAAAACATTTATTTGCATTTGCATTAATATGTTGCCATTCCGCTACAATCCTGCAGGTGGTGCACTCTAAACTATTCATACGGCACAGCAGTCTGTGCGGTAGGAGCTAATTATTTGCCAAGTTTGTTAAAAAAAAAATTGTCACAAAAATTAGTATAAAATTATTATAGAATCAGGATATTTATACAAGCGCGATACAGAATCGCAATCCAAATTGTAGTGGCATCTAGGTATCGCAATAATATTGTATCGAGTGGTGCCTGGTGATTCCCATCCATAGTTGTAGCGAGAAACTCTGTTCCTGTTAGTTGATACCAATATTTTACACTACTGATCTGTTGAATTCTCAGTTTTGTCTGCTCAGATGCTGTTGATTAATTTGATATAATAGCAGCCCAGACAGTAGTTCGAGGCAGATTAGGTTTCTATTAATTTACTCAGGTTAATCAGAGGCACTATCAAAAGCATCCTGAGCAGCTGCATCACTGTCTGGTTCGGGAATTGTGCCATCGCAGACTGCAAGACCCTACAGCGGATAGTGAGAACAGGCGAGGTGATCATCTGGGTCTCTCTTCCCTCTATCACAGACATCTACACCACACGCTGCATCCGCAAAGCCACCAGCAATGTGGCTGATCATACACACCCCTCTCACTCACCCTTCACCCTCCTGCCATCTGGAAAAAGGTACATCACATCCAGACTGTTTAACAGCTACTTCGCACAATCCTCAACAAAAAGGGGCTGGATTGAAACGCACGCGCACACACACTCAGATAAACACAATCAGCTCAATACAATGAGACTGGACTGATACACACGCACAAACACACTGATCTACAATTCAATACAATATATATATATTTTTTTATTTGCACAAGAACTCTTTCCTGTCTTTTCTGCTACTGTACTTTTATAAAGAATGTTTACTGTTTCTTTTATCTATCCTATCATATCATATCATTTACTTGCACGACCTCAACTCACTATGATTAGAGTAACACACAGTATGAATGCAGATCAATCCTTGCTATCCGTTATCACCCAAATGAGGATGGGTTCCCTGTTGAGTCTGGCTCCTCTCAAGGTTTCTTCCTCTTGCCATCTCGGAGTTTTTCCTCGTCATTGTCGCCGTCGTCCCCGGTTTGCTCATCAAGGACAATCTGATCATTTTGATTCATACACATTCACATTTCATACAGACTTAAATAATTCTTTTGATTGTGTAAAGCTGCTTTGCGACAATGTCAATTGTTAAAAGCGCTATACAAATAAAGTTTAGTTGAAATTGAATTAAACTAAATGTTGCATTGTGTCGTTTTGTCGTATTGCTTCTTGTTTCCACATTTGCATGTGCACTTTAGGTTGTCTTTTGTACAGTACTTAGATAGTTTTGTTAATTTATGGTGTGAATTTGGTTCATCTTAGGTAGTCAGCTTAGGTAACTAGTTAGTTCTGGTAATGTATATGTACTGTATGTTGCACCTTGGTTCTGGAGGAACGCTGTTTCGTTTCACTGTGTACTGAACTGTATATGGTTGAAATGGCAATAAAAGTCTACTTGACTTGATTCGAGGGATTTACCCGCAATTCACATAAGTAGTTCAATATGCACATGTCGGTAAAATAAAACTTCCTCTATACCAAAGGTACTAACTCAACATAGTCTCTCCATAACATGTCAGGCCAACTCTCGAATTCTCTTTGAAAATCCTCCTTTGCTGCAGCTGATGGTCTCCCATTGTGTGGTTTGTCTTCAGGGCTGGTTTCCCCTGTTTTAACCTCCTTCATCCATCGGTGCGCAGTGCTCTTTTCAATGGTGTCATCGGTGTAAACATTATGTATTGCAGTGGGAGACCATCAACTGGGGATTTTGAAAGAGGATTCGAGAGTTGGGATCAACGATGACCAAAAAATTAAAAATAAAATTTAAAAAATGCACGGCTTGTGATGATGAAGAATGTGTTGAGTAGTTGCTTTGTATAGAGGAACCTGTGCAATATGAATGACCTGTTTCAGTTAATATAATGAAAATTATACCTACTTTTACATTACTTTCAGTACAGCCCATGTATGTTCTATATAGTTTCTGATGTTTAATAATAAATGGATAAATGGAAGCAACTTTTCAATGTTACTTAAAGAAAAATGAGGGTTTAATTAAGGAGATTTCTATTTAACCTTTATATAAGGGCTCTCAAAGTTTTCGACTACAGTTAAATCTTCAGAATGTTTTCGCTTTCCAGTTTCTTAGTAACATGACAAGCTATTTTTTTTTTATATACAGTATATACTGTATATATTTCAATAAAGATAAGAAAGAAAGCGGCTGGTGATTGAACGGTTATTTAAAGCTCCTGTAAGATGACTGACAGCAGGCACTATGTTTTTGTGTGGATGTAACTATGTATGAATAAGAGTACAGCGGCATATTCATTAATTAGCAAAGTACAGCGAGACGACTGTTGATTATTTTTCTCTCCATGTCCGAAATGCAGCGTTTTTCCTCTTGTATTTATATTTGAAATTTTTACATTAACTTGCCTCAGGAGTTCTTTATATAAAGCCAACAGATTAGATTAGTGTGACTTGCAGGCTGTTCATGATGAGACAGCTTTTCATCTGAGATACAGGACAGCGTTTAACTGTCCAGCATGTCACCATGACAAGAGGATCTGATCTTCAAAAAGGAAAAAAAAAAAAAAAAAGGCAAGAGACAGCTGGAGTTAATGAAGCTTTGAATTTGAGTTTATGATCTTGTGATATTTTGTTGTTTTGGTCTAATTAGGCCTTTTACATTATTTACTTGCGAGATATCAAATTATTTGATTCATGCAAGAGTCTCTTTTATTTATTTTTTATTTTTTTAGATCTAGATTTGACATTTTGACTTTACTCCGTTCCCCACACTCACTCTCTCTCTCTCACACACACACCCAAAACACTTCTCAGATATAAATGCTATAGCTTATCAATACTGACACTTTCGATCAAAAGGGCGTTGCGTCTCCTGATCCTGCTGGCTTCTCTTTTTAAAACACTTCACTTCCCACTATTAAACTAGCGCAGTAGAACTGAGACTGCTTTCTCACACACTCAGAGATACCGACACACACCGATAGACACTGTCCTCTCTAAGGAGCCTCTCAGGGACAGCAAAAGCGAGACTTGCAGTCCTAGAAAGTCACCGAGCCATGCAGCTCCCGAGTACCTCAGAAGAACAATGATACAAAGAGAGCAGGATGGGGATTAAGCACGGAGTGATTGGGGGGTTTCTGATTGGCTAAGAGCTCTGATCGCACACACATACGAGTGGCCTCACCTGCTTTAGGAACCCTGAAGATCATTCAAGCTCATTCAACCTGAGCTTCTGGCTCAGTCTTACAGCCTTAGACACACATGCACACACGCGCGCACACACACACAAATCAGGACCATGGAGGCCCAACAGAACAGAGAGACACATTAGGATGGAAAACCTACCTTTCAGTAATGAGTTTCGGGAAGAACTTAGGGAGAGAGAGAGTAAGAGAGAGAGAGAGAGCTCAGAGAATGACCAGGAATCGATCTTAGTAATCTTAGGCTGCGTCCCGATCTGTGTAGACCGGTGACATTGCAGGCTTGGCACACATGGGAAGAGATCAATGCACTCCTTTTTGTTCTGCTGTAATCCTTAACTATCTAGAAGTAATTAACCTTCACAGCAGAGGAGAGGAAATAAATAGGCAGGGGAGGGAGGAAGTCTGCGGAGCGCCAGAGAATAGCAATGAGACAGACGAGGCTCCGATTTTCCCCTTCATTGGCTGAACAGATCTCAGTCCATAGGCAGGCTACCCAACCAAAAACACATGCACTGGAGATTTACTGGAAAACCTGGCATCAGTAGCTTAGAAACCCCGACTGCATTATGCATTTCTTTTTTTGTTGTTGTAGTTGCCCTAAAAAATAAACAAATCCTGGGACAAAATCTAGGCCACAGGATCAATCTAAGACTTTTTTAAAGGGACTTCAACCAACCCGCATGGAATAAACATTTCTGATTTGCGTTTACTTCCCATCAAGAAGTAAACTTCTCACCATGGCTCGCACTGGCCTTTTTACATTTTCTCCCCTGCTTATGCTAATTCAACATTTAGATAATGTTCGCTTCAGTTTAAATATAAAACCTGTATTGTCAGAGTGACCCCGTTTTAACCATCTTGTATGAAGGGAAAAAAAAAAAAAAAAGGATTTAATCATACATTTAAAAAATGACTCCAGGTAAAGAAAGCAGGTTGAGAATCAGGAGGGTGAAGGCAATCCTTTGTAGACTTTTGTTCAAAGTAGACTTTTGATTCAATATGAATTTTGGCCATTGCAGTTTTCTATTTTATATAAGATGCTTTTATATATATTGCACCATATGATTGCACCAACCGCCTATGAACTGCAAAGAAGAGGCAGCTATGCTCACAAAACATGAGTACAGTGAAACCTCGGATTGCGACTAACACTGTTTGCGAGCGGTTTGCGAGCCTCTAGCTTCACACACATACACAAACAGACACACACACACACACACACACACACACAGCGCCTGCGTGCATAAACGGAAACACTCATCTGTCGGGATTTATTTTTACTTTTTTTTAAAGGTAAAGTGCAGGTTAATTTGTTTTATTTTTACTTTATATTTTGTGCTAATTATTTTTATGTATTTATTTTTTTGGGCTGTGGAACAAATAATTTGAGTTTCCATTATTTCTTACGGGAAAATCCGCCTGGTTTACGAGTGTTTTGAAATACGCTTCCAGAACGAATTATACTCGTAATCCAAGGTTACACTGTATTTGGAAAGAAGATGGAAACGTTTTTTGTTTTCCCAAAAGCTGTGACATATTTTCAAGGAACTCATCTATTTTAGAAGTTTGCAAGTTTACCAAAATAATTTAAAAAGCATGAATCGATTCTAAACCGTAAGACTGACCTACCAGGGTTTCTGAGTGGCGCCTTATCAAACGGAGATTGCGAGTTCGAATCCCTGGGTGATGCTGTAACCTCTCGCAGCCAGAGGTCTAGAAAGAGCTGATTGGCCAAGCTCTCTCAGAGGGGGGGGATGAGAGGTATTTAGTGTTCCCACATTAATCACGGCTCTACAGCCAATCAGGGGCATCTGTGACCTCACGCAAGCGGAAGGAGCGGATAGCGCTGTCCTCCGAATATGTTACGAATATTATGAGCGTCACGTGGTTCAGAGGAAATGCGTGACAGTCTTCGGCCCTCCCGACTGAGTGGTAGTAGTAGCCTTAATGTAGTGCCCCCTAGTGACTGGTGAGGAATTTGATACCACTAAATTAGGGAGTAAATCTGAGAAAAATCCAAAAAAAAAAGAAAAAAAAAAAAAAAGACTGACCTACCAATTCAATTAATCGATTCGTCCAACAAAACATCAATTAAATTGCATAATCTATTAAATTGCACAGCTCTAAGCACTTTGAGATATCTTTACATCTTTCCTACACACTGAGGAAAGCTTCTTCTTCAAACAACTGCCAACCCTACCTGAGCCCCCCCTCCCTTTGTAAACCCGTGCACATTACATAAAGGCTATTTGCCCATTGCAACCCGATAGGCAGGTATGTTTTATGACAAAGTAAAATCCTAGGTTATTATTCCTAATAAGATTTCTCACCGAGTTTAAATTAATGTCACAGAACGGGTTCTGCTTCAATGTTCGCACTATGAAAGATATAATCATTCTTCTAACCACTTAGTAACTTTCACAGGGTTTTCATCCACCTCATTTTATCCAAATTGTGGATTTGACACATGAGAAGATCTGAAAGGAAAGAGCGAAAATCCTTACCAGATGAAATACTTGTACAGTGAAATGTACAGTATATCACCAATTGCGGGCACTTTCCAAAATATGTTGGTATCAAATTGCACCAAAAATTTTCCGAAAATGGTTTACTATTTTAGTGCGCTATGAGAGGCGTTCAGGTCAATCCGGGACATGTGATGACATTTCTTGTGAATGAAATCATAAAACCCATTGACATTTACAGAAGATATCAAGCACAGGATGGTGAGGAAACTCTGCCGCACTAAAACATTTGAATGGTGCAAACGTTTTTAAGAAGGCCGTGAATGAGTGAATGAGGATCCTGGCTGAGGTGGCTTGGAGCTTACGGCAGTCTGTAGGATCTGTACACACAATCCATCATTCATAAACACCACTTGCACATTACAGGAACTCGGCTGCGAGTTATTGCCATGTCCCCCTTTCAGTCCTGACCTCGCGCCAAGCCATTTCCACATGTTTGGGCCATTTAAAGGAGATACTGGGAGGCCAGCGTTTTAGACGTGAAACAGGCAGTCTGGAGTACTGAGCGAACTTTATGCCTTAATAATATCCAAGCACTAGTGAAACCCTGGGATAAATAGTAGGATAATCAGTGTAGCAGGGGATTATATAGCGAAATAAAGGTAGCATTTACTCTCATAACTGTGTTGTTATTCTGCATAATCAAAGGTCCCGGTTTGGCTCACTTCATTTTTTTTTTTTCCTCTTGGAATTTTATATACAGCATGTTTTCCAGTTAATTTCTCTGCAATATCACAAAGTCTAGCATTTTCTTTAGCCGAGTTTTTGAATATATACTAAAAATGTTAACTATTTGGTTGAAGCACAACAAGTATGCAAATATGGTGACAGTCTAATCGACTAAACAGCATCAGGAGATCTGGCCACAGCAGAGCACAGGTTAGTGCTTTCACAAGTTAATTTAATTCACAGAGTGCTTGATAATTTATTTAATTAGCTAGAGGAACTCTTCTGCATCTCTGAAGGACTGGACATGCAGTATCATTAAGTACTCGAGCAAGTTATTGCTTAAGGATGTATTGAAGTATGCCCAGATATCACAAACAAAAATTGATTAAAATTTTTCAAAAATAAAAACAGGAAGAATTATCAAGGCCACTCGAATAAGATTTCTGCAATCAATCCTCGATGTTAACACTTCTGTATAGAGAATTCATTATTTTATTTGTATTACCACAGCAATTGGCCCAAAATTATAAAATAATTTTTTATTAGATTCTGATGTGATTAGAACCAATAATATAAAGACTGAACCTTGAGGCAATGGGAAAAGATCATGTGGTTTGGTGAGTTCAGACTGACCCTATTCCAGAGTGATGGGCGTGTCAGGTTAAGAAGGGAAGCGTATAAAGTGATGCACCCATCATGCATAGTGTCCACTGTACAAGCCTCTGGAGACAGTGTTATGATCTGGAGTTGCTTCAGTTGCTCAGGTCTAGACTCAGCATTGTTATGTGGCAATAAAATGAAGTCAGCTGATGACCTGAATGTACTGAATGACAGCGTTATTCCTGATTTTCTAGTGTTCTCTGATATTCTCTCTCATATTCCAGGACTCAAAGTGTGAAACACTGGTTCTGGGAGCACAAAAAAAAACATTTTCACAAACAAAATCCCCAACACATTACATCCTATTATTAAGTCTAAAGGTGGTGAAACCAAGAGTGTGTGGATTTTTTTTTTTTTCTTTTAACTCTAACTGGGAAAGTTATAGGAAAGTTTTCTGTAAGAAGAAAACTATTTAGCTTATTTTTGCACAAAGTTTCAGCTCTTTGTCACAGTCAGGTTTGAACTTTTATGTCTTCAGACGGGGGAACTTCTTCAGGATGAAAGCCTTTACAGTTTTTTTAGTAACATGAAAATCTGTCTTGTTAACTTCAAGAGAGAGAAACGAGAGGTTGGTGAGAGAAAAAAAAAATTCCATGGCTGTTATAATTGATAATTATGGACCATTATTTTATTGTGAAAGTTGATAAAACAGGGTGATGCTGAAATAAATAAAGAAACTGTAAAACTAAACACACCTACCCAGGAATGTCACACCACCTCATTATTTTGTCCTGTCATGTTTATGTTTTTCCCCCTACAGTATCTTCCCCAATTCTTTACATAAAGTCTAAATGTATGATTTTTTTTTCTCGCCTAATAAAGTATCATTACAAAAAAGAGCAAACTTGGACAGTAAGGATAATAAACAATAATTTTCTTCGCTTTATCTTCTATTTGCAAAATGTAAAAAAAAAATAATAATAATTAAAAAAAAAGGTGGAGACGTTAACATAACCAGACAAGCAGTCCCACTAACAGTATCAGTACAGTTCAAGAGAACCTAATTCCTGAGGCGTCGGGTTAGTGCAGGGAAAGAATGGAAGTGTCTATATCTGAGCACAACTGGGCCAGCAGTATCAGTACCAGAGTTACAGGTGGCGTAGTGGTTAGCGCTGTCACCTTGCACCTCCAGGGTCCGGGTTCGATTCCCACCTCCTAACCGCGGTCACAAAAATGCTAATAAATACAATGATCACCACTGGCCTCCACGGTAACTAGTTGGACTACAGAGGTTCCTAGATGGATGGATGGATGAAAATTACTGTATAATCCTTACTGCATATCACACACTCATTTCCTAAACACTGAACAATTTAAAATTTTAAGAAAAACACACAAAAAAAAACAATAGAAAGTAGATTAATCTTGGGGGGAACAAATGTGAAGGGCATAGCACTGGTGTCGCTCTGTTGTATAACCCAGCATAGCAACAGGTATCTGATTGGATGGCAGCGATTTATGCCGTGATCTTGGTTATTTATTTATATATCTGCTGCCTGATATTCCCCTTCTGCTCTGTTATATTTTGGTAAACATTGAAATGAAAAAACGAATGAAGCCACTGTTGTGTCGGCTTTTTGTCGGTGTGCTTTGTCTGCTTCGTAATTTGTTTTGCTCCATACACACACACACACACACACACACACACACACACACACACACACACACACAGATATACTTGTCAGAGTACTCGACTTACCCACAAACTCGGAGAGGAAGACGACGAAGAAGGGCGTGACGAGGTCGTTGATGCCCTGCACGTAGCCGCTGGCCGGATGTCTGATGGCCCAGATAAACAGAATCCTCTCAAACACCTAACGCCAAGGAAAAACAAACAAAAACAAATAATTTATAATAATTGATTTTCATACCCTTATATTTCTAAGTGCAACTCTTTATAACTATGAAGCAATGAAACCTTTTGGATTTACATTTAATTTTTTCCCACTAATGATGTTTTAACCAAGTTTTCAACAGATATTTATGGTTTTATAATCTCGTATTGCATAACTGTAAGGTGTGTAAGGCGTATATACATGGTGCAAACGATTCTGGATGCTTATGATAAGTGAATAATAAATGTTTCTAACCAAGTCCTAGAGAAAACCTGTTTCAAATTAGCAAACTACAGAACCAGCAACGCCAACATAAATCATTCAGTTAATATCGCTGAAATGTAGTGAAGAAACCCGGTACAAACTGTTAAAAACATGTTGTTGTTTTTTTAGTGTTGTGCTAATCAGTCTGGACAGAGCATGTGCTACTGAGTGGATTGAAGTCTCCGAGGTTTAAAATGTCACGACACAGCCATAGCACCCCCTGTTGTTAGCTTTTTAGAACTGCATGACAGTAATCCTAATCATGAAAATATGCAGTCTAAATAAACTCATTATGTCCTTTCAGAACTTGCATCTCAAGCTTAACCTTGTTGATTTGTAAAATATAGGATTACACTGAATATCAGCAGATTTAGCACAGCCTCTCCGGACTGTACATATCCATGTGGTGTGACCTACAATAATGGTACATAAAAATCAGTATGGAAAATGAGTGATGCAACATAAAGAAGGACAAATGATCTGTTGTATTTCCATAAACTGTCAGCATACGACAGGCTGGAATTCTTTCCCCATTCACCAAATCTTTTACTATGTAGGTGCAAATATTTTGCAGCATCCTACTTCTCAGATTGACAGATGCATCTGTAGACTATGGTTATTTCCACAATTGTTTTATTCTGTAAAGCTGCTTTAAGACAGTGAACATTGCAAAAACAGGACTAAGGTTATAATAAATATCAGCATGGCTGTGAATGAGCCACAGGTACAAGCCAACTGGGCCCAGAATCACTTCATAGCACGTCATCTGGCTGGCTGGTCTGCTCACACTGATTTGTACGTTCCCTTTAATGGTTCTTCCAATAATACTGGGATACTGTTTTATTTTTCAATTTCATCTAATGAGCTTTTATAGTTTAAAGCAGACCTATTATGCCAAATTCACTTGGCTTTTTTTAAACAAAAAAGAGAGAGAAAAAGAGAGAGAAATAAAATCCTTGTTATTGTGTCATTTTTCCGTTTTTGTATTGGCTGGAGCTTAAACAAGGCAGTTACATTTTTCCCCTATTGTGACCTCATATAAGAATGGTCCCTTCCCCCTAGTTTGTTGCACAGACTTACTGTTGTCTGGAGGGGACATATTACGATGCTCTGGTGTTTACCACGTTTATGGTGTGCATGCAGCAGGTGCACATCACGTTTAGAGAATTTTGTATAAATATTGGATCCAATTCCTAACATTAATCACTTTGTAATAACATAGCATGTGTCACAGTATTCATACCAAAGTAGAAGGCATGTGCTGCGAGTTTATCGGTTATAGTAATAACCTGATAACATGAACATGTCTGTCTTAGGTGTGTGTGATCACACTATCATGTGTGTGATAGGAAATTAGCCTAGGAAGGAGTATGAACTTAAAAAAAAGCACATTCCCACTGCTTTGTTTGATCATTTTAGGACGCAGTGGGAACTTCATGGTCTTCGTCGGAGTGTGACAGGGCCCTAAGATTTTATGTGATGAATCCAGACGAGCAGAGTGATACATATAGTGAAACACTAGAGTGCACTTATAGGAAATTTAGGCACTCTTGAAAAGCTGCTCGACCAAACAAACCAGTGGACCGGAACAAACTGTTATTTCCCAAAGTGCACTATAAATCCAGTGTATTTGCACTGAGCAATACAATGCATAGCAAGTTTTTATTTTTTTTCTTTTAACCTTGTGATTGACTTGTCCATATGAATACTAATTCTGACAACTTCATATTTGGTTGTTTAGTAACCACATGCACTAAGTCTTCAGGATCTTGTTAGTTATTTATCCAAAACTGAAATCTGCATGAAACAATTTCTGCATTTTCGCTATCTCAGGTTGCTAACGTGCAAATATTGTATGTAAAAGCCATTTGGTGTATGTCTGGGGCACTCTCAGGTAAGCGTTGACTGAAAATTCAGTCTGTTGTCTACATTACTGCTTGGAAAAGAACATTATTAGGGCTCCAGGTGGCAATTGTAATGTCACCTACTGTACAGTATGTGCCTAATGTTAAAGGGCTGCGCTAAGACAAACTTAGGACGACGTTTCATCAGAACGCACGACCTCTATATGCACTCATGCGTTTCACACGTGCTCTTGTTACTGAGTGTGGCTTTCTGTACTTTCATGTGCACTCCTGTACATTAGTGCTCTCTCGACAGTGAATGTACTTGGACGCACGGGGCATCAGGCAGTTGATGAAGTGAACGACAAAACAACAGAAGAGATTCATTTAACACTTAACTCAGTACTAATCTCTGATCAGT
>JAQMYJ010000040.1:6034887-6047821 GCA_030014305.1 Clarias laeviceps | reverse complement strand
TTAGAATAGGTCCTTTCCTATTATTTTCCACTAATTCCCTCCCGTTCATTGCGCCCCACCTGTCATGTCTGTATTCCTCACTAGTGGGGCGCGCCCACACTTTGAGAACCACGGCATTAAGGGGTGTAGTTGGTCAGTGACATGTTTAAGTAGGTGGTACATGTTAAAGTAACATCCAAATTAACACCAGTATCCAATGTTTCCCAACAGAACATCGCCCAGACCATCACACTGTGTCTGTTGGCTTGCCTTCCTCCCATAGTGGATCCTCATGCTATATCTTCCCCAAGGAAGTGAGAGACACATGCACCTGGCTATTCACGTGATGTAAAAGAAAACCCTTCCATTGCTTCATGGTCCAGTTCGGATGCTCTTTAAAAGGTGCATTTGGTGGAAGACGGGTCAGCATGATACTCTGATACTCTATACTGATCTATAGCTTTGCAGCAAGCTGTGATGTATTGTGTATTATGATACCATTGTATCATAACCTGCATTAACTTTGTGGGCAGTTTGTGCTACAGCAGTTCTTCTGTGGAATCAAGTCAGATGGGCTAACCTAGCTATTGCCACACACACACACACACACACATCAATAAGTCTTAGGTGACCAAATCCTTTCACCAGTTCACCGGTTTTCCTTCTTTGGACCACTTTTAGTACCAGAAACACCCCACAAGACCTGCTGTTTCGGAGATACTCTGGCCAAGTTATCTAGCCTTCACGATTCGCCCTTTTGTAAAAGTTGCTCAGATCCTTATGCTTGCCAAGAGTTCTTGTTTCCAACACATCAACTTCAAGAACTGTCTGTTCACTTGCTGCCTGATTTATCCCACCCCTTCACAGGTGCCACTGGAACAAGATAATCTATATTATTAACTTCACCTGTCAGTAGTTTTAATGTTATGGCTGAGCATTTAACCTTGAAAAGTGCTTGCAGTGTTCCTTCAAAGCGTTAGAAATGAATTACAGTCCACTAAATTACCTTAAAACTTTTTAAAGTTACCATATAGCCATATTTCCAAATAAAAGGAGAGATGTATAAAGGTTACAAGAAACATAACCTTGACTGTTACACCTACCAACAAGGAAAAGTACAATTGATATAATTTCATGCTTATCTTATGTTCATTTCATGTTTTGAATCATAATGCTGCCGTCATATCCACACTATATTTTAACATTTTTGTACAAGTTATATTTTTATTCTTTTATATTTTATAGCTTATTCTTTCATTTTGTAAATTCTGTTCATATGTAACTAACTAACATTTCTAATTCTATTTTACTTTGTCGCTTAATCCCTGGCTTAAATTTCTATATTATTGAAAATTCTATCTTAAGTTTAATTGTATTTTCTAGCGCAATACTTTTATTTGTCATGTTTTTTTTTTTTTTGTTTTAGGTCTTGGATAGTCATAATAGCATTTCATTGCATGTGATATTTTGTATCATTTTTTTTCTGAAAATGAAATCAAGATAAAAAAATTAATTAATAAAACTATGTGTAGTACAGCACACAGTATTATAATACACAGTGATGCTTATCTATACGTTATAATAAAACTATAAAATTGGCGTGTCTGTACATTGAAGATATTTGCAAAAAAAATTTATTTGCAAAAAAAATTTATTTGGGGAGACGCAAGATGAGATCAAAATATTTTCTTTTATTTTTGTCTATCTGTTTGTGCACACATCACATAAAAACTGCTGAAATAATTTTAATGCGGTTTTCACAGGTGTATTTGGCCGAGCTTGAGGCAACATATAGGCTTTGTTTCATCGCAATCGGCCCACGAAAGAGAAGATGCGCTAATGGGAAATTTAAATGGAAAAAACCCTCATATCATAAAGTAAAAATAATTAATAAATAATTTAATTAAAAAAAAAAAAAAAAAAACGACCTTGAAAAAAAAAATTTGTAGCTCATCTCAAAATTCAGCAATTTGTGCTGTATATTTTTTAATACGCACTTATGAGCATGCAATTGAAATCCACTTAATAAACGCGATCTCACACCTTCAGTCCTCAGACTTCACAGTGACACGTAAAAATTTTTGCTAATTCCAAAATTCAACAGATTTTTTAAAACACACTTATGAGTGTGCAATTAAATTCCATGTGAACAAAGTCGCATGCACATGTTCAAAAAACAATTTGAAGCATTTTGTTAGAGTTTTTGGAGGCATAATTAGAGTTTTAAAAAAAGCTTGTTGCCACATTACAATTATGCACAGATATACAGTCACGGATTGACAAATACAAGCTTTAAAT
This sequence comes from Clarias laeviceps, assembly GCA_030014305.1. NCBI lineage: Eukaryota > Metazoa > Chordata > Actinopteri > Siluriformes > Clariidae > Clarias > Clarias laeviceps. The sequence goes on along the minus strand of JAQMYJ010000040.1, from coordinate 6,045,544 downwards.
AAAGTGTTTTGTTTGTTTTTGAACAAATAAAACACTTCTAAGCTTGTAATTGATTGTTTTTCTTCAATTAAGTTAATTTGCTTATGTTGCGTTCCAAATTTCGACCAAATCTCAGAGCTTGATTAAATTTCCCAATATCCAGTATTCAAAACATAATGTGTCTAGTGAGTTCTAAAAGGTCTAAAAGTCTGCCGGATGTTACCTGTCGGTAGGTGTCTTTGTGGTGTTCGTCTGTTCTCGAGTGGTAATACTGCTCGATGAAGCCAAAATACTCCTCTCGCTTCCTCTGGAGAACCAGCTCCCTTCGTTCCATATTAGCTGGCAGGTAACCCTGATAGATAGAGAGACAGGATGAGAGCATTAGACAGGTATGAGAGGAGAAAACACGTGATCTGAAGTAGAGCAGTGCGACTTCATTGATATTTAGTAGATCTGATTTTGATTAGATTATTCAATGGTTCAGTTTACGATTCGGAACCGATTTATATATTTTTAACTATATAGGTAAACATAAAAACAATAAATAGTCTAAAATGATGATGACTTCTTTAGAAAATATATACAACAGCTTTTGCTGAAATTACAAACTGCTTGCATTTGACAGTGCTTGCAAAATGCGCTCACTTCTTCTTTTAAGTTTATGGGCAATTAGTACAATACTGCCACCTACTGGACAGGAGTATGGAGCAGATGATGGGCAAAAGATAATCTCTTGACAATTAAATTATCAACAACACAAGTTGCACAGCATTTCAATGCTTAGATTCTATAAGTAGTTTTGCTTTAAAACCGGTAGGACATATATACATCCTTGATACAAATCGGAGGATAAACTTTAGTGCTGTGGACCTGTACTTCCAGGGTCTGAGTTCGGTTTCCTCCCACAGTCCAAAGACATGCAGATTAAGTTAATTGGCGTGTATGTTTGTACCCTGCATCAGGCCCTAATTCTCCTGCGATAGGCTCCAGGACTTCGCAACATGATTAAGTGGTTATAGACGATGAGTGAGTGAAAGTCTAACCATGATTCACCATGCTTTGAGCTTCACACTCACCAGACATCAATGCTATAAGAAATTCTGAGAGCATCGTGTTAGACAGCGCTCTCCACAACTATCATATTTAAGAAGCAAAGTAAGGAAGCTGATTTTGGCGAATAATGCCAGTTTTCTCCAGGGTTACAGAAAAATTATTTTAAAAAAAACACAAACGGTTGCTGGCTTCAAGGAACAATCCAATAAAAAGTGTTTTGGTGAAGTGTTCAGCCACTAAGAGCCATGAAAACAGCTTGATAGTGCCTTGGGAAATCTTTGGAAAGTATTAAAGCAATAAACACCATTCTTTCAAAAGTTATTCCCTTAGAAGGCGCACGACAGCACTTAATAATATCACACCAAAATCTCCCATATGTCTTCAAATGGGATCCGGTAAATATGAAGGTCATGATGTAAAAAAAATAAATAAATAAAATAAACATCATTTTCCTCCTTATTAAACCGTTCAGTCAGCTTTCAGGCACTTTGCATGGGGGCGGAGTCACACTGTAAGAGACTGCACACATCAGGGTAAAAGTGCTGCCTCCAAATTCTGAAAAATGAAGCCAACACGGGAGTGCGAAAATCTGCGGTTCCTCAAAATATCCACTAGGGGCTGGCTACAAAAAAAGTGAGTCAATCCTCAAAGACCCTCATTTTAAAATATCCAACTTTACAACAGAAAAATCTCTCCATATATAGATTTGCCATTCATGACTTATGAGAATTTTTATGCAACTCGTCTGCAGTGTTGGGGGACGTTACTTTTTAAAGTAACTAATTACATTACAAACTTACTGTCATTAAAAAGTAATCAGTTACATTACAGCATTACTTTCTGATAGAAGTAACTAGTTCGAGTACTTTTACATTGCAGAAAATGAAAACTCCTTTGTGATTCCTCATGCATGCTGTTTTAGTCAAGACCTTTATAAGCATGGTTTATCATGATTCACAGCGAGTTTTGGCGCTGTGATTAGGTTTCTATCTTTCCGCGCGTCGGTCCTCACGGAAGCTCGCGGACCTTGCAGAACTACGCGAAACGTCGGGTGGTCACTCACGGCGGCTCACGGTACCCAACACCGCTTCTAACAGCATAAATGGGGGGTGGGTAATCGGAGGGCAGGGCTTGTAGGACGACTTTCATCCACACACAATAACGGAATCTTAAATGGCCGACCTAATGCGTTAGATACTCGTTACATCAAAAAAATATAAAAAATACTCTACTTTGTAACGCGTTACACCCAACACTGCTTGGCAGTTAAAATTATGCATGACCGGAGACGTGGCCAATTTGATTGACAGCTGAATTGCAAGTGTCGAACCGCTAGCTGTGTGCTGTGCATCATTTTAGTTGGATTGGAATCATTGTAGTTTTACATACCTGAAGAAATGTAAGATTTTATATGCATATAAATTAATGTTAGCTGCATTAGCATTTTAGCTAAACTACAGCTAAGCAAGACAGCTTATGGAAATTATGTTAAGTAGGCGTGTTTCAACCGGAAACCAGGGTCGGTTCATTCGGCCCACTTTCCCATTTATGGATTAACTGTGGTTTAGTCGGGCAAGATTGTGATCATCCTGCCAAGATCTCCCACAGCTGAACTCTTCAGAAAACAAATGAGTGACATCACGGAGGGTTTGTCCAGTTCTTATACAGTCTCTGGTTTCATTACAGGATAAATGTGACAAGTCACGAGAACCCTTCATTGATTTTATTGCTACTTCAGATTATATTGCTTTGCTTTGCAGAGATTGCTCTCTCTCTGAAAAGAAAAAGCAGATGCAAAATGTGCCAGAAAAATAAATAAATGCGCTCTGTCACTGCATAACAAAGCCTCTATTTATTTTTATTTTTTTCCATTTATCACACAGCTGTATCTGCTACATTTACACACCAGCACTATGATCTTGTGCTTGTATTTTAGAAATTGCTTTCTGCTCGCTAAAAATCCCTGACGTTTCTTATCCTTTATCTCCTTCACACTTGTTTTATCGCAGAAACAAACAGTGTTGCCACATGCTGGAGACATTCAAATAATAACTATGATTCAGAATCACTTAGCGAGCACTCCATCAGCTCTTGTCTGAAGCTTTGAGCGTGCGTACGTGCGCGGTGATGGCTCGCGCTCACGAGGCATTTGCATCCTCGCTCGTTCTATCGACAGCCATTAAATGCCGAAGGAAACGTACATAGAATGCAGATGACTGCAGTGAGTACTCTGTGTAAACACAGGTCTTGGTGTTCAGGCATGGCACGGGTGCGGTGGAGGGGGGGGCTTGGGTGTACTGGCGTCAAAATGTCGTGTGTATTTAAAAGCCTTGCTCGCTGTGTGTACGCTCCAGTCACTCATCTGTAAAAAAAATAAATAAATAAAATAAAATGTACAGTATGAAGCAGGGAGGGGGTTTAAGAGCGTTTATTCTATTCATGTTATCGACCGCATGAGCAACTACGGATGTGTAAGTCGAGGCTGTAAACCTGCCTGTGCTCTCGAGAAGCCTGTTTTTTTTTCTTCGTGATTTTCAATATACAGTCACTGGCCACTTTAATAGGAACATCTGTGCACCTGCTCATTTATGTAGTTCTCTAATTGACCAGTCATGTGGGTGGAAGTGCAACGCAAAAAATAATAAATATATTGGCCAAAAGATTTGATTAAAGCTTAAATCAAATATCATATCATGATGAGGAAAAGTGTGTGATTTTAATTGTGACATGTTTTTTAGGCGCCAGATGGGCTGGTTCAAGTATTTCAGAAACAACCATTCTCCCAGGATTTTCACTCTTGCTCGCTCACACACACACACACACACACACACACACACACACACACACACACACACAAAAAAAATAAAAACAGTCTCTAGAGTTTACACGAAATGGAATTCATGATAGCCCTGTAATTTCAGAAAACTCTTCATATCCTACTTGTGCTCCTTAATGTCTTTTAATTTGCACTTGAGAAGACTAACTAACGAAAACCTCGACTTGATTGACTTTAAATCGTATAATTTGTCTAAATTACTGCACTTTTACATATGGAATATACTGTATATGTTTAAATTGCTTTTAAATTTTACATCACTACGCAGATGTAAATACCTAGGGACTTACAGAATAGCTTTGGCGTCTTTATCATAAACACATCTTCGCGATAGTTCGGTAAGTCAGGGACGAAGAATACCGCTGAGAACGTTCAGAGAAAACTCAGTCATTTTCTATAATTGCCATCAATAAAAGCATGAAAAACCGAAGTAAATAAATGAAGACCAATAACACTATTCATTTAATTGTGATTGTAAAAAATGGCACCCCACTGCCATAATCCGTAAACAAACGCCTCAGTTGATGGAAGATTAAAGCGACGCTTATTATTAAAGGATTTTTTTAGAGACTGCTGTGATTTTGATCGGATAAAATGTTATAAATCTTATAAATCATTTCCGCTTCTTTAACCAGTTGAAAGGTCTGCATCACGTTATCCAAAACACTTAAAACTTTTTTTTATTATTATTATTTATTTTATGCAGTATACCCGAGTAATGAACTCTGTGTACAGGGTTATCTTGGTACAATTCACATCTTTTTTCCCCTCCTCTGTTTTTGCCACATGTTCTCATTATTACTTCATCTTTAGTCATTTGTCTCTAGATTTTGATTGTTTTTCACTTGTACTCTTACACTGCTAAGTGGTTTTAAGCGAGGCATGTCTCCAGCCCTCTATGCAGGACTTTTGTGGGCGTCACTAAATGCAAATGAGCCAAGTTGAGAACGACCCTTGGCGCATTACAGGTGATCGATACAGGCATATAATTACTGATTAAATCAGCATTTTTGAAACTTTAATAAATCTGGCTTAGCTTAGATTAATTGACTAACAATGACCTACAATTTTACAATTCAAAAACAATTTAGATCAAGTCCAAAAGAAAAGTGTGTTACTGTTCCCACCTTGGAGGTGATTATTTGTCTATAATGTCCATATGTTTAAATTACTCTAATATCTCAAAGGTTTGTTTATGATCATATTATTGAAATCAATAAAAAAATCAACAGTGCCATTTGAAAAGGTGTGTTCAGGTCAAACTCATGCTTTTGATTGTGCAGAAGAACAGAACCTCACAGTTATGAGAGAAAAAAGAAAAAAAAAAACATCCCTTTTTTCTCTAAATAATCCCCTGCTACACATCTTGCACAACCCAGCATTATACTAGTGTTTGGAGAGCAACAAAGTAGAAAGCTCTTAGTACACTGGAGCCTTGACCGAACTGCCTGCTGGTGTCCCAGGAACTCATTTAATTTCACTTTCCTTTAAAGTGGAAAAAACTGGCTGGTTTGACCACCGAAGATGTTGTGGTTTTACAGGACAAAGCATGAGCTCATGCCGCCCACTGCATGACTTACAGAAATTATCAAATTAAATTATTAAAAAAGATTTTTTAAATTTTTTTATTTAAACATTTAGATGGGTCTCCAGTCTGCATATACAGTGGAACCTCGGTTTACGAACATAATTCGTTCCTAAAATCTGGTCGTACACCGATTAAGATTTTTCCATAGGAAAACATGTAAATAGAATTAATCCGTTCTCCATAACTATGAACTATATTTAACTTTGGTTTATTTTTTTTATATCACAAAATATAAAACAAAGTATAAAAAAAGTATTAAGTACGTCTCGACAAAGGCTTGGACGTCACTCCACTTTGCACAAAATTCTTTTATCATGTGCACAATAAAAACCGATGCTAAGCCTTTGTTCAGCTGATAGCTGCATTTTGGAGTGGCGGATTCTGGGTCGTATTCCAAGGAGAAATTCATGAAGAATTATTTTGTTCGTACTCGGGTGTGTTCATGAACCGAGGTTCCACTGTACTAACAAAAAACATTACCTGCTTTTTGTCCTTTTTCCATTTTTGTACTGAACAGGGGCTTAAGCAAGCCAATCAAAATTTTCCCCTTAATATGACCTCATACATCAAACCATCTGGTTGCGCCTATTTGCTGTTGTCTAGTGGGGTGTGGCTCAGCAGTAGCTCGTTTACATAGACACTGAAATGGCGCATTTCAGGAGGAGGAGCGAGTTTGAGGTATGAACAAAAGCTTAAAGTATGAAAAGAGGTATTTCGCCTAAAGCATTAACACACATGCTTCGGGGGAGCTCTTAAAGGTCCCATGTCTTACTTTTTCTTTAACAAGTTCTAAATATACAAATCTTTATCAGAGAGTTTCAAGAACAGTCCTGTGGTATTAAACTCTGATAATAAAGGAATCTTCAAGTAATAACCAAAGAAAAGGACGAGACTAAATAGTAAGCAGGTAAATTCACTATTACATTTCAAACTTTAAAGTATGCAAGAAATCTAACTAAGCCTTCGTCCACGTTCCAAATGATATAAAGAATACTCACTGACAAAAGTCTCCAAGTGATCGGGCGCACTTCTCTCGGGATCCCTGACCAGCTGTGCTTCCGCAAGTCATCTGTCGAAACATACAACATTAAATCGATAAAGCATACGCATTATAAACTACACGCAGACCTTTCCGGTCAGCAAACAGCACATGCAGGAGATCAATACTTATCTGGCGTAATTAAAATATTTTTCGTCATGAGCCAAAGAGAACGAGACTCAGACATCACAACCTGGGTAATGTACATTATTCTTCATTTTATTTCATTGTCAATAAACAATTACTTTTAATTAGCAAACGCACTCGCACCTTTCACGGCCTGGTCTGATCTATTGTGATTTCCTCTGAGAAAGTTATCCCATAAAAGCTTGCATGGATTTTTAAAAATAATTACCCTCCAGACGACTATTAGGCAAGCAATCAAAAATTCATCTGTGCGGGTTAAACGCGATGTTAAAGGCAAGGCCGAGGATGGACCGCGGGGTGGAGGAACGAGCTTAGAGCCACTTATTTACAGATGGCTTGCTTTGATTGTGGAGGAGTGCGGAAAGCAACATATTGCAAACAGGAAGTGTGAAGTGAGACTTGGTGAAGCGTTGTTATTGTTCGAGACTGACATCCAGAACGGCGTGTTGGAAATGAAACGATGCGAACGCGAATGTGTAGGCACGACTCGTTACTGGAACTGGTTAGAGGAAGAAAAACACACTTGGGTGGAAAAAATAAATAAATAAAAAGCCTTTACTTTTTTTTTTCCCCTCAGTCTGTCTCATGTGCCATGATTTGTACACGAGTTATGAAGCAATATACGATACATTTCTTCATTAGTGTTAATGTTGTTGCTGCTATTGTGCAAACACCAAATAAGCCAGCTGCAAATTATGCTGACCGTACTCAATAAAAACTACACTAAAGAATTTTTTAATTAAATGATTGTCACATTTTACCTGTCATAGTTATATTTAATTTTTATTTTTATGGTGGGGGTTCGAAATGCAAAGCCTTTCCTGTGTTAAAGTTCAAAGCTTTACCTCAGACCGTTACAAATCACTGATACTGGAGACTCATTCTTGGAAATCTCCTTAAAAAAAAAAACAATTTCAAAATATTTTGTGTGTGTCATAAAAGTCTCTCGTACAATAGAAAAAATGACAAGTTAGACTGAGTGCCTTAATATTAATCTTTTGCTTTAAATTACAGTTAGAGCTGCTGTTGGAGAAAGTTAATTAGAAATTTCTATACACATATGACTGAATGTCAGCGATATGAAATGAGGCAGCAAAAAATAAATAAAGTCCATCGATTGAACTTCAAGAGCACCCTCTTGTGGTGGACCTGTGACATGCACCAGTGAGAACGGGACCAGCACTGCATGCAGCGGCTGCACCGCACGGGGCTTAGGGTCAAGGACCCAACAGTGGTGACCTGGTTGTTGGACTCAAACCTGCCCCTCTAATCAGCAACCCAGAGTCTCATCCGTCTGAGCCGGTGTCGCCGCCAGCCAAACAATCATACGATCATGAACACGACGAACTTCTAAAAGTACAACTTCTTTAAACTTGAGACAAAAACGAGTAAGTGAACTTTTTTTTTTTTTTCAGGCTTGGACAAAGTCAGTAATTTCTGAGGCTTTCTGGCAACCAGGTTCAAGGAAAAAAAAAAAAAAAGTCATGGCAGGCTCTCTCCAGTTCCTTTGTGTGGTTTAAACTTGGCAGGACGTTTCTCATGCTGCGAGGTTATGCCTCTTAAAGTCAGATTCCATCTGGCGGTACACAAGTCTTCCGTTTGCTGTGCTTGTTCAGAGAAGGCACATTATTCTCGAACGATGACAGGTGCGTAAATTAAATAATGAATTTAGCTAATTAATAGGCAGTCGCTGCAGGAGTGGCATCTTAAAAAATAAATAAATAAGCTCCAGCGGGACCCTCGGGGTGTTTGCAGCCAATTTAGATAAAAGAATCTTTTTTTTTTTTTTCTTGTATATTTTTTTCCCCTCTGTTAACACTGCGGAGCGACATATGGCGGCAGCGAGTACTCCGCGAAAGCTTTGAATTACAATAATCAGAAGGACTGCATCAAAATAAAACCTCCTACGACAGAAATAATCTCTCCGACCGCTCTGACGGCGTTGGTTGCCTGGCAGACGTCACGCAAGGTCAAGCCGAGAGGAGTAAGACTATGAAAGAAGCCCTAATTTGTTATTTTGTACGAGGAGTACACAGAAGAAGGAGCAGAAGAAGAACATAAGTGGTGTGTTCCGTAGATAAGTGATGTGTTCCTACGCCCTGCCGCGACGTCGCCACGTCAGTCACAGCCGCCCGAGCTCGAGCTGGCGTTTCGATTTCACGTCGCGGCATGATGAAAGCACCCCGTTCCTTAATTGAACAGTTACAGTCGGTGCGCGTCGTCGAACAAAAGCACTCACACGGCCGGGTTTAGGGTTTTTTTTCCGACAGCTCCGAGGTGCGTTTAAATGCCTGAGCGCAGCGTCGTGCTTGGAGAACAGAAGGCTCGCTCAGCACGACCCCAGGAAGACTAAAATAACAGTTTCTCTTTCAGCACTCCCACCATCTCAGCTGTGTGTACCTGCCACCCACGCTCACCATGCGGAAGGACAAAAATAAAGTGATGTTGGGGAAGAGAAAAGGTACAGATTTCTAAGCTGGAAAGACCCTCCAGCTGAAGTTCAGCTCTTCGGTTAATTATCCAGTTGGGAAAAAAGAAAAAAAAAAAGTTGTTCATAAGGTGTTGTTCATAAGAGTTGTGAAAGAATAAAAATGTACATAACTTTATTTATACCAGCTCTTACCTGAATCAACTAACCAAGAAGCCAGAATTCTGTGCGGTTCTACAATGGAAGCTACTGCGCAACACTTTTCTGTTTCTAAATCATTCTTATAAATTTCTGTGAAGTCCTAAAAGCTTAAAATTGACACCAATAAATTCGGTTTATTTCTGACTGTTCGTTAACCCAAACCTGCTATACCGTCTGAATACCTCCACACTCACCCAGGTCGGTGTTGGGACTGGCCAGCAGCTGCCGGAACTTGTCCAGTCGGGTCTTCTCACGCACCGTCATGGGTGGCGCTCCAGATGCGTTCTGGTCCGAAATACGCGCGACCAGAGGGATGATGGGACGCACGGGGAGGGACTGCTGCTTCTGTAGAGTGCTGCGCTCTGGGTGAGACACAAATTGCTGTAAGGAATCAGGACACACTACAGACATGACAGGTGGACAGACAGACAGAGAGAAAGAGATATACAGCTAGTCGTTAGAGGTAGACACAGATATCAACAACCAGACAGGTAGAGACAGACCAGAAAGACGGTTGAGATGAATTATAGATATACAAACAGATAGACAAAAAGATAGATAGAAAGATAGAAAGATAGATGAAGAGAGACACACGGGCAGAAAGAGACAAGTAGCAAGACAGACAGACAGCATGATACCGACCTATACAGATACAAAGAGAGACAGACAGTTATACAATTAACATTCATATAATTGACAAACATAATGAAAAACAGATGAATAGATGGATACAGAAAGACAGACAGCTAAGCAGATATAGATGAGACAGAAAGATAAAGACCGATCAGCTAGATATAAACAAAGTAGCTAAAGAGAGAAACACAAAAAGACAGATAACTACAGATAAGTAATCAGACAAACTCAGCTTGATACTCACAGACAAATAGATAAACAGATAGATACAGACAAACAAAATCAGAGACAGATATCATGACAAGCAGAGACAGACAGACAAAAAGAAGACAAACAGCTAATCAGGATCAGAGGTAACTCAGTGGTTAAGGCATTGGACTACGGTTCGGAAGGTCCCAGGTTCAAATCACACGACCACCAAGTTGTCTCTGTTGGGCCCTTAAGCAAGGCCCTAAACCCTCAACAGATATAGACAGACTGTAAGACAGACATAAATAGATGAAATGAAGGAGACAGACAGACCGATATATAGGCATATACACCAAAACGCATATACACAAAAACGCATATATACACTCACACGCGCACATATACACACACATATACACACGCATATACACACGCATATACACGCATATACACGCATACACACTAGGGCTGTGCGATTAATCAAAATCGTACCGAAATCGCGATGTGAATATGCGCGATTTCTAAATCGCCTTACAGCACGATTTTTTGCGCGCTCCCGACTTT
>JAQMYJ010000040.1:5983115-6013783 GCA_030014305.1 Clarias laeviceps | reverse complement strand
TATATATAGTATGTAGTACTTAGATGTAGTCTATTTTATTCTTCAATCAGACATTTATTTGATCGGATTGCGTGCAAACAATAACTGTACAGGTCAAGTTATAGAGCTGAAGACATTACTGAAGTACAATTTAAGCCAACAATGTGTGAAAAGGATATGAAAAGATAATAAAATGAGGAAACAAAACACTGATCCCGTTGAGTGATCAGACCTGTAACCAAATGTAGGAAGTTGGATTTCCTATGAGCTGTGGAGGAAAATGAGCTGAGCGTGTGTGTGTGTGTGTGTGTGTGTGTGTATGTGTGTGTGTGTGTGTGTTTATTATTTTTTTGGTGTGCGTGTGTGTTCGTATTGACCCTGAGGATCTTGACTGTGCTATTGTTATTCTACAGTGCTCTTCACAGGAAATGTTTACTGTCACCCAACATACCGCTAACTGATAAGCTCATTCACGGCACGCATATGCCAAGAATGACAGCACGATAATATGTTTTTATCACTCCTGAATAATTTCATGACTTATGCACCACGGATGAGCATGGTGCTGTGGTTGCATTTCAAGTAAATTCTTAAAGTCCTACTTGACTTAAACTGACCCTTGATTGTTAGCAAGGTCTCAGGATTGTCGCACAGTCTCAAGTTGTCTGTGTGTATGAGTTTATTTGTATTTCTGTAAGAGAGGGAGAAAGAAAGAGAGGAAGAAGGTCGTGGTTGGTGTGTCCTTCATACAGCTCTGAGATCTCTGGAATGTTTCCCTCTTTTCCGCCCAGTTCCCCTATGTCTTTGTGTCAGAAGTGTGTGAGCCGTTATTGACACTTTTCCAGTGAGACAGAGTGCTTGAGGCAAACGAGGAGGTTCGTTCGACATATACGTAGCTTAACGGATCCTGGATTCCTCTGAACTGCGCAAAGTCCTTTTAAGTTTAGTGTAACGGATTTTACTGGAAGAGAAAGCAAAAGAGTTCTCAAGAATTATAGTCTAATTGATGCACAGCTCAAAACCACAGAAACATTCTTTCTCAGGTGCAGCCATTATATTTAAATAAAAACTCTTTAGATCTATTTTAATATATTTATAAAAATTTAATATTTTAATCATCTAATAATTTATATATCTCACTATATATACATTTTACAATCCTTTTAACTTTTTTTTTAGTAATTGATGAATTGTCATAATTATCATAAGCTAATGTCCTGCTGATTTGTTCATCTTTCTAGATTTTGTTTAATCATGAGTGACCATTCAGCTCTTTACTGAACCTAGTGGTCAAAAATGGGAACTGCAACAGATGTGACCAGAGGCCCATTGAGGAAAGTATCACGCTGCCCCAGTGCTGGTTTTCAGTGCACGAAGAACAGCCAACAAAAACAGTTAATGCAAATTTTCTCTTCTTTATAATATTAATAACATTTTTGGCCACTACTGACAAATTTCTAGAATTATATACGAGGGTGAGTCAAAAATTATCCACACTCCGGTTATTTCATTTTTTTGTACCTGGGGCTGAAGCAACTCATGGAAGAGCATAAACAGGAGCATTTGTAAATCTGCAAGGATGTTCTACGGAAAGTGAAAATTTCTTAAAGAGAGTCATTACAGGTGACAAGACATGGATTCATCACTACCTGAGAGCCTGAGAGTAAACGGCAGAGTATGAAACTGAAAACATCCATAATCTTAGACTGAGAAAAAGAATATTTGTTTCTGATGAAAAAGTGAAGACAGTGGGGCATTCGTGGCTCACAGCTGAGCCTAAAACATTTTTAAGAGGGAATATGAAAGGTTGTTGACAGATGGACAAAGTGTATTGAAAAGCAAGTAGATTATGTCGAAAAATTATGTTGTTCAAGGTTAATTAAAATACATTCAACAGCCAGAGTACGGATCATTTTTGCCTTGCACTTGTGTGTGTAATGCTTGCTTTGAGACCTTGTTTTAAAACTGTCATATCTTTGACTCGACATTATACTCACAGTATATCACTTTTGCATCTTAAATTACTATATTTTTACATCTATATTATCTGAAACTGGAGAGAAGTTATTGCAATTCTATGGAGATGATCTCACATCAGTAATAATAATCATAATAATAATAATAATAATAATAATAATAACGCAAATCTGAAACTTTCTTGATATATTTCTCCTTATCACCATTTTTGTAACTATTTAAACAGGTTATTGAAGTTCATTATAGACAGCAAATTGAAAAAAAGAAGTGATTGTGTGTGTGTGCTTTAAAGCACTGCAGAGATTCATTCAGTGCATTGCTGAATGAAAGCACATGAAGCAAGGCTGTATTTTGCTCAGAGACTGGTATCCTGTTATAGCTCAAGGTCTGTCACGTCGCTGTCCTCCTCCATGCTGAGTGTTAATACAAAAACTCAATGCCAAGGACACAGAGTGACTGCATGAGCCGCCCACGGTCCAGACGAGAGAGGAGAGGAAAGGAAGGGTGTGAATGGAGGTTCTTTGGGCCGTGGGCAGAGCGGCATGGCTGCCAGGCGCCCCGTTTACACGAGCGGCTTTGGCAGCGAGCTCGAACGGCAGATTGTTGAGGAAACACAGGAACAGTGTCACTGCAGGAAGGAAATGAGTCAACGGTGGAAGTGGCGGCTCTTCAAGGAACAGTTTTTGTTACATAAAGATTGTCCTTATATTTAGTCCAGCAATGAGCTGGGAATGGAAGTTAATAAACCTAACATTTTGATCTCTCAGTATGGCTTTGTGTGTTCACAGTTTGCATAAATATTTTACCCGCTTAAACTACACTCCACATTTGATGGTGAAGGAAACGTAAAGGGCAATTAAGCAAAAAGCCAAAATTAGTCCAGTTTCATAGTCCCAATTGATTAAAAGCATCCTCGCAGGATGATACTATCATCACCATGCTTCACTGATCAAATGTTCATGGTGATAAGCAGAATTGAGTTTCTATCAGTCTCTTCAAAGCAGAAAAGGTATCAGGATATTTAATGGTTTGTCATTCTTCCGTAAAATCCACATTACTGAGGTGTCCAGGATATGGTTGTCCTGAATAGCTTCATTTGTCTGATCTGTGGCTCTTTCCACCCTCTTCATAGTTAGCCTTGGCCTCTTGATTGCTTCTCTGACTACAGTCCTCCTTACTTTGTCACAGATGTTTGATAGGGGGCGGAATTATATTTGTTCCCTTTCTCCTATTGTTAAAAAGACATTTTTGAACCCAACCCTGACTGAGTCTTTTCCTTGCAGCAACTGACTACAGAATTGCATTTAGTCATTCACATTCTATGAGACATTTTCTGAATATGCACTTACTTTAAACAGACAATGAGGGTAGACAATGAACTTCTCTGGTTGAACTGAAAATAATTGTTTTGTGGATGTTCCATGACACAAAATATAACCATGAAAGATTTAAATGCGTTATGTGTTGTTTTTTAATAAAAACTTTTCTAGACCTTTAAAATCCTCACTAAGAAGAAGACAATGATTATAATTATTATAATGATTATTTTATAATCAAAATAATTATTTTTCTCCTTTTCGTTTTCTTGGTGAAATAGTAACAACAATCAATGCTAATAAATAGCCCTCCTCCAAACGGTTGATATGTCACTTCATGGTAAAAGTATCAATATGTTTATAAAAACCAAAAAATTGCTAAAATAAAATGATAACAGCACAAATGGTTTATTGCATAATGTACTTTATTTAGTATGGTATGCAACAAAGCAATTGAAAAAGCATCCTATTTAAAGACAGAGCATAATTTAGTGGGGTTTTTAGCCACTTTTAGAAATGGCAGAAAAAGTTCAAAACTATTTTTTAATAAGATATAATGATGCAAATGCACTCCGGCAAATGGAAAAAAAAGAAAGGGCTAGGCTTGACAAATCAAAAATAATCAACTTCAGGGTTGTACTAATAGTATGTTAGTATAAAAAACTGTATAATTGATTATTTTCCTATATTGTGTTTTATTCCATAAATTTTACATTAATTGTTTTTTGCAATATACTGTATTTCATGTGGTTATGTATAACACAATAAGACTTTCAGATATATTAACGATAATAGTTAACGAGCAAGTGGTAAATTAATCCTAAAAAAGTTACATCTTTAAAGACAACATGAAGACGATAACAATAAAAATACTGCAAAATTCTCACACTGGGGACCCTTAACCTGTCGATTCTTAGCTTTCAGTTCTGCATAACTGAAACAGGAAACCCAGCTGTGGGTGTTAGGAATGTGGCTCAGTGTTGATCTGAGATTAAGTTGACACGCCTCACTAAAGTGCTAACTAACACACACACACACACACACACACACACACACACCTACGTCGACATTGTGAAAGCAATCATGTGAATATTCCACTCCGGTCTCCCGCTCACTGCAAAGTTTAAAGTTCGGCACATGATCAGTGAACCACTTTCAAGGCCAGAGGGTTCATTCACTTAAATCAGTTAATATTTTCTTACTAATAATCTTTTATTACACCATCTTGGACATTCCTACTCTCGCCCAGCCACGTGGTCTGTTGTTATTAACTTACAAGTCCATTAGTACAAATGACACATTGTGGGTAATAACATACATTCTTAACTTACACAACTTCGGTAGGTGATTGGGAAATTTACTGTGTTGTTGGATGTGCATGTGACAGGTTTTGGATCAGTGTATCATGTTTGCATTGGAAAAGTAATTATATCAGAAAAGAGAAAAAGAATATTATCAGGCTGTATATCAATTAAAAATATCATCAGCAGCAAATAATCTGTACATTATTATAATATAAGTACATTATTAGTTATGTTAATGGGGATCCAGTTCCAGTCTTAGTGGGCTATAGATGAGCACAATTTGGTTTGGAGTTTTTCATCTCCAGTACAGTACAAAGTATTATCAATTGCTGTGTTAAACCAAGTCTTTCTGAGCATGGAAATCACCACACTGTCAAGCCCACGGTCATGTTTAAGACCATGAAGACTTCTACAGTGTATCCGGAAAGTATTCACAGCGCTTCACTTTTTCCACATTTTGCTATGTTATAGCCTTATTCCAAAATAGATTAAACTCATGATTTTTCTTGAAATTCTATAAAAAAAAAATTCTTTTTTTTTTTTTACAGTTTTTAACCCAACCCTGATTGATTATTTTCCTTGCAGCAACTGACTACAGAATTGCATTTAGTCATTCAGATTCTACGAGACACATTTTGTGAATATGCACTTACATTACACAGACAATGAAGGCTTCTCTGGTAGAACTGTTAACAGGAAAATAATTGTTTTGTGGATGTTCCATGACAAAATATAACCATGAAAGATTTAAATGTGTTATGTGTTGGTTTTTTTTAATACAAACTTTTCTATCTTTTTTCAATCCTCACTAAGAAGAAAATGGTTATAATCATTATAATGATTATTTTATAATCAAAATACTTGTTTTTCTCTTTTTCGTTTTCTTGGTGAAATAGTCACAATAATCAATGCTAATAAATAGCCCTCTTCTAAATGGTTGATATGTCACTTCATGGTAAAAGTATCAATATGTTTATAAAAACCAAAACAATTTTGCAATAAGGCAATAGCTTTCTTGCAAAAATGATTAAATTCATGACTTTTCTTGAAATTAAAAAAAAACAAAAAAAAAACATAATGACAATGTGAAAGAAGTTTGTTTGAAATCTTATTAAAAATTTAAAAAATGAAAGAAATCACATGTACATAAGTATTCACAGCCTTTGCCATGACACTCAAAATTGAGCTCCAGTGCATCCTCTTTCCAATGATCATCCTTAACATGTTTCCACAACTCGATTTGTGTCCACCAGTGGTAAATTTAGTTGATTGGACATGATCTGGAAAGACACACACCTGTCTATATAACGTTCCACAGTTAACGGTGCAAGTCAGAACACAAACCGTTGTTACATATCACAGTGAACCATTATTACGTATTAGAACATATTATTTTTCAAAATAAATGAAGGAACATGGATCATGGATCTTTCTAGAAAAGCCTTTGCGAGTAAATGGGTTTAATTGATGTGAGATTGAATAATATCATTGAGTCAGTTCCTACTAAACCCTGTATTATAGAACACACCCTTACTAACTTTTAACTGCAGATTCAGTCATACAGTATATTCATCTTCAATAACCGCTTTTATCCTAGACAGGGTGTGTTGTGGGAATACACCCTACATTTGATGCCTACGGGAACCTAGGGGCAAATTTGCTTAGCCGGACCATCTACTATTTTTTTCCTTGGGGCTTGTCCTTTTATGGAAGCTGGGGACACCACATCAGATCATTTGATCTGCAAGATCTGGTGGGGCTCGAACCCTCGACTGACCGATCAGCAGAGCCTCCACCCTCTCCCCCTCCCCCAGACTACCTTTAGGAGAAAATGAGACTCTGGGAAAAAAAAAAACTACATAAACACATGGAGGATACAGACAGTAATCTGAGCTAAGGATTGGCCTGGGGACACTGAGGCTTTGAAAGAAACTTTTATTATTACTATTATTATTAGTGTTATCATTATTATTATCATTATTATAACTTACTCACTCATCGTACCACTTATTCTGTATACAGACTCATGGGAGTCTCTCAAGAGACTCCTGGATAGGGTGCAAAACCTTCGCAGGACACACACATACACACTATGGGCAATTTGGGAACGTCAGTTAGCCTAACCTGCATGTCTTTGGACTGTGGGAGGAAACCAGAGTACCCGGAGGAAACCCACCAAGCACGGGGAGAACATGCAAACTCCACACACACAAACCCAGAGGCAGGAACCGAATCCGGAACCTGAAGGTGCAAGGAGTTTGCACGTTCCCCCCTGAGGCAGGAATCGAACCCGGAACCTGAAGGTGCAAGGAGTTTGCACGTTCCCCCCCTGAGGCAGGAATCGAACCCGGAACCTGAAAGTGTAAGACGACAGTACTAACCACTAAGTATAAAAAAAAATATTATAAAACTGTAAAGTTGGTGTGTTTGTACATTGAAGATATTTACAAAAAAATTTTTGTGGGATGAAAGATGAGACAATTCAAAAGGTTTTTTGGAATTTTTGTCTGTTTGTTTGTTTGTTTGTGCATGCAACACATAAAATCTACTGAACGAATTTTAATGAGGTTTTCACAAGTGTATTTGGCCGAGCTTGAGGTAACATATGGGTTTTGTTTCAGAAGATATGCTACTTTGAAATTTAAATGCTAAACCTTAAAAACCGGCCTTGAAAAAATCATTATTCATCTCACAATTCAACAGATGGCGCTGTACATTTTTTAATACGCACTTATGAGTTTGCAATTGAAATCTACGTAATAAATGCGATCTCGCACCTTCATTCTGCGCAGTTCACGGTAACAAGTAAGAATTTTAGTTAATTCCAAAATTCAACAGATTTTTTTTAAACGCGCTATTGAGTGTGCAATTAAATTCCATGTGAGCAAAGTCATCAAAGGGCACATCTACTTACTAATATTATTTGGAATACTTAAAAAGTGTAATATTTTGTGAAAAAAAATGTATCTAGTTGGATTTATTCTACCTAAATTAAATGATATAAATAGCATGTCTGTGTCCAGAGACAAAAAAACAGCAGACTTTGCCATTACTCCCTGACCTGTACACGGCCTGATCTCGCTTTACGGGATGCAGGGTTATTGGTTATATCCAATTTCAGGAAAAAAACTCCAGATTATTTAACCTGATCTCTGTTTACAAACACAAACATGTCCTCAGGCTTGTATGTGCCAAGCTTTCGGACAAACCATTGACCTCGATTTGGCCTCACTGATGCACCACTCCAACTCATTCCGGATCTGCAACATCATGTGACAATTTGCTGCAATGGCGCCAATGAGGACAGACAGGAAGTCACCCTAAAGATGTCCTCTGCTGCCCGTAAGGAAAGTGAGGCTCTTCCTCTAACTCACACCAGGACAGAACAAATCTCTTACCCAAGTTTGTTGCATTATGAAACAGCGATGCTTAAGATTTCGACATTTCTGACAGGAGCACAGGAATGTGTTCGTGAAACATGCAGGGTGTTTTAACCTTGAGCAACACCTTGGGCCATGCGCGGGAAACTGCAGATGAGCAGATGTACTAGCGACAAGCGAAAAAATTTTAAAAATCAGAAATAAAGAAAGAGGAAAAATGAAGAATCAGAATGCTCATGTAGTTTAGTAATGAGCCTAGATACATGTTATGAGTAATTTGTATTAAGAGGCCACCTGCGAGCTGTATGTGTGTGTGTGTGTGTGTGTGTGTGTGAGGAGAAGGGGAAGCAAAATCGAGTGCTTGCATGTTTCGTGTGGACGCATCAGCCACGGCGGAATGAGGAAGTGAATCATGGCTTTACGGGAAAGCAGAAAGGAGGAGGAGGGGTTGATGGGAAAGAATGAGGCCTTGGTACAGGTGTGTGTGTGTTTGTATGTATGTGTGTGTATGCGTGTCTGGGTGTGTAGGGTGAGAGTTCAGCCCATTTCATACAACAGTCCAGAACTGAAAAAAATGCAAAAATGCCTGTTATGCTTGTTAGAATGTATTATATTAAACATAACACATATCAAATATTACCTGTATAATTTTTTTAATATAGTAACTATTGCAATGCCACTTGTTTTAGGTGTTTTTATATAATAAAAAAAATAATAATAATAAAAAAGTGGAATGGTGGCGTAACGGTTAGCACAGTGGCCTCGTGCCTACATGGTCGAGCATTCGATTCCTGCCTCGGTCCGTGTGCATGGAGTTTGCATGTTCTCTCCGTGTTTGGTGGGTTTCCTCTGGGTTCTCCGCTTTCCTCCCACAGTCCAAAGCCATGCAGATTTTACTGAATCCCATTTCCAAATTGCCTGTAGTGTGCATGTGTGTGCGTGCAGTGTAATGGATTGTTACCCTGCCTTGTACCTGAAGTCTCCTGAGGTAGGCTCCAGGCTTTGCATGACCTTGTACAGGGTAAACCGGTATAGAAAATGAATGATTGAATATATTTTAAAATGCATTTAATTGCATATTTCAATTACATATAGTTGCTTTAAGTATAACCTTTGTTTTAACTAAATTCTTTTCTAATGATTGTTGTAGATTAATCAAAGTTCTCTGTAAAATTATTTTAAATGAATAAAAAAACATCAAATAAATACAAATGCAAATAAAAAATTATAACGATAATAATAATAATAATAATAATAATAATAATAATAATAATAATAATAACACATACGTTATTACTTGTTTATTTTACAAAGCCACACCAAACCACAACAATAAAATAAACAAATAAAAATTCCACAAGCATTTAAGAAATATTTGTTATAATCCAAACTATTTCCACACCCACACATCAAAATTCCATCATAACTGCTTGAAACATACTTCTGCATGCCGGGACCTGATTGAATTCCCAGTGAACAGTTAACTTGTGAGTTTGTTTCAGTTCTGCTGCGCTGTGGGTTAATCCAACACTTTCGTTTGCGCAGCGTTTATTACAGTTTGTTGTGTTCGTTGCCTCTCTGGCGGCTTCACGCTCCCATGGGAACAAACGCTGTGCCAGTTCTCAAGTCACTCAAACAGCCATGACTAACCCCACTGGGAGGGAGGGGGAGGGTAAAATGCGCGACACCCTCCAGACTCCACCCGCTCGTCCTGACACTCCTCGGCTCAGACTTGACTGCTGTTTACCGAGAGATGAATCACAAGGGCTTGTCAACAATGGTGTGTTTGCTGTTCTGGGATGAGATATTGGCTTCCACCAATTTCCCAATGAGAAGACTGGGAAATGGGCAATAGGGGCACTGGTTCTATCCTCGCTAACCTGACAAGAAGATGAACTTTAGAGCTCATCCATGATCAGTCATTTGAAGATCTTGAGAAGAAACAACTAATGTTCTTGTGAGTGAATGAACGAATCCTCAAAGCCATGCTCCAAAATCTAGTGGGAAAACCTTTGCAAAAGAGTGGAGCTCATTATCAAAGCATAGGAGGATGTTCATCAAGCACATATGAGTGTGATGGACTAGTGTTCACATACTTTTGGCCAAATAATCTTTGCTGTGCATGTTTGATTCAATAAGTGTCTTTGTGCATGTTGCACCACAAATCTGAATAATAGCCCAATCAGAATAAACATGCATCATATGAACACAAGAACAGTCTGACCACAACCAGAACCAATCAGAACAATCGAATGGGAGAGAGAAGGGTGGTTTAAAGCTTCAACAATCAGTTTGATGGGTAAATATTAGCCATGCAAATACATGATCTGACCATTTCTTTCTTCCTGGAATTAATATATTCTTTCTGCACATGTTTTCCCCACATAGGGGTAACATTAGTTGACTGAATGAGTTTCTTGGAAGAAATTTTTGTCAATTCCTGATCTCGAAACTCTCTCTCAAAACACGACTCCCTCTCATCAGTTTTCATTCACTGGCTTCTGGTCTTTGACAGAGGAAGTGGTTTTGAGTGGCTCGTCATTTCACACTTAGTAAAGCATTGAAATAGTTATACAGTAGATGAAACTGAACTCTTGTAACCAATCATAAGACGGAAGGTGGGATTTGTCAGAAAAGATTGGAAGCACAGCCTCGCCTCAATGCTGGAAAAAAGAAATACTTCTCCTTCTTTGTTGCAGAGTGCAGAACCACATCAGAAAAGTCATAATGTGATTAAATGCTTTACGCATGCAAATGCAAATATTACAGGATCAATGTCCATGCAAACAGTTAAATTGGACTCGGATTAACCGGATTAAAAAAATATATTGTCCATGTAAACATATCTACTGTTAACTCCACTAGGAGGCATCTCTGACATATACTGTAGGTCTAAGTGATACAACTTATTAGGGTTGTAAAGACAAATCAGAATATTTGCCCAACGCTCTTTACTACAGCTAGCTCAATGTACAAGCCAAGATATGTAAAAAAATTAGCTGCAATTGTTTTCAGAGTCTGAAGGTTATAGATGGCCATCTTATGAACTGCTACTGCCACAACTTGCAGGGGGTGGGACATACTGTATGAGGTGGTATCAAAAAGTTTCAAGACTAGTTTTGTGCCACGCCAACAGATGGCAGCACAAGGCTGCACTCACAATCACAGTAAGCAATGACCTTCATAAGTCAGTGTGACAAAAGACATTATCCTGTGTCCGTCAGGAGCTGTGCAACTGGTGCTAATCTGACCATGTGCATTAGCACATCTGCTATTTCATCATGGACAGCAAATTAGAACAAATGTGTAATTCTGCTAGGCAAATCTGCCAAAAGGGGTTTGACATGATTCAGCAAGTTTACGGTGATGCTGCAACGAGTCATTCGTTGTGTTTTGAGAGGCATGCGCGCTTCAAGAGCGGAAGAACATCAACAAGCTCATGAGCTCAACCCTCGAAAATGTCGAAACCATTCAGCAACTTGTGCATGATGATCGTTGGAGAACAATACACAACATTGCTTCCATTGTCGGTGTGTCAGACTGAACAGTCCACGCAAACTTTACGTGTGATTTGAACACGTGCTGTGTTTCTGCCAAGTTCGTCCCTAGGCTGCTGACCCAGGTGCAGAAAGAACATCGCGTCGAAGTCTGCCAAGAACTCCGTCAGCATGCCGTCTGCCAAGAACTCCGTCAGCATGCAGGATCATTACTGGTGACAAAACTTGGGTGAGATGAAACAACAGTCTTTACGGTGGAAGATCACCTCCATGACCGAAAAGGGCGTGGCAGGTCCGCAGCTCTACCAAGTGCATGCTCATCGTCTTTTTCGACATCCGTGGAATTCGTCCCCAGGGGTTCGTCAATAGAGAATTCTACTGCCAGGTTTTAAGGCATCTGAGCGAGGATGCACAGTGAAAGCGACTGGATCTGTGGCACGCAAATCTCTAAACTTTTTGATACCCTCTTCTATCTATTCTGCAGAGGATTTAATTGCATGACCACAATACTAGGACATGATTAGTCAGTTTTCCCAGATGCATGGAAATCATTATATACAAAACTGTTCTGTTTCATTAGTTTTTAAATATATACTTCCAAATCTGGTTGATAAAGAAGTGATCCAAAAAGCAACGAAACACCAGTTTTGATCTCTGGGCCACTTTAAGGTCTGATGTGAAGTAAGCTGCATTCCGGAAGAGTGAGAGCGAGCTGACCTTTATCCTCGGTGACAGATCTGCACTCACCGCTGAGAACGAATTGAGTCACAGGACTAGGAATGCTGGGAAGCCGGAGGGGGCGTGTTTGTGTGTGTGTATGTGTGTGTGTGTTTGCTCACAAAGGGGTGAGCAGTGACGAGAGGAAGAGTGTTAGCAGGTAGAGACAGATCGAGAGCCAGGGTCAAGCACAGGATTGCATTCCAGTCCTCTCAGCATCGCACAACCCTGGAAACCTCGCAAGAGCAGCGTGGAAGCGGGCGCAGAGCTCATTCTCACGATGGTGTTCACACACAGACACCCACACACATAACAAAATAAGGAGTTCTTTTTCTAATTACTATCAAGAGCCAAAGCTATCTGCTTTCTGTTTTTGTGACAACCAATGACTGGAAGGAGAAATCGTTTCACAGACAGATTTTTCCTTTTTCTTCAAAACGTATGTTATTTGTCATTTTTAATGTGATCTATATCAATACATTTGAGGTATGTTCCAGTTTCCGTGACAATAAATGTAAAACAGTTGATGGCAGGGTGGCTTAGTGGTTAGCTCTAGGTTTTCCTCCAGTTTCCTCCCACAGTCCAAAGACATGCAGATTAGGCTAATTGGTGTTCCCAAATTGCCTGTAGTATATGAATGAACATAGTGTCTAACAAGAGTGTCTATGTGTGTGCCTTGCGATGGATTGGCACCCTGTCCAGGATGTACCGCACCCCTAAGTATCCTGGGATAGGCTTCATTTACGATGAGTAAATGTAAATCAGGTTAAAGGTACAGTATGTAATTTCCAAAACAGGGGTTGATAAGTAACTAGTGAGAGATCACCCAAGTCAAGCAGATTTTGTATATAAGTTAGTAATTTTTTTATTCCCAGTTCTCTTACAAAATGTTGGTTTAACAACCAGAGAATGTAAATAAATGTTACTTCTTACTAATCAATAAAAAAACGAAATATTTGTTTATGTCAATGCAATGATTTCAAACTGATATGACCTCAATAATGTAACTATGTGCTGCGACCTTGTTGAGGTGGAGAGGCTCGTGTGTCACAGAGACTCTGGGAGGCCATAGATGGAGGAGGGGGGTGTACTAGCCCCCCGGCAGGATGAAACCGAGTTAGACAGGTTCCAGGATAGAGGCCAGACCAAAATCAGCACCTGGTTCTCCAACTAGAAAGTTGGGCGTGGTAACAATAACTTCACCCTATAAAAAATTCCAAAAAGTCATGCTACAAACCAGGGTCCCTGTAGTTGACTTGACTTGAGCCAAGCAACTGGCAACATGGACACCTCCAGCAAAAAGTCAGCAACGAGTATGAAAGATAGAAAGTTCCAAATCAGCACAGGTCATCAGTAAGATGAGGCGATACAGACTGGACATTCTAGGGATTAGTGACTGCCCTTGGCTTGGCCATGTCTTTAGAAATGACCAGGGACAAAATCCCAGAGACTGCCCTCAGATGGACACCAGGCAAAAAATGGAAGCAAGGCCAGCCCATTATTTCTCACACTCCTAAAAACCATTCTTTCACAATTTGAGTCCTGGACTATGCCCCATGCCATCAGCGAGAAAAGAAAAATTCTATAGATGTGATAACCAGGTCCATTCAGGTCATCATCTAACATCATCTGTGGCACTGAGCATAGACCTGACCAACTGAAGCAACCCCAGATCTTAACACTGCCTCAAGAGGCTTTTACAGTGGACACTATGCATGATGGGTGCATCGCGAACTCCTTGAATCACATGACCTTTTTCCCTCACGCCAAAGTCCAATCTTTATGCTCCCTACCAAATTGAAACTGTTTTTTTTTGTAAAGGCAATGTTTTAATAATGCACTTAATAATGTAAAAAAAGCTACTAAAAAGCTACATGCTCAATGTAAACAAACACCTGCACCAATAGATATTAATTAGAAAAGCTAAACTGAATATTTTTACTGGCATTAGTTCATATTTTCACCTCTGAAATAACAGCGTGGAAGTGGAATGAGTAAATTTGAGGACACGCTGGAGTCATTTTAAGACAAAACTTAATCTTTATTTGATCTACTTTTTTCGAATTTCTTGTCTGTGATTCACTCTCCGATTACCGGGCAGGGAGTGTATTTGGCTGATGATGAAAGAAGTACTTAGAGTAAAAAAGGCGTAAGATACTCAACCTTACAAAATATTAATTCTTTGTATTAATAAGTCAGGGAGAGAGTTCTGCCTATAGAAAGACAGACAGACAGACAGACAGACATGTACATGGGCTTCGACCTGAAATAATAATATCACTGATTACATTACAGCTGATCAGATTATTTTTAGCTTTAACCTTTTAACTATTTCAACATACAACGACAGCTACTTCTGCTAGTTAATTATAAAATCAGTATGGAAAATGTACATATGTACATATTTTACAGCCCAAAAACAAAGCCCTGCTCCCAAGACGAGCAAAACTACACTGCTCTGTCCGTTTTCCCTAAAACAAAATAAACACTGCTAATTTAATCTCATGTCTGGATCATGTGTTGTCCATAGAGAGAGTTAATAAGTAAGATTAAGTAAACATGTAAAGTCATTTCTGTTCATGCCAAAACTTTTATTGCATTTCCTCCTCTATGTTTTGAGAAATTTACTTACTTACTACTTGGTAAGATGGAGATCCCAACGAGATCTTACCCTTGATCATGTTTTAGATACTCGGGCATTAGTCCAAACCATGAGACACATTACCGGAAAACGCGTATGCAAACTTCATTTTTATTACTTCTCAATCCAAACGTGTTTTTTTGACTATGTTGACACACACTCTCACTCTCACACAATCACACACCCATACTGTATATACATGAACAACTGGAACAATGGTTACTGTGGCCTAGTGGCGTTGCCAGCACACTCAAGCCCAGTGGGACCAATTACGTGCATGTGTCATGTGCCAAAGCAGCAGTGCCACGCACAAACTTGTATGTTTGTCTATGCATTAGTCAGTGAGTGCACCTAATCCCAGGCAAAACTGTGCTGTATGTGTTTGCTACCATTGCCTCTTAAGAAGGTCAATCATTCTTGTCTGAAACGGCAAGTACGTAATCGAAGAATCTGTAGCTGTACTGAGTGATGCTGTGCGTGCGTTAGTGAAGAGTTAATCATTTTCAGTGATATATCGCGGAAATCATAAACCATGCTACTACTAGGATCTGGGGTGTGGGTCAGGATTACAAAAAAACATGCTCAAAGTTCAACCAATTCAAGCATTCAAAAGTCAAACTCTGACTCTAACTCCAACATCAACATCATAAGACCGAAAGAGGTTTGGCAAAAGAATCAATTCTAATTGTACTTGTATAGATAATGTGCCATGGTTGCTCAAGTCAAACCCGGGACTTGTGATGAAATTGCTCGAGATTTCAAGCACAGTACGGTGATGAGACTCTTCTCCGCAGCAAAATCTTCGAATGATGCAAGCTTTTTAAAGAAGGCCGTATGTCTGTGAATGAGGTGATCCTGGCCAAGAAGCCCATAGCATTCCTGGAAAGTGGAACATATCATAAATAATAAAAAATTATTATCTTTTTAATTAAATTGGTTTTGCAATGTAATACACAACCTCATACCGCCCACTGCACCACTTGCACGTTACAGGAACTCGGCTGGGAGTTATTGCCACATCCCCCATACATCACTGACCATGCTCCAAGCCATTTCCACATGCTATTAAAGGGGTTCCTGGGAGGCCAGAGTTTAAGAGATGCAGCAGGTCATAGCAGGGGATTAAATAGAGAACTAAAGGTAGTTTTTACTCGCATAATGTGCTCTATTGTTGTGCAGAATCGAAAGTCCCGGGTTGGCTCGAACGCACACGTTACATATTTACCCCTATGAAAATCACAGCTTTTAGTTGTAATTAAATAGTATTGAGGTTAAAATATAATTACAGTTTAAGGTGCAAGATGAAACTTGGATTTGTAAGGAGTGCAGAGTACAGCATATGATGATTGGCACTTTTGGTCACTTCCTGTTGGACAGAAATTATACTGTATATGTGGTCCAAACTCTTTCTTTTTTGTCTTTTACAAAATCCTGTGGGAAAGACAGTGTCTAGGTTCCTACATGGGTTTTATGGTTGTTGTTGTTTTGTCTTATGGATATTGTTTTTGTTATTGTCTGCTGTATAATCCAAGATAATACAAGGAATCACGAAGGATGTATCGTGAAAATTGCACTTGCCATAACAAAAAGGAAAAGCAGACGGAAACTGCTCCTGGATTTGCTGATATTTGTAATTCTTCACATTTTAATGTTAGACAAATCGTTGCTTGATGGTTTTGATTTATTGGTATTGATGTGGGAACATGTCCCATTAACTGACATGTCGGATCCACGAGAGTGTGAACAGAATGCTGAATCATGGCTGTTGCATAAATGCTGCAAGACAGTTCATGCAGAGAGCCAGGATTCACTTGCGGAGCTTTCACAAGTGCAAAGTGTTGTTTAAATTCATATGGAGTTTGTTGAGTTTGGTCGTGTTCCCCACGTGACCGTCTGGGCTCTTATTCAGGATCTCCTACTTCCCAAACTTTGGAAATTTAAATGATGATCCATGATGTCTTAAGACTGACTGGTGTCTAAATGGGGAAAAAGTATTTGGCCAAACCTGTTTATTATTGAATTCAGGTGTTTCAATCAATCAGACCTTTTATCCCCAGCAAAGGGCAGTCTTAATGCTTCAGCATACCAAGACATCTTGGACAATGCTATGCTTCCAACTTTGTGTTAACAAGAGGAAGGTCCTTCTCTTTTCCAACATGACTGTATCCCAGGTCACAAAGCAAAGACTATAAAGACATGTTTTGATGAGTTTGGTGTGAAAGAACTTGACTGGCCCTAACACAGAGCCCTGACCTCAATCCCAAAGAGCACCTTTGGGATGAACTGGAACGGAGAACATCTTGTCCAACATCAGTGCCTGACCTCCTGAATGCTCTACAGAATGAATGGACACGAATTCCCACAGAAACACTTCAAAATCTTGTATGCACTTCAAAACCAAGAAGTATGGAAGCTGTTATAGCTGCAAAAGTGGGACCAACTCCATATTGAAGCATAGGTATTTGGATACCATGTCATTGCAAGTTTGGCCAAATAGTGTACATTCCTTGGACCTGGATAGTGTTCCAGTCTGAGATGCATTTCTGCTCAACGCTCCGTTGTAAAGAGTGGCTAATTTACTCCCGCATAGAGAAACCTGCATAGAGAACATGCACATAAACTTCACCCGCACCAGGAAACCAGGATCGAGGTGACAAGTGCTACCCTATCACAAACAGTAAGAAGCTGATCATGCACTTACACATTGACACAAAAATTGCACTGGCCAAATGCAGCCTTGACCAGCCTCCCCCTTGACCTATACCTTGATCCGGAAATTCCATGATCACATCACTCATCTCTGATCTAGAGGTTCACCTTGTTGAAATTTTTGAAAATATTCTACTCTGGGTCAGAGGTGAGAAATGTGATCATGAAGCTGGTCAAGGCTGCATTTTGTCACTGCAGTCTTTGTCACGTGATCGAAGGGCGTCACCCTGTAGTCTTTGGATCCCTTACAACCCAAGTGAAAACTGATTTTTTTTAATGATTGAAGGGAGAAGAATGCGAATGTACAGTAAAAAAAAAATTGTTTCTGGTAATTATTTTTGCTTTAACCTCCTTTTCATAAACCATTAAAACTAAGATGATGGATGAAAGTGCAAGGGAGAATGTGCTTAACATTTATGCAGCGGACATTGAGCCCCTAATGGTGTTTAGGGATTTTGTAATAGAATTTAGCTTTTTTGCCCCCTGACTTCTTCCTGCGAGGATTTTTTTCCTGTTAACTGTGCTAGGAACCTTATCAATGTTGACAGCTGTGCTCCTGGCAACTGTTCATTCTACAGTATTAACTTCAGTTCTCCACATTTTTTTTTTTTCTTAGGTTAAAAGTACTGCTTACTTACTGCTCACTTTTTACATCTCCCATTATACACAGTACTCTTGTACTCCGGTGAAAAACCTAATAAAGAAGTTCATGACCAACACATTCAGGATTTAAAAAAATATTTATTGAAACTTGTGTAAAAAAATAACTCCCTAAACAATTTACAATCACTAAATCAAATAAAAATCCAAGCTGCAGTCATGCAACTAGAGGTGAAACTCTGAACATGTAGACGTTTGTGATACACAATGACATTCGTCTAAGGATGCACAGCAGACAATTAAATTAAAAAGAAAAAATATATAATAATCAGTAGACTTTTCAGTACTCCTTGCATCAGACAATGGAAGTGCTTGTAAAGTATATTTACATATATGTACAAGTCTGCTCAAAACAGCTCTTAAATATAGTAAAATAAATTTAAATAGGTGGTGGACCCTTCAGTGTGGAATGACAAAATGTCAAACAAAAACTGTTTTGCTATAAATAAATAAATAATTCCACTTAGATTTAGTTTTTTTTTCAAGAAAAACATTCAAATAAATATTACCTACACAGGCCTTGTCTTGGAATTTAGAGTCATAAGACCATTAAATATTTACAGTATTGACAAAACAATGTAGTTCTCATATTGTAGTTGCATTGCTGTGTGCGTCTATATTGACAAGTGGTAGTTGTGTTGAGAGTTACTGAGTCAGGATATGAGAGAGAGTGACAGCGAGCAAGAGAGAAAAAGTAAGAGAGGTACAGAGGTGTAGGACGGTCATTCTGCACAGGTTATTTGAGGTCATTTTGGTAACTCTCTGCATAGCGCAGATGAGATGGAAGCAAGAAAACTGACATCTGGATAAGGAGCAGTGGTACAGTGGCTATTACTCAATTCAAGTATTTATTTCCGACACTCACACACACAAGGCACTAAATGAGAGCTTATAACCTCCACTGTGGAGGGTTCTCTCGGTCCGTTCACAGGCATGCCTTTACTCCAGCATCGCACAAACCGCTTCAAGTTTGCAAAGGTCGCACCTTACGCTGCGGGTTGCCCCTTCCTGGGCCGGACTCTGCTTTCAGGAGCGAGATGTCGAACATCCCGAACCTCCCCGGCTCACCCATAAACAGCTGCCTTTTGTTTTAACCAAATAAAAACAAACATTTTTCAACATTCGTTTCCTGCGCTGCTCAGTTCAGAGGGTGGCCATTGGCTCTCAGCTGGGTGATGTAGTGTTGAGTCACTGGGTACTGAGTCACTTGCACACTGTGACTGCCTCGTGGCTCAAACTGTGCAGCCGGATCTCTGTGGTGTCTGTAGGGGGCGTTGATGTGCTCTGCATCCAGGGGTGGTTGATAATGTCTTCAAAAGATGGACGCTCGGCGGGACGCAGAGACAGACAACATTTGATTAGCTGCTGGCATTCTGCAAAGAGGGGAGGGGGGAAAAAAATCGTAAATGACTTGTATGGTGTATACCAAAAGTCTTGTACTCTATTGCATCCTGTTATGATAAATGTTTAAAGAATTAAATTACATTCCAATTAGCGTTCAAAAATAAATACATTTAAAAAAAAAAAATCTTAATCCGAGAGCCTTACCGGCTGAGATGCGACGCCTGAAGAGCACTTGACCCCGCACGATTTCTTCATCCTGCTCGAATGGGATGTCTCCACACACCATGTCATACAGGAGAATCCCCAGAGACCAAACAGTCGCTGACCTTCCATGGTACCGGTGGTATTTGATCCATTCTGGAGGGCTGTACACACGTGTACCTGCATGTGAGAAAAAAAATATTAATTTTTTTTATCTCCAACTCAAACAATTACATCCGAGTTAGTTTGACGCAAGAGGCATGTTCACCCCTTGTTTTGTTTGCAAAGAGCAAACACTAATAATAGTAATAAAAAAAAAAAGGAGAGGGAGAGAGAGAGGTGGGGCTCTGAGCAGGAAGTGTGCTCAAGCGGCTGTGTTTACAAAACATTACTACTGCACGCGAAGCCAGGTGAACCTACGCAGTCACGTGCCGTGTGCACGAGGCGGGGCGGGAAAACCGGTTGCCACGTGACTTGTGTTTACAAACTTTGAGTTGTAGCGACGCTGTGTGCCGCCAAAAGGGGGCGCTGGGTACTATGAACAAAATACAACTAGACTCGGTGTATTTATGACTGGAAAAAAAAACGTGACTTCGCACCGTCTGACCTCCTCGTGCTGAATTCTGTTTAATAGCTGAAGGTCACCATGGCCTCATGCTTTCCCCCCCACTTCTCTCTCTCCAAGATGCACACATCCATTTAATAAAAATGTGCGTTGCATTAAAAGAATGCTCTTACCGTCGAAGTCTGTGTACACAGTGTCCTTGAGCAGCGCTCCCGAGCCGAAGTCGATGAGTTTGAGCTCGCCGGTGCGCAGGTCGATCAGAATGTTCTCGTCCTTGATGTCGCGGTGCACGACACCGCTCGCGTGGCAGTGACGCACCGCCTCGAGCACCTGGCGGAAAAAGCCGCGCGCGAGCTCCTCCGGCAGCGCGCCTTTCTCGGTGATGAAGTCGAACAGGTCCTTCACGGCTTCCGGACGCTCCATGACGATGATGAAGGCGTCCGGGCGCTCGTACCAGTCCAGCATCTTGATCACGCCGCGGAAGCCGGTGCCCACTTTCTTCAGCAGGACGATCTCCATGGGCACGCGCGCTCCGTTGGGCTGTAATTTAATAATAAAAATATTTATATATTAACGTTAAAAAATACAAACGCACAACGACAAGTATTTATTGTTTATGAAATATATTCAATTATTCTTTGCATTATTATTATTATTATTATGACTCACCAGTTCTCCCCATTCGGTCACGCGCTCCTTAGCAACATGCTTGATAGCAACCTGAATTTAAAAACAAACCGTTACAGGTTAGCCGTTAAAGTATAAACGCTATGTTTTTTTTTATTTAATACTACAACACTACATATATATGATTAATAAATCAGACATAAAGCAGAAGCGTACGTACCGGCGCTCCGTCGGCTATCCGCAGGCCGGCGTAAACAGTCCCGAACCCGCCGCTTCCCAACACAGAGCCGACCTGATAAACCTTCTCAAACGGCTCCTTCTCCTTCACTGAAATTACAAACAGCAAAATTTCTCATTTAAAAGATAGGCAAAAAAAATCGCCATATACTGTAAAACAATCAGTCACATCCACGTTTTTTTCCTTTCCTCCCCTTAGCTTAAATGCTAATCATCATAATGTCCGCAATGGCTCGCGCGCCATAAGGAGGGGAGAGACAGAGAGAGAGAGAACACCACAACACAACGCGTCCTCTAACCTTGGTGCACTTGGAGCTGGATCTTCGCAGGCATGTCGACGGCTGAAATATGCGCGAACGTGTTCAGCTTGGACAGGAGCATTGTAGAAATCCGTAGAAAGGCAAATAGTCACAGAAAAAATATTCCACAAAACAATCGTGAGGATCCTCCACCGGAGATTAGGAATGGACGCCGCTGGAGTAGGAGTAGGAATCCACGCTGTTGTCGGAGGTGGGCGGAAAAAGCCGGTTTTAAAAAATAAAGCAGATTTATGGCTCGGATATAAAACCTGAATATAAAAGAAACAAACTATTTGTATTAAAGGAATATAATATAATAATATAACCGTGCCTGTTTACTCTCTTCGCGGCGACACACAGACACACAAACCCGGCTTTCTGAAAGCGTAAAGGCGGGGCGCGAGTCTCTTTATACACATAGTAGCGAGCGTAGGCTTGGCGTCACGCGTGGATCCGCCCACCGGCGCCTCTCGACCAATAAGCACAAGGTTCCCCATTGTACGCTCACGTCAATCAAATATGAAAATAAACGAAAAAACGTAGGCCGGCGAGACGACGTGGCGGGAATCAAAACGCGCCAAAACTCGTTCACCTCGTGGTCAGGCGGAGACAAGAGACAAAACTTTGTGTCTCCCCCCTCCAAAACAAAAGAGTGATGGCATCAACAAAGTTTTATCTACTGGGTCAAAGTTATAGAGTTTAGTCTGTGAGGACAAAAGTAAGAAATGCTAAATGCTTTTGTTTTCTTCTATAAACTACAGATGATGCTTAAAAAGCTTTTTATATTATGCTAAATTAAATAGAATTAAATTAGCATCTCGCATTTGGCACTATTATGTACATACAGACTACTAATCATAGAGAACTAGAAAGAAAGATAAGAAATTTTGCTCTCTCTCTCTCTCTCTATCTATATCTTTATTTGTATAATTTTAAAGCTTTTAATAATTTAAATAATTTATGGTGTACAGTATATCTGTTAATAAAAGGTAAACTCAGTTTTATCTAGAAAGATTAAAATACAGATTTACAGCCCTTACTTCTTCCTATTGTAGTCAGCTCTGTTGTTTCAGCAGCCCTCAAATATTCGGTGCGGAACCTGTGACACGATTACAGTGTGACATAAACGTTGATGATGACACTGCCTACTGTTACATCTGTGCAGAACGTCTGTGACAAGCCTGTGATGGAACGAACTGTGCAAACACATATACTGTATATACATACAGTATGTACACACACACACGCTTACATTGACGCCCTTGAATTACATTTACTGTACATTTCACAATTTTAAAAGATCCTAAGCTGTTACAATAATGTACAGCTTACTAGTCATACAGCATGTGATGCAATGACAACATATGGATAAAAAGTCTGAGCCCTTGTTGCTGCCTGCATCATTGCAGACATCAGACTTGACTCACAGTCCTGTCTTCTGATGTTGATGACTCTCCTGTTGTTGTTATTGTTGATTTTTGTTGAACTGTTAGATGAGGGTGGTTTGGGTGTGGGTGTGTGCGTTTATGAAGATCTACAAAGAAAAACAAAACCTCATTAATCTCAAATCTCTGCTTTGAAAGTCCCTTCCCTGTCCACGTCCCTCCAGCTTTATTTAGACAGCGAACAATGGCAGTCACACCACCGGAGCGCCGAGGAAGATGGGCGCATACCAGGCATTCTTTCAAATTGGGTGGCCGCGTTCAGACTCGGCAGCAGGATGTGGGAAACTCGAGATAAAAGACTCCCATTTACCCCCAACCCCCCAGCCTGCTCCTGCACTTTCCCGCCATAGCACTGGTTGAATGGTAAATGCACTCGATGCCCTCTCACTCTCCACGTTTTTACCCCCTCCCTTTCTCAATGTCTATCCCCACCCTGTCCCCTCTTTCCCTCTCTCCCCTCTTGTCTATACTTCCACCCTCACCCCCTCCTCTCCCTCTTGCTCTCTTTATGTCCTCCTCCAAATTCTGTAGTAGGCTATTCTTTACCTAAAAATAGCTTAAATTACTTCTCTCAAACTTGCTTTGTGCAATTAGCCCACACTCTAATAATGCAGCAGACTAACTGCAATGCCACGCAGCTTGTCTCTCTGCTTTGAATTCACTCTCTCTCTCTCTGCCTTCAGTTTGCTTAGCCGAATGATTCTGATCAAAACGACAAATCTGGATGATTCATAACAAGCTTGGGTTTTTGCGTTGCTGAGTAATGACCTGTTTTTGGAACTCACTCAGCATCCTGTTTTTGTTCAGTTCGGCAGAACTGACTCACTCTGCTGGGTGATGATCGATGACTGAGCAGCGTGGCAGACGGGCATACGTACAGCCTCCGCTCATACACGCACACAAAGACACGAGGGGAGTGTGAGATTGCTTATGATGTTTATGTCAGTTCATCATTCAAATGGACCGGCGTCGCTTGCTAAACCAAAGTGCTGGTGGCCGAGGTTCTGTAAAGACATCCCTATCTGCATTTATTGATGTTCTTCCTGTCTAAAGAGTAGCCGTCTAATAAATATTAACAAGACATAACGTGCTATATAGAAGAGGCTGGTTTATCCCTATCATGGGAGGGATAAACCTGAATACATTTGAAATAGAGACACAGTGGGGATCTTGTGTGAAGAGAGAAAGTATGAAAGGAATGCTGAATTCGGGAGCTGTGGGTGCTCGTTCAGCAGAGGGATAGATAGAGGGAGGGAGGGAGAGAGAGAGAGAATGACAGGCACACGTTGCCTTGGTTCATCTGATAGGTAGCGTTATCTCTGAGCCATGCTCCTCCGAGGATAACGATGACACTTCAACCGCCTGTTAGACACTGACCACACATACTCGTTTCACTGCCAGGAAAGTCTCAGTGACTCTTATGAAGTCAGAGGAACTCTGACCACGAATCACACCTTTGCTCTAGAAAGGCAAGATGTTTTCATTCTGCCTCGCAACGAACCGAGAATGAATTAGCTCATACTCCATGAATTTGCGTCCATATTAACCCACATACTGAATGCATTACGTAAAAATAAATAAATAAATAAATAAATAATTGTGACTAGGCTGGCAAACTGACCAGTTCACACTGTCATTATAGAGCTTGCGGAGTCGATGTCACACAACATGTCATTTTCGTGTTGGTGCTATTTTTGGTGGACGAGAACATTATCTGTGTGTTGGAAGGTGTTGAGTAGGTCGATTTCGGTAAGCGAAAATGACGACAAATTACGAATGTGTCTTTACATTAGGATGTTACAATATACACTTTGCCAATCTGACTGGTGGCTGGTTATTTAGGCTAAATTGTTAGCATCACAATAGCCAACCTGTCAATAGTACATTCACACCTTTAACGACCAGTAACCAGACATGGTTCACACTCCAAGAAGCTCCCCCATCACCTTACACACTGCCTAGGCGGTGACTCAATAGGCTTTTTCTTTTCTCTAAATATTCCAGGGATTTTACGTTTTTGTTCGAGTTGATAGCTAACAGTCTATGAGTGCCACCTTATCCTAGGAAGTCTGACTTGTTGATGAGTAGATCTTCCAACCCCGGCAGAATTGTTGATGACTTAGTAGTAGTGTTAAAACTTTGGTAAAGTGTATGTGCTTATTCCAAAAACCAGAGATTTAAAAACGTCAGATGATATGAAATGGTGTAGTGCATAGGGGTCTTTCATCTACTCTTTAGCTACCAGGTTATACAGAAGAATGTTATTGATCTCTAAAAGTTTCATTTAACTTCTCCCAGCAGGGTCCCTTTTCTTTAGCTTTCTCATTCTCCATCTCTTCTTTAGAAAACTCTTAGTCACAAATATAACAAAAAGCCGCCCTCGAATCCGTCTCAGTGTATCTGTGTCGGAAATCACCATAGCAACCGATCAACATTACCACAAGAAATGGCGGTGCCTTCCCAAAATGCAACATGGCATGAAAACAACGTGACGTAACTCTGTGTTTATAGAGACCGACCATGTTTTTGTCACGAGATACCAATTACAATATACAGTATGTTTAATAGTTAAGTTATTAAAATTAGTTGCCATATCATGAATCATGATAGTTTTATGGTTGATTGAATATGTAATAAATGTACAATCTACCACACAATTCTACATACAATTCCAGAATATGATTGCTTAGATGATGTTCATTAATTTTATATAATAGCACCTGTTGCAGTAGTTCTGCAAATAACAGACTGATACTAACTAATGCACCATGGGAAAATCATAACGACAGAGTTTGCAGTTTTTAGTAACATGATAAGCTATCTATGATGTAAGTGATAATATGAGCTAACTTGTTCTATGGACGTTGCACATCATTAAATGTATTACATTATAAAATAAATTAATAATGCATTATTCCTTACACACACCATAGAGTTATATTGTGACTTACAGGAAGTATAGGGAGACATTCAATGCATCTTATCATATAAGCAGCTACCATGGAAAACAAAGGTTTTTCTTTACAATGTTGTAAACATTATGAAACATTATTACACCGTTACTGTTATAACGGCATGCTATGATTTACATTTTCATTAAAGAAGATAACAGAGTTCCATGTGCTGCTCATATAAACATGGTGGAGCTGCGTTCCTTTGGGATCCCCTTCCCCTTTATTTAACACCTGGTCATTATACACAGGAGTACATTCAAAGTAGTTTTATGGTTGAATATGTAATGAACATAATTAGCATAAAACATAACAATAAAACTAGCATTATACGCCTAGTTTGACATATTTTATCCATAGTTATCATAAAGGATTGTAATAAAACTATACTGCATCATAGTAAAACCACGGTAACCTAGAAATAAATTTCACGAGGGTCACACTAATTTTTATCTATGGCTACATTGTAAAAGAAAAAATGGCAATTAAGTTCCAATGAAGCTACAGCAAGCAAGCAAACAAATGAATGAATTAAATAATTTAATCCAGAAGGTATGACTAGTAGTAGTTATGCACATAATAACTATACTTAAGCTATATAAAATCTTGCTATGTTCAAGTAAAAAAAAATGTACCATTCAGTTAAGATGATCAATGAGTCCAATGTTACACAGCATACCACAATACATACATTAATCTTGGATAATTAAGGATATTTTATTGTACGGTATCTTCTACCATGATGTCTGAAATTATGTTCAATGCAAATGAAGCTAAAACAGTTCTTGATTCTTGCAATCACTAAAACATAACTGAATGCATCACAATTTTTTGTACCTACAACCTATTGTAAATTCCTGCTGCGAAAATCGCAGCAATTGTTTACAGTATAATAGATCACACGCTTACTGTCCGTTATATATTTAAATAGGTAATATTTTAACTCTCACGTATAACTCCACCTTTCCATTCTTCACCTTAAAGGAATCGTTGACATTTCACTCCGCAAAGTTCACAAGGAAAAAGTCCGTTACGACATTCCCCTCTGGTGCACCCTGTAATAAACACACCGCATTTAACACCCTAACCCCATTTTGGCACCTGAGGATGACAGTGACAGTGAGGTGTGACCCCTCTGGTGTGCCAGTAGATTGCTTCACCACTTGCCGGTAAGGCAACACTTGCCTGCCCATCAATCAAGCACCATGAGTAATCTCCTCCACAGCTGTTTCACCCCTCCGCTGGATATTGGAACAGGTGGATAGATAGACGGGAGGCAAGGACACAAGAACCTCCCCTTAAATCCAGAGCACACTGACCTAGCCATCTCTAACAAACCCAAACATTCGGTTGGTCTGTTGTAACTTTGAGGGATTACTTGGTGTTTCAGGAATGTTCTCCTCTTTTTCACACTAGTTCTTTTCACTTGTCAGGGCTTTATCTAAAACATTGTAGGCCAGCTGCCAGCGTCTGCATGAGTTTGCTGGAGAATATTAGAATAGTGTGCTCTGGGCTAAAAGAGTCTTTTATACGTTCCACTAATCTAGTTAACACCACGTCCTTGGTCTAATTTAAATACCTCCTGATTCCCCTCCTCCTCCTTCTGCCTCACACACAAACACAAGGAGACCCCCATGTCAGTTTTCTGACATCACATTGCCTTAGGAACTATTTTATTGCAAAGGGGAGCAAGTACCTCGTTAATGGTGAGCTGATGTTCAAAAGATTAAGTCTTAAACCCCAATGATCTGCCCTCAAGGAATAACCAGAAGTCTGGTCTACGCTCTCGACCAAACAGGGTTCTAAAGTTTGTACAAGTGATTTGTGAGCAATAAAGGAATGGACAAGAGCTTAGTCTCTGTTGCTATAACAGGATAAATGCCTTCGATGAGTGGTTGTCCATGATGCAATTTTCTTCAGTAGGGTTGCTTCAAATAGTGAGGCTATTAGTGTAACTACACTTCAACTTACATTTACAGCATTTGGCAGTCATCCTTATCCAGATGCTTATACAGAAGTGCCCTGTAGTCTCCATCCATCAAATACACATCAGATTCTTCTATCCTCGCTAATGTAAATCGGTCTAGGTCTAAGAATACTATTAAGTTAAAACATTAGCATAACAAGCATAACTAATGTAGAAGTTTTATGACTTAAGCAGCTTGTAAATAGATGGAATAAATAGCGTGGTACCACTGATGACTGATTTATAGCTGGATCATGTAGTCCTGTTCAAAAGTCTCGAGCCATCCCTCAGTAGTAGTGCACATAGTCTTGAAAAATTGTTTTCCAGGATTCCTGAACGACTTTCTGTGGCTCTCATTTTCGGCAAGTTTTTGGATTTCATTTTCAGGTCTGGGCACAAGGCTGTGGCCACCCTGGTTGGGCTGCCAAGCATTTACACTATGGCTAGTTTGGTGGCAAATAATACTACAACATACAGTACCATTAAAAATCCTTAAGCCATCTTTAATTTTTTCATATTTTGCTTCCAAAGAACCAGATTTTCTTGTATTTTAATGTGGTCTCAAGGACTAGTTTTTAGTCCTGTCCCTCTACCTAACCAGTTTTAAAGGAGTTTTGTTTTGTTTTGTTAAGCCACACATTGACCTGTGAATCATTTAAGCATAAAATCATCTAGCATGAGCCAGTGAGAAACAGGTGCAGATGATGAAAGATGATCAGGCCGGTGATTAGTATACCGGTGCCGCTGAATGCTGAGCGGTTGGAACAGATGAGAGGTGAAATGAGGCTGCTGCTGAGGGTGTTAAATAAACAATCAGGATTTCAATCATATCTTTAGGGTCCTCACAGTCAGTCGATGTCAACATTTCTTTATTAGAATCTACAGAATTTAATTGAATGTTTTGTACTGTACTGTATATTTCAGTTATTTGTGGACACTTTCTTTATTGTGTTTAGGAATTAGTTGATTTTTGTCAGTTGTGTGATTCATACTGAATAAATTATGATATATTCATCACTCTGATCTTGATGATTATTAGTATTTTCATATAGCTTGTAATGTGTCTACCCATGCTTCTTTGAAGGGTAGCAGTCATTTAAGCGAGCCAATTTTTTTGGGACTTGCAGCAAAGCTAACTAATACTCTATACAACTCAGACGAGGTGAGACAGAAAATGACAACACAGTCAAACCCACCATTTTTATTTTAACAGACAACAAAAACACACTCCACCCCCCACCCCTTGTCTTGCAGCCAGAATAGAAAAGACATAACCCCCCTCCTTTTCTGATGTCCATTTCAATACGTTTCAGACCAACTACTAGTAATAATAATAATAATAATAATAATACACTGATTGTAGATAAATATGTGTAATGACCAACGCAGGGACAAACAAAGACTTTAAACAAGCTTTACGTCATCACAATGACAAAAATACACTAGCGGTCACAGGGCATGGTTATATTAACCTGCAGGACTGTGAGCCCGGAGTGCTTTTAAATACACTATGAGAGGAATGAAGAATTGTGCTGATGATGTCAGGATTTAAAAATAGGGGCCTGAAATCAGTGTCGCAGCTGCTCTGACCTTTTCCTTTGTATTGGTTGTAATGCTGAGAATAACAGGACCATGTGTAAGTGCGTGTATTTGTGTGTATACATATATGAGAATGGATTTTCTCAAGCCTTCTCTTGCCTGAACAACATAATTGCCGAAAGGAATGGTGGGAACAGAGGTGTGAGAAAAGGCTTAAGAAGTGAAAAGAAGAAGAAGAAAAAAAACAAAAAACAGCCCTGCAATTAGAGGCTCTTCTCATCACAAACACAATCACTATTGGGGGAAGTTAATGAGAAACCTTCTGTATTTACACTGTACAGCCAGATGGAGCTGCACTGTATAGATGGAAATTCGGTTAACCATTATTGGTTTATGATACCATAGAATCTGTCCAGGAAGTTTTTTTTACAACTCGCCAGCCATGCGCTTGGACTTTAGCTGAGACGGATGTTTTCCTTAGTGCTAACTAGCATTTCTGGTCGGGCACTAGTAGCCCCTTATTACCTCATCACAATTTTGCTAACATCATTGACCTTCTTGGGCTAAATTTAACGCAATTACTCGTAATTGCCACCCAGCAATGAGTAATTTTACCAACAGGTCACCATTCCCTTTTACCCCAATAGCTAATTTAGTACTGAAAGGTATTCCCCAAAGAACGAGTTATTATCAAAAACTTTCGAAACAGACATCAAAGTCCAGGTTTTGGTGGGAAAAGGCCACCGTAGAGCTGAAGTTTATGCGGGGTCAGCTTTAATGTGAACGACAGCATGGCTAGGGGTCACAAGCTGCTGACATACCTGTCCAACATTGCAAGACACTCTAGGAGGAAATGACCATCACTTGTCTCAATTAGGGGGGCTGCTCCTACAAGCATAGCTTTGTTTAACAGCGCTCCCAGCAAATTAAGGGATTAAATCTTCCTTTTTGGCAGGTCAGGGCACACAAGAGAGACAGAGGGCAGTGTGCGTGGTGGTGGTGGTGGTGGTTGCAGGGGGGTTTTGTGTGAGGACGTGGTTTGTCTGCTGCCCTGTCATGTTTATTTGAGGTCAAATTTGAGCCTGAATAAACAGCAGCTACCGACAGGAGCAGATAATGAGTATGATTAATTACCGGATTTAAAAACAAATCGAAAAGGAAAACTCTTAAATAATTTAAATAAATGCTAGCTATCTACAGTACAGGCCAAAAGTTTGGACACACCTTCACTCATTCGATGTGTTTTCTTTATTTTCATGACCATTTCCATTGGTAGATTCTCACTGAAGGCATCAAAACTATGAATGAACACAT
>JAQMYJ010000040.1:5953027-5966692 GCA_030014305.1 Clarias laeviceps | reverse complement strand
AAAAGTCCCTAGTTGCACTACGGAGGTTCCTAGATGGATGGATGGAATCCCCTGCTACACTATTGCACTTATCCCAGGATTTCACTAGTACATGGATACCATCAAGGTAAAAAGTCATCTCAGTATGCCAGGGCCTTGATCAGACTGCCTGCTTCACATCTGAAACGCTGGCCTCCCAGGAACTCCTTTAATCCTCCAAACATGTGGAAATGGCTTGAAGCAAGGTCAGGACTGTATGGGGATGTGGCAATAACTCCCATCCAAGTTCCTGTAATGTGCACGTGGTGTTTGTGAATGATTGCATGTATAGCAGATAGAGTTCTTATATGAACCCTAAGAAAACATTAGAAAACACTAAATAGATAGATATAGAAATGCCTGCATGGTGTGTGAATTCATGTTCTGACAGTTCCTCAAACTCAGCTCCATCGCCCAAGTTCATAACTGTTATCTAGTGATGTGCAGAAGAAGTATTTTTAAT
Source organism: Clarias laeviceps (assembly GCA_030014305.1). NCBI lineage: Eukaryota > Metazoa > Chordata > Actinopteri > Siluriformes > Clariidae > Clarias > Clarias laeviceps. Next base: position 5,966,211 of record JAQMYJ010000040.1, on the reverse strand, counting down.
ATCTCTTTCACATCTAATTTGTATTTTTCCACCATATTGTTTTGTGCTCCACTATCACTACAACCAAACTCTGTACAGTATATCATTGGTACATTGTTCCAAAAAAACAGCACTCTGTTTCTGGAATGTAACCCTTTTTCATTAGAAGAGAACAATCTGTTTTGCAATGAAAGAAAATGTGGAGTGATTCCAGAATGGATTAAATCTAGAGCTGACACTGGAGTAGAAAAGAGCTCAAAGCGATAACTTAATAAGATATGAAGAGAATGCTCTATGGATGATGGTACCTCAGACCGAGAACTGAATGCTGATGGCACATTGTGTATTCGACAAACTATGAGTGGTATCATGAACCAGTGTCCTGATGAAAATGGACAGGAATGTACAGTACTAAGATGTTCTGCTCAGGTATTTAAATACACCATCATGTGATTATTATTATTTTTTTTTTTCAACTCCTGTATGACTACGGATTTCAGGATTGAACATTCTTAATGGAAGTCCATGGCGTACTAGGCAAGGCAAGGCAAGTTTTTTTGTATAGCACATTTCATACACAATGGTAATTTAAAGTGCTTTACATAAAAGAGAAGAAAATAATCATAAAATGAAATAGAAAATTATAGCAATAAAATGTGCTAGCTGGAAATAATAAGAAAACATCCTCATGAATAGATTAAAACTAACCAATTCCGGGTTTTTGTTATTGGGAAGATGTTTTAGGACTCCAAGTTCAATCCTCCAACCTATCCAGTTCAGAAATTAGAATATAAGATTGACATACTGTGGATGACATCACTGTTTCCAAAAGCATCATTTCATGCTCCAACCAGAAGCCAACAGACTGTGAAGGAACCTACACTGCTGAGGATCCAAGGAATTTGCTTCACAAATGGCTACAAGGTGGCTCATGTTGCAGAGCATCCAGTCCCGGCCATAAACCAACATAAGATGACCTCACCTTCCTGTGACAGTGATACTTCAACTCCAGGAAGCATACTGGACCAGTTTTTCTTCCAACATCTGCCTCAATAGCAGTTTGCTTCAAGGTCAACATCCTCCTCCTCATTATGAAGAACTTTTCAGTGTCCTTCCCTAATGACTACTCATCGCACTCACACCCACTATCATGAAGGGCTTTGAGGGGCTCAGCATGAAGCACATCAAGACTTTGCTGTAACTCTCACTGGACCCCTTGCAGTTCTCCTATCATCCCAATCGACATTTCCACCATTCTTCATCTGTATACACATCTCAACCCAGAGTAAAACCCTGGTGGTTTTATGTAGCACAATGGTCCTAGAGGAACGTTGTTTCTTCGTATTGTATATTGTAATACGTGTGTGAATGTTGACCGGAGGTTCTACCACAGTCAAATAAATGGGAATAAATACAATGGTCACCATTGGCCTCCATGGTTCCTAGTTGAACTACAGAGGTTCCTAGATGGATGGAGATGGATTGTATACTGTATCTGTAAACTGTATCTCATTGAAGTGACAATAAAAGACATTTCACCTGACTTGATCCCAGACAGCAAATTCCGGGTGAATCTTAAGATACCAATTAAACCACTTTCTTTTTTAATTTCTTTTAGATTTTTTTTTAAGTCGGAGTATGTACAAGAATTCTTTCTTAGAATTATCCTAAGCAACGTGACTCCTATTCAGTTTCTCACAGCCTCCAGGAGAAACCTTTGTTTCTTTCGTCAGTAACAGCATTATCCTTGTGAGGGTCACGCTGGATCCGGAGCCTATTCTGGGAATTGGGAACAAGCTGGGAATACACCCTCGATGGGATGCCGGTTGGTCCCAGAAAACGCTTGATTTGTTATTGAGAGACTGATAAGACCTAAAGAGAGCTCCCTATGGATGGAAATTGATAGCACACTGCTGATTGCACACTGTGTGAATCAGATAATATATGTTGATTGTAAACCCGTTTTCAGATAGATACAGTACCAGGGATGCCTCAGGAAAATCATCAAATCGTCTTTAAAACAAATAAAAAAACAAGCTCACATTTCAACCAATCTGTTAGATAATCAGATGTGGGAGTTTCCCAGTGGACTGCATTAAAAAATACACAAATTATTCACAGGCAAGTTATAATATACTGTTAAGCAATGAGGTGGGAAGAGCTATGGGTAACTATTTCAAATGATAAAACATTTATTAAGTGAGTAATTTGAAAAGGTGAGCTTCATGCTCATGCTATTATTAGTGTAGTTCCCATTTCACTGTTTCTTTCTCAAACCATTAATTGATTAATGATTATTCCACCGATTTCCATTTTGTTCATGCCAATATAATGACTTCACTTTCTATCTGGGTAGAAAGAAAAGTACATTGGTACTTCAGCACCCACCAATTTTTGCTTTAAGACACGAAAAATTTGCCTCGACATATGACAAACGGCATTTTTCATATTAAAACCAAATGCTGGCTAAGTAGCTTGTACATCCGAGAGCCATTCAAAACTTGTTTGCGTCAATGGAAAGCTGAGCGAACCGAGTTTACATGTTTTTTGTGTTTTTTTATTTAGTGAAGATATAGCACCATGGGTCCCGAGAATGTTAGCAAGGATGATAGCAAGAAGAAAAGGGAACCGCTATCAGTTTTGTTTTTTAAAGCAGTCGGTGCCGAGACGAATCATAAATTAAGGTTAAGTCAGGTTTTATTTATGTCTATTTTTCAGATTTTACTTAATTTGCATGTCTTTTCTAATTCTTTTGAATGTTTTTATGTGCAAAAATATGATTATAGTGTTGGAAAATTTATAATACTGGTAAGATGTTTGGGTGGCTTGACTAGATTATCTGAATTTACATTATTTCCTTTGGGAAAATGTGTTTCGCCATACGAAATTTCGCCTTAAGAACTCAGCCCTGGAACGGATTAAATTCGTATGTTGAGGTACCACTGTATGTAGTTAATACATAAATAGTCCATGTGCGGTGCAGTGACTTAAGGCTTCATTTTCTATAAGAGATGCTTATTCTCATTTATATGGCAGTTTGCTCCAAGAAAAAAAGCAGTTTGATTGGACAAGAGGCATTCCATGAGACGAGTGCTGATAATGAGTATAACAGCACTGAGGCATTTAACTATAATTATCACTTTGCTTCACAGGTGCTTCACTATCAGAGGTGTTGTGCCAATTCAACTTGATTTTATTTTATAGATCATTTCATTTTTCTGAGAAAACAATTCTATTCTATTCTATTCTATTCTATTCTATTCTATCCTATTCTTTAACCATGATGTTAGGGAATCATTTACTTACTTTTAGTAGGCTCATAGTGGCTAGAACTGTGACCTCTGAAATTGCCTGTAATGTGTGTCTGTGAGTGAGATACTTATTGATTTCTATAGGATGCATTAACAACTTGCAACTAAAACATTTGACACAACTCCTTCACCTGCGCAGAGTTTGGTTCCCCTTCACAGGTCATGGAACCAAACAAACCTAAGAATCATAATGCTTCTATCTCAGACTTGAGCACTAAAGAAATTGAAAGCATTGCCCATGGATAGAAACAATCTACTACTCAAGCTTTTGGAACTTTGGAAACAGTATGAAGATGTATTTCGAACATCCCACCTTGTGTTGTGTAGTTCAGAATGTAATCACGAGACTGAAAAGTTTGTGTCGATGGAAGCAGAAGAGAATGAGACGTAGTGTTCTGCTTAGGTATTTAGTGGTACTTGGTGTGCGTATGTGTGTGTGTGTCCATACTGTAAGTGTGTTCCAGGATAATGGAAGAATAGAAGTCCATGCTGTACTGCTCGAACATTTGATGATCGATGTTAAGTGTGTGTTTGTGCCTGTGGTGCAGCTCAGGGAGGTTGGAGGTCAAAGCACACACTTTGCGTTGAACAGAATAAGGTTACAAAGTGTGTACGGGCTGATAAGAAATTCTGAGAATGCAGAACACCCTATCAGTGACCGTGGTGTTCTTTTCAGGTATTTATGCACCACTTGGTAGGAGTTAATCTTCAGTGTGTGTTGAGGTCACGGGACTTTTAAAACACGCACAATGCAACTTTCTGTTGATGGAGACTCTGGATGTCTGTAGTCCACATTTCACAGACGAGCGCTGTCTAAACTCTCCAAAGCTCGACTCATAAACTTGGCCTTGTTTTTATGGTTGTGGTTCTCTAGAAAGCCATTGAAGGAAAAAACAACGCCCTTCTCAGACATGACTAACGATTAACTCATCTAATGCAAACGAAGACCCAATTCAATTGCTAATCACTCAACGTCTCTGTGTTGCCTCCCTCTGAGCATGCAGGGAGGGCTCAACGGGCCTCCTTAACATTTTTTCGCCCTCATTCAACTCCTTTCTCAGCCTGTGGGAAAAAAGAGTGTAATCCCTGAACGGCTTCCAGAGGACTTCTACAGGCTGGTGAGATCATTCTTTAAAAAAAAAAAAAAAAGGAAAAAAAAAATTTCCATCTCTCTATCTTATCTGTTAAAACAGAGCCAGGCTCCCTCAGGGCCTCCCTGCTACACTCCTGACACACAAAGACTTGCATTTACAAACCACACAGCCTCCAGAAATTGACTGACTCCAGAGCCTGTGTGAGCAGGTACAGTTCAACCAGGGAGTTCATATAAGAGGTAAAGAAATATTTTTATGAAATATTCATGATATGGTCACCATACAACTCAGTATATCCCAACAGTAACATAGCCAGGTATAACCTAACCTCAGTACAACCACTTTAAAAATAATAGTTTGCAATATTTTTTAAAACAGGCATGTTGGATTCCTTAAGCATTAAAATTTTAAGGCTTACTTTGCAGAAAATCAATGCATAATTATTAAGCCGCTATTCCTTTCAGTGCGTCCACATGCTTGGAAAGTCGATTTTCTACTTGCACAATTTTTTTTGAAACAACTTCTAGTTCAACTTACTTTCATTATTTCTTTTATTTTCTACATTGTAGAACACTGTAGAACTTTGTAGAGCATTTAAGAATGCCACAGTATTGAAGGCATCCAAAATATGAAGTAATCTCCTACAAACACTTGTATGAAGCCTTCACGTAGGCTGTAATTGAAGGTTCTGGGTGCTTAATTGATGATTTCTATGGCAAGTAACCTTGAATGAACTTATCATCTGCAGCAGACGGAGGGCTTGGAGTTCCATCCCTGAGATGTTCCTCAGTTTCATCATAACATTTTATTGTTTTTGCACTAGAAGATGTGATTCATACATTCAAAATTCCGGTTCTTTTCCTAGATGGACTAATCTTCATGGATATTTTTTTTTTTTACCAATGGCATCATTCCATATATGTTATTTCTTAGTGTTTTTTTTTTAATATTCAGTATTATTCGAGAATGTAGAAAGTAATACAATATTTATAATGTATGCCCAATTATTTGATTTCTAATGTATTGTATATTAAGCCCCAATCCAGTGTTCGACAGTATATACTAAAAACAGATGGTTTCTGCTTTTTTTTTTTAGAAATGAATTAGCATATACATACATTACTATGAAAGATTCTTGAGCCACAGACCTATTTCTTTATATTTTGCTTGCCAAAAGCCAAATATGTATTTTTTATGTAGTTTGGAGGAATAGTTCTCCAGGTCCTCTAGAGGAATGTTATTTGTTTGTTAAGCCACACAATGACTTATGAATCATTTAAGCATAAAAACCATCTAACTTAAGGCATGAACTAGTGATAAACAGGTGCAGATGATGACAGATGATCAGCCCGGTGATTAGTATACTGGTGATACTGAATGCTGAGTGGTTGGAACAGACAAGAGAGGAAATGAGGACGCTGCTGAGGTTGTTACATAAACAACCAATACATTTTTTTTTGAGGCTGCTTTGCAACCTGTTGCAGTAAAACATTTGTTCCCATTTCTTTCATTTTATTTCATATGAAGATATGTGAGATGGGGGGGCTTAAGACCTTTGCACAGTCCTGTATATACACTAAATACATTATATATCAATGACGGCTCAGCTGTTAAAGCCTGAGGCTACAGATCAGACGGTTTGTATGTTCAAATCCCAGCATAACTGTTGTACCCTTAAGCAAGACCCCTACTGTGTCTGACCTGTGCTAGGTCCTATACAAACAAAAGAAATTTACTGTACTATAGAAAGGTATATTTGTGTGTTTAATGACAATAAAAGCCAGCATTTTCCCCCTTAATTTCTCAGTGTAGGATATAAACTTTGTACTGTAATACATTATAGCAGACATGTCTAATGTAAAAATAATTAAAGATACAGATATAAAGACAGATATAAAGATATAAAAATAAACTAAATACAATTCAGTATCATTTAATGCTCCAAGATACAAGACAACAAAAGAATGTTATTTTTCAACAACAACAACAACAACAACAACAACAACAATAATAATAATAATAATCCAAGATTGTATTATGGTCATTATTATAAAATCCAGTCATCTTTCTAAATATGGTAAACCCTTACTGGGTCATTCAATCATTTATTAAACAAAAAGTACAATTTATTTATGTATTTATTTCCCTTCATCCATCCATCCATCCATCCATTATATATGTTGCTTATACTGCGTAACCTATGCAACCTATCCCATGGCATAAGGCCGAGTACACCTAGATGGAGTGCCAACCCAGCACAGGACCCAATCTCAAACACTTTGACACAAAATCATACATTAGGGGCAATTTAAGAAATGTTAATCAACCAATGGCATGTCTTTGGGCTGTAGAAAGAAACCAGATTAAGCAGTTTAAACCCCCCAAGCATGAGGAGAATATGCAAACTCTACACACACACCAGAAGCAAGATTCAAACCGCCACCCCTGGATGTGCAAGGAGACAGGAATATCCACTGAGCTACAGTACCGTGCAACCTGTGTGTTTACATTTATTAGTTATTATAGAAGCATCCAAATGTCAAACATTATACATGACATTCAACATAATTTTAATATCTTCTTGTAGGTATCAACATAAATCCCAATGATAAATACACAAAGTAGTGTCAATTATAAGTGTAATATGTATTTTTAAATCATAACGATGTGAGCCATAAAAGAAACCCACTCCAGCAGGTCTGCTTTCATAGTGCTGACATTGTCTCATTAAACTGGCACTGTGGGAAAATAGTTAGAGATGAGACCAAGCTGGGTACAGCTACAGGCCGAGACAAGGCACTAAACGCTGGGAATCAGGTCACTACACCAGTGTGATTCTGTTGTGACACACACAGCAACACAGCGAAACTGCTTGCAATACAAAAGCTCTGAATGAATCCCTGTAAAGCTTATTAAAAGTGAAGTGCTTGAACAATTTCTTCAATAAACACGACAAATATAGTAGCGACAATATTTCGATTATTTTCAGTTCATCATTACCCAAGGATGACAAGATTAAATGCATATTGCACATTATCAACCAAAAGTGTACAGTGGGAGGGGCCTTTATGTATCTTTTTTTTTTTTTTTCACACACAATTAATGGCTACAAATAAAATAACTGATTTTTAAAGTCAGATGTAGTGGGTACAGTAAAAGAGGACGATCCAAAAGCATTTATACACAATTCCTAACATAAATACTGTACTTGAGTCACTTCTCATTTCATCATATTAAATAAAATGATGTAGATTAAATTAAAGAAATGAAAACAAATGTTTTACTGTGACCAGCTGCAATGTGCCTAAAGGTAACATTTAAAAATTGGTTGGTTATGTAACAACCTCAACAGCAACCTCATTTCCCCTCTCGTCTGTTCCAACCACTCATCATCAAGCACCACCAGTATACTAATCACCGGTCTGATCATCTGCACTTGTTTCTCACTGGTTCATGACTTAAGATAGATTGATCTTTTTTTAAGGTTTAATGATTCATAGCTCACTTTGTGCTCAGTTAATGGACTGAACAAAAATTTGGCAAAAATGAAAGCTAAAAGTCCTTCAGTAAACCTGGAGAACTATTCCTCAAGATTGCATTAAAATACAAGAAAGTCTGACTCTTGAAACAAAATACGAAGAAATGAGGGGTGGCTCAATGCTTTAGAACATTACTGTATGTTTAAATATTTTGCATATTCTACTTCTCACATAAGTGGTTCCTGAGCATACAGTATAATTTGCAACAATAATCTATGTGTTAAAGTGAAACAGAAGGACAAACAGAAGAATGTCCGCTAGTGGCATCTGATTTTTGGATGATGCTGTACGTGGAAGGGGGCTGATAGCACTTTTCTCCCAGTGTCTTGCAGAACGCCGGAACCTTCAAAACCTTCAGTCCTGGAGGGCCAGCAGTTTGTAATTCCCCCAACATCTAAACACACCCACTGAACCTGGTAATTCACAGATCAGTTGAATCAGCAGCGTTTGAGCAGAAGATTCACCAAACTGTGTTGGACCCCGGCCCTTCACAACTGGTTTGAAACAGCCCCGAACTACGCTGTTGCACAACAGTTCGTCAGGATGCTGGCTTGACGTGTCTCAGAAGAACAATGCAATAATCTTCACCCTTCCTAGTCGGCAGCTGTCATGTAATAGTGAAGACAAAAAAACACACTATACTCACGAGCACACCTTTTTCAATAGTCGCCCCCTAATTTAAGCTCCATCTTTACAATGCATAGAAATTTGAGAGTTCTTGAATATGTCCCCACCCCAACTTTCTCACTGGTGTCTCCGGACAAAGGGGCGGGTGAAAGGGAGTCAGATGAATGGTGTTTGGTTGCAGCAAATGTATGTTTGGCAAACAGCAAATAATATTTGCTGCTTTTAAATAATATTAAAAATTATGACTCAAATACTTATATTATCAAGGATCATATTATCACAATTAATTTCTTCAGCGCCTGTAATAGCGGGAAAAGAGGGCTAACACAATTACTAACAGAATTTTATCTCAGTTTATTCTCAGGGTACATTTGAGGCCCATAATAAGTGGCAGCTTTTCAAGTTGTAATGACGTTGGTTCCCATTTTAGGAGGTTCGTTGATATGTTAATGATAACTGATAACTCTAATGTTGATGTGCAAAGTGTTTAGTGTTACTGATTTATCCAAGCCTGGATGGCAGTCTCGCCTTGCACCTCCAGGTTACGGGTTCGATTCCCACCGTCTATCTGTGTGCATGGAGTTTGCATGTTCCCCCAGTGCCTGGTGGGCTTCCTCCGAGAACTCCGGTTTCCTCCCGCAGTCCAAAGACATGCAGATTAGGCATTCCCAAATTGTCCGTAGTGTGTGAGTGAGTGTGTACTGCGATGGATTGGCACCCTGTCTAGGGTGCACCCTGTCTTGTGCCCTAAGTCTCCTAGGATAGGCTTCAGCCTTCCCTGCGACCCTGTATACAGGATAAAGTGGTATATAGTGGAAAATCACACCCATTTATTAGTCAAGTTCGGTTTCTTTGCACTGTATGCAGGAATTTACACCATGACGATATTTTCATAAGAATACATTTTATAAGAAATGTATTTATAAGTAGAGATGAGGAACTTTATAAGTAGAGATGAGGAACTTTTGATCATGTTGATTTTTTAACTTTTGATCATGTGAACAGGAAAAACTCTGGCAGTTGTGAAGACAGCAAGCCACAAGTTAGCCATTTGAGATTTTAAGCCGAGAGGGCGTTTTCGGTGGCTTACTCATGTTGTAGGCGGCTGCAACGTCGCCTGGAATGCAGCGTTAGTCACTGACCTACTGAACTACCATGAGGAAGTTTTTGATAGACGACAATGCGCTTCTGTATGACAGCATGTGGCATTGGACGAGGCTGTCTGTTAAATGTGAATGTAAATAGACCTCTGTTTTTTTTGCTGCATAAAACAATTGTCACACATTTACATTCGATTGGCGTGGAACCCCTATTAAAAATATCTTCATGTTGCAAATTCCTGCATACAGTGCAATTAAACATTTAAAAAAAAAAAAAAAACAGAACTTGACTATTTTAAAATGGGTGTGATTTTCTGTAATCTGTGTTATTTTGAAATGTTCAGTAGCAGTTAACCAGACTGGCTATGACTGTGGTATTTGCAAATACGCGTTGTTCTGGGAAACTCCTTCTCATCGTCAAATGTTGACATTTTCTACTATATATAGATCCTGAAAGCTATTCCTGTACTCAACTGCTGTAAGCTTCCCTTTTGTGTGCATGTCAAGATTTCATGTGAGAAATTCCAACATTCTGAACTTACAATAGTAATATGTAGCTGTCTAAAGGGTTTAGCAACTTGATTAAGGTGTGATCACATGTAGCCATTAAAACTTTTAGCTATTTTAACTTAAAAAAAATAAATAAACATACATAGGGCTCAGGATGGAGCAGTATCCATCCATCTACAGTAGGAACCTCTATAGGCTGACTATAGACCATGGAGGCCAATGGTGACCATTGTATTTATTCACACCATGCATACGACCACTTTGAGCAATTTGGGAATGCCAATTAGTCTAATCTGCATGTTGGAGGAAACCAGAGAACCCAGAAGAATCCCATTAAGCACAGGGAGAACATGCAGACCCGATGCCGGAATCGAACCCAGGATCTGGAGCTGCAAGGCGACACTGCTAACCACCACTGATTTTGAAGCCTCTCCGTTAACACACACCTGCAAGGCTTCCATATAAGCACATAACATTTCCATATACTGTACTTGCAGTGAAACATTTTGATTTCAGGTACGTTTTTCTAAAGATAAATTGTCGAAACTCAAAGAGTCGGCCCTAGCTGACTTCAGAAAAGTTTGCACAAACAGTTGCACAAGTGTGGTATGCGACAAATCCAGGTAGATTGATTTACTACTGTGAGAAATGTCATATATTACAGCACACAAAGCAGTTAAAGTTGCAAAACCACCATAAAGTTTACTGCCATGAATCCTTTGGCAGTTTTACCCCGTTTATTTTTGCCCCAGGTTTTGAAAAACATATGGAGTTTTAAAATAATAAAAAAAAGTGCTTTTACAGAAATACTGGATTTAAAAAAAATTATAATTAAGCGGAAGGAAAATAAGAGTTCGAGTGCTGATGCCCAGGGAAGTGAGATCCTGGGAACCCGGGAAGCTGCGACACGCTCGTGTCATTGACATCAGAACTCCAGCTGGAGGAAATAAGTGTGTCGCACTTGAGGGAAACAGCTCTATCACAACAGACTGTGCAAACACACACCGCCACTGCACCCCCTCGATGGGCGCTAAGCAAATAAAAACGAAAGGTTCATCCTGGTCAAAGAGCAGTTTCCTTGTCCAGGATCTATTTAAAGGGCATTTGAACGTCCAGGCTGCGATGACTCATTTAGGTCAACAAGGATAGTAAATGCGCTTATGTATATACACACACACACACACCCACACACCCACACACAGATGCTACATGCACCTTCGTGTTCATTCATTAACGCACTTGTCTCTGTCCAGAGATACACCAAAACAAACAGAGGTTTCAGTTTTTCGAATTAAATGAACAGGTCAAACAGAAAGGTTTAAGTTGCTATCGCTATTTTATTCTATTTATTGACACCACATTATTTAATTCATAAAGCATTGTAAAGCATGTGGGTTGTACTCTTGCATGTATCAAATCAAAACCTGCAAAGAACGGCCAAATTTATTTATGCATCATTTATATATTAATAATATGGAGGATTCAGAAGTCAGGGTCTTGTCTGGACAAATAAATTAATGCGTCGCCACACAATAAAGAAACGATAGTCACTTCAGTAAAGGCAATTATAGGCATTATAACCATTGTCAATGAGCAAAGATTAAATCTGTCAAAGCTAGTTATTCTGTTAAAGGTCACCTATTATGCAAAATTCACTTTGTAATCATTTTAGACATTTCAGGTGAGTCTCCTGTCTGAACAAATAAAAAAGTAAAAAAAAAAAAAAAAACATTATTTGTCTTCTGTTTATGCCTATTTCCATTCCATTTTTCTATTGACCCGTGTTTCGATTTGCCCCCTAGTGTGACCTCAGCTCTGCTGTTCTCTGGCAGGGCGTGGCACAGAATTAGCTCATTTGGAAGGCATGTGAAACAGAGGGAGTTTGAGGTATGAAAAATGCATTATCTGAGCAGTATGTCAGCTGGAACATTAACACACACACACACACACACTTTAGGGGAGACCTGTGTCAACTTGTTAAATAAATGTTAAAAAAAAAAAATTTGAGACAAACTTTAAAACTGCTAAACTGTTTAATCCTGCACAGGATTGAATTGAGAGTCTGTCCTGGAAACACTGAGATGAGACTTGATGAGAGTCAGGAATACACCCTGCACATACTGAGTTGCACTCTCATTCACACACAGACGGGGAATTTTAGCCCGTCCATTTACCGGCATGTTTTTGCAAGTGTTGTGGGAAAACCTTTGGAACAAAACGAAACTCAGCACAGAAACCGGAGACCATCTGAAACTCGACAAGTTCTGGATGAAGGCGAGGGACGTTGGAGAAGAGCAAATCTACATGCTGCACCATCATATAAAATATCATTATCTTTTAGTTGGGGAAAAAAATGCATTAATAAATATAAATGTAAAAAAAAATGATATCTAAAATGATTGGTACAGAAAGGATATGCAAAATGAAGAGCAGTAATATGTATAGTTATAGGTATAATCTTTTATGCATTATTCATGTCTGCATGCATGCATGCATGTATATACACATTACACTGTACATTGGAAACCTGATATGATTAAAAATTAAAATCTAGAGTACAGGAGTATAAATAAAGATGTGGGTAATGCATTGTATGTACATACAGTTTAGAGTAAATGAAAAATGTGTAGCGCGTATATCATGCACGGTAAAAGATACTCGAGCCTAAATCTAATTTTCTAACCTGAAATACAATTGAAATCTGAATTCTTTGTCAGGATGAGATATGAGATACTGTAGGATGTCAATGCAGGAAAGCCCGCGAAAGAGCTTGGGTGTGTGCAAAAAGTGTAAAAAAAAATAAAAATAATAATAATAAAAGAGGGGGGGTTGGTATTATAGTTTCTCCCAGTGAGGGAAAGCTATTGATCCTGTCTGTCCTCCCCACCCAATACCAGTGGAACAAGAACACTCCACCCTGCACAGCTATTCAGCCACCCCCTCCATACCAGAAGCCCTGCAGACAGAATAAAGAGTTTAAAAAGTACATATTTTGCATATTTCCAATATAAGAATAGAATATAT
>JAQMYJ010000040.1:5942725-5952927 GCA_030014305.1 Clarias laeviceps | reverse complement strand
TATATATGGACGCTGAGAGCTGTCAGGTGCGTGTACATTAAGCTAGTTAAGTGGCGTGGACGTAAGTTATTTGCATGAGCTTATAGTTTACATCGTGCATGTCATTGCAAGTCATTCCACCCGCAAGACTTCATGCTTGAGTAAGATTTGTTTCGTCACTCCCGTGTTCGCTCGGTGAGGGCGAGGCTGGGAACAGGATGTGCCTTTTTCACGTTTTCTGGCACTGAGAGATTGCAGCGAAGTCGAATTGATTGCTGTTTGGAATGGCATGCCAGGCACACGTTGGCACAAGCTGAGCGCTGGAATACAAGAACAGGTAAAATGCCACGGGGCAGAAGAGCTCTCAAAACATAAACAAAACCAAATAACATGAGCCTGGACTTTAACCACAGATCCTGGCGCCAGTGGGAACAGACATCAGGATTATAATAATGCTTCGCGTTGATTATACACCACAGACACACATACATGCATTCATGCCTATGCACCACACACAGCCTCCACATCTGTAGTCCGACACCTCCTTGCTCGAGGTGATCCTCATTTCCCTTTCATTCCCAACATCTGAGCTGGGAATGCTCAAGAGGCTAAATTTAACAGGTCTCCGATAAAAAAAACAACTCTGGAGGTAAGGGTGGGACAATAGACTCAAAAAGCCTTAAATGCATTTCACCTCTGGTCAATGTATGCTGTTGCAGCTTTCTAGTATCTGCACACATCCTTGCAGGAGCTTCCTGTTCAGGCAAGAAACTAGCCTGGCAGCAATCGTATGAGTAACAGCTGAAAATTCGCTATAATAACATGTGACGCAAACAACGACGCAGCCATCACAACTAAACGTCTGGCAGAAAGTAAAGAAAATATGCACCAGGGTTATTCACACGCCCCAAACTGGTAATTAGAACAAAGCATCAACTGTCAGAACATCTTGTTATTAAATTTTTAATTATTTGGAGGCCAATTGTGACCATTGTATTAATAAGTCCCATTATTACAACTGCTGTAGGACCATTCATATCTAAATATCTTGGTATATATTGGTATATAAATTAGGCTGTCGCTTTGCACCTCCAGGGTCCGGGTTCGATTCCCGGCCAGGCTCGATTCCCATCTCTGTGCGCATCCAGTTTGCATGTTCTCCCCGTGCCCGGTGGGTTTCCTCCGGGTACCCCGGTTTCCTCCCACAGTCCAAAGACATGCAGATTAAGCTAATTGGTGTTCCCAAATTGCCCAAAGTGTGTGAATGAGTGTGTGTATGTGTGTTTGTGCCCTGCGATGGATTGGCACCCTGTCCAGGGTGTACCCTGCCTTGTGCCCTAAGCCTCCATGTCCCCGTGACCCTGAATACAGGATAAAGCGATATAGAAGCTGAGTGATGAGTGAGTGGTATATAAATATATTGGTGCATATAAATAACGATTTAAGACAGTATACACTAATCCTGAGCCCCGCCTTATTTTCTTGGCTTCCAGTCAATTTGCAATTGTTCCTATCAACCATTAGCTCAGCACAGTCAAGCTTCAAACATTTCAGGTGCCACGCCTATGTCACTCCTGGGCATACTTTGAAGAGGGTTGCGTGGTGCACCTGGAGAACGTTTTTTCCAGAACATTGTTTAGAAAAACTTTTGAGTGACTCAAATCATGTGAGTCTATTTAGTTAAATGATTCTCTTAACAGTTGCACAGTTTGCTCAAATGTGCATCCAAGTCATAAAGCTGTTTAAGGGACTTTTAATATTTGTGGATTTGATCCCAACCCAGTATGGTATTAGGATTGTATGGAAGCTTAGGGAGATCGTCAGGAAAGGCAAAGCAGGGCAAGGCATCTCTCCAGTGAATGTGTATGAGAATGGTATCTCCTGTGTGCTTGAGTACAGTGGTGCCCCAGCATACGAATGCCCCGCCTCACATATTTTCACCTTCAGAACTGAAATTTTGCAATAAATTGAGCAAATGAACCGAGCCGAACTGAACGCTGATTAAGTTGCACCGACGTCTAGGAGCCGATCAAAACTTGCTTGCGCCAGTGTAAAGTTTTTTTTTTTTTGCATTTTGTGCAAGATTTAGTGAAGGCATAGCACCATGAGTCCCAATAATGTTAGCAAAGGCGGTAGCAAGAAGAAAAGGGAGCCACTTCATGAGTCATAAATTAAGGTTAATTGATTAATGTTAAGTCTATTTATTCCATACTATACTTCATTTACATGTCTTTTCTAAATGTTTTTAATGTTTTTATATGCAAGAATATGATTATATGGTTTAGTGAAATTGGAACCATTTATAATATTTTTGGGTGGCTGGAAAATGGGAAAATGCGTTTGCAATATGAAATGTTCATCTTAAGAACTTCAATTTGGATGCTGTGGTACAACTGTATGTAGTTAATGACTGAAAAGATCATCGTAGCAGTGGTTATGTTATTCGTAGGTGGATGGTAGAAGTTCTTTGGGACTTTGTAGATGTTTCAGGCCTCTACATAACAGAATACAAATGTATGACAAATTCCTACAATTTGCTACTATTTATTTAACAACCTTCTCGAACTGTCATGATTTCGACTCACAATCAATGGAGAATTGCCATGGTTACACCTAAAACTGTTACGAACATCACAAGCATCCTCATGATCACATGATCACAGTTACCTGTTCTGATTTATACAAGATTTATACAGTTCATAATCATCATTAAAACTGACCATTATCTGTTTGGATGTTTGTCTGTCCTCTGAACAGCATAGCATGCTTGCGCACATCGATACGTCTTTGCTCATGTTATCTGGTTTAAAACACATTGTTCGTTCCTTTCAAACAATGAATGTGATTTTAGCAAATAACATGCTTGGGTATTTTGCTCTAAGGAATGGCAAACAGTTAGTCGGCTGTATTTGTTGAGGCGTAGAAGAAGGAAGAAAGTCAGACGCCTCGCTAAAGATTTTTTAGCAGCTATTGCTAGCACCGTTATGAAATCCGACTGATGATGTCAGTGAGTGTCCTACGCATGTGAAGAGGCAAAATGTCGCATGAATTCCGAGTTCAAGTCTCATGACCGTGTATCCAATCTAGACCACACATGACAATGACTCAGATCTGATGTAAAAACCATCAGATTTGCACATTCAGACAGACCAAAAAAAAAAAAAAAAAGAAGACATCTGTTTCATATTTAAGTCACTGCATGCTGGTAATGTGAACCTGGTGGCTGCATTTAGTAATGACAAGGAGTGCACTATGTATTGTAGTAGAAGGCATTATTTTCACCAACAATGTAATGCACACACATAGGGTCGGCCCTAGACTTTTTGCTCCTAAAATTTTGCATCATCTACATTTAAATTGGCGGCACGGTGGGTTAGTGGTCAGCACTTGACAAGTCTTAACAATTCATAGGAAATTGTAAGGTATTGTAGATAGATAGATAGATAGATAGATATAAAATAAACATCTGTATAACATACTGTAAGTACTACAGGATTTAGGCACAGAGAGGACATGCAAACTCCACGAACACAGACCCCAAGGCAGGAAGCAAACCCAGGAGGTGCAAGGTGACAGTGCTAACCACTAATCCTGGGAATAAATGCCATCAAATAAGATGGATGGAACTCGTGATGATTACAACATTTCTTTCATCACACAAAATTCAGGGAACATCAATATCCCAGCTGATCTAGTTATTGCCACAGGCTTCCTGACGGCTCTGCTTAGTCAAGGTTGTTTGCTTAGCACCATAGCCAAATCTCAACAACAATACAATAAAAATGTAATAAAAAAAAAACCTGGAATCTGATTAAAAAAAAAAGAACAATTTTAAGCTTATCTTCAAGCACTTATTTCTACAACAAATGCAAATTTATCTGGCAAAACAACAAAGTAATTTTAAGCGTAGAGCATGTGTCATCTTCCATATTATTCTCAGAAAGCACTTATCAGACCTCTGGAACGTTTGTATTTAAAAAAAATCTCCATTGTTAATACAAAAGTCCCATGCAGTTAAAATGGATAAAAACCATTGAAAAAAAAAAAGTCTTATTTGTAGGATCCTCCACTACTATTTATATCGCTTCCCTTACGGTAAGCGAGTGAGTAATAGACACAATTCAGAGTCATTTCAAGACATATTCACTTATCCTGTTCCTGCTTTTTGTTAGCTGTTTAAAAGATTATATGTTTCGAAAATTTTCACCATTTTGTAAAAAGCACCGATAAGCTGTCAATCACCGGAATGAAATTTAGGCAGGTGTTAAGAAGTCTTAGTCGAGCTGCGATAATTATTTTTTAAACCACGATTCATGTGTAAACATGCGCTCATTATTCGCAGATAACTACTCGGTCTCGTGATGACTAACGATGTTTAATAATACATCGTATGTCAGATGGTAGTCACACAGAGGCTTTGTTTTGATTGTAGCTTTGTAATTGTTTTACATTACCGGAAGCGTAATGGCACCAAATTTGGCATTTTTTAAATCGTCTTCTAGCGAAAGCATGGTAGGGTCGCCTTGGTTAGTGCACGATCCCAGACATTTATATCTCTTTGTTTTTCGTTGCGAAGGCCCGGATGCAGGTCACAGCTGGGCCACGCTGACCTTTTCCCTTGTTTTTGCAAAAGCATAACCTCAGATTTCAAGTGCAAGCGCCGGCACGTTAACAGAAACTGTGTCCACAGCAACAAAGGAAAAAAGAGCCACGTGCGTGTAAACAAAGCTTGTGGTGCGCCTGTTTTGTTTCCCTCCATCAGCCACTATCATCCAACCCTCCCCTGACAGGCTGCTCTTTCAAGGAAATTCTATGGAAGTTATGTGCTGTTGCTTATCTCTCACTCTTCTTTCTCACTCTCTCTATCATGCACTCACACACTCTCTCTCTCTCTCACACACACACACACACTGAGTGTGTCCTCCTCCTGGGTTCCATAGAAGCAAACGTATGTTTGAGACAAAGACAAGGGAAGCTGGGAAGAGAGATAACAGCAGGTCTCTGGCGTCACTCTCTCTATACATTTATGACGAGTGTTCAAGTCAAACCGGGACTTTTATAAGGGTTAAAACTACCTGTATTTCTCTATATAATTCCCAGTTACACTCAAGCACTCATCCCAGTGTTTCACTAGTGCTTGGATTCCATCAAGGTAGAACATTTTTGACGGAGCCATGCTGCTTCACCTGGCCTCCCAGGAACTCCTTTAACAGTTCGCACGGACAGATGCGTCTCGTCTGCAATTTGGCAACAAGTTGATAAGGACCAGGTGTTCCTCACACAAGAATAACTGCAGTAGGCTCTGAGCCACCACGGCCAGGGATCGTCATTCTCGAACGTACGGCCTTCTTCAAAATATTTGCATCATTCAAATGTTTTCCTGAGGCCAAGAGTCTCATCACCGTACTGTGCTTGAAGTCTTCTGTAAACGTCAGTGGGTTTTACACCTTAATTCATGAGAAATTTCACCTAAAGGGCTGGTTTGACTTGAATGTCCCTTGTACATAGAGTTATGTACACACTTAAATATGAGTCACTGTCTTATTTCTTCTCTGGAACATGACGGTCCACAATGTGAGACTCCCGTTTCTGCCCCTTTCCCACTTTAATCACACTTCACACTCTTCCCCTTTACAAAGTTACTTGCAATGCAGACCATGAATGCAGGGAGTTCTGGGAACTTGCAACTGCTGACGGCTCCGTCTGATTAGCTGGAAGCAGGAGTTGTAGCTTACATTCCTTCTGAAGAAGGTCACATTTCTGCACCATCTTCCTCCATCCCTCCCTCCCATTTCAGTCTTTCTTGACTTCTTAGTGACCTGCACAGCTGTATCCACTATCAAATCCCAAACATCAGAATTTCCTTGCTGTATTTCTCCAAATGAAATATTCACAACATTGTGCACACTTCCAAAGAAGTGGCCTCTCCTTTCCTGCACATGGTGATGTGATGAGGTAATGTGCGAAGCACTGCTAGATAATGTTGAAACAGGTCTGTAATGGAAAACAGGGTTGTTGTTATTATTAACTACAAAACTAAAAGTAAAACCAATCTATACAAATATATTCCTATAAACATAACCAATTACTTGAAATGTAGAAATATTGCAATGGAGATGGAATTTTTTCTCAGGGTCCATACAAATACTTATCAATGGAGCTCTTTTCAAATATAACATTTCAATTTGAAGGACAACACGATAAATAATAAAGGGGTATTAGGTGTGAATGGTGGGTTTGAGAGGGTAGCATTTGGTGCTTCTTTTGACTTTTTGAAGCAAAATACATTTAATGGCATAAAATATATGTGAATCTATCTAATATTTAAAGCTTGAGATGATCTTGGTATTTATTTCAATTTCTCATTTTGAAAAATAAATTAAGCGATATGATTCTTTCCTAGCGCTAGAGCATGGCCACGCATCTCCAGGGTCGGGGGTTTGGCCGGTTTCTCCCGAATTATTCTCTGGTCCAAAGACATGCAGATTAGGCTAATTGCTGTTTTCAAATTACCTGTAGTGTGTAAGTGAGTGTCTCAGTGTGTGTGTGTGTGTTTGGGTGCCCTGCAATGAATTGGCCCCCCATCCATGATGTTCGGTGCCATTGCCCTGGGTCCCCTAGGATAGGTTCTCCTGAACATGATAAGCAATACAGAGAATGAGTGAGAGAGTAAGAGTAATTTAACACCTTGGGCTTTCATCCTAGGGGTCATCATGTCAGATCATTTGATCTGAAAGATCTGGCACAGGTTTTACACTGCATGCCCTTCTGGTTGCAACTCTACCAATTTCTTACTGGACTTGGGACCGGCACTGTGTCAGGCCAGCTAAGATGGTGGAACAGACATATCCAAGGTCGTATCCTTATACAAATATGGCGGAAACAAACTACAATTCCAAATCATCTGAGTTTTAAACACACCTGCACCCAGGCACTTAAATAGAACGCGGCAACGGCGGGACTTCATGAAGTAAACACTCACGTGAGTTCCCGGACGTTACCAATCCGTGATTGCTTTATCATGTATGATTTTGATTCGTTGTTTTGGTTTCCGAGTTTCAGTGTATCATGGTTTGCTGAACGACAGACTCTTGGCCGTTTTTCTGACTACGATTTACCGGCATTTGGTTTTGATGTTTATTCAAGCTCAAAAAATCCTGTCTTTCTCACCTGCACTTACATCCACATCTACGTGACCCCTGACACACTGCATACAATGGCTGGGTTGAATAGGGCATAAAATTAAGGGTCTTGCCCAAGGACCAAACAGTGGTGACCCAATGGTGGCGGGGCTCGAACCCCCTACCTCCGATCAGCAATCCAAAGCCTCTGCTGCCTGAGCCACCACTGCCTCTTAATTTAACGCTATTTAATATGTTTAATATACTTACCTGTTTAATCGTTCCGGTGGGGGTTGGATGACAATACAGCTTTATTAAGACCAGTCAAGGCAGACAAAGCAAAAGGGCAAACCACTACTCAAAGATGTAATGTAGGCAAAGGGTCAGGGGATTAACAAACAGGCCAGACGAGACAGAGACAATGCCGACAGTGAAACAAAGCAGAGCCCAAAACCAGATAAACAATGCACATGAGAATAAAGCTCAATAAGTCATTGTATAATCCAGGACTTTTGCAAAGACCTGGATGCAGTGAGACTGGATGCAGGCGATTGTGAATGAACAAGTAATCAGAAATATGGTTGATATTGGGGATATCAATATGGGGATATGGTTCAAGCTGATTGTGAAAATTTTGGGAACCTCTGGGATGTAACGCTGAGCAGTCAAGACAGTGGGGGTGAAATTCCTTGATAAGCACGTGGAATAGAACATTCTAAGCTGGGATTCAGCATCTTGCCTCAGAACCATATCCCTTCCAGTTGATTAGGTTTTGCATCTTACCTCTCTGACATCTGGTGGAAAGGAAATGCTGTCACTGTAATTTGAGTTTATAGGTCACCTTTTATAGGTCACCTCATTGATGCACCAATGACTCTTTTGGATTAATTCCCTGCATTCTCAGGTTACAACCAATGTCCCTGGTTTAATGTAATACTCTGTGTCTAGGCTCATAAACAGGTGTGAGTCGTTCTGGAAAGTCATAACTTTGTCTTATGGCTTTTCCAAGTGCCTGTATCCTCACCTCTCTGAAACCATCTGAAGTGTTGGTGGTAATTTCATTCTGAGGCTGGTTACATTGAATCGTGCAGTTGAGTTGCCCAAGGTTCCACAAGGCAAGACAAATCGTTGTTATGCGAAAGATCCTTAAGGATCACCATATTTCTAGTTTGCACACCTCTAGACATAAGAGTGGTAGACGAAATTAACTGTCAAATGTCACCAGGGATATTAAGGAATGGACAAAATTTACCAGATTACCAGCTAAGACCCAAGAAAACCCCAGCTTTCCATGACTGACCTTTAGGCATGAGCCATGAACTGGGGTCCTCCATCAGACATGATGAAAAATAAGTTCTTCATTCTCAAAAGCAAAGAAGGAGAATCGTGACAAGAGATGTGCAAAACTAAAGGACGATAAAAAAATGATTGGTCAGGTTGAGTGAGGGTGGTATGTATTTAATGAATTCTGTTAGCAGGGAATTTAAAGAATTTGGAAAGGCATCAGTTTAGCAGCAGCTTCATCCAAGAACATACTCCTTTTTCCTATGATATATTTCAACTGTTACAAATAACTGATTCTCTAGAAGTCCTTACGGGATAGGTTTAGCAAATTGGATAAGTTCCTCTAAGGAGCAGGAGTAGTCCAAAATACTGTCAATGTCAGCTATGACAAACTCCTCTTACTTGTCTGAAAACATCATTCAAAAAGGACTGCTTGATGGAGGGAGAATTGATCATAGAATATGACATCACCATGTACTCATAACAGTTTTATTTTAGATTCTTGGGAAATCTCTAAAAAATATTTTATATAATATTTCTTCTTCTTGTGTGTTTTTCTGAAATCAAACAATTAAAGCCTATTTAATATATGAGGGCGTTCAGGTCAAAGCGGGACTTTCTCGTGAATGGTGTAAAAATGGAGTAAAACAGATTGACACTTAGAGAAGACTTTAAGCACAGAGACTCTTTGCCACAGTAAAACATTTGAATGTTGTAAACGTCTTAAAGAAGGCCGTACTTCCGTGAATGACGATCCCAGCAGAGATGGAAAATTTTCAATTCAATTCAGTTTATTTGTATAGTGCTTTTAACAATTGTCATTGCCGCAAAGCAGCTTTACACAATCAAAAGAAAATGATGGAAATTTGTATGAAATGTAAAAAATGTGTATGAATCAAAATAATTCGATTGTTCCTGATAAGGGTGACGAGAAAATCTAGTGATTTCCACATGTTTGGGCCAGTAAAGGAGTTCCTGGGAGGCCAGCATATCAGACATGAAGCAGGCAGTCTGATCATGGCTCCGAAGTACTGAGAAAACTTTCTACCTTGATGGTATCCAAGAACTAGTGAAACGCTGGGATAAGTGCATTAGTGCAGCAGGGGATTATATAGAGAAATAAAGGGAGTTTTCACGCTTATAACTATCTTCCGTTATCCTGCACAATCAAAAGTTCTGGTTTGGCTTGAAAACCCCTCGAAGGTTTCTTGTACTTAGATTTCAAACTTCCTTGAGAACCAGGTAGCTATGAAAGCAGATAAAAAAGCAAATGTGAATTACTTATCAACTTAATTTTTTTAATATGTTTATATTTATTGTAAAAGGTAACTTTTTGGAAAGTATGTGAAAACATTCCATTTGTAACTCAAACTCTACTTGGATTTACTGCATTAATAGAAATTTCGTCTGGCAACGAGCAAGCAAGCTTAAA
The DNA here is from genome assembly GCA_030014305.1 of Clarias laeviceps. Lineage (NCBI taxonomy): Eukaryota > Metazoa > Chordata > Actinopteri > Siluriformes > Clariidae > Clarias > Clarias laeviceps. Next base: position 5,943,111 of record JAQMYJ010000040.1, on the reverse strand, counting down.
ATAGAAAGATGTTAAATAATAATAAGAAGAAGATTAAAGATGAAAGGATTATATTATGTTACAAATAATTATGCAGTGCTGCACTTGCAGTGTTGGAATTAAAATCTACTACCTAGAAGCTTCACCTGCAGTTTTCAAGAAGCTTAAATGGAATTCCATTCCAAAGGCGGGAACGGCTTAGAATTAACGGCAGTAATAAGGTTACAAGGGTGCACACTTCACACACTGCATGCCTGCAAATAATCTTATCAGGTATATTATATAATGTGGCAACTGTGACTGTCACAAAGCGCCATATCCTGCACAGGACAGTTATTTTTATATATATATATATATATATATATATATATATATATATATATATAGGATAATATATTTATAAAAAT
>JAQMYJ010000040.1:5921102-5933206 GCA_030014305.1 Clarias laeviceps | reverse complement strand
GTGTATGAATCAAAATGGTCAGATAGTCCCTGGTGAGCAAGCCGAGGGTGACAGTGGCAAGGAAAAACTCCCTGAGAGTAAGTGGTTTTCTTATGGCCACAAAGCTGTTTAGTCCCAATCTTGTGAGTTCTCTTTACATTGTGCATGTGGAATTCTTACTTACCAATAAACATAACTCTGATTTCTACTGTCATTTTTTTCCCTCTGGAGGTGTCCTATAGTGTCTGGCACCAGGATATTGGCAGGTGATCCTTTGGGTGCTGTGGGTTTTGGGGTGGTGCATCAGATTTGCTTTTCTGGCACATCACCATGGGACCTCAATCAGACTGGGATCTGGGGAGGTTGGACGTTGGGCCAGTGGCTTTGGGCTTTTTGAATGACATGCTCCATGGGTGTTCTGATATCTTTCTATCATGGGTAGCACTGACATTTTCAACAATTTGTACTGCATTCACTTTTCTGTTGGATCGGACCGGACAGGTTGGCCTTTGTTCCCCATTGGCATGAGTGAGTCTTGCGTGCCTATGATCCTATTACCATTTAACTGGAATAAAATTTATAATCAATGTTAATGTGTTAATGTTATGTGCTGTTAACATTATGGCTGACCTGTGTACTTTTTGCGTTGCTACTTTGTATTGCTTTTTTTGACATTATATAGCTCTTTTTTTTTTCTTTTTTTTTTAAATGTGCTTTATATCAGCTATATACAGTAGCTGTATACATTAGAGATGACAAGACGTCCTCCTTGGTTCATATGGTCCTGTGTGGTGGTATCCAAGCAAGTTGTGGAGAATAGTACCCAGGATGGATAGGGGCAGCAGAGTGTTTAGGAACCTGACTGCTCAGGGAAAGAAAATATTGCACAGTCTGGCAGACTTGCTCCTGATGCTGCAGAACTTTGTCCTAGACGGGAGGGGGATGAGGAGTCAATCACAATGCTGGTGGTGATATAGAAACAGCACGTGTATTTCATGAAATACTCAAACCTTTCATACATTTTATACATTTTTATACAATTACAGAACATAAATTGTGACAAACACATTGTACATGCAAATGTATTATTCTGATATGAGCAAAAAAAAGATTCCTTTTCACATAAAATCAGTCTCTTATCACCTCCCCCCATTCCACACATGCAGTACACACATACACACACAAGCACACAAAGGGGTACAATGCCAAGGCCTTGGCACCACCACATATGCATACATATCTAATTAAGCCTACCACATGAGATTTAAGAACCAGTGACTTTTTCCGCCTTTCAACCTGTGCCAAATGTGTGGAGTGGCAGCAGCCTTGTGGCGTAGCTCACAGCCTTTGGCCTGCTTCCACTCTCTGATCTTCTAGACCACCGTAGTTTGGAGATCAGTCCATGGAGTGGCTTCTTGCTTTTTTTTTTTTGACGACAGAATGAGAATGAAAGTGATGGAGCGTGTAGCTAGACAAACACCGGACTAAACTGTGTGCTACTTACACACACACACACACACACACACACACACACACACACACACACACACACACACACACCCTCCCCTGCCTCTCCCTGGAGCTTCATTTGGTAGTTAAAGTGTGCAGTTATTCTGCACAGCTTGGTGTCTCTTGCAAAAAGCGACCTGCTGTTCAAGAATTATAGAAAGCATTAAGAAACTAACACTTATCATTCTCCTGACAATATGGCGTATATAAAGATGCCTCTTACTACTTTTATTTCATTTCTTTAAATGCTATACGATTTCAAATTGTTTGGAATGCAATAGTTAACCGTTTAGAAGATTTTAATATCTTTTTTCCCTTTATGTGATGCAAGCCCTTGAAATCATTCCCTGTTAAAACACAATTACCTTCACAACACACACACACACACACACAAACAACAAACAAAACACAAACAAACATGTTCCTATGGTTTTACATGTCAACCTTGCTTTCATAATCTGCAATTTATGTTTCTAGGAATGGTGTGTGGTTTTTGCATGTGTGAAAGTGACATGATCTACGTGTGCAATATGTGCAGTAGGAATCTTACAAATGCACAGACTCAGCTATACGTGCTGAAAGTCTGCGGTCTGTGGCTTCATATGTGTTTGTGTATATATCTGGGTAAGATGTTGCTCTTAAAGACACATTATGAACAGAAAATCTCAAACACCCAAACATAGACATGCAGACTTGAGACGAAGGCTTGACCGAATCAGTAGCCTGGACAACAGAGTAGATATTGGGTCCAAGTTTGGGCTTTTATTTATAATAGCTTGATGAGCCAGGGAAAGATAAAAATAGCTACTTAAATGTTTTCATTTGGTGTGTATGATTGAATGTAGCACATCCTGAGAATTCTGTCTATACTATATACCGGGGGGGGGGGGGGGGGGGCGTTGGGGCTGGGAGGCTGTTATTAATTTTAGCATCTGGAACGTGCTGTTACGTGTAACACTGAGGAAACTGTGTGAAATAAAGTGCAGCACACAGCGAGCATACGCTATATGGCTTCTACATACAAAGTCCAAAGTAAGTGGGCACTTGACCATGTTGCTCTTCCCCAAACTGTTCCCTCAATATTAGAAGCACACAATTGCATAGAATGACTTTATATGCCGTAACATTGAGATTTCCCTTTACTAGAACTAAAAGACCCTGTGTACAATGCAAGCTCCGTGAAGACATGGTCTGCCAAAGTTGGCGTAAAAGAACTTCAGCATCCTGAACAGAGCCCTAAACATGACTCCACTGACCGTTTCTGGGATGAACTGGAATGCAGACTGTACCCCAGACCTCCTCACCCGGCTAACGCTGAATTGGCAAATCATCAAATGTACCAAATGTGTGTAGTGGCAGCAGCCTTGTGGCATAGCTTGCGGCTTTTGGCCTGTTTCCACTCTCTGATCTTCTAGACCACCATAGTTTGAAGATCAATCTTGGCAGAGGCTTCTTGCTCTTTCATTTGAGAACAGAAGGAAAATGTTTTTGAAATACCATGCAGAATGTAAAAGTTACATATAGCTAGTGGAAGATATTTGATGTGAACATTATCTGTAGCTCTTGAACTGTATAATTTTTATGCACTGTATTGCTGCCACATGATTGGCTGATTAGATAACTGCATGAATGAGCGGGTATAGACGTATATTCAGACATTTTAACTTTAAATTATTTCAAGCTTACAACTGTCTTCATCAATGGCTCTAGAATTACATGAAAGAAATAAGCAAAATATTGATCTTAAAGTCAATCTAATAAAAAGAAATTAATAGTTTGACAGCAAAATGGGATATCTTCACTTTTTGGCCAGTTTTATGTTAGAAGTATTACAATTTAATAGAAAATGATTTGTGTTTAGGTTGTATATATTTAGGTTGTATCAGTACGAATTTTGGATGATTTTGCAAAACGCTATAAGTCCATGTGCTTTGTCCCAATGGATAAATCAGCCAGCAGTTGTATTTGTGGCCATGTAAATATGCAATTTGGTGTAAATAATAGTATTTTGAGTTTTGTTGCACATAAAACGTTTTTAAATACAAAGTTTACTGACGATCATGAGAAACCTTAAAAGCAATACAGCATCATCGGTCTTCTTCTCTACTAGTTTCAGTTTCATTTAAATTTTTGAAGTGAAGGGATGCGCTGTATAACATTCATAACCAGATGAAACAAACACAACAGCTTCTCACACACAACACATGTATCGCTTGTCTGTTCTATGTAAAGTAACCAAGTATCGAATACTAGTTATAGTCCAAAGCTTCTAAAAAAAACTAATATATAGCGTTTTTCTTTTAGGCAAACGTGTTCCTGTGAAAAATAATTCGGCAAGATGAGTAATGCGAAAATGGCCTTTATCTCATTTTGCCAACAAACTCTTCAAATATTAGTTGAATTTGTCTATATTCAACATACTCTTATTTGATAAGATATACATACTTTTTTTTCAGTGCAACTTTTATGGCTCTTTGTTGAGATTGCAAAATCAAAGCACTAACAATTAACATATTTAGATTTTTTTTACCACATTTATCTCTGTGAACTGAATTATCAAATTAGCTCCCCATCCCCCTATACACTGTTGCATTACATTTGCTATCATTTTAAATTCACATTTCTGAACATAACCTGTTGAAATGCACTTTTACTCATTTTTCACACATTATAATATGGAAAAACATCCATTAAGGTCTGTAAGGGCAGAATATTAAACCTCGATCATAATTAATCTGCCTAAAATGATATTTTGAACAGACGAAAGTAAAGTTTCTTAAAACCTTAAAATAAATAGGTGCTCCAAATAGCAATCGATATAACTGGATCCAGTAAGTCAAATAGGGTTAATTAGTCAAAAATCTTTAGAGAGCTTTGATATTTTGAAGGAATACATACAATCAGCAAATGATAGCTTTGCACTGAGAATAAGAGCATATTTTCTAAGGAAGGGGAATGACTAAGACTGCTAACACAGGTGTTCTCCATCTTTGAGGTATGTCCACAGTCTGAGCTGTCTGCTTTGCTCATCTTCAAACAACCATGTAAAGGAACTCTGCTGCTGAGATGTAAATTATCAATTAGCATCACATACTGCAGAGGCCATTGTCCATGTCCTTGCAGTGAGTCCAAGAGAGAGCCAATGCTCGAATTAACATGCCGGTCCCTTTGCTGTCTGATTCGTTGTCAGAGTACGAGTTGGTGCCATCTGCACTCCTGCGAGATCAAAGCTCTGTGGTCATGAATTAAACATGGCTGGGGTCTGGAAGCATGTAGGATGGAATTAAGTGATTCAGATGAGGCATCGGTTCACAAAATGTGTCCCACAATGGACCTGGAATTTGTTGCTGTTGGGGGACAATTAGGCTTTGCTGTGTGACTTTCTGGGAAATCTGCTGTAAGTGTCAAATGAAGACAAATAGGTCAACAGGGTGTGGGATACACGGATCTAACCCTAGACCAGCAATTCTGAGCTCTGTCATGTTCTCACACTAAACTGATCATATCTGATTCTAAGTAACTGTATGTGTATAGCATAGAAATAAGAATGAACAGATAATGTGTTCTAAACAGATACAAATACAGATGAACAGATATGTACTATTGCTATGATTTTTTTTCCCACAAGTAAGGTTCACATGGCATATAAGAAAAGTGCATTGGGACTGGGATCATGGTGACAAAAGCTCTGGCTGTAAATGGGCATTCAGATGTGAAGCTCACAGGACAAAAGTTGTGACCAGCATCCTTAGTAACTGAATAGTGAGGCCTGCCATGATTTATATTAGTATACTTGTTTGTTATTTGAGGGAATACACCCATCATTATTATATTATACAAATATAGGGGTGGAAGAAGTGCACAAACACAAAATACTAAAAGTACTAAAAAGTAAAAGTACAAGTACTTATGTAAAAATGTACTCCACTATACATAGACCTTATGCCAGTCAAGTTACAGCACGCTTGGAGCACACAGGGTCAAGGGCCTTACACAAGGGCCGAGCAACCGCAGCTTGGCATAGTTGGGGCTTGAACTGCCAACCGTCCAATCAGTAACTCGAAGCCTTAGCCTTCTGAACTACTACTGCCGCTACTACTTCCTTTACAAAGGTTTTGAGTGCAAAGTACACTGATTTTTCTGTATATCTATCTAGGCAGCATGGTGGCTCAGTGGTTAGCACTGTCGCCTTGCACCTCCAGGGTAAGGGTTCGATTCCCGTCTCAGGTTCTGTGTGCATGCTGGGTTTCCTCCAGGTACTCCAGTTTCCTCCCACAATCCAAAAACATGCAGATTAGGCTAACTGGAAGCCCCAAATTGCTTGTAGTGTGTGTGTGTGTGTGCACTGTGATGGATTAGCACCTCATCCAGGGTGTACGGTAGCCTAGAGATGATAAGTGAGCGAGCGTTTATCTCTTCAACATGGAGTTGATGATGACGATAACATGAATGTACAATTATAGTAGAGATTGATAGCAATAAGATTTGACATTTGTTAAACGAATGGCAAGCAAACCAGTCACCCCAGTCACAAACTATTCAAACTACTTCCGTCAGGCAGGAGGTACGGCGGTATCCGGTCCCGAACCAGCAGGCTGAGGGACAGCTTCTTCCATCAGGCCATCAGACTGCTGAACACTGACCAATAAGTCTTCATAGACACTACACTTTCATTGTCACTTTATAGTCACTAAGACACTTTATGCACTCCATACTCCATAATTGCCTTTTGCACAACATTCATTGCGGACATTCTTTATACATTCATATATAAGTAGACACACTCTCACAAACGTGTGTGTATGTGTATATACATGTATGCATATGTGTGTATGTGGATATGTGGATATATGTATGAATATAAATGTGTATATATGTATATTGTATATGTATACTTCACACTCATTTGTATTCATTTATTTTTTTAAATACTTGCACAACATTAATACTACTGTACTTATTCATATGCATATTTATTTACATGCATATTTATTCTTATAATTGTACACCACTATTGCTTGGGTAGCTTGCACACAAGAATTTCACTCACATGTACTGTACCAGTGTACCAGTAACGTAATGTGACAATAAAAGTGATTTGATTTGATTTGAGCGGCATTGTTTGACTCTTTCATTACATTGCTTGTTAAGCTAGCTACTTGCTACCATTGCTATCATGTATAATGCGAGTCGTCTACACAATTAAACATGGGCGTACTGCAAGCATACAGAACACAATATGATTAAAGCATGTGACAAACTTTATTATTATAGGTTTGTTATTGGCATGACATGTAAGAACTCTCAATTTATTTGCTCATCGAGTTAACTAGTGAACTCAATCGCTTCTAATCTTATCTTGACATGTGCACCCGTTCAAGATGCTTGATAACGCAACCAGAAAAATCTGCAGCCCAGAGATCGAGTTGGCAGAAACTGTTGTCCAGTCATAATGACCTGCCAATCATTTTTGTAAACGTGGACTGCTTGGACTGGTGGGATTGCTTTGTTTCTGCCCTTCTGTCCACGTGGGGTGTATCTCAGTCATGATTTGTTGTGGGTAACAATGTAATCGCTTATGTCTAGATTACTTGTAGAAAATCAATACGCTTTTGTGTGATCGTCCGCTGAAAAGTTTAAATGTCAAATATAAATTATATAAATATAACATATAAATATAACATAATAGTAAATTAGAAAAGTAAAAGTACAAGCTTTTCATGAAAAAAACATCAAGAGTAGAAGTAAAAAGTATCACATAGGAAAAATACTTAAGTAAAGTACAGATACATAAAAAAAACTTAAATACTGTATTTGTATTCCGTGGTATTTGTACCATTGTACAAATATTCCTGGCAGGTGCAAACAAAAAATATTAACTACATGAACCATTTTTTTTTTTTTGTCGTCTAGTCCTGTACACATCTTTGCTGGGGACAAATTTTGAACTTGAGTAATGTTGCTGAGGTTTAAGTAGTGACTTTGCTAGTTTTGTTTTGAGGTCACACCTAATTTGAATATGAATACAGACCTAACTATCTGGATTAGCAAGGATTCTGTGTTTACATTATGCTTTCGGTTTGCATTGTTGCCTTCCAAGTGTGACTGAGCAGTAAGTTAGTTCATGTAAAATAGATTAAAAGAACACCAGCACCTACAGTACACACCACACACACACTCCCAAGCACAACAACAAACAACAAGTGCAGTTCTGTCCTTGATGCAATTTCCTGGAAACAGGATGCTTGTTAGATGTCTCTTGTACTGATGAGATCCCAAGTGCCTCCTCGGAGAACTCCCTTAGGGTCTTAGATGAGAACAGAGAGCTTTGCTAATCACGCAATCCAGGTCTTATAGGTTTAATCCATGCTTAAAGCACGGAGCACGGCGGGTTGATTAAGCTCTCATACTCTGTTCTACATGTATCTCAAAGTCTAAGAAATTATTTTTTTATCTTAAAGTTCCACCGACAGGAAAACTCGTTCTTGCAAATGGTCGTAATAATACAGTTGAAAAGACCTTTAGGCTGAAACCGACTAGACGATGCGACTAGACCCTGAACCACATGAAAACCTGAAACCTTGTACTGTATCTGCTCATCTTCCCCTTGAGCCGTAGTGAAACTTTAATTAGTAAAGCTGTTTCTGTGAGCATGTAATAGAGAACACCAGCATCACCTGGACCAGACTGGGCCTGCTTATAACTTTACTGATCAACTCTGACCATTTATTTTGTTTTAAACCATCCATAATGTTAGAATGATAATGCACTTACACCTTAAGAAGAATAAACATTTATCTGTATTGTCAAGCTCAAAAATATATATACAGTATGGCACATGTATATGGCAAACTATGACATTGGCATAATTTATATAAGTAGGGGTAAAAGAGGACAAGGTGCACTGCTATAGCAATTTGATAAAGATGACAAAATGTTATTTATTAAAGACTGACACTATACATCTTTATCGGATTGTATTTATGTTTAAGGTTACTTATAGAACAAGTGAATACCAGTTATTAACTACTGTTTTCAAGCTCTGGCTTACTGATCAGAAGGTCAATGGTTCAAGCCCCAGCATCTCCAAGCTGCCACTGTCAAGCCCTTAAGCAAGGCACTTAACCCTATCTGCTTGGGGCTGTATCATGGCTGATCCTGAACTCTGACCCCAACCTAATCCCTAACAAGCTGGGAAACATGCGAAAGAAAGAATTTTATGTACATGTGACAAATAAAGGATGCTGCTATTCTTAAAACTGCTATAAATGGAGTCCTCTGTCTTGACTTGACCAAAATCGGACAAGAGAAGATTGGAAAAACTATGCCTGGTCTGATGAGTCTTGGTTTCCTTTGCCACATTGTGGAACATTTGCAACATGTGCCCATATGATCATGTGGCGATATTATGATGGAACAATACAGCCGTTGCTAACTAGTCTTAATTCACTTAAAGTGCACGAAATAGGATGATGCATTATTTTCACCAACATGTACAGTAATCCACTTAGGAAGGATGAGGGACAGCCTGGACTGTTTTGGAGATCTATGTTGAGATAGACAACAATAAAATTTAGCGCCATCTGGGTTGAAATGCGAATAGGAAGGATGTATATAAGAAAGGATCCAAAGCAGGGAGATCCTGGTTATTGTTAACAGGGCATGAATAAATCCTGTACAAATGGTCCATGATCAAAAAAATGTAGCAAGGCTTACGAATGCATGAGAGACAAAGGGATGTACAACAAAGTACAAAGTAACTGTAGCTGTACTAGGTAAAATCCAATCGCATGGTAGGACCTCAATGCAGTTACCTATACAAACATGGTCAAGATGGTCTGCTAAAGTTCAAACCAAACATCATAATGGAGTAGGCGATTTAAGTATTTTTGAACACGGTATGGTTCATGGTGCCAGACGATCTGATTTAAGTATTTCAGAAACTGCTCATCTACTGGGATATTCCTGCACAACCATCTCTCGGGTTTACAGAGAATGGCCTGTTGATGCCAGAGCTCAGAGGAGAGTGGCCAGACTGGTTGACAGACAAAAATAACATCTTGTTACAACCAAGGTATGCTGACAAACATCTGTGAATAGACAACACGTCAAACCTCGAAGCGGATTAACTACAGCAGCAAAAGATTACACCGGTAACCCTCCTTCCAGGAAACCAGAAATTGTACAGTATAATAGAAGATTGGAAGAAAAGTTGCCTGGACTGATTAGTTTTGATTTCTGCTGCAATGTTTCGAAGGGGAAGTGAGAATTAGGCATACGCAACCATCCTGCCTTTTATCTACGGTTCAGGCTGGTGGTGTAATGGCGTGGGGGATATTTCCTTGGAACACTTTGGGACATCTTAGCATTAACTGAACACTGTTTAAATGCCACATCCTATTGTTGCTTATTCCTGCGATGTTCACGCATTTATGACATAGGATAACACATTATGTTGTAAAGATAAACTCATCTCAAACTGATTTCTTGAACATGTCAGTGTCAGAGTTCACTGGCCTCCACAGTCACCAGATCTTAATTGGCGTAATGGAAGATTCACATCATGGACAAATCAGCATCATCAAGACGTATATGACTAAAGAATGTTTCCAGTACCAAGTTGAGTCTATGTCATAAAGGCAATTCTGGAGGTGAAAGAGGTCCAACCGTGTACTAGCATGGTGTACTCATGAAGTGGTCAGTGAGTGTATTTTGGTTACTCTGGAAAAAACTTAAACCAGTGGAAAAAACTTACCAAACCAGAGGAAAGGACACATTATGCCATAGCTCACTGTAGTTCTGTAGGTTGACCAACTCCTTTGAGTATGATGTTGTCTACATTGCATTTTCTTCTTACTGTTTCTTTTTATTAGCACCTGATTACCTGATAGAGTATTATTATTATTATTATTATTATTATTATTATTATTATTAACAGTTCTCCTATGAAGATCAAACAAACATATATGGAAAATATAGTTGGGAGAAAATGCGGGGGACATTCAGGTATCAAAAGGCTAACGTGCAATAATGATGACAATCAAGTAATGTCGTAATATGGCCAGTAGTCATTCAAGAGAAAAACAAATCAGATGTGCTCCGCATGATTAGATGGCATCACTTTATCACTTGGATACACTGATTATGGCAATAACAAATCTAAATAAATGCTTGCCTATGTGTTCTGCTTGACAGAATAGATATATTTACAGTACAAGGAATCATATGAGTGTGATTATTCACACAGATTACAATTCCACAGTGTACTCAAATAATTATGATTATGTAAAGATTTGAGTCAGGACTGGTGTAAGTGGACTGATATAAGCTCACAAGCAGCTTTTGTCCTCTTTGTTTCATGCCATTGTCCCTATTTCTTTCTCCCAGGGCAGGAGTCACTCTAGGTCAAACCCCGCCACTCTCAACATGTCAGACTCTCAACATGTCTGAGACTCTGTCTGTGTACCCTGTCTTGTTTACTTAACACACTCAAACTCTTTTTTTTCTCTGGAAAGTCCAAATAGATGGAATAGATGTGACACTTCACACAGAGAATGGCAAGACCCAGCTTGTCATCAGTGCAGGATGATGCTCCTCTCGTGCGAAAGCAAAGACAACACGGTGTTGCTTATGTTGCGCATCACGTCCACTGGGACGTTGGTCTTCCATACACATACAGTAGACACACACACTGGCTGTGTTTTCAAAGCAGCATGGAGCGGTCTCTCACTTGGCTCACGTTCGGTCACCATAATCACGCGTCTGCTTTCTGCCTGGCTCTGTCTACACAGCTGGATCCGGTGCTGCCAGAATACAGCTGTAGACACAAACACAACACAGCTGCCACACACTTCTGCAGTATGAAGTAACACATCGATGAGTAATGAAGCAGCTCTGTGCAATATGCCCAGTTTCCAGGTATGCTTGCATCAGCCAGATGTATGGAATCCAACCGATTTAATCTTAATTCAAAACTTGCTTTATTGGCATCTTTGCTTTTTATTACAGTCTGGTTGAAGTAATTATATTTTATCTGTATTACATTGCAAGGTGGGTGCTGTAAATAATCAATGATGCAGAGATACGGTTATCATGTACTGTATGTCCCTCTTATACCAATATGATGTGCCTTTGTATCTTAATGAAATTGCTTTTAGGCCAATTTCTGAGACATTCAACAAGACCAAAGGCAAAAATACCAAAGAGAACAATACAAAAGGCAAACATGACTGTCTCAAGCTTACTGCTTTTTGGCAAGACTTGTCAATGAATAAATATATGATACTCAATCCACAGCTATTTTCTAGGGGCTTTCAAGTCAAACCGGGACTTTTGATTGTGAAGAGTACTTTAGTATAAGTGTAAAAACTCCCTTTATTTCTCTATATAATCCCCTGCTACACTAATGTACGTATCCCATTGTTTCACTAGTGCTTGGATACCATCAAGTTAGAAGGTTTTTTCATTACACCCAAGCCATGATCAGAAAGCCTGCTTCATGTCTGGAACACTGGCCTCCCAGGAACTCCTTTAATGGCCCAAACATGTGGAACTGGCTTGGAGTGAGGTCAGGACTGTCTGGAAGACGTGGCCATAACTCCCAGCCGAGTTCCTGT
>JAQMYJ010000040.1:5864726-5882545 GCA_030014305.1 Clarias laeviceps | reverse complement strand
CCATATTGGCACCTTGTCCAGGGTGTACCATGCCTCGTGCCCTAAATCTCCTGTGATAGGCTCCAGGCCCTGGCAACCTTGTAGCGTAAGGCGCGAGGTGGGGTACACCCTGCACCAGGTGCCAATATGGGCAATTCACACACTATGGACAATTTAGCAATGCCAATTAGCATAATATGCATGTCTTTGGACTGTGGGAGGAAACCGGAGAACCTGGGGGAAACCCACCAAGCACAGGGAGAACATACAAACTCCATGCACACAGAGGCAGGAATCAAACCTGGCTTGGAATCGAACCCGGACCCTGGAGATGCTAGGTGACAGTGCTAACCACTAACCCACCGTGCCGCCACCTGCCAGAATTAAAAGTTCTAAATTAAATCTAAAATTGTGCATTGCAAAATATCTAAAAATAAATCTACTAAATGAAAACAAATGATTACAAATAATAATTGTAAATTAATTTCCATCAGTTAGTAAATCAAGAAAAACTAAAACTATGCATTAAAATTGCTTAATAATTTTTTTTGTCATTTCTATGTAATAAAATTTAACACATGAACACATGTTTTGCCTAAAGCAAGCTAACTAAAAGCAATAAAACACAATTATGCTAATTTGTTTATATTTTAATAATGTTCACGTTTGAATTGAGTAAATTCTAAATCAACAAAAAAATTATTTTGTTTTTAGTGACAAAAACTTCAATGGTTCTGAGTTACTGTAAAATCTCATTTTCTCATTTTTGCACTTTAACCAAATCTCCTAATTTCCTCCTAATTTTCCAAAAACCTAATTTCAATTCAGGACCTCAGATGGATCAAAAGCAAATGCTCCGTTTGCATGTACTGTATGTTGACAGTAATAATAAAAACCTTAAAGTTCATCCATTCCGAACCCAATCCACTGATCCAAAGTTCAATGTGCAAAGCAGACCAGAAGCAATTTGCACTGAGATCTGGTCAAGTTGGATGAGCAGGAAAGCTTGATGCGGTCCAGACAATTGATCTGTAGACCACCTGGTGCTCTGGGGTTTACTTTAAGGGAACTCTGGTACTATGATGTTCCTTCTTGTTTTATGGTTGACCATTTAAGGGGAAAAGGATGTTTGTTGTCTGCAAAGAAGACAGAATTTCTTCTAGATTGATGGACGGGAAAAGCCTCAAAACCTCAGAGAAACCCTGAATTATTCATGTATTCATGTAAGCTGCCTCAATAAACATGCTTCACCTGAAGTATTGACATGTTTCAGGCAAAAGTAATGAACATAATCTCCCATTTTGCAAAAATTGTCCACACAGGAGAAATTAAATCTAAATTTACTCAGTCAGCAGTCAGTCTGCAGTTTCGGAAGGAATTAGCCCACGCCGAAACAAATCAGCTACGATAATGACCTTTCCAAAAAGCTCATAATCGATCCTGGGTACAGATACGAGCCCAAGTGGTTTTAAGTTTATCTTGGGGAAAAAAAAAACCTGATGCATGCCTACTATGCTAACAGCCATCATAACTCGAGCAGTTCATTTATTGCATTTTGAAATACCGTACTGTACAATAAATCTTTTTCTCCCTTCTTCCTAACAGGGGCTATTTGCTATTTCCTATTACTTGATTATAATGGATGGACACGCGCTCACGTTCGCTCCCACACACTCCTACTCATGCACACGTGGTTCACATGACTTGGAATTGAGTACACGGGGACGTCCAGTGGAGAATGGCACATTGATGAGAGCAGCGTGAATGCCCGCAGGCCTGAGTCCCATTCACAAAGACATAACAACGCACAAGGACGCATCATCCGTGAGCTAAAACGTCACATGTACAAGCTTTGAGATCCTGAAGCCAACACACAATGTCCTGATTCTGAGGGGTGAGTCTTCCTGTGTGTATTAGGATTGTAACTGTATAGCAATACATTCGTCAGCAAAAAAAAAAGGGGTTTAAGCAGCAAAAACAAATATATACATGTGGGACAGTATTCTAGTTTCTGTATTCAATCGACATGAATGAATTGACAAATAAGAAGTTCACAAGACAAAACAAAGACCACATTCATTAATCCAAACATGCAGAGTTATATCATTCACATACAGCTTTCATTCATGCTTAATGACCACTTTGTCTGGGTTGCTGTTAGTTTGTCAGCCTACAAATTAATTTAGATTTCCAACTTTTATATTATATTTAGAATATAACCAACTGCGATGAATATGATTTATATATAAAAAAATAAAAAAAATAAAAAAAAAACAGTCCCACTCCACCATATCTGGAGGCATGGTGGTTAAGGTTAATATTTAATATGATTTTTTTTTAAATCCACTTGATAACATATTCATGTTGGGTTTTGGTCAGAATAAATATGAAGAGTTTAGCTGTAAAACTCGATAAACACCTTTTTCAGACTTTTACTCATTTTCGATAATTATTATTCTTGGACAAACGATTCTTGAAAGTTGTTGTATAATCTTATTTTAGAAGCTTTAAACTTATAGCATAGCTTTTACATACAGTAGCTGCAAAAGATGCAAAGATATTTCCTGTACAACACAGGAGGTTTAAATGTGTTAAATGTTTTTTGGAGAATGTTGAAGGCAAGAAAATAAGCTCTTTTCCCAAAATGGCAGTCACTCCAGCAGTAGTAAAAGACAGGTACGCATCACTTAACGTCTGCGATACATTATGTGAAAAAGTACTTTATGTGACTTGGAGGTTGTTTGAACGACATGTTATATACAACTATGTGCATAAATATGAGATACAGTAGTGTAAGAAGTGAAACTAAAATTAGAAGAGGGGCAGGTTGATGATGATGCTGTAAATTGAAGTTTCTGTATTGTGTAGAATGTTTCAACGATAAGTGTAATTAAAACTATTTTGTGTGCAACAGAAATCAGCACTTTTGTTCTTGTTCAAATTAGCTGCTTTCTGTTTGACTTACTACAAAATCACAATTTTTTTATTTATTTGGTTTAAATAAAATTCAACCAAGATATTGTTGAGACTAAAGTGCATACTAAAATTTCCACAAACACAACTACAGGGTGATTTATGCATTGTGCCACAACTGCAGGATGTGAGGTATAGCATTTTGAAATTTTTTTTAATTATACTTACAGTATATAACCCAACCACTTGTGACACAATATTTTGATAACGCTCTTGCGACTCAAAAAAAAGATGCCCAAAATATTTTATATCAGTTTGCAATACATGTTTGGTTCATTTATAAAAAAAATAAAAAATAAAAAAAAATTCTGAAAACTGCAAAAATAACTATTTATATACAGAAACAGATTTTGTCATTGCGTTACACCCTAAATATGTATGCAAGCGATAAACCATGCTTCCTTGGTTCTGTAATTGCGCTGTTCCATTCCGATCCCAATCCACTGATCCATTTAAAATTCAATACTCCGAATTTAAAATTCTCCATTTAGGACAGGAAACAGACGCCATTACGGCACGGCCTCGCTCAAGCTCAGCACAATCCATATGCCAGATGAGATGAAATTCAATGAGTAACATCCAGTCCAAATGGATGGATTTTGTTCCATATGTAAATTCTTAGTAACTAATTTTCTTCCAAAACAAATGACCTATTTAGACGATGTTACAAGTTCATTATGAAGCCGACAATTTTAAGTCTAATCCTAACAATGCTGCTGACAGAAACAGAATAGGGAAATCTCTTCCCCCTTGCTTAAACACACACCCACAAACTCATTATTTTCCAGGAAATAGATCGAGAGAAATGCATATATGAGAAGCTGGTGCTCGGTACTTGAACCTGCCACTCATGTTTAGGATTAGCATCCGCTTAATTAGCATGCACCCACACATGAACATGCACACAAATTCAGCCGTTGTGATATCTTAGATAGCAATAAATCAACAAATATTGGTTAATCGTACACAAATAATTTATCCCAGAAAATCAGTTCAAACTTAGTAATTAATCAATTTCATTAAAGTTGTGTACACATATCAGAGGATTATAGGCTTGTAAATAAAGTGAATATTTCAGCATATTTTCATGCTTTTGTAGATTGATTGTGAAATGAGGAGATTAGGTTTTTAAAGAAGTATACAAAATATTTTCTTGGGTTTTGATAAATATCTGCAGGAAAGCAAGTGACAGATTCACTGAAGCAATGGAAGAATGAACTCAAGAAATAAGCATAATGGAAGAAAATTCATCTAAAAAAACTATTACAGGCATATTAAATGTACTAATTCCAGCAGTGATTGTTTTCTACTCAATCACTCAATCATCATCTATACCGCTTTATCCTGTATACTGTACAGGGTCACGGGGGGCCTGGAGCCTATCCCAGGAGACTTAGGGCACGAGGAGGGGGACACCCTGGATGGGGTGCCAATTCATCCCAGGGCACACACATACACACACTACAGTAAATTTGGGAACACTACTTAACCTAATATGCATGTCTTTGGACTGTGGGAGGAAACTGTAGTACCCGGAGGAAACCCACCAAGTACGGGGAGAACATGCAAATTCCATGCACACAGACCCCGAGGTGAGAATTAAACCCAGAGCCTGGAGGTGCAAGGTGACAGTGCTAATGAGCCACCATGCCGCTTATTGTTTCCCAAAGTTCATTTAATTGTTTTCATTAAATTAATTTCTTGGATAATTTCACAAGAGAAAAAAAAACACTTCTTACAAAGTATAGTTTGTTTTGATATACTCAGAATTTTTATTTTAAATAATCCAATGTACTGTTTGTCAGCTGCTCTAGCATAATGTATAGCACAATATAAAAATTTATATAGTTCAGATTATTGTTTCAAAATATGAGGGATTTAAAAAAACACATGTGTTGAAAGGACGCTTCACAGAAGTTCTGGGATGAGCATAAGACTGGCTTTATTGATATATAGCTGCAGTTCTTAGGAATTAAAATATTACTACAAACAGTACTTTCAAATCAGAAATATAATTTTTGTGTTGTTCAGTGTTTAAACTCAGTGTGTAGATATGAGATGCTTTTTTGTCTCTTTCACAGGTGGAAAGAGTGGTTTTTATTAGAGTTATAACCTGGTGGTTGTGGGGCAGTGGTGGTTTGGCTGTTGAGGCGATGGTTTGCTGGTTGGAGGGTCATGGGTTAGAGCCCCACCACTGCCGGGTCACCCTGTTGGGTCCTTTGACAAGACCCTTAACCCTACTCCCTATACAAGCCCTGATGGAAATGCCTTGCTGCCTGAACACTCTTTGCCCATATTGCCATAAGTTATGCTTATGATATTGTCAGTGATTTCATTAATGCTTTATTGATTGTATTTTTTTAAAGTAATTTTTTTAGTTTTTGTATGTGTTAGCAGATGAAACCATAGTTGCAGATGTCATATCATATATCATCAAACAGGCCTCTTTGAGAGACAGAGAGAGAGACAGAGAGGGTCAGACCACCTTCTCTGACCCATTATCTCCTCCGGTCAATCCATCTGTAAATGAAGCCACTTCTCCACCATCATAGCTGTAGCACTTAGGCTCCACATTCTTCCTAGTTAATGTGATCAGTTAAGTGATCTATGACCCTAAGCATCCACTCCATCCCTATTATAGACCTCAGCTCCTTTTCACACTCTGTTCTTTGATCTCGAGCCATGGGTGGCAACAGCACAATATGCTGCCCGGCCTCTTTAAGACACTCTTTATGAAGCCTTTTAAAAAGATTTTTACTCTGAAAAAAAGGAAAGAAAAAGAATGGCATTCAAACAAGAAATGGCTGGGAAACTATATATGAAGTACAGCTAGCCACCTTAACCATAAAACATATACAACTAGATCACATTACTAAAAAGTCAAACAGCTGTGATGATAAACCCGGAGTGGATGAGAGTTTATGAATGCCGTCATTCCAATTTCCACTACGATGGAGAAGAAAAGGAGACAGTAACCTCTTGTAATTAATACAGTGCCCTTAATGACCCGAGTGAACCCAAAAGTACACAAGTGAAACTTTTCAACAGGGAACCTCCTGCTTATTCACCCTCACACACTGTTGAGTATTGAAAGCCATTGGCCGTGAAACAGGATTGGGGGAGTGTAGTGGCGGGAATTCAGAGAGATTGAGGACTGTGAGAACAAGTGTGAACTTTCCCCTCCTTCTCCTGTCATCCTCCTTTTCCCGTCCTATTCCAGCCTTCAGACCCTCCTTAATGTTTCAAGCCTATCCTCCCTTAAGTAAAGAATACACACACACACCAAACATGGCTTTCCAAGGAACTACACAAACCTGTGCAGCATTCCCAGAAAAGGGGGGCTTGTCTTCCTAGCTCCAGGTCACCAAATGGTCCATAGTTACAAGGATAAGTTGTTTATCTGTTGCATATGTCAAATGTAAGAAGAACCATTAATAAGCTCATTAGCTCTGTCCACACAATGCCTTACACCTCCAATGAGTGGTCAACCTTTGTGGTGATGAACCAAGCACTGGCCATGCTTCTGACCACATTTATAGTATCAAAGTCATATTTGGGTGTTTCTTACATCTGCATATATTTATCAGATGAATGGAATGGTTCCAACAGTAAAACTAACTGAATCATCATTCTAACTCAAGATGATATTTACTGTATCAATTTAAAAAAAGAGCAAGAGAAATCCTGGTTCTTTGAAAGATTGGCTGACATTGGGAACCTTTCCTCACCTACAGTATGAGAGAGTTCTCACCATTGCCATTAAATGTTCCTCCAGGTTCTCCAGTTTTCTTCCATTTCCAAAAAACGTCATTACTGTAGGTGGACTCACTCATCAAAATTGCTTCTTGGTATGAATGAGTGTCTCAGTGGATGGTTTATATGGTGCCATATGATGAACTGGCATCCCATCTAAGATCTATTTGTTCCTTACACCCAGTTGATTCTGGGATAGGCTCTGGATCTACCATGGCTCTGATCAGGATAAATCAATTATTTAAGAAGAATGAATTGATTTGTGAATGAATGTGTATGGAGTAATAATTTGCATAACCAGTCATCAACAAACAAGCCTGTCCAATTAACTACCATTAGCTCCTGTGAGTACCAACACTGTCAGAGGAATGTTTATTAAATGGTACTTTTTTGTCAATGTGGTGGTACCTTTTGTACCTCTAGAATTTAAAAAAAAAATATATAGTGAAATATGCATGTAAGTTTTAAATCATGCAGCTTTTTGAAGGTACACTAGATAATTTTTTTCTGAGCAAAGATATATATTAAAGGTACGGAAGCTGCCCTCTTGAGGGTACCACCCCAGCATCAATTTTCCTCTGAGTGAATTTTAAGCAATTGCCAAAGATCATCCTGGAAAACTGAATCAAAGGAAAAGCACAGTTCAGGTTTTCTGGTGCCAAAATGTCTGGTCTTTTATACCATCAGTACAAGAGTTCCATTTGACCAGGCACAGGTCACCTCACTCTATAGTAAGCGTTATTGAAAGTGACGGGGCTGCCCAGCCCTCTCTGACTGACAGCACAATTGATGAAGAACACATTTGGAGGAAATCTCCTACAGCCAAACAACACATGGATTCAAGTAGCGCTGGATGCGTTCCAGCCTCTCCAGCATTGTGGTACGGAGTGCGTAAGGCTATTACTGTCATGGCTGAGTGCAGTATCCAGCAGCGTAATCTTCAGCTCTCTAAATGGGTGCAGATTCAATAAAAGATACTCGGAGCTCATCAGCCAGAAGACACAGTGCAAACATCGCTAGTGCCTCTTCTCAGTCTGAGTATGCACTTCTTGGAAAACCCTGTAGTGTGCAATCTCACTACAATGTTTATTTGATTTTTTTAAAGGCTGTTTTTCTTTCTATTTTTCGATCTTTCTATTTTTCCTTATTGAATGCTCGTTCTGACAAAAAAAACACATCTGCTCTTGAATATATACAGTGTATATACAGTTCTGTGCAAAAGTCTTAGGCATGTGCAAATAACATGCAAATAAGTCCTTCTCTGGCGTTGTCACACCTGCTTCTTTTTTCATGCATACAAAACCAGAAACAATATTTTTTAAAGATATTGTCCTAAAAGAATTCATTTTGGGTTTTTTTTGCCAGAAGTAGTATAACTGTTGTTTTTTTTATTGACTTTATAATTAAGTCATAAAATAACAATGGTTACTATAACAAAAATGGTTAATAATAATTATAATAATTATAATATAATAATAATAATAATAATAATAATAATAATAATAATAATAATAATAATAAAAACTAAGACTAAGACTGTTACACAGTACTATATCAATTGATGAAGAAAAATATATTCAGGCTGATGTGATGGGTGTATGACAGCATAATCAAGGGCCACTTATTTTTGTTGTGTGGCAAGAAGAAAAATAAAAAATTATTGTTTTTAATGATTTATTTATTTCTCATAATTAAACAATGCTTTTCTGGAAACCTAGAAAAGCTAAACAATCTATAAAACATAAATCTTAAGAAAAAAATATATTTCTATTTTATAGCCCACATTTTTATTTATTTCATTTTTGATTAGCAGATAATCTTTCTCATTTCACATATTTATTTAATTTCACACATTTTTTTCTAGAAAAAAAAATACCCTAAAATTATCTTTCAATGCATGTTCACACTTGCTAATATCTTCCTTTTATTTTTGCAGTCCCTCTTCCCTCTCCTTCAAAATCAATTTGGTGATGGCTATTCCAGGAAGCTCTGACAACCATTATTTTATTTCCCTATCTTCTACTTTATTCACCCTGCTGGCTATTGTGGTCAGAATGCATTAGTATGCGGCAAGCAGGAGAATGCAGAGATGGCCTTTGATGGCTGCGTCCTCTTTCAGTCCCATTTTTTGCGGCTCCATGAGCTCTCCCTTTTTGGATAGCGCACAAAGGCCTCCCAAGGAGACAGAGGTCCAGTTTGCCGCCATTCCACATACAAATTCATAGTGCACTGAGTCAGCAGGAGGCTGGGATATGCTGGACACTCAGTGGTGCTAGTACAAAACTCAGAGTGTAATGTTAATTTTTAATAGCTGCTCTTTATGAATTCAAAGCAGCCCCTGATAAAAGAGACCAAATCAAATTGAATTGTTAATGTGTTTTTGAGGATAATTTGTCAAAATACAGTAGAATGACTGAAAAACAAAATGATGGTAACATATATATATTTTTTAAAAGAATCATTATCTTTTCATAATGAAGGCAATTTATAATACATATATTAAACATAGGCTTTAGTTTACTGTAGCATTTGCAACAAGTTTTATGGAAATAACCTGATGTTATGACAGTATACTCATGATTTATAATATGTTGTAGTCTGTGCTTTCAAGATAACTGGTATAATCAGGTATAATTATATTAACAGAATAAAAAGTCATTAAATACCTTTTAACACTCTTAAATCTGAAATGGATGTACAGTACATGCAAAAGTATGTATAATAAAGTTAATCAGATATTTTGTTATAAATGTTATAAATAAATATGTTTCGAAGGAGGATGATGTATATGCACCATGCAGATTCATGATAATGAATAATAATTTGAGTAAAATTAATAGCACTTCACCAGTTAATATGTTCATAATTTGTGTGCAATGACGCAGTGCTGGACACATTCCAGTGCACTAGTGGCCAACGCCATGGTCGGGTGCCCTCACTCCCCTCTCTCTCTTCATGGCGCTTTGAAAACCGACATTGTCCACTCCAATGAATCCATGGTGGTGTGGGAGGGCCTCCTTTGACCACTTTGAAAAAGGAGCGCTAGCAGAAAGCTAAACTCTTGTGAAAACTTCCTCTTTGGTTTCCTTGGCTCTGACCTCTGTCTGATCCCACCCACAATGCCCTGGTGGGATTCCTAACAGGGGCCAAGTTGCAACGAGGAGGGGGCAGTGGTGCTCTAAGAAAGGTTCAGGACATTCGGATGGGAGAGAGACGGGGGAAAGAGAGAACGAGGAGGGGAGGGGAAGGAAAGGGTGAGTGCATGCTTGGCCTTCACTCCTCTGTCTTCTTCCCATGGCCTCCCTGGACACGGGATCCCACAATGCAACTAGCTCACACGCTTTTAAAAAGGAGAAAACCATCAGAACTGATTATGACTGATGGGACTTTCCAAAAGAGAGCACGTGCAAAGGATGAAATCTGGGTCACACTGGAACCGCATGGAGCCACCATCGGAGCTAACGAGTGACAGGAGACCACCTGTAGATCATTGTTTGACTGAAAAGAGGTTCACGATCCAAGGACCTTTACGTTATAACATGTTCCAAGACGAATTAGCAGAAAAAATAGGCAAGTGCAGGCTTTCAAAGAGAAATCAGCCATAATCTGTTTCTAATTTCAGAGCCTCTGAGGTGGCATGTTGGTTCTAGGCCACAAGTTAACATTTCACAGACATCATCTAAGTATCATTTCTGTGCATTGAATTGAACCCCTGATTTACCATGTAGCTTCAACTTACATATTATAGTGGGAATGGTCTCAAAACGCACTGTTAGGTAGTCCAGGTTAAAAATATATAGGTACGCCAGTCACCTCAATGCTTATGTTCCTAATTCATCCAAGTCAGTTGATTTCTCTGACTGACTGATTTTAAGTACTTTAAGTTAAGTACTTCATGGTCATGTATTAGGACAAGTATTAAAATGATTAATTAAAAGTGCCTCCTTTTGTCATACAATGGCACTAATTATGGGCTATACAATCAATATTGTAGAAAGCAGAGCACATCATGTAATAATACAGAGATGATATGTAGGTCAAACTTGACTGACTGGGTGCAGAAGTACAAAATAATTACAGGGCACTGGTTAAAAGCAATGACTAGAATTTAAAGCAAGCACATGATACTGAAATAAATATGTCTTTAATCATTTTGAGTTCTCGATCATTTTTCAACCAGACACCACTCCATTTGTAAAATTAATTCTATAGCTTCAAGACTGAATTATGAACATTAGACAAGTAAGTCAACCCGGGAGTCTTGATTGTGCAGAATAACAGAACAGAACTCATCTACTACACTAATGCACTTATCCCAGTGTCACTAATCACTAGTGCTTGGATATCATCAAGGTAGAAAATTCTCTCAGTATGCCAGAGCCATGATCGGACTGCCTGTTTCACGTCTGAAACGCTGGCCTCCCAGGAACTCCTTTAATAGAACGAGGTCTTGACTGTATGGACGATGAATATCGTCCTAGAATGTCCGATGTAATGTTGGTGAATGATTGTGTGTACAGTTCCCACAAACAGATGGGTCTTTTTGCGCCATTCAAATGTTTTATTGCGGATAAAAGTTTCATCACTGTACTGTGCTTTTGTAAATGTCAATTGGTTTTATGCCTTCATTCATGAGAAATTTCATTCATCACAAGTCCCGGTTTAACTTGAATGCTCCTTCTACATAACCATACAAATACCAAGATCATTTAAATGTGTACAATATTTTTTGCCTGTTTATTGGAGCCATAGGACATAAATGAATGGTCACATTTTTTATATTAAAGAAGAAATTCTATTTAAAGCCATGCTGATACATTACTGTACAATATCTAATTCAATAACAGTTCAAACTAATACATTATATAGGCTCAAATGTACTTCTGCATAATATATAATGCAAACAAAATATACACGAATATTTATTCATGTTTAAAGGGTTAAATTTAAACCTAGCTACAAATGAGCACATGAAACAAAAGCACATTAAGGGAAATGATGTAATGAATGAAGGAATGCCTTTAAGACTCTCACTTCCTTCTCAGCATCACTCTTTTCATAGTGGAACAAACAGTCTTCTGAGTAAAAGACTAATTTAGAGTTTAAACACAGTGCCAGATTCACACGACCCGGTTTGTGTGCGAAAATCGGGACGAGGCCTGGCTGCAGATTCACACACTCACAAGCACTCTTTAAAAGTGGGGGGAATAAAGAAACGTGATGCACTGCAGCATGTGATCAGAGGTCTGGGAAATCCTGAGTCACTGCTTGTATTATTGATTTTTTTTGGTGCATAAACAGGTTTTTATACATTCATCAGCCAAAAACGGAGAACAGAATGTTTTCAGTAGGTTTCCGAAAAAAGGTTTGGTTGTGACGTTACAAAAATAACGCTATTGCAAGGTTTTGAAATGTGATGTAATAGATGTTTGCATCACAACATGGTTAGGACATTGTTCATACAACGTGCCAGGTTAGACAACAACATTCTCGAACATTTAAATTCACATTGTGTGAACTAGGAACCTTATACATTTTATGAAAAAAATATTTAAATGGTACATTCATTGCTTAACAACACCTAAAATTCTTTTATCCAGCTAACAAT
Organism: Clarias laeviceps; assembly: GCA_030014305.1. Lineage (NCBI taxonomy): Eukaryota > Metazoa > Chordata > Actinopteri > Siluriformes > Clariidae > Clarias > Clarias laeviceps. The sequence goes on along the minus strand of JAQMYJ010000040.1, from coordinate 5,870,232 downwards.
GTATTATTATTTGAAGTTATTGGGTTGCTCAGGGGCTCAACAGTTGAATTTTGATGGTGCTGGGTCCCAAACCATCTGATCATTACCCCAGAGCCCTAACCATCTGAACCACTACAGATTATTTGGAAATGCCAATCAGCCTACAAAACATGTCATTGGACTGTGGGAAAAACTGGAGTACCCGGACGAAACCCACCAATTATGGGCGGAAAATGCAAACTACACAGACTGGAGGCAAGAGTTGAAACCCCAACTCTAGAGGTGGGGGTGACAGTTTTAACCACTAAGGCACCATACCATTGAAAACAATGATATTCCTGACTGTTTAATATTGTTTCCACTCCCATTCTCTGTATAAAGGACCCAGTTCATGCTTGACATTAGCGACATTTTCCTCCCAAATTGAATAGTGTATATTTTACAACCTACTACATCTGTAATGCAAACAATTTTTAGCGTGCTATCAGCTAAGCTGTATCATGAGGAAGCTACTCACTCACTTATCACTCATACCACTTTATTATGTATACAGGGTCGCAAAGGGGCCTGGAGCCTATCCCAGGAGACTTAGGGCATGAGGTGGGGTACACCCTGGATGAGGTGCCAATCCATTGCAGGGCACACACACATACACTCACATGCTCATTGACACAGTACGGGCAACTTGGGAACGCATATTAGCCTAATCTGCATGTCCTTGGACTGTGGGAGGAAACCAGAGTACCCGGAGGAAACCCACCAAGCACAGGGAGAACATACAAATTCCATGCACACAGACCCGAGGAGGGAATTGAACCCAGAACCTGGAGGTGGCATATTTTACAGCATGTAATTTGTGAGCTTGTCATTTAACTTCAACTTACTACAGCTGTAATGTTAATAAAATCATATTCTATTTTAGGCTGGGTTTAGTTACAAGCTGCTTTGAGAATGTAAAGCATGCTAACTGAAACCAGTCAAGAGATTAGCATCTGCTAACATATAGCACTTTGGAGGCTTTCTCTTGTAATTTACCAACACATCTAAGAAATATGTTGATATTATGTATACCTTTATAATGTTTGCCATTCTGCCTTAACAATTTCTGTGTAAAAAATCTTTTAGCTAGTTCATGCTTGACCTTAACCCTAAACTGAATATTGTGTTGTTGTTTTTTTCAACTGTAACATATTACAGCTGTAACAGTAATAAAGTGTCACAGCTATACAATAAAGTGTTATTTATTTTTAGTCAGCTATCAGGAAAGCTGTGTCTTAGGGAACCTAAATCATGCTAATGAAACTGGACAAGAGGTTATCGAGTGCTAACATAGAGCACTATGGAAGAATTTACCAACACATCTAAGGAAAATGGAAAACAAAAGACTAATGGCTATGTGGTAGGTAGTGACCTTATCAGCTGTAGTACGTAAGAAGTTTGTGATTGGGGTTTCCTCACAAATGTATGCTGACTGCAACCAAAAATATTCTACAGCAGTAATATAATGTTCATGAGCTGCTCTTCCAGATACTTGAACAGTGTGTTTATTGCATGTTTATCTTTTAACTACAACCTACTCCAGCTGTAATGGTAATAAAATGGTATCTCTTTTTACCCTGGTGTCAGTTAGGAGGTGTTGTGATGAACCTAAAGCATGTTAAATGTGTGCTAAAATATAGCACTATACAGGCTTTTCCTTTTTTTTGTAATTCACATTCCCAATAAGCCTTTAGCCTTTACAATGTCACGGCCATGTGCTAGCGAGCAACTTGTTAGCTATTGTTGCTGCTAACATGGAGACTTTTACTTGTAATTTATCTACACATATGTGAAAGATTTTGATTTTACTGACACTTTTGTATTTGTCCATTGCCTTCACAATCTCTGTACATGGCCATGTAGTTATGGCTATGTGCTAGCATCCTTGTTGTTAGCCAGTTTATGCTTAGCATTAGCAACATTTCTCTTACTCTCTCTCTCGCTCTCTCTTATTCCCTCTTTCTTTCTCTTTTCCACACGTTTTCTTTCTGCAGAGACAAAAAGTAAAAGAGTGGATGCGTGAACGTTTTATGTGCTGATCAATAGACCTTCCTAGAAAGACAGACTACAGAAGGCTTTCAGCAGAATGAAGACGCATGTTAAGCCATTTCCTCCTTCTAATTCTCTGCGCGCTGATATAATCCCCTGAGCTGACTGTGCTGACTGAAGAAGCCACGGAGGTCAGAGAGAAATCCGGCATCTTTTACATCACTACAGTGTCTGTGTAATTGAACCACTTTTCAATATTTAGCTCTCTTTAGCTCTCCAGCAGCGCATGTTGTGTCTGCCAGCTACACACTGTTGCCATGGGAACCATATCTTCCAGTCTGGCGTGTAGTACTATGGAGAGCGAAAAATGTCTGGTTTTGGCCTTAGAGGGATCTTGTTAGAAAAATCACAGCATGGGCTTTTTATGAAGTGCTTTACATCAGAGAAACGAATCAACCACCATGGAAAGCAGTCTTTATTTATATTAAATATAATAACAAAAAAGTCTCAGGTGCTTTTAAGGAAAGTGGTGCATTTTATTAAAAGGTCTAACAGTTTATGCTGTATACAGGGTCACAGGGGACCTGGACCCTATACCAAGAGATTTAGGGCACCAGGCAAGGTACACCCTGGACGGAGTGCCAATTCATCACAGGGCACACACTCACATGCCACAGGCAATTTGATAATGCCAATTAGCCTAATTGCCATGTCTTTGGACTGCATAAGGAAACCAGAGCACCCTGAGGAAACCCACCAAGCATGGGGACATGCACACAGACCTGAGGTGGGGATCGTATCCAGTACCTGGAGGTGCAAGGTGACAGTCCTAACCACTAAGCCACCGTTCCTTAATTCCTTAATCTTGTCCTTTTCCCTTGATAAATTCTTCTGATTGTGTTTGATTCTCAGATGATGGCTGTTTTACCACAAAAATTAGAAAATCAGAATATTAGCATATGCTTTGGTTCAGAGCAAAAATGTTTGCACAGCTATGCTGTAACTGGAGCCATATAAGGACAAAGTATGGACGAAAAACACAGCAAATTTGCTAACTTCCAACTCTAGTACACAGTGCACAGAAATAACTCACACCTATGTGTTCATCCTGTTCCAGCACAGTTTCTGTTCTGATCACAAGATCACAAAGAGCCGCGTAATTATCATCGAGTTAAATGGGGTGTGCAAGGAAAACACCAAACTGTACAGACAGGACCTCTCCTATTTAGGAGAACAAGAACAAAAAGTTTCAAGCAGATAATGGAATGCTGCATTTTAGAATTTGGTTTGATGAATGTATACAGTAATACTGACCTTTTAAAGGAACTTTTTCTTTTGCTAATAAAACTAATTGCAGGTTGAGGGCTATAAGCAAATGTAGCTTTACTCACAGTTTTAAATAAATAAATAAATAATTCATTTCAGCAATTTACTTATTTTTTTCAGCACTTACCAAAATACAAGCCCAGGTTCAAACTCTTTTTCTAAAAGCAACAAACCTGTAATATACACTGGTCAGCCATAATGATAAAACCGTTAACATTAAAATCACCTAGTATTTGGGTTCCCCTTGTGCCACCGGGGCATCTCTGTGCACCTTTGGGGGTGTGATGTGGTGTCAGCACCTTTCTATCATGGTCACCATTGACTGTTTTCAGTGGTTTGTGCTGCACTGGCTTTTCTGTGGGATTGGAGCGGACGGTCTGGTATTTGGTTTGCCCGGGCATGGGTGAATCTTTGGGTGTCCATGATCCAACATTAATGTGTTAATGTTATATGATGTTAAGGTTATGGCTGATTGTTGTTCAGAAACCTGTAATAGAAAAGTCATATCTACAATAAATACTGTACTGCACCAGTTAGCAATGATTGCCTAGCATCTTGTCTAGCACCGCCTGTAGGTGGTTAAAAGCTGGATTTTTCACTTCTCATTTTACAATTAAATAGTAAAACACAGCTGTCAAGCAGATGCTTGTCAATTTTTAGTAAGTAGTTAATATTAAACTGCTGTGAAGCATTCCTTGTGTGATTTTGTTATGCTATTTGACGTGGCTTATATGTGATTATATTGCTTTATAGCTCCCCCTGCTGGCTGCCACTGCTTCAACTACTGCCTCCATTATTACTCTCAGTAATGAATAAATTATTTTAATCATTTCTTAGGATCAACACTTATCAACACTAATTTAATTGTGTAAACTGCTCCGCAGGTCTCTTTGAACTTTAGCATATTTGTAAGGGTTGAGGGAGTTTACACATTTCCAGAACAACACACTCTGACCAGGGTGACCTTCCTGTTGTTTCCGATCAGAAGTTATGTATAGACACTGTAAGACTGCCTATTGTTTCAGAAGCGTGGACGGGCGACATTAGAGGAAGCAGGCAAGGCTTTTCCCGCAAGCGACACGTGAAGTTCTTCTTTCTTGCAAAACGGAACCCTTGAATTTCACTTTCCCGACACTGGCCTACGGCTTGCACACACTGGGTTTCCTGTTTTCAAAATGTTTCACATCACATGAGGCACTAAAGAGGGTCTTGGTGTAAGAATGAGGCGCTAGCAGTGGGGGCTGAGGGTGTGTGTTGTTGCACATTATCGGAAAGATGTTGAAATGTGAAAGTTGTGAGTTTTTATTTTAGTAACTGAATATGAGCAGTACGATCTGTGGTAACGACCAAAACTCTGCTTTTGAGCCTGTGAAAACAGCTGTATTGCAATATTGTACGAATATGCAATATTTTTGCTAAACCCCTTGAATTAAAGTTGGAAGTGTACACTTTTTGATTGCTTCATTTTAAATGGTGGTGTGCTGAGACTGTGGTGGTACACAGAGGCAAAGCTACTAAAAAAAAGTTTGTGACACTGCAGAAATACCTTTGGACATGAGTGTATTACACATTTTACAGGACTGAATATATTTAAGTTAAAGAGTTGATTAACAAAACAGGTGATTTTGACCTATGAAATTATTACAATTATAATTCATGTATAAATATTAGGTATTTTTCTTAAAAAACAACGTACCACAATTATGTGATTAAATGATTAAAGATTGTAATTAATTGTAAGCTGTGCCTTTATATCGAAATGTTGATTTTTATTAGCACGTGTTCGATACACACAGTACCAGACAGTACAGACCATACATTTAAACATCAGATCTGTGCTCAAATGATTAAAAAACATCTTTGCCGTTCAATGAACTTTAAATGTCAGTAGATTTAGCACAGTGTGGTGTGAGCTGACTTCTAAGAGTCAGAGGTCACTAAGAAAACTTCCTGCGTAGTTCACATCTCGGTCAGTGAAAGTGTACTCAGTGACTTGACTTGTAGCTGGTGGGTGTAAATATATTGAAACTTAGTTTAAAGACAAGACACATTGTCAGTGACTATTTGGCATCTGGACTTTAAGTATACAGAAAATTATCAACAGTGTTTTAGTATTATGATATGAACTATTATTAGCAACATGAATTATACATTTAAAATGAAACATAAACAT
>JAQMYJ010000040.1:5831291-5853209 GCA_030014305.1 Clarias laeviceps | reverse complement strand
TAAGTTTACTGAAAGTAAAAACAGTTGAAAGTCAGAGGACGTTTCTTTTTTTGCTGAGTATATATATATATATATACAGTAGGAAATATATACAGTATATACAGAGGAAATATGTATAAATCATTATATAATTCATATAAAATAACTACAAATAAGATAATGACAAATAAATGACTACATGTAATTTCATGCTTTTATCTGTTACAGTATTAAAATCAATCAACATTGATTATTTGATTACAGATTTTTCCATAATAAAATTCAGTTTCAGTGACTCAGTGGCTGTTAAACAGTAGGTCTATCTGAAATCATTTCCACATGTATAAACACAATCAAAGCCTATGATAATTAATATACGTATCTATCTATGTTGGCCTACACTAATATCTGGAAATTTGCACATCAGCTTCTGCTTCAAACTCGAAAAAAGCCATTAGCCAATTACTTGGGATCATGACATGAGGATCAACTCTGGAATCACGTTTTAATTCTTGTGTCTGACAGCTTTGCAGTTTACACAACAATTGTTCAAAGTGGATTCAACTAAGTGGTCGATAACCTTAAATGAAAAACCAGAAAAAGGGTACATCACTATTCCTGATAAATAATAGTTAAATCACTACTTCTAATAAATATTAGTTAAATAAAATGTAAACAAATACAACAACAAAATTATTGAACTAAGCTTAACACATATTCCATATATTCTCTGTCACAGATGGTGCTTGTATGTTGAGTCTGTACCTTTGCTCCATTAGTGACGGTGAGGTGATGCATACTGTGATGTCATACTCTGATCGTTTCACAGTTGTTCCTTGTCGAATGATTTTATCTCCATCATTTCACTTATTTTAGCTTTACATACATAATTAGCCAGCTGTTACAATTTGTATCAGATAAAACGTCCCATGTCCCATGCAGAACACCACTATGTGACTCTGAGAATATGCATAAGCATGTGCTGTTTGATCCTGATGTCTCCTGTTTCTTTTGCTTGGACTATGTACATCAGGGACACCCATGGCTCTGAAGGTTCTGCCCAAAGCATCAACGCAGCTGAAAGGATTTCTGCGTGAGTACTGTATCTCGCTCCACCTGTCCTGCCACCCGTGCATTGTGGGTTTGTTTGGAATCGCCTTCCAGTCCAAAGAACACTATGGATTTGCTCAGGAGCTGGTGGTCGGACGTGACCTGTTTGCTATCATCAAACCGCGGGTCAGTCATATCAAGTTGGACAAACACCCACACACTTGTGATAGCTGTTCAATAAAGTTTAGTTTGTTTTTATAAAGGGGAATTTGGATAATTAAGCGATTTTATACTACAGTTCTGTTAACCTCTCATTTTTTATCAGGCTGAAGCTGTTGGTCAATTAACAGTTTAAATTTTTTTTTATTCAAATAAAAGATTTGTCATATACTGTACACAGCCATACACAGTATGATATGCAATATGAAATTCTTATACATTTGCTCATGATCTTAAAAGAAGTGAGAGAAATACATTTGCACTGAAGAGGACAATTTAATTAAAAAGAGAATATTCCAATAAAGTAATAAGAATATGATTTTTAAAATGCATAGGCCTAATATAAATAAAATTATTTTCAGTTGAAGAATTTACAAAAATAACCAAAATAAAAATTAAATTATAATTAAAATAGAAGATAAGATAAGATAAGAGAAACTTTATTTATCCCGAGGGAAATTCTTTTGTCGCAAACATGCTCAATGCAGCCAAGAACAAGGGGGGGAAAAATAATAATAAAAATAAAACAGTATACAATAAGTACAGTTTAATAATAGCAACATTAGAATATTGCAAAATAGATAAAATAAAAAACAATAAAATACAATAATATAACTATTATTGCAAGTAGCTCTGAAAAGTGACAGTGCACAATGAATAAAGAGAGTAGAAGTATGTAATAGTGGGATGGAACAAACATTAAATGACATGTGTAATATTGCACAATTTGACTGAGGACAAAGAAGTGCATAAAGTGTATAAATTATGCAGGTTAAATTACAGACTGTTCAGAAACGAATTATGAACTATGTGCAGTTAGTCCTCATTTATGTGAAAAATGAGCAGTGTGTAAACAAGAACAAAAAATGGTCATTTGAGCAAAGCGTGGGGAATATGCAAATGTGCAACATAATGAGTAAGCTTTTTAGGAAAAAAATAAAAGATGTTTTCCAACATAAATATTGTGCTTTTATGCACAATTTTTTCAGAAAATAAATAAATACCATACAATGCAATAATAAGAATAAGAATAAACAATAACAATTAATAATAAATAAATAAATAAATAATTATTGTTATTATTGTTATTACTACTACTACTACTACTACTACAAATAATAATAATAATAATAAAATATTAATAATAAAATGCTACTCCTACTACTACTACTACTAATAATAATAATAATAAAATAATAATAATAAAATGCTACTCCTACTACTACTACTAATAATAATAATAATAATAATTATTATTATTATTATTATAATAACAACAACAACAATAATAATAATAATAATACATATTCGTTCTAAATCTAAAAGGTGATCTTAGTTATTAATAGTCCTTTTTCATAACTTTTAAGATGTAGATAATATCTTCTAAGTATTGTAAAGTAAGATTTATAACTGAAATGCTGTAAAATCTAGTAGCAAACAGAAATTATAGAAATAAAAGCAACAGTGGCTTGAAAGACATTTCATATAATAAAGACTGCTAGTCATGTCATTACTGCTACATTATAACTAAGAACAAACCAGCAGAATAGAAATAGTACTATGACAAAGAAGAGATTTTTTACTTAGTGCCCCCACTGGCACACATACTCACACACACACACACACACACTCACACACACACACACTTGGTGTGATAGTAATCATGTCTCTGACAGGTTGTTGGATGAATGCACAAAGTGCATACTCAACACACAGTTCAACAATGTGTGCATAGCCTGGGAGGAACTCGGAGCGTGTGAGTCATCAAGCCCAACAGCTGTCCTTCTTCCTTTGGCTCAGTGAAGTTTGAAACTTTAAACTCCATGCAAGAGGCACAAAATGTAAAATGGGTATCTCATAGTCCCTTGTGATGTTGTAAATGAAGACGAGTCCATGGTCAGGAATTTTGTTAAGGGCATTTATTACACTTGCTTTATTGTTTGACAAAATTTCCAAATGCATGATATCATAAAAAGCTTCAATGACAGAATTATGTCCTGCAGTAACAGCTTGGTTTTGGTTAGCATAAATGTGAAGCCCATCTGACAAACACTGGACACAAGGCAAGGATAAACTCTACTGTCTAACCCAGTGCATTACATATAATATATTCACATCTTGAGTGAGCTGAGCAATAAGCTGGGAAAGGGGTGTTCTTACATGAGGTCACATTAGGTGTGACAAACAAAATGGATAAATTATGTAAAAAATTGGTTTATAATTTTTTTTTGCGTGTACAAACTCACTGGAGACCCATTAGATTGTCTAATCGTCATTTAAAAGTGAATTTTACATATCAGGTGCCCTTTAAATCATTTTAAAGAGGCTTCCATCTTTTCCGCAGATCGGAATCTCTGAGTGTGTAGTGAAGCGCTGTGCCATGCAGATAGCCAGTGCCTTGGAGTTCATCCACCACCTGGGCTTGGTGCACCGTGACATCAAGCCTGAGAACGTGCTGCTGCTGGACACCCAGTGCCGCCATGTAAAGCTGGCTGACTTTGGATTGACACAGAAGCGAGGCACTCTGATCCGTGTCATCTCAAGCACACTACCCTACATGGCCCCAGAGCTGTGTGCCATGGTGGCAGAGGATGGCCAGGAAAATCCTAAAGCTCCACCACTCAGCATACAGCCCAGCCTAGACACTTGGGCATTTGGTGTGCTGCTTTTCTGCATCCTTACAGGTTTCTTTCCCTGGGAGAACTGCACAAGTGATGACAGCTTCTATGATGAGTTTGCTGAGTGGCTGCAGGACCCAGAGACAACAGAAATCCCGACACAGTGGAAGAGATACACGCCGGAGTGTATGGAGATGTTCACCAAGCTGCTGGCACTGGAGCCTAAGAACAGATCCATGGCTGATGTGGTAAAAGAGTATGTTGGGAAGGACTGGCTGAGGGCAAATCAAACAAATGGACCGGTGGGTGAAAGTGAATGAGTAAGCACCACGGCAACACTGAGCGGCCAAAGCCATAGTAGCCCAGTTTTGCAGTAATGCCTTCATGTGGCACTCCAATAGAAGATTGGAAGATTTATTAAGAATTTGTTAAAGCACACTTCATCCAAACAATGCTGAGGGAAAGGTTTTTTAAATCTCTTCACTTGATTGGATAGCCATATTTTCTGTACTATAAATAAAAATATAGTTTTTTAATTTTATAATATAGAATGTAAGTTCTGATGTCCTAATATACTAAACAACAGCATGAACACGAACAAGCAGGACTTTGAATTTTAAATGAGTAGAACAATATTAATAATATTTGATAATGTGTCAAAAAGGGCAAATCAATTTAGATTTAGAATATTAAAGAATGTTAAATAAAAACATTAAATATATTTGTTTTTAAATACTGTATATGTCTGAATATTACTGTAATAATTGGTTTAATATTCTTCTTTTCAATATTAATTTTCACTTTCCCTGACTGCAAAAAAAGTAAAAACTTATACCTTGTAAACAAAATGCAGATATATGCTTATCCTACTGGACACATTTTGGACTTATAGTATATGCTAAATTAAAATTTTTATTAATTTTTTTTAGTACTTTTTGTCCAGTCAATACACATATGTACATAAATTATTAAAGGACATTGGGTCTCATGCAAGCTGTGTTATATGAACAAACATTCTCTAATTCTGATCAAATCCAGAATTGTTTTTCTTATTTTGTTCTTACTCATTTATTCTTGGATTCACCAGTGTTTCCTTATTTTTGCTATTCTCTTAGTTAAGAGAAAATTTTACAAGTGGTTGAGAGACACAGCTATTTGTTTGTATGATGCACACAAACAAAGGTTTAAAATTTAAAAACAAAAAAAATGCATCATATAATTACATTATTTCATGTTTCTAGAGGAATTATAATATGTGGATCATTTAATTTGTGGGTGAAAGAGATCCTATTGGTCAATTGATCCCAATTAGGGCTATAAAACTCTTGTTTGCATGCATGCATTCTGCTTTTGAATGGCTGACATTGCTGTTAGATGCTTTGGCCTCCAGGGATTATGCAGAGAGCACGTTTTTAGAGATTTGATGAGATGGATGAATGGCTGCTCAGCCGTTTCGGATTGCTGAAAGGACTCGGAACACCACTATCCAGTTCAACTATTATAAAACAAACTCAGCTTTATAAAACTCTAACATAGGTGACAGAGGTTATGCCTTCACTCCATGTACCATCAAAGCACTTTTGTTTACTCAGCAGTGTGTTCTTCTTCTTCTTCTTCTTCTTTGTTTTTGTTTAATGTTGGTTGGAATCCAATAGGTTACATTACTGCCAACTGTAGGTCTCATTCTCGTAAACCCAATTTTCAAGTCCAGCCATCCTTAAAACGTCTAACGCATCCTTTCCTGATTTTGTCTTGTCTTGTCTTCAGCAGTGTGTTCCTGGGCTGACACACCACATTCACAGCATCACAGATCTTCTGTCTGTGCTGGGCTTTTGATTTACCTTTAATGCAAGCACTCACGCTCTGGAAAATCACATTTTGTTTAGTTTAATGTAGTTTTTCTACTTCTACTTGTCTCCAATTCTTATGCCAATTTGCACAAGACACTACATGCACCTTCCTTTATACAGTATAGTCTTTAGGGGCATCAACTATCCTAATTACCTGCTAAATCTTCAGCTTACCTGGGTAAGACCAGATTTGGATGGTTAAGAACGTTCTGTACACCTAGCGTTCACTTCTCATATTTTTTCTCTTAACAGAAAATAATTAAGTGAAAATTGACCTCCTGTTATTATTATAATTATTATTATTATTATTATTATTATTATTATATTGTATTTTATATAAAAATTCAATTACAAATTAATAAGTACACATTTAAAATAATGAAATAATTTTTACACACCATTTAATTAACTGTCCGTTGATGTAATATTTCACCGGACAGTTAATAAAATGGTGTATTAAAATAACTGTCACATTTCTAAGTGCTCACATTTCAGGGGGTTTATTTTGTGAATGAACTGCAATAACATACAATATATTTTCGTATGTTGTTTTTTTTAGCATACTTAGTGCATGAAAAATGAACTGCTTTCATGCTTTGCTAAGTTTCCTACTATGATCCTGGGAAAATCATGATAATCATTACCATGTGTTACAAACATAATGTATTATACTGTATACTCTACTGTAATGTACAGTATGCTGATAATGTATAGTTTTCAATGCACGAGTGCAGTTTAAATATTATTTTACTAGTTCTATTATACATCTGCATTTGCGTTCAACAATAAACCTGATTGACTTTACCAGCTCTTGTCTTCGTCAACAGATAATCAGTGCAATGCATCTTATACAGTATATTGTTAGAAGGCAGATCATATTACTAAAAGCTTTGAAGTGATCTACATGCACAAATGAAACACACACACATACACTTTATACCCCGTAGCCTTTCGCATTAAATAATCTGTTGGCATCCACTGCAGCTGGCAGGCCAGTGATGGACGGTCTGTTGGTGTGTCTTGGCACTGGTGCTGCTGGCATGTATGTGTGCTGCAGAACAGGGGACTGTTTGGCTCATCGTGCACACTTTGTAGCATTTTTCAAGTGTTACACCGACCAGGATTGAGTTTCCATCATGGTATATGGACACCAAGATCGCTGCACCCCTTCATGGGTGTCCATTGAGAAATAGCAATAAAGTCACACGTGAAAAACATCTTGACATTGCCGTGAATATAAATCAACACCCTGACTGTTTTTTTTTTTTTTTTTATGCCAGAGCTGTAGACCTGTTGTAAACTTAACACGCTGACATGGAGAGGCAGCTGTGTTAGAAAGAAGTCGTCCTAGATTCTATTACAGTAGCTTGCAAATAACCTGTTTTGTGACAGGAAAATAGATCTGTTTTCATCCCACTTAGATCACGTACATGTGTAGACGATATACACCAACGTATGTCTTAATAATAAACTTGATGACCTATGCTGTTAGTTTCTGGAAAGCTTTTTTTTTTTTTTTTTCTAGGCGACGCCAGATGAGATGGGATGAAGTCATCACAACACCCTTGAGCGCAGCTGTTTTAATTGATACTTAACACTTACACTGTGTGAAGTGAATGGCTGTCTACTATCAACCTACTGAATAACCTTTTATAGTTCCATATACAGACCCATTGGACAAAGGCAGAATGAACTTTTCATAGATGTACTGTAGAAAAGAAAACTATTGCCATCTTAAACAGTTACTCATTTTCTCTATATGCTCATCCTGTTTAGGGTCATGGGATGCCTGCAGCTTGTCCCAGGGAAAAAAGGGCACTAGGCAAGGTACACCTTAGGGTACACACTACAGTCAACTTGGAAATGTCAATCAATTTAATCTGCGTGTCCTTGGACAGTTGGAGGAAACACACCAAGCACTATGGGGGAACACGTAAACTCCATGCACACAGACCCAAGGTGGGAATTGAACCCCAACACTGGAGGTTCAAATCCTCAATGCTAACCATTACGCCACCATGCCGCCATCTTATACTACTACTACTTCCTTTCGGCTACTCCCGCCAACGGGTCGCCACAGCTGACCATCTGATCCGTACACACAATTTATGCTGCCATCTACAATTGCATATACAATTACAAATACAATGAATCACATTTAAAATGGAACAGAAGAGAGACATAATTAGGGGTCGAGTCAAATTGGATCAGGGCCAACTGAAAATAGACCATTAGCAACGTCTTTTTATGGGCCACTTTACGTTGGACAGTCCCAGTAATGGATGCTCATAAACCTTTCCACTCGGTTGGTGCTCACATCTTGTTGACCCCAAATAATTCATGGTGTGTGAGTGGCCATATTTAAGTTTACCCCTCACCCCTTTTCTAAGGTCTTCATTGATTAGTTTCTTGTCAAACAAGTCATGAAAGTTAAAGCTTGCTAGTTCAAAGGATTACTATGATGAATGCTTGTGCAGCGCTTGTTCTTTATAAACCTTTAAGCAACAGCTGAGGTGACATCACACTACATGATGTGTGCACACACTGTCTCTTACATATCATGTGCAAGCAAAAGTACATGTACTTTAATGCTCCACTTGCATTCAATCCCTGTCCGTGGTGTCCCAGTGGGCTTTGCAACAGATGCTTGGGCGCTGAAGCATAATCTTGTGATGAGAGAATGGATCCTAATGATTGATATTGTCATTGTAACCTATTAATAAACCTTCAGATATACTCTGTTATGGAAAATTACCACAACTGCAGTAGTAGGGTCACCAGTTTATCCATCTCATCATACGCAAAGCTGTGTGTAATGAACACCATTTTAATCCATCTTTTCTGTACTGTGGAAAAAATATCAGGCAAGATGACAGGATAAATTTGTAAAGACGCTTTATTAAAGTGTTAAGCCGTATAGCTGGAACATTTGGTACCTTTCTCAATGAGGGCTCCCATAGTTAAACATGTGCAGCAAGCTTTCCAGTCACAACACAATGCAATGACAATTTTTGAGACTACTGCTGCTGAACAGATGCATTATGAGTCTAAAATCATATCTATCTTAGCTCTTATTTTAGTGACTTATTCAGTCACAGAAAATTGTGTGATTATTACGCAGCCCTAAGACATATCTGTCAAAGTGGATGCAAAACTGTGCATTTATATCAAACTAGTGTAAGAACATGTTGTTGATGGGAAAAATCAGTTTGTAGAAATAGTTAAAAGGTTAAAGCTAAAAATAATCTGAGCAACTTCAATGTAATCAGTGATATTATTATTTCAGGTCAGCAGAACTCTCTGCCTGACGTATTAATCCAAAAGAAATAAAATGTTGTAAGGTTGAGTATCTTGCACCTTGTTTACCATAAGTTGTACTTCTTTCATCAGCCAAATACACTCCGTGTCCGTTAATCAGAGAGTGAATCACAAATGAGAAATCGAAAAAGTAGACTGGATAAAGATGAAGTTTTGTCTTAAAATTATTCCAGCATGTTAAAATTCGCTCATTCACCACTTCAGCGCTGTTATTCCTAATCACAGTAAAAAATATTTAGTTTAACTTTTTTAATTAATATCTATTGGTGCAGGAGTTTGTTTATATTGAGCAACTGGTTTATTTTAAAGTAGATTAATAAATCCGGCACATGACTGTTCATAACATCGCTTTTACTCAACATTTTGATTTCACTTAGGTTAAAACATTTCATTAAATTCTGTCCAGCCAGTTTTGCATGATGCTGTGACAAACTCTGCCTGGACAGACTTACAGACAGAGAGACAGACAGACAGACACACAGACTGAAAATTTTCTGACACTGCTTTTGGGTCCTCCAATGTATGAAACGTAAAGATATCATTGAAACTGCAAGTTCTGACCAACATACAGACAAAACCTTTATTGCATTTATATAGATTACTTTTTAGAATTAATTATTCAACACATAGTCCTGACGGAATAATTTGATTGGATGATTTGATTGCATGTCACAGGTGTTCTAACAATTGTTACTTGCTTTGTTTGAGTGTAACTGTGAGTTGCAGCATGGGTTAAAATGGGTCAGTACGGTCCACAGTACTGGAAAGAGAGGAGAGCAGCTGCCTGACAAAAGTCACATTAAAAACTTGTCATGGAAGCACTCTCGCAGGAAAACACATCTGATAGCATTATGTTGTCTTAAACAACACTTTGTAAGCTTATTAATTATTATTAAAAGTTGTTCTATATTGACTCTTATCTGTCTGTGTCGATCTGTTTAAGCTACAAAGTGAACTATAGCTTCTAACAGAAGGCTGAAAAGCTTAACTAGAAGGCTCCCAAATCGCACTCTAACCCTAGATCAAGGGTACTTATTTTTTGTATGGAACAAAGGTACACCCTAGAGCACAAGCTAAACACTATTTGGAATTTAACTCCAGAACCCAGAAGTTAGCTGATAAGTTGTATAATTGGAAATATAAAGTAAATCTCATAAGTATCACATCACTGTTCATCACCTCCATGGCTACATAGTACCGATAAGGATTTAAAACTAATTTCACCCGTGTTAATTACACTAACTGTCAGTTGTCAGCTTCACCAGTTGCGGTTAGTTAGTTTCGCCACTCATGGAAAGATATGTTGTGGTGGAGCAAAATAACTGCTTAAATAAACAGTGCCTACAGCTGCATCACAGCTGTGCTGATAATCAGCATACCAGCACTCAATCTTGTGTGATTTTGCTAAATAACAAAGGAATTTTTCCCTATCATGTGGGAATGCTATGTTATTTGTCTTACACTATATATTACAAGGTGGTATCAAAAAGTTTCAATATTAGCTATGTTTACAAGAAAGTATTTTATTACTAATTACTTACTGATTCATACTTTATTATTATTTGGCGAGTAGGGTGGGTGCAAATGTTCTCAGGCTATCATCATGCACACGTTGACAAATGGTTGCAAGATTTTTGGGGGTTGAGCTTGTTGAAGGTCTTCCTGAACTTCAGTTGTCTTACAATGATGTTCTTCTGCTCTTGAGCGTGCATGCCACTCAAAAACACCTCAAACGACTTATTGCAGCATTGCTGTAAACTTGATGAATCATGTCAAACGTCTCTGTGGCAGATTTTCCCAGTTTCACACAGAATTTCACGTTTGCTCTAATTTCTTCTAACTTGTTCTGCATGAGGAAATTTAAGACCTGATAATGAACATGGTCAGAATAGGACCAGTTGCCCAGCTCCTGATGTACACAGGATGATGTCTTTTGGCACACTGACTTATGAAGGTCGGTGCTCCCGTGATTGTACATGCAGTGGGCTGCTATCTGCTGGTGTGTTACAAAACTAGTCTCAAAACTTTTGATACCACCTTGTATTCAGTCAGTGGCTTAGCCAAGGGAACATATTAAAAATGCATAGTATCAGCATGATATACTGTAGGTTGCTTTGAAGTGAATGAAATTTTTATCATAGTATTCAATAAGAAAAATATTGTTGTCATAGAAGCTTTGTTTTCATGGAATCCTCTTTTTTTTAATGTCCTGACTGTTATCCGATTATATGGTTTACCAGGATGACACTCGGAAATAGACAGCACATTCAAGTGTGATATTAACCTTGTAGAGTCTGTGGAAAATTTGTAGGGGCACTTAGGTAGCATGAGTGTAATGACCACTAGGAGGATATTTTTCTTGCAGACAGGCATGTCACAGTAGAGGCCAGGTGTCCAGACAGCCTTTATGTCATGGTAAAGATATTCATCACCTAGTGGGCCAATTCGGAATCAAAGTTCTATGAAAAGTTAAAAACAAATTGGCAGTGGGGTCCAGTGATGGGGCATTAAAGTCTAGTCAGCATTTACGTCTGGCAACGAGGACCTCTTTGGAAAGAGCATTGGACATATCCTTGATGAAGTAGGCAAGGTAGAAATCTTTTCTAATGCAGTGGTCTTATGAAAGCTTAAACAAACATGGTGGAAATTTCACTTTGCCAAAGAAGTATGTCTACAAAAAGTGATTAAACTCCTTGATACAAACATACTTTCACTGCATGGGCTACATACTGTACTGTTTGTACAGGTTTGTGCAGATCATGTAGATAATGTAGATTATGTAGGTTATGTCGCTAATGCTTTGAGGAACTGAATAGAAATTAATTTACTTAATGTGAGACATTACTACCCTGCAAAAGATTCAGGTATTTGATATTATGTAGGGTGAAATTTAGTCCATGTGTTATAAATAAGCAGTTCATTTCTAAAGTGATAAGCTTAAAGCAATAGAACTAAAAGCACCTTTGAAAATTCCGTTAGTGTCCCAAGGGAAGTGTAAAACAAATGACCGATCGGCATCTTAACCCCAGTTTAACCTCTGGAATGTTCCGGAGAACTATTCTGAGGTCCTGTGCCCTAACAGAATGTCGCTTTGGTCTATGAGCACTGTGACTATACACAACACTGTAAACACCATTTTCAAATGACCCCCTTTAGGTGAATGTGTGGCCCAGCGAACATAATAAACTTCGAATATCAATAACCCTGAAACTACTTCAGCGTAAATGTGGATGTGTCTCAAAATAAGATATCCTACTACCTTTTAAACAATTGACATCTGGGTTATCACTTAAACAACCACTATTCCTATTTGTTACGTCAATATCTAAGTCTATATTCATTGAGTGCTGATTAGAGGAAAGTAGTTGAAAAATTGCAACATGACACACAATCAGAGATATAATTATGTATTTTTTTATGTTTGTTTATTTTTCTTAATCAATGTACATGTTGTATATATAAAGAAGATGATTAGGGCTACCATTAAAAAGGTATTTAAGTTCTGACTTTTTACTCAAATTTCTGAATTTAATCTGATAAGGAATTCTGAGACAAACAAAATGAAAAATTCTGAGATTAAAGTCAAAATTCCAAGAGGAATTTTGCTATTCTTTGTCAAAACACACCCACCACTTTTACTTTATTCATATTTTAGACTTGTACGATGACTGGGGCTTGGAATTAAGATGCTTAAGAATGTTAGTTGCTTTCTTTAGTAAGTTCTTTAGGTTACTAAGAGTTGCAGCTGTATTACTAAACACTAAAAACCCTCTAAGCATTTATACTAATTTGCCTTAGGAAGTGCTGGAGTTTCTTTATGTTATTAGAGTGTGACAAATTCTCTACAGTTGCTTCCTATTATTGCCCAATTTGATTCCTTCTGGACCTCTAATCTAAGTCAGGAAATAGATGAATTGCTTGTGAAAGTTAGATTTATTTATTTTTTTAGCTGTGGGAAATAGATTATTTTCAGAGTTAATTGAGTACTGAATATCATCATCATAGGTTATTAGAGATGGTAGAGCATGTCCATTAATAGGCAATTAATGTTTGAGTGACATGTTAAGTTGTGCATTGACCAAGTCTTATGGCATTAGTAATAACCTGATTTAAAAATGTATTGTAGTCTCATGCATGTTCACTAATCCACTAATTCACTAATGTAAAGTAATTCAAGGTCTTAATATAAGATTATGGGCTGTGATTTTTGGTCTGTGTTTTAAATCTGACTTGGATAGCTACAGGAAGATAGTAGAGGGTGTATAGTAATGGGATGGAGTGAAAGAACCTCGGAAGGCTGAAAAGACATCATGCAACAGCATTCTGTAATAGTTACATGGGGTCATCTGGTGCATATCGAGCAGACTTGCCAGGGGCTAACTGAAGTCATCCAGTTTCAAAAAGACAAGCGACTGAAGTGCACCTGAGTGGCCCCTGTGGTTAATAATGGCTAGACCCTTCCAATGTTATTAAAGCTAATACTGGCATGAGAAGTACAGTTTGTTGTCCATGGTCAGTCAAGGTTGTACACAGTAGCAGAGGGTGAGATCTGATATTTGTCTAGGGAAATCACAAGATCTTATCTTGGGGATGCTTTTCCAGGGATGTGCACCAGCTGTCTTATGCTAAGTTTAAGTTTCAGCTGATGAAGCTGCATTTACTGTGAGATTGCAGACAGACATGCTGAGGAATTTTACAGAAACATGAGTATCTGAGGGAGAAAAGGAGAGTTGAGTGTCATGAGTATATGAATGGCTTGAAAACCCATGTTGATGTATATTATTTCAACAAGAAAGTGTGTATAGAGGGAGAACAGAAGAGGACCCACTACTGAGCCCTGTGGGAAAACAGTGGTAAGTCTGCATGGAGCAGATATAAATCTCTGACCTGTCACTTGATATATCCATCGCTCTAGGTAAGAAGCATACCATTGCTATGCTCTGTCATGAATTCCAAGACTTATAAGGATCACAGAAGAGTGAGTTATTATGTAAATGGCTGCTTACAACAAAGTGGATCGGGAATGATGACAGTTTGGCTGATCTAGAAGTACAAAGCTTCTCAGTAATGGCCACATGTCCAGTTTTAATGGAATGTACTGCATTGAAGGTAGTCTGTTTAAGAGCTTGGAAGTTAGTTTGGATGAGAAAGATTTGGGATGGTGATCGTAAACAGCATGTTCAAGGATTTTAGAAAAAAAATGTGAGAGGTGATACCATGACACATACCACACTTAAAAATAGTTATAATAAAAAAAGGTAACGACACAACCAACAAGAAAAGCAATTAAATAGATGAATGAATTGTTTTGAATAAACAGATCCACTTACTCTGTTGCATCTTTGATCTAGAAGAAATAAGTTTATTGGGTCTAAGTGACAGCTCTGTTAGTGTCTGAAATTGTTAAGACCCTGAGCCCTGAAAATATTGTGAGTCAGCAGAGGAACTGGGGTTTCTGGCCTGCTAACCTTCTTTAGTGGTGAGGGATCAATGCTTATGGTCCTTCTATGGGATTGGTGAAGAGCACTCGAATGCTTACCAGAAGTCCAAACAGGCCTTATACAGCCTTTGTAAGATGGAACTGGGATGTGGAGCTTTAAAGACAACAGTCGTTTTGGCTATTGTGGTTTTGTGATACTGAAATTTCAGTTTTATTTTTTGCTTTTGACTCCTATTAAGTCCTTCTTGAGAGACTTAATAGGCTTAAGTCCACACCTGATCATGAGGACAATATCAGATGGGACGATATCAGACAGGATGATATCAAAAAGCTGTTGCAGTTTTCACAATGTGGGGAATGAGATATCAGTGTCGTAGATTTGGAGAGATGGATGCTAGCATAAGAATAGTCAATATACTGTACAATGTAGTTTTTAAATCAGAGGCTTTAAGTATAATAAAGACTGAGGTAATTAATAATGCTGGATAGACACTTGCATGTACTGTACAAAGATTAAGCAGCCACAGATCTGGCACAGACACATATGTACAAATATAATACTTTTATATGAGGCATCCAGGATGAAATAGAGAAAATGGCTTCTTGTGCTGTATATCAAACTATAAGAATGTTAGAGCCATACAGTTTAATATACAGCATCAGAGCCATTCTTCATTCTGTTCATTCATCACAGACCCTTGCTAATAAATAAATAAATAAATAAATAAAGCAAATAAAGTGGGAAAAATATTGATAGATATTTGTATTTCTTTTTTTTCTTTTTTTTGTATTGGGGTAGTTTTATTCAGACTGTTTTAGAAATATGTATTTCCACTGTGGGGGTTAGGAATGAGGCAAGATAGATTCAAATCCATAACAAACATGGGAGAAACTCGTACAAGGTTATGAAATAGAAACAGGAAGAAACAAAGGAAAAAGGAAAAAAGCAGCTTAAAAGACAGTGTGGATAATAAAGGTTGACAAGGAGATCAAAAGACTCAGAGGTATAATACGGTCAACAATTATTTCAGCCAGTTTTAAAGAAAAAATTTTGCACAATGCAGGGATATATGGTTCCTGCAACTTTGTATATAATACACATTTCAAAACAACAGTTTGATGAATGTCAATACTAAAACAAACACATATTTTCTAAAACGCGAGAGAGATGATGATAATAATAATAATAATAATAATAATAATAATAATCCCGATTACAGCCATATATATATATATATATATATATATATATATATATATATATATAGTATGAGGGACGTTCAAATCAAACCAGGACTTTTGATTGCACAGAACACCAGAACACATTTACAGGAGTAAAAACTCTTTATTTGTCTATATAATCCCCTGCTACACTAAGTTATTCATCGATTTTCATGGATCAGGTGTTCTAAAATAAAAAAAATTGTGTACTGTTCAAATATTTAATTGCAGCTAAGAGTCGTATTACTGTACTGTGTTTTACACCTTAATTCACGAGAAATTTCATCACAAGTTCTGGTTTGACATGAACACCCTTCAAGTCGATGATAAACCCTAGCAGTGCATTTATTTTTCAAAATTCAGTATTACAAGTTTGAATAGTGTAGACACATTTTAAGCAAATTTTCCTGCACATTACAAGAGCCATTATTTACAATTATGACACATTCATATGTTGCTATTTGCGATAGTGCCAGTGCTCTTGAGCATAATGTAAAGTATACATTTATTTAGGTAAAATCATTTTCCTGCCTTTAAAAGAAAAAAAAAAGTCCCAATCTAAGTAAAAAATGGCCCTGACTACTCATCTTCTGGAGACTGGGCCAGTAATGCTGATGATGGACCAGGAACACTGAAGCTGTCTCTTTGCTCACTGTCCACAGTCTGGAGTGAAAGAACATCATCATAATCCTCCTGTGGCTCCACTTCAGCTTCGAATGTCACTTCATCTGTGAAGGTCATGGGAATAACATCTCATTCTAATTATCTACTTTTTTTAGTTGAGAAATAAGGAATGTTACAGTACCAAGTAAGGTGTCAGGTCTGGGTGGAAGGATTGGTTCAGCGGGGCTGCTGTCTTCTGGTTTGACGGTTTTTTCATCGACATCGTCGTATTCAGTCCCAGAGGAGTCTTTACTTGTCCTCATGTTCTCCTCATCATGTTCAGAGCCGCTTACTGTCACACCAAATATTAATAAGAACACAGAATGTGACACAATATAAGGTCTAGAAAGGTTAAGAAATTAACAGTATTTTTGGAGCAGCAAGAAGACTGTATTGTACTCATTGGGTTTAGTTTTTTTCTTTTTAGTTACTCAAACATTTCTTTAAAAAATTATCACACTTCAATTATGTTTCTGTGCATCTTAAATTTGTAAGATGATAAAGTTTGGTAAGTAAAATGTAATGAGACAAATAAATAAATAAATAAATATTAATAATAATATTAATTAGGCGGTAACACATAATAACAGCATGTACTGTAGGAACATGTATAATTCCTCTAATACCACAGTGATTTACTAGCACTACCAATTATTTTTATTACTCATCTTATTGATCAGTTTATAGTTACATTACTTCATATTATAGTTTCATAAAATGACAATGTTGTGGGACATTTGTGAAACATTAAACTGATCAATGATATTTACAAAATTGAAGTACTTGAAGAAAAAGTATAAATACTAACTCGGCCCCCTACACCTGATATAAACTTTTTTATAACTTTTTGTACACCTTGAGTCATGCAAATATTTACTACATTTTAAATGTATCCTTTATTTAAATTTGAATGATTTTCAACTTTTCCTTATAATTAAACTTAACCTTTAAACTTATAAAATAAAAATTTTAACTACTTCCACTTTTCCCTGAATATGATACAGTACTCATAATTTTATTCAAGCTAGACACTCTGGATCACTTAAAGTAACTTTAACAGCTTTGAATAAAATGAATAAATGTAAATGATAACTTACCCTCACTCTGATTATCCTCCATCTGGTTCTCACTGGTAACAACATCGTCATAATCTTCCGCTTTGAACATATCTAATGTTTAAAGATAGGCTTATAGGTGAATGATATACAGTCTAGAGTCTCATAAGGGTCAGGTATCACTTAACAATACCACAGTGCCAAACAATTTTAATGAAATTAAAGTCGTTTATAATTTGAAAATCTTTTTAATCTTTCCACCAAACCGACCAACTGATCATTCTGAAAAGCTTTTAAAGACACTGTGCATTACCTTTTTCCTTTAAACTCTGCATTTCATTCTCGCTCATCTCCACATCAGGGTTTTCATTAGAAAACTTGAAGCTTACTGTAAGAAAAGCAGTATTTTTTAAAAATGAAATTTAGCATGTTTTAAAGTAGAAGACAAATTTTTTGACATGGGATGATATATTTTGCTGTAAAACAAAGAAACATTTTGGGGTAAGCTGATGTACAGTGGTGACCAAAAGTATGAAGACATCTGTCATGTAGTCTCCCTGAGCATAAAACAGGTTATTCACAAATTAAATCTATCTGGTCATTTCCAGTTTTGACTCTACTGTATGTCCAGTCGGATTCAGTAGGTTTTGAAGAATAAAGGACAAATTCATGCATAAAATAACACATTATTCTCATTACCTTGCTTGTCGTTATTTAAAAAAAAAATTGAGAATTACATTTTTTTCTCAATACTTTTGTCTACCACTGTAAAAGGTAAATACTCCAACACAAAAGTATGGCCAAAACAATTCAGTTTCAATACATAATATTAGCAATATTAAATTATTTGTAGTAGTAGCTCAGGAATTACATCTTTTGCACTGGTTTTCAGGTGTTACACTGATGATGAGGTGACAGTATATGACATGGTCATTTGGTATCATATTAATGTTAATTAATGTGTATGTATATGATTAAAAGGCAACGTTAATAAATTTAAATAAATTCATTTTTATGTTAAAAAATAAAATCACTAAAAGTTCTTCCATAAACAAAAGGTTTATTCTTGACAGGTTAATTTTTAAATATCTTAAAATGATATTAAGATATTAAATATTATTCTTAAATTTTAATTATAAAAATGTAAAATAATTTCGATTTTTATTGATTTAAATGCTGTAACTCTGGTTAAAAGGAAAGTGCTTATACTCTGGTTATTTTGAAGAAAGTGACTTTTTTGTCACAAAGGTTTAGCCTTTTTTTTCCTGCACAGCGAGGGACCTCAAAGGAATGAACCAAGATGTCCACCTAGTGGTTGACTATATCTCAGCTGGTTTATTTATTTATTTAGCATACTGTATGAACTGAAAATAACCCTGTACTTTAATTATGAGCATTAGGAATTGTTTGATGTCATTCTGTATATTAGTATAGTTTGTTGTTATTTCATAGTTTTTCTTTTTGTTGTGTAGTGTTCCTCTGTGTTACTCGTCTGTAAACATCTTTATTTTTATTTGATTTGAATGTATGTCTTATATATATGTTTTTACCTGAGAATAGTTAAACCACATGTTTTTATAATGTACACCCCTGTATGATAACAGTAAAAGTGAGTTGAATTAAAATGCATTTTATAAAATGTACAGCACAGATTTGCAGATTTACAGAACGGCATTTGGCACACTCCCTTATCCAGAGCGACTTTTTTTTTTATCTCATTATACATCTGAGCAATTGAGGGTTAAGGGACTTTCTCAAGGACCCAGTGGTCACAACTTGGTGGTGCTGGGGTTTAAACCTGAGACCAGGGACCTGGGACAGTACTGTGCAAAGGGTTTGAGCCTCCCTTCATTTCGTTTCCAAAGAGACAGATTTTCTTGCATTTTTAAAGTAGTCTTGAGGAATAATTAGAAAAAACATCTAACTTAAGGCATGAACCAGTGAGAAACAGGTGCAGATGATGAGAGATGATCAGGCCGGTGATTAGTGTACTGGTGATGCTGAATGATGAGCGGTAAATGAGATTGCTTGCAATTTAAATTTTAAATTCAATTGTGCATACTGTATGTGTGTGTATATTTAGTTATTCTATAAATTATTGATTATTACGACTGCTTGATTATAGGTTTTAGGATTTAAATGAATCAACATAAAAAAACACCTTGTATTCACTTGCTTTGCTCTCACTGATCATAATCATTTTTTTATCATATATTTTTTCATTACGTCATGGTGTCTGGACAGTTCGTTGAGTTACTTACATATGGCGAGGAACGCTTTTCGCTTCCAGAACACAACCAGTGCAGCCACCAGCAGCAGCACAAGTCCCACCACAATCCCTACAATTAGTCCAGTATCTGGTGCAGGTATCTCTACTGGAGGAATATATTCTGCAATTGCAAACATATACATAAATAGACTATAGCATAAAACAAGCAAAGCAAGATATTGAAATAAATAACTCATCCTTAAAAAACAATCAATATGACCACCCTAGTTACTGTTGCCACACAGCGGTCCTTAGTTAAATTATTTTTATACCATAGCAGTTTATCAATAGTATTTACTGAAAGTCATATTTGTTGTTGTGGAACATCAGCAAAATAAGTGTTAGATATAACTTGTGTTATAGCAGCTATAAACTGTCATTCTGAAGACTTTCCTTGACCAGAAAACGTATGACTGTTACAAAGAAGTGACATAGTTGACTCCGCCCATAACCCATAAATACATAATTCTTTCCAAAAAAAAGTTTCACCATTTCAATGATTATAAGTTTTTTTTTCTTTTAAATATAGTAGCATGTATAAAAGAACAATTCATTCATTATTCATGGATTATGTCAACCATATGTTACATACAGTACTATGGAAAAGTCTTAAGCCATCCCTCATTTCTTAAAATGAAACTAAATCATGTAGATTAAATTAAAGAAATGGGAACAAATTTTTACTGTGACAGACTGCAAGGAGCCTAAAGATACGATTTAAAAACATTATTTATGTTATTTATTTACTTCAGCAGCCTCATTTCCCCCCTCATCCATTCCAACCATTCAGCATCACCGGCCTGATCATCTGTTATCATCTGCACCTGTTTCTCACTGGTTTAAGCTCTAACTAGATCTTTTATTTATCCTTTAATGATTCATAGAACACTGTGTGACTGGAACAAAAAAAGCACTGAAACTGCTCAGGTTCAGGTACTGGACTGAAAATGAGAGACAAAGGCTTGTCAAAAATGAGAGCCAAAAATGTCCTTCATTGAACCTGGAGAACTATTCAACAAGAGTACATTAAAAAATAAATAAATAAATAAATAAAAATACAAGTCTGGCTCTTTGAAAGCAAAATGAGTGGCTCAAGGGTGACTCAAGACTTTTGCACAGTACTGTATGTCCCTGTGTAACATTACTGTGATTTGCCTTAAAGTCTGTTGTCAGAGACACTTCCAGAAAAGTCAAATATGAAACTTCAGCTGTGCTCGTGACTTTAAAAAAATCAAGCATAATCAAGAAGCGTAACGTAATTACACACACTAACTACAGTATATTCAAACACTACACAAAATATAGTAACAAGTAAAACATGGCCATATGGAAACCAATAGTAAACATATATACCATATTCAAAAAAGACAATAACATACCATAGAAAGACAAAAAACAAACCCAAAATGGAGACATATTCTTCACTCACCATCACAATAAATTACTGCAATCTGATTGGAGGCTCGTGGCTCAAATTTGACGCAGTGCTTTAGATAGTTCTGCTCCTTTTCACACATAATTTTTAAGTCTATGTTTGTTTTATTTTTAATATTCCCAAACTGATTAGTACTGGCATTTCCACACTTCAGCTCATTACATATCCTATCTGCATCATTCTTGTTCTCTAGAGGATGGACGAATTCCAACTTTCCCCGATAGTTCACTTGAAGCTCGCCTCCACAAGTGCTGCTGAAGTTCCATTTAAATGCCACTGTAAATAAATGGTACGAAATACTGTAATGCAGAGAAAATATGTAAGACATGAAACATATAGACTACAGAAAAAAAAGTTGGTCATTTTCTGCTGGATAGACATCAAAGAGAATATTGTTAATATTATTATTAGCACTGGTACAATGGTATTTAAAAGGAGAAATATCAGCAAAAAAAGGGATATGGGATGATGTTGAGGTTTCACTTTCTCCTACAAAAGCTCTAAGAGCCCCATCACACTGTGACAAAGACACTTTAAGTGTCCTAAAAATAAGTACACCACGGGAACTTGGTCAAAATGGAAAAAAAATTCTTAATCAAGTTAATTTCCTAGGCTTTCAGATTCTCAATGAGTATAACACGGTGTCCAGATCCAGTGAGAATGAATGAAGCTATTAGTGACATGGATGCGCTGATCATCAAAAACATCAGAAAAACATAATATGTACTGTTAGAATTATTTTATATATAAAGGAGTTATTTCTACTCTCTTGCTCTCTTCCTCATAGATCTGATATTAACG
>JAQMYJ010000040.1:5812411-5826245 GCA_030014305.1 Clarias laeviceps | reverse complement strand
GAAAATGGAATCACGATTTTTTAAAATGGTTATACTTACAGAATGTCAATACAAAAAAGATTTAATATCATAGTTTTCTTTATAAAAATCCAAAAGAAAAATACCCAAGAAAAGTAAAAAGGGATTATTATTATTATTATTTTATTTACTGTATGTATGTGTATAGTTTTTTTTTCTAGTTGTTACATTTAAAATGTAAAATGTAATGTATATATATATATATATATATATATATATATATATTGTAGTATGTAATATGTTAATATTACAACAACAACAACTATTACTTTTATTACTATCACTACAGTTGGTTTCTCTAGAGAGAATAAAATCACTACCTGTGCAGGCAACGTAGGCGGCACCTCTGCATAAGTTACTATCGTTAAGTTCTATGAAGTTGCATTGGCTGAAGTTCTCAGCTGTTTGAGAACAGTGTATACTAGCCACAGTCACTTCATGATTTTTCTTCCCATTGTAGTTCGAAATGATCGCCTGTCCACAGCCCAGGTTCTTACAGAGCATTCTTGACTGTGGTTCTGTCCAGGTGTCTGCACACACACCGCACTTTTCACCCGAGCACACCAGCACCTTCCCATAGCACTTATTCTGCAACCACACCGTCCTGGAGCCTGAGCAGGAAATATGTCCATGTGAAAAGTAAATTAAAAAGAAGAAAAATATTTTTGTACAATTTGTGGTACAGTCGGACCTCGGTATACAAATAACATTTTTTCCAGAGGCGAGTTCTTAAGGAGAAATTTCACATTGCAAAATGCATTTTCCTATAGAACATAATGTAAATGCAGATAATCCATTCCAGCCACCCTAAAAATATTACCAATATTACCACTTTCCAACAGTATAATTACAGGATATTATTGCATATAAAAACAGTTAAAACATTTAGAAAAAAAATATATTTAAACTTGCACCAATGCTTGCACTGATGCAAGTTTTGATCGACTACCAATAATACACACAAAGGGATGTACGGGCGACCGGAACAAGGCGTAATATCAAATGTGGGTGCCAAATTTGGGTGCGGATCTGATGGCCCACTGTGGCGACCCTGTGATGAAAGCAGCCCAACAATAAGGACCAACAACAACAGCAACAACAACATAAACATATGCTGATAATGGCGCGTCGAATGCACATGTATGCTGATAATGGAGTGTAGGAATGCATACAGTATGGTCCCCTTAAGCACCACCAAAAAAATAGTCCTGCCTGGTTGATTCCTAAATAATGTCTATAACCATATAATTTTAGTGAGTTTTGATTATGCTTCTCATACACTAGCGATCACTAGTGATTATCTTACTTTTTTTTCCTGAGCAGTTTACATGGACAAATTGAGGATCAGGCGATTTGATCACATTCTTCATGGAGCAATTGGAAGAAGAGGTTGTGTTTTCATGGCAGACTGAGGAGTTCATGTTGTTGTTGTCGTCAATTTTCGGGACGACTATTCCTTGTCCACAACCATTTCGTAAACACACTTCTTTAGCCATTTCGTTGGTGATGTTCTGCAAGTATTCACCAGTTTCACCCTTTACTCTGCCTTCACATGGTGAGTCTCCCTGCAGAAACCAGAGCTTATACTCTGTCAGAAAAACAACAACAGAGGAATAAAATTAAAGTACTGTTGAATCTGTAATGTAATAGGTTTTTAAAACCAGTTTCGAAAAATGCTGCTGTAACAACATGATTTGATGTACAATTCAAACTTATATACAAATCATAGTAATAATCATTTCATATGACTTTTGAGTTTTGCAATAATGTAAAATAATGTTTTTTTTTTTTTTTTAACATACAGTGAGACATGATATAAACTATGATATATGTTTAATTTCTTTGTCTTCACTAACTGATTTATTCTGGTTTGGGTCAGTGTCCATCCAGAGCCTATGCTAGGATATCTGGTAATGAGAAAGGAAACCTGTCCATCACAAGACACTTACATACACCCTAACACACTCAATTACACATAGGGGCGAATTTATCGCTGCAAATCCATTCCTAAGAAGTACTGTAGGAGAAAACTAAATCAAGCACACACATAAAACTTCACTCATACAGTAACCCAAACTCAGAGTCAAGGGTGAACACCAATATACTAAAGCTCATACCGCTGCAGATGATGTTGATAACTGAACCCGTGTTATCATATTTCTTGTATTCCATGTCACACTCTGAGATGTTTGAGCTTTTGCATTGAAGCTTCCAATCCATTGGTTTTAAATTGCTCTTGACAAAGGTATGCCGTTTATTCACTGAAGTACCACAGTGAAGATGCTGACACACCATATCTGAATTTTTCTCCAGCCAGAACCTGGGTGTAGTTTGCACGCTTTGCCAGATACCCTGCGATTTCAACTCCAGTTGGCCTGCGCACTTGTCCAGACCGTTGCTTAGTCGCATTTCCAGAGAGCCTGTAATTTAAGAGGAACCACAAATCAAGTATATTGTGGTTATTGCAGATTTTTTTTCCCTTAATGAGTAATGAGAACCTAGAACATACCTTCATACTGTCTAAATAAAAAAGAAATCTAGTCTTGCCATCTGTATTTTAATGAACTTTAACGCTAACATGTTTATTTATGATCATGGTTGCATGATCTTGTCTTTGTTCTCTAGAATCGTGCTGATGCTTAAACAATTTAAGTTAAAAGAACGAGGGATGGCTTCCCTCCTTTCACTTCGCTCCTTTCTTTCAATTATTTTCACTTTTGTCTCCATTGTTATTGCTTGGCGCTTCTTAGCAGTACCAAATTCATTGGCACTGCTTTTACGCTTGTTTCTGGACATCCGGGGATGCACGCTGCATGCACGTGACATGGTACACCAGACATGTGATCTAACTTCATCAATTGAACATGTGCGAATGTACAGTATGTTTGTACTGTATCTTCAAAAGTTCGTAACTCGAATGTTCGTATGTAAAAGGGACTATAGGACACACAGATCGCTAAAATCTGGAAAAAGTGAAGGAACTAAATAATCGACTGGAATAAAGGCTTAAGGATAGACTGGAGAGGGAATAAAGTAACAGCTGAATGAGAGACTAAAGGGAAAGACTGGGGGAAGTCATGGAGAAAAGGGAAGGAAAGACAGAGGACAGATCATGGTAAAAGAATTAGCAGGGATTATCAAGAAATTAAAGATAAACAGCATGAAACTGAAGGAAAGATATGGCAAAGAAATTGGAGAAAAGTCTGGGAAGAGACTGCAAGGACAGACTGAAGGAAGGACTCGGGAGAGACTAAAGGAAAGACTGGGGAAAAGCTGAACATGAGACTGGAACTAGAGACTGGTGAAAGAATGACAAATTCTGGGGGAGCTGGACGAAGATCTGTGAGAGAAGAAAGAGAGAGAACATCAAAAGGTGATGATAGTGGAAAAAGAATGAATAAGAAAAGGGAAAAAACTTGAAAGAAATGCTAGAAAAAAACAGAGGTTGACTATCAGGGCCTGAAGAGGCTTCTCTTTGTGCCTCTGGAAAGACTATGTCTACACTAAGTGTGATCACTGATCATAATATTCAACATTTTCATACAGAATATACAGTATTGCAGCTGTTCAGTTGTGTTTTGTGAACGTTATCATATCTTTAGACTCATGCATTGCAGTTACCTGAGCATATAACGCTGATGGTTTGACACTTGTCAACAGTGCCATGTTGGCGTTTGCACTCCCACAGAGAGTTCTCCTGTCCAAGACATTCAACGTGACTAATTTGGCCCTGCTTCACTGCAGAGCCCGGTAACACAGATAGGGCAGTTCCGCATTTCAGCTCTCGGCACACAACCTCGCCAACCTTCTTATAAGAAATGGTGCCATTGGCGCACACTGCATTGTGAGAACCATTCCTGCTGACATAGATCTCCCCATAACATTTTGTTGGCACCTTTTCACCTCTTCTTAGTTCTACCTTGACACGATCTGAAAAGCATGGTGTAGTCAATAGAAGCTTAGCTTCAAATGAATGGTCTGCATAACACTTACATGGGTTTAGTTAATTGTCTTTTTATTCATTAATGGTTGTTAATTTGTGAGTTTAGAAAAAACACAAAGCAGCGATGACACTTAATGAATGTCAGGGTTTCGATCAAGTTATTTCTTATGTCATAGAAATATAGAATATAATCGATTCAGTTGTATTAAAGTTTGTAATGTAATACCCATGATGCACTGCCAAATTACAAATTATTATGATCAGCGTATTCAAATTCTGCTTACCTGAGCATGAAAGCCAGGTGTTCTTGCTTTCATTGCATGGCTTTACACTGATAGCTCTGCCACACTTAAGCTTAGCACACATGCTGTCCGACTTTCCATGATCAAACTCTTGACACGATTCATTAGCCCACTCGCTTTCATTACTGGACTTCTGCAAAGTTCCTTCACAGACATCAGTGCCACCATGCAGACGGACAGGACTATAATCTGTAAAATTCTTCTCTGATTAGAATTACAGTACATCAATACATTCACACTCTCTGTTATGTCCTGGACTTGTGTTTGCAAGATTATAAGAGAGTAGAAATTCCATGTCATTTGTCTGGTGTGATAAAAAAGACAGGTTTAATTTCTTGGCAACAAATCCAACTGCTATAAACCTGAACATGTTTTAGTGGCTGTCTTGCTAGTTAAGTGAGATTTTCTTATACAGTAAATATTATTATTTAATCAGTTTGTTGGATTTTTTTTCCCATAGAAATGGAGACATGGGCCTTAAAAAAAAGTTTGTCAAAATATTAAGAATCATTTGCTAAAATCTATATAGATCAAGATTTCCCAGGCTGCCATACTGTACATACTAAGAATGATCCAGTTAGAGCGTGCATACTAACTATCGTAAAGTATACAGTAGGTGACAGAGTTTGGTACTGTAGCTGGTGTAAAATCAGCTATGAGTGGTAGATCAGCTGGGGTAAAAGCTGTTGTATGTACAGTGTGTATGTTCGCTTTTAAAAATCATGGGTCCTCAAATATAACTTAAGAATTGTCAAGTCTTACTGTGGCAGGTGATTCGGACTTCTTCTTGGCATGTCTGTTCTTTGGCAGATACCCAGTCCACACACTGCCATAAGAAGTCTTCATTGTCAATGCAATTTAAGGACACGCTGTACAAGCTTCCTGTATTATTAAAGACGCTGGGCATGAGTGTCTTCTGAAGTTTTCCACATCCAAGTTCTTGGCACACCTTATTGCCTTTGGTATCATCTACAACAAATAAATACATCACAAGTTACAAGGTTCTAATCCAGAATTTCTGACAGGACTTGCCTCAATGGAAGTAACTACTAAGCGCACCGACACCATAGTATGCAGATCACACATTTCCTATGAACTCTTGGACTTATTCAGTTCACAGATGCTTCTAAAGACATACAGTATGCATATGTATTACGGTAGGACCTACTTTTACATTTTAAAACTTAATATTTCTATACACATCTATACACAACTTTTCCAATCCACAGTTCATTTTGCATATGGAACTGACATCAGAAACATCAGACTTAGTCAGAAGAAACAATCATTTGCATTAATCAGATTATCTTGCATCAGATTATATTTGAATGGCTGATATCTAATCAGTCATTCAAATATAATCTCTTACTCTTCTGCTTGTTACTTGCTGCTATAGTAACCCAGTGCACACAAAGAACCACGTGAACCATCTGTCACTTGCTAGTATGCTAACAAAACCAAGAAGATAGATAATACTGGTAATATAACATGTTTACTATAAATTTACATGTTTACTATGTTTACTTTATGGCCAAAGGTTTTATTGTATGAGAAAGTGGGAAAGGAGTCTAAAGATTAGGTTTGGGATTTCTTTAATTGGTCTTAAAACAATGTTGTTGTGCCCATATGTGCAGTACTGTACATGAGACTTGGTCATAGTCACTTTTTCTTTTTTCCAATCCCTAAATGTTTTCCATCACAACCTGAAAAACAGAGGAACAAAATACATAGACGTCATTCTGTAAATAAAAATAAAAAGTTTGCTTCAGAGTTTTTTTTTTTTTTTTTAATGTTCCACTAAGCTTATTTAGTGGAACATAAAATGCTCTTTCACTAAGTTTCACAATGGAATTTTTTCCTTTTGTTTTGTGCAATGGGAAGGCAATGAGCTAAGGTGGACGTGTACAACACAGGGAACTGAAAATGCCTGAAGTGGAACTCTACATTTCCCTTGATAGAAAAAGAGCTTGAAACCGAACATTTTCGTGTTCTTTAAATTGTCTTAAATATTAATTCAAGTTGTAATATTTTTTTTCTTGTAAATGTGAGTTTTTTTTTTTTTTTCTCTCTAGTTTTAAATGTTCCCTCCCCTTCTAACTCTTTTTCCCCCATATTGACTTAGTGGAAGCTTTTTGGTGCATTACTGCCACCTGCTGAACCAAATCGGTAGCCCTGAAGGTTTAGCGCTGGATGACTGACCCGGAAGTATGAGTCACGTGGTCCGTTCGCTGGTTGTGATATCTCTGGAATGTTCGCGAAATATCGCAAAATCTCAAACAAAAAGGCAATTGAAATAAGATCGAATTAAAATACAGTATATGCTGTAAAGATTTTTTTTTTAAATATTTAAAAATAAAAAATATATAGAAAGAGAAAGCTTTGAATGTACTTTCTCATAAAAGAAAAGCTCAGGACTGAATTCCTACAGTTTTGTAAATGAGCCTCCAATAATAAAGTGAACTCCTGTTATATTGAACCTCCTGCTACCTACTGTAACACACACTAAAAACAATTCCTGCTACCCGTTAAGGTTTCGTCCTAGTGTCATCTCAGGGAATTTTTTCTTTGCCACAGCCGCCCTCAGCTTCCTCATCAGGGACAATCCTTTTGATTTATACATATTTTCTCACATTTCATACACATTTTCCTAATAAAGCTGTTGTGCAGCAATGACCAGTGTTAAAAGTGTTATATAAATAAAATGTAATGAAATTAAAGAGTAAACTGTGGTCCATAGCCACTGTCAGAAATGTTTCCTCTGGTAGTGAATTGTAAGCAATTAACTATAGTCAACACTAAGATAAAAACTTTTTTTACACATACACATGAGCAGACAAATTGATATGTGAAACTCACCCCATTTCTGGTTGCAGATGCTAACCATGCCGTTTGGTGTTCTGAACTGGACCACCCCAGCACACTCATTACTCATTCCATCGAGATTCAAACTCAGAGTAGGTTTCAAATAACTTGATCCTGTATTGATAGATAAAAACTCTGTCACAGTAAGCGAGAAGCATGTCCAGAGCAAAGTAACACATTTAGGAAGTTTGTGCAAGAATAAATGAATAAAGGTGTTTTCACTTACAAATAACATTCACTTTTAATACAATTTAAATTCTTAACTGACTTGTTTCGTATTAACAAAATGTACTGAATCACTTTAATTTATCATTAATAACAGCCTAATACTAGATGTGTGTCCAGCTGTCTGGGGAATAAGAGGGATGAAACATGGTGAACTGATAATATTGAAAAATTATTAAGTTTAATCAAACATTGATTAGTTTTTTACTAAGGCATGTATCCGTGTACACTTTGATCACCTACTGTACATTTTGTCTGAAGACATTTTGCAATAAACGCAATCATGCTAAAACCCTGAACATTTGTACTCACCTGAGCAGATAACTGAAATGTAGTTGTGACTTTGACAAGTTGTGATACCCCATCCATTGGATGCACAGTTCCAGAGATTGTCCTCTGTCCCATTACAATTTATTTCATCCAGCCAGAAGTGTGAAGCTAAAGCATTTTTTTTGTATTTATTTTCGAAAACCCCAGATTCCACATGTTCGCCACACCCTAGAGATTTACACACTACTTCACCGTTTTTGGAACTCCATTGATGATGGCCCACCAAACCCCATGTATTGTTGTTGTAAACTTCCAGATGACCTTCACATGGGTGGCTCGATCCCCGTAAAGCTATTCGATGTTGTGCTGTAAAAGACAAAGGACTATAAATCATAATGCGCTGACTCAGAACAAACAACATAAATATTTTTTAATCATCATCATCATCATCATCAATTAGTATGAGAAATAATCTTGAATTTTTACCCATAATTTAATGTAGATTATTATTTGGTAATTACTGGAACATAGATGTTAAAGTGTATAGAAATCTGTTTAAAACTATTTGTACAGTAAATTCCTTGTTGCTGTTATTTTATTTATTGGTGAGAAATATTTAGTGCCACGAAAAAACATTTGTCCCTTCATTTTTTTTGCATATCTTTTATGCTTAAAGGATTCAGATCATCAAATGAGTTTTAATATTACACAAAAATAACCTGAGTAAATAGAAAATGCAGTTTTTAAATGATAATTTCATTTATTAAGAGAAAAAAAGCTGTCCAAAAAAAAAACAATTTGCCCATAAACCTGTGCCGTCCACGTCCTGAAACTGCAACCACATCATCACACTGCCAACACCTTGTTTGACTGTTTTGTATGCTGTTCTTTTTATGAAATCCTGTGTTAGTTTTATGCCAGATGTAATGGGATACACCTTTCATAAAGTTAAAACTTTTATCCCAAAAGTCTTAAGGATAATCAAGTTGTTTTTGGCAAATGTAAGACGAGCCTTCATTTTATTATTATTAATAATAATAATAATAATAATAATAATAAATAAAATAATAATAAAATAATAAAATTGATTACATTTTCATTAACAAAACTTTAATAGTAATTATACTTACTTTTTCACATAAGGTCAGGTAGATTTGGACAGCTTTATTCCCTTAATAAATTAAATCATCATTTAAAAACTACATTTGGTGTTTACTCATTATCTTTGTGTTATATTAAAATTTGTTTGATGATCCCCACCATTTAAGTGTGACAAATATGCAAAAAAATCTCAAATTCAGGTCACTATATATGCAAAGGCTTCCACTGTGTAACCAGGGTGGTACCGCAGGGCCTTTAGGGGTGGCAGTGGATTCTTTGAGTGCTGTGGGTTGTGGGGTGGGGCTTCCATGGATCAGACTTTTTTTCTGCACATCACATGGGAGCTCGATCACCTTGTGGTCTGGGGAATTTGGAGGCTACAGTATGTCAGTGAAGTAGGGCTCTTTGCCTGTTGAGCCGGTGCTGTGGGTTGTGGTACACTGGTGTTCTGGTGTCTTTCTACTGTGGCCATCAATGGCATTTGTGCTGCAATGGTTTTTCTGTGGGATTGGCCCAAGGGCCTGGCCTTTGGTCCCAGCGGGCATGGGTGAGCCTTGGGTGAGCCATGAACCTGTCACCAGTTTACTGGTGAATAGTTGGTGATCAATGGGTGATGTTATGGCTGATTAGTGTATATTGCATACGTACTTGTAAAGTATATAATAAATGTTATGTGTGAAGCTTCTATAATAATAATAATAATAATAATAATAATACATTAATTATTATGCTTCTAAATATTTATGATGTATGAATGTTTGTGCTTATTTAGGCAGCACAGTGTCATAAAGGTTGGCCTCATATCTTGAGGGTTTAATTCCAGCCGTGAGTCATTTCCCCATGCTTGTGGGTTTCCTCCCACAATTCAAACCCCCTATAGATTAAGCTAACTGGCATTTTCAAATTGTCCATATGGTTTTAGTGTGTGTGCCCTGCAATTGACTGACACCCCTTCCAGGGTATACCATGCCTTGTGGCCCGAGTTCCCTGGAATAGGCTCCTTGCCTCCCAACAACCCTGAACAGGATGAATGGTATAGAGATTGATTAAGGGAATGAGTGTATTTATTTATTCATTCATTTATTCATTCATTCATTTGTTTGCGTGTGGCGCGTGTGTGTGGTCCTAATGGGTAATACTGTACTAAAAATCCTTATTTATTGCAATCTCATTTCGAACAAACCACAGCAGTAGATAAAGTTGGGTCTCATATAACTGAAGACATATCGAGGAGTAAACATACTAAGCACTGTTTTACAGAACTTACTTCAATGCACCAAATAAATAATACATTTAAAAGCTCATCCATACATGCAAGCCTTTTTAAAGTCAAATATAATTTCCAAATGAGAGTGTGAAATAAAAATCATTCGGTCAGTGGAAAATACAGTGGAAATACACATGCAGAGAAGTGGTTAACCACATGTTCTGCTGAAAGTCTGCTCCTATCTGAGAGAAAGTCTCAGGACTCGACTCTTCAGAGTTGCACTTCAGTGCAGATTTTCTGATAAGTAAAAAGTTTGTATCTGCTTCAGTTACACCACAGAGCTGATCAAAATCATGTTGCATGCAATTAAAGTAACACACAAATGTATGTATGTATGTATGTATGTATGTATGTATGTATGTACTGTATGTATGTATGTATGTATGCATGCATGCATGTATGTATGTATGTATGCATGCATGCATGCATGTATGCATGCCAGGGGTAGCTCAGTGGTTAAGGCATTGGCCTACGGTTCGGAAGATCCCAGGTTCAAACCCCACAACCACCAAGTTGCCTCTGTTGGGCCCTTGAGCAAGGCCCATAATCCTCACCTGCTCAGATGTGTAATGAGATAAAAATGTAAGTCGCTCTGGATAAGAGCGTCTGCCAAATGCCGTAATGTAATGTAATGTACGTGTGTATTTATAGAGAGGAACCCCAAAAAATGTATACACACTTCAAAAATATATGCATAAAATCTAACGGTCAGCATTAACAATCAAGCTACAGTATCTTTGGAGGAAACATACAGTAATACTACACATTGCTGCCATAACTAAATTTTATAAAGGACATAGACAACAACGGTTGAAGTATGTATAAATTTTTGTGGCCCTCTGTATATTTATTTAGTAAAAGCATATAATTTCTAACTATAATAAGTAGCAAGTATTTCATTTCTAATTATAAAAACATGCTATGTATGCTGTATATATTCCATATATAACATTTTTAATAAGAACTTTGAATGAATAAAAGTAAAAAAATAAAAAAGCAAGACTAATATCTACTTTGACAGCAATAGATATATCAGTGATATGTGATTTCAAGGTAGAAAATTCATTCATTCATTAAATTAATTATAATGTTTATTTTTAATTTTTTTGCTATTCTTATTTACATGTCCATACACATTTTTTTTGTTTGTTTTAACCATCTAATGGTGTTTATTTTTTTTATTTTTTTTGGTTTTCACTTTTGTTGCTTGTTTTGTTTCCCGATTTTCGTGTTTGGTGTATATTATTTTCTTGTCTGAAACTTAAAATTTTGTCCTGTCCAGGTCGGAAAGGAGATTATTAACCTTGTTTAAACAGGTTTTCTTTTTTACCAGGTTTCAAAAATTATTTATTCAAGCAAACCAAATGACTCAATTTCTTCTGTTTTATTGTTGGAACTATTTGCAAAAGTATCACTTTATATGAAAACTCAATTTTAACACCTCTGTGTTTTAACATCTCTGTTAAGATGAATGAGGTGTTACAGGTATTAAGACATAAAAAAGTGTAAATGAAACAAAACAGACAGTGCAGTGATGCTTGAATGGCAGTGTATATAGTGAATTTGTACAAAAACTATATTTCAGCACATTTAATCTGGTGTATATGCTTTAGTGTTAAAGTAAAGAATAATAACTATTGCTGTGTTGCAGACTGCTGTTGTCTAAACCAAACAATAATAAATACCGCATACGGTTTCTCATCTGCTGATCAATAAAATAATTAATTTCCATTTCTCTGTCACATGTAGCAGTCGCAAATTTAAATGAAACATGTTACATATTGTACATGTACTGTATTTTATACATTGTATTTCATTCTAAATTTTTAACAAACTCATTAATGTAACTACAAGGGGTCATGTAAACTCATTAATTGCTACTATGTCAAAAACTGGTGTGTATTGTTAGATTATTTAATCACTCACTCACTCATCATCTATACCGCATAATTCTGTATACAGGGTCGCGGGGGGCCTGTAGCTTATCCCAGGAGACTTATGGCAAAAGGCGGGCAGGGTAGACCATGGACAGAGTGCCAATCCATCGCAGGGTAGTCATTTAATCATTGAAAAGTATGTAAGGTTCAAAAATTATTCACATACCAATGATTTTCTAATGACACAATTAATTCTACCACACTACGACTAAGTTCACAGTAATGATCAAAACTTGATCAAAACTTGAAACAATAAAGTGATCAAGACTCAAAAAATGTATACTGTAAAATGTATTACAGATGTAAGATTATAGACAAGGTCTAATTTTATACCATATTGTGCTTTAGATAGATCTTTACAGTTTTTCTAATGTATGTTGCTAATAACCCAACGGGTGGCGTGAAAATTACAGGGTGGGTTGGTGTGAAATCCTAAAGTTAATTATTTTCCTATAGCAAGTATTTATTATTCCTCTTATATCACAGAAATCCAAATATATGAAAAATATCTTTGTCCCTTAAACTCATATTTGTGATACATTATCTGTTAATTGTTGCACTAAACATTGTGGTATATCCAGGAAACAATTATTTAGATGATGAATGTTTTCTAAAATAAATGCTTACTCCATTAAAAACTATTAATTTAATAAATCGATAAATTAGAAATTATTGTGCTTATTTAATTGAGTTAGCATAATTTTGTATGATAATGATGATGATTAGTAGTGGTAGTAGTATTCATTAAATCTGGTCCCTTTAACACTTTAAACATATCACTTGGCCCTTAAGCCTACACTTTTGTTTACTT
The DNA here is from genome assembly GCA_030014305.1 of Clarias laeviceps. Lineage (NCBI taxonomy): Eukaryota > Metazoa > Chordata > Actinopteri > Siluriformes > Clariidae > Clarias > Clarias laeviceps. Next base: position 5,813,509 of record JAQMYJ010000040.1, on the reverse strand, counting down.
TATTCATATATATATATATATATGCTTTTTACTGTATGTTTATTTAAATAAAATGGCTTAAATGAGTTTTAAGGGCTACAAAGTAAAAACATTTTTAAAAAGCAGTCCAAAATCTTGTCCAATCCTGCTTGTCTAGCTAATTAACTAGCAGTGCAGTCCTGAAGAAAATGTTCCACTAAAACAAACCTAGATTTTAAATACAAACCTATAGATCTTGATAAAAAATTTGAACTGAATGTCATTGCAGAACAATAACAAAAAACAAAACTCATCTAGTTTGCTATTTAAACAAACTAAGTGAACTTGCTACAGAAACTTATTCCACAAATTATTATATAAAAGTTAAATAGCTAATGTAGAGAGTTAAATTACAAGACATTATTATTTATAATTTTGGTAGCTCAACATACAGTACTGTTCTTATTTGTTGGCAAATTTAAAAGTATAACATTTTGATGTTTTTGTGGATGAACAAAAGGGCCCCTCCAAAATACTCTAGTAAAATGTTTCTTGCTTAAAAGAAATGTGGAAACTTTTGTGAAAAAAAATTCTGATGTAAAAACTTCTTGCAAATTTACTTAAATAAAGAATTTGATACGGCTTACGTAAGTCTAGTAAGATAATGGCTCATTTCGAGTCTAGTAAGATAATGACGAGTCTAGTAAGATAATGGCTCATTTCAATACTGATTTGCTGTATAGCCCCCATTGTTTTTTTTGTTTTTTTTATCTCAATATTTTTAAGCCATGATTTAAAAGTCCAAACAAAACCTATTACATCTTTTTAATTTTAAGATTTGAGCAGATACAAATTTATAATCAAAAGATAAATTACTTTTAAAACTGTATAAGTCTAGACAGGTTTGGACTGGAGTTTCCTACAGTTTACCTGAGCCTCCAGGAACGAACTGGACTCCATTTTAACTTTAACACACCTCCTGTTATACTGAACTTCCAATTTCACAGAGTATGATGCAGATCAATCCCTGCTATCCGTTTCACCCAAATGAGGATGGGTTCCTTGTTGAGTCCGGTTCCTCTCAAGGTTTCTTCCTACTACCATCTCAGGGAGTTTTTTCTTGCCACTGTCGCCCTCGGC
>JAQMYJ010000040.1:5789073-5801665 GCA_030014305.1 Clarias laeviceps | reverse complement strand
ATAAAGGAAAAGGTAAAACATACCTATAACGGTATCCATGCATATTTGTGAATAATGTACACAAATCTTTTCTACAATCATCACTCCGATCACCCCTGCATACACCCATGTATGTCCTGACACAGATTTTTGCAGAGTCATGCCTGAATGTTTTTTTTTTATCTTTTTTTTAAGTTACTGAGCACTTTTGCATCAGTAAATCATGTTTTTTTTTTATTAATGTAATTTATGTTTTTTTATGTAATTAAATAGGAAAAAACAAAACAGAGGTGGGAGAATTATCATGCAAAAAAAAGAATATGTGGGAATAGCATTTGAGCTGCTCCATTCTCTGCAATCTACTGCACAATAACATGCATGTCTGAGTAGGGAGGCACTGATGACTTTTTTTGGTAAAGTTGGAAGATGCATGTGATGTATGATACAAATTATGATACATATACGCATACTGACCCGCTGAGTCTCAACCATAATATCCGTAACTTTTTTTTTCTTGTGAATTGCAGGATACAGTATTTGTATGTCGTTCCTTCTAGAGATAAATCTATTTAGGAATAGAGTTCCGTCTTCATACTCTTAATTCTGGCCCTGTGATTTCACACACTCATTCATCCAGTATTATTTTCAGCGAAAAAAAAAAAATGGAACAGTTTTTGTCATTTTCCTTGTCTTTCCCCCAAGAAAGGTAATATCATAAATGCCCAACAAACAGTCCTGCAAAAAAGGCTGTAATTAAACTTGCATCAGTTCACGTCCCAGATTCCTGATTATTTATTCTCACAGGACCTTGAAGGAGCTTTGAGTTTGGGATAAAGCCATTGCTGGGTGCCTTTGTCAAATGCATTGTATCTTGGGATGATGTTCTGGTGGTAAGTCAGACAGGAAAAGCTCCCTCCTTCTCGTTTGTGCATTGGAGGAAAGCTCTGTGCTTGGAGGCGGTTTCGTTATAAGGACGAGATCTTGACGGTCTCGTGAGTGTAGGAGCAGCGGGAGTTGCGCAAGATGCCTGGGATGGCAGGTGACGACGGCAGGCTTTCATCAGGCGTGTTGGCTGGAGGTGTGGGAATGCTAATGATGGCTGCCGTGAAGTCTCGCTGCTCACAGTTTAACTTCAGGTCTTCTGTCCTGGCATTGAGGCTCGAGCGACTGTTTGAGAAAGACGTAAAAACTTAGAAAACGTCCTTCGTCAGAATATTAGCAGTTTGCATTATTTGTCATGTAGTCTTACATAGAATACAGGGAATACATGGAAGACATGACCAAGGAAAAGGAATGTATAATAGGAATGACGTGTAAGTTATGTGCTAGGGCTGCAACGACTAATTAAGATAGTCTTAATTATGATATGTAGGCATTAATGACATACAGTAGAGGAGTGAAGTGAACAATGGCATCATGACTGTACCTTCCTGACTAAAAACCTGCAAAGTTTAGGAGCATTTCAATCTTAATTTGGTCAAAAACCTTTGCAAACATTTGTAAAGCTGATTGTTGTTGTTGTTTATTTTCATGGCATGCTAAAATGCTGGAAGCTTGTGCTTCGTATTTTGTTTTTTAATGTTTCTTAATGTGTGTTTTATAGTCTTATGTTTGATATTAACTAGTTCAAATTGTGAAATAAAAAGATTGTTCCCCCTCAAGTGACAATTTGAACAATTTAGTAATGATATCTAAATAGATTTTAATTTGATCTAATTTTAGGATGGCAACCTGGCAGAAACCCTAGCAGTCTTCCAATGCAACCATTAGAGGGAGACATAACATTGTGCTGTGATCTTACTGTATGTGTTCATTCTGAGCCCATGAGCAGATCTCACTGTTAGTTCTAAACCTTACATTAAATACACTGTTTGAACAGATGTTTTACAACATGAAGTACTTACTGTATGGGCATAAGACATTCAAGAACAATGCACTGATATACTGTACGAATGTATATCTTTTAATTGGAAAACTAAAAATTAAACCATCAATTATACTACAGTATAGATGACACAAACTCTAAATGAGGCCGTGAACAAGAAGAAATTCAGGTTGTCCGTTTTGTTTTAAACACTCTTTCTATAAACTGTCATAAAGCAGACTAACTGATTTTAAATTTAATTTTTTTTTTAAATGCACCTATATAGTCCACATGGACAAAACTGATAATCTACTGTATAAATGATTGTCTAGGCTCCAGAAGCAAGATGCTGGACTTATTGCTTATCAGTTTCCTACATTACCCACAATGCGGATTGAGTGCAGCTGCGGCCAAAAGTTTTGAGAATTACACAAATATTAATTGTCAAAATGTTTGCTGCTTCAGTGTTTTTAGACCTATTTGTTAGATGATACTATGGTATGCCAAAGTATAATTACAAGCATTTTATTAAGGTCAAAGGCTTTTATTGACAAAAGCTTGTCTGGAGAAAAAAAGGTGAGCGCTATCATCAGTCCTATGTCATGCCAACAGTAAAGCATCCTGAGACCATAAATGTGTGGAGTTGCTTCTCAGCCAAGGGAGTGCCTTAGAACACAGCCATGAATTGCCAGTGGCTTGAGGAACGAAACAGTGAAATTTTGCCCCTCAAACAAAATTTTCCTGGAAAGCACGGAAACTCTCCAGATGTTATTCCCATTGAGAACTTGTGGTCAATCCTCAAGAGGCGGATGGACAAAATTGGCGTAAACGTAATATAATTGTCAATAAAAACATTTGACCCTTACGAACTGCTTGTAATTATACTTCAGTATACCATAGTAACATCTGACAAAAAGACAGATGCCGACTTTGTGAAAATTAATATTTGTGTCATTCTCAAAACTTTTGGTCACGGCTGTACACTGTTACATAAAGACAAGCTTCCAAAGATTCAGCTTTGAAAATGTATCACGGTTGTGTCTTAGATTGCTAAGTATCCAAGCCGAGTCGCTGTCATAACTGTATTGTAGAGCTGCATTGCATAATGGGACTTTTCAGTCCAGCAGTTGCATAAACGTCCTCACTACTTCTGCATTCGGTTTCTCACCAATATGATGTTAAATCGGCTCTAAAATTGCCTAAGAAAAGTGAGTAAAGAAGCTTCACTAAATGAATGTTATTACTTATAACTCTATGCATTAGATAGTAATACCATCAGTGTGTCCATCAGTGTGACACACAACTGCTAACTCTTGACTGGAATAGCTAATACTGTACATATCCCCAGTCACTACAAACATTCTAGCCATTTCAGTGTTTCAGAGTGGACTTTAATCCTTCTATATCTAAATGAAATGAAAACCATCATGGTTCACAAATGATGTCATTATCAATTTACATCTGGCGGGTGTCACATGACCACTACAATCTGACCAAACCAAGCTGTAATCCTGAGTGTTTTTTTATGATGAGGTGAGTACCTCTGAGGACCAGATGGGCTCTTTAGCACATGCAGCGTATCGAGCTCCTGGATGCTGCCGCGGCTCACTGATACGGTGGAGTTGGCCAGGCGGATGGCTCTCCTCTTAGCTCGGCGAGGACAGCAAGAGGTCGAGACACCCTGTTGGCTGGAGATTGAGGTGCTGCGGCTGGTTCGGAAGCCCACTGACTCTGTCATACACATCTCACTGTAGGTCAGTTCATCGGTAAACTCATGGTTCTGTTAAAGGATAAAAGGACATGCTGAGGGTTATTCACTTTTATTCTTGCTCTTTGCAGATTACATCCTTGTTTAAAGTCCTACTTTTGTACTTTTTATCTACATACTGTATATCATATCTCAGGCACATTTTACCATCAGACCTGTCAAGAGTCATAAAGAGCTGCTTTAATTTATCACTCACAATTCTTTCAAATGAGTTTATTTTTCCTCCAATAAAAATGACCCATATGGAATGTACGGTATAATGTAATATAATGCATTAGCATATATGAATTTTAAATATGTGCCTCATACGGTGCTTTTTATATATGGGATAGATATGTACATTAGTACTGTATGTATGTACATTTACAAGTAAATAAATTTAATGCATTTATATATACTGTATGTATATATGTACTGTATGTATACAGTTACATAGCACAATTCTTTTGTGCAGCAATTCTTGACTTCAAAATCAAGTTTTTATTTTTATTTTTTTTTATCTTCACATATGAAATGCTAAAATGCTATGCATTCCTCTACAATTCTACAGGTGGCACTTAATAAACTGTTCACACACTGGCCACCAGCACAGCATCCTGTGTAATAGGATATCAAATCAGGATATTTATAAAATTGTGACCAGAAGCACAAAACAAATCCAATCAGAACAAAGTAATATATTACTAATCATATATTCACTAGATGTGCCTGCGACTTAGATTACATGGATTTTAATTGCACACTCTTAAGCGCATTTTAAAAAGGTTCAACACCATCTAAAGTGTGGAATGAAAAAAAAAAATTTATGTTACCATGAAGTGCGCGGAAAGAAGGTGCGAGATCGCGTTTATTAAGTAGATCTCACTTGCACACTCATAAGTGCATAATAAAAAATGTACAGCGCCATCTGTTGAATTTTGAGATGAAGTAAAGACTTTTTCAAGGTTGATGTTTTTACGATATAAGGGCGTTTTCCATTTAAATTTCAAAGTACCATATCTTCTCTTCCCATGGGCCAATTGCCATGAAACAAAGCCTTTATGTTATCTCAAGCTTCGCCAAATACACATGTGAAAACCCCATTAAAATTTGTTCAGTAGTTTTTACCCGATGCATGCACAAACAAACAGAGAGACAAAAATTCCAAAAGCAATCTTGATGTGTTCTATTACTCATCTTACGTCCCAACACATAATTTTTTAAAAATGCAAATATCTTCAATGTACAGATACGTCAACAATACACTTTTATTAAATGTATAGATAGATTATAAGTATTTTACAGTACATAATAACTTTAAAAATGAGAAGTGTGGTTAACTGAAGTGTGCATATTTACACAGTTTTGCGACAACAACAACAAGGTGCTGAAGTTGGTATGGAGGAAGGACAGAAGACAGGAAAAATGCACACTTTCTTACTGATTGCTGTATCGTTTAACATTAACATTAATGCATTCTTCTTCTTTAGGGTTGCCAGTTCTGTATTTTCCCTGTCATTAAAAATGTGTCACTCTGCGCCCAAAGCTATTTCATGGCCTTTTGAACCTTAGTTGAACTCTTACCGTAGTCTTCTCCAGGCAGTGTAACAGATGGTGGTGCTGGTGCTCGAAGGACGACCTGTTCTTTAGACACAGCGCGCCACTGTCGCCATCATGATGCTGGAAACGGCAGCACAGGAGAAAGTTACGTATGGGCTTTCGACTCATGTGTGTAAAGAAGTCAATTTAACTACAAACCCAGGCAGATTATAACAAAGGAAAAGAGGCAAGATCAATTTCTGTTCATGGTATTCAAAGACAATTAAACTTGATCCTAGATCTGCAGCACAAATGTTCTCTAGGTCATCCAGTGCTGAGCTATTTAAAGACGACTCCATCTATTTCTAGGTTCCAGAGGATCATTTCCACAATTCCTGTTGGTAAAATTAGCTGACCTTTCTGTATGAGCTCTACAATGTACGTACACATTTAAAAATACATTCATTGCAACATGCAGTTGGTAAACTTGCTTTTTGGTGCCAAGATACCTGTAGTATGGAGATCCTGAACCAGAAAAGTGTGTTGTTGTTGTTATTTAAAATGTCAATTTGTAGTTTGTCATGTAAACATATCTCATATAATTGAAATTTGAAAAAAGTATATTTTTGTGATCATGCCGTATTTAAAATGCTTGATGGGACTTGTGGTTACACATTACACATGACCCTACATACTGTAAGATAAGCACTATAGATGATCAGTGTTTCGTTTTAGGAAAACAATCAACTTCAGGTTAGTTAATGTCAGACTTGTGCAGTTCTATTCATCCCACCTCCCCATCATTTCATCATTTTTTTCCGACATAACACAAAAATTAAGTAGCAGTACAGTCTATATTTTTATTTGCCTTTTACTTGTCTGGATTTTTTTGCTGCCTAAAACAGAAATAGCCTCAGATCACAAGACCTTCTGCTTCTGATGTTTACGATTATGCTGACTCGATCCCATGGGCCTGCAAGGGGTCATTTAATGTACTCTTTTCAAGCTGGTAAAGTATTGGAACAGTCTTTAATATGTGAACAGTGATTCCACTAAAGTGGAAACGACCGGGGTAAGTGTACGAGGGCACATTAGATAAAAGTAAACAGGGCATCAGAAACTCACTGGAAGTGCTCCGTCAGCGGAAAGCACCAGCAACCATTGCAGGCTTTAAAGTTTTGCCTGACAAGATCATCAATAAACAGACCTTAAAGCGCTTTTCGTTTTGTTTTGTTTTGTTTTGTTTTTCACTAGTTTGAAAGTTGTTCTTTGGCAAAAATGGAATACAACCAGAGGCGGAATGTAACTAAGTACATTGACTTAGATATTGTACTGTATTTAATACATACAGTACTTGAGTCATTTTATTAGTGTCTATTTTTACATACTGTATGCATATGTAGGTGACCGTGCCACCTCATAACTGTAATTACTTTGTTAATAAATCCATTTTCAGTGTTATTTACTACAAATTGCATATTTGAAGCCTCAGGAAGACTCAGTAAGCATGAGTACATCATCTCCCTGCAGTGGATCTCCATTGGTTATTAACCCATCAGCAGCCTTTGCACTTTTCATGCTTTTATGACCTGCTGATGGCAATATCACATAAATAACATGAATCACATTTCCCACAGATGCAAAAGGTTTGGAGCACTAATACTTTAGTGATTAACATCTATATTATAGAGACTTGGACTGACTATGAAAGTGTATTAAATAGCTGAACCTGGCCTTAAATAGTGAATAAAACACAAAAAAAAAATCCACAGACTGGTGCCAGGATGCAGCCCAACCTTAAGCTGAGTTGATTCAACATTTACATTTGGCTGATCCCCTTATCGAGAGCGACTTACATTTCATCTTGTTTTTCACATCAATTAAGGGTTAAGGGATCAAGGGCTCAACAATGGCAACTTGGTGGTGCTGGGGTTTGAACCTGGGACCTTCCAATCAGAATGCCACTGAGCTACCTCTCATCCCACACCCCATTCTGAGCATCATGATTTTCCAATAACAGCTCAGAACCTTATGCCAAATAAAAATGACAGTTGTTTATTTATTAAAGAACAACACAGTATACTTTAATTAATCACTTGCTTCTGACCAATCAAAACAGAGAATTCAATAGCATTGTGGAGTATTAAAATGTCCCAGCTAGAGGGTGAGAATTTTAATGGACAGAATCCCTTTTCGAACCTTGCTCATTTAATTCAAACATTACAAAAAGGTTCATTGGAATTTTAATATTAGTCCATATTAGCCCTTCAAAGTCTGTAGATACAAATACTGTATGCATACCATTAAAGCAGCTGAGCAGACGACCTGCTGTTGTTGCAAAACCAAAAGGGCTCCTGCATTTAAAATTCTAATCTAATGACTTAATGCACTCATAAGGAGTTTTCCACCTACAAAGCAAAAATTGCAAAAGCCTACATTTAAGCTATAAACAAGAGGCAGTGCTGTTGTGCTGAATATCAGCACGGCTGTCATGCGGTAACATGTTGCGTTGATATTCAGTACAAACTGGAGTGCGATATTGCTTTGATATAACAGTTCAACAGACATAATTTTTTATTTATTTATACTTCCACGACTGGCAGTGCTGGCAACCGACAGTTAGCAACAATTGTAATTAACGGTGTGAAAGTAGATTTAAACTCTTAAACCATGGAGGTGTTGTACAGTACTGAGAAACATAAGAGATGTATTTTATATTTCCACTTTTTCTGCTTCAGATTGTCAGCTAACTTCCAGATTTTTGGGGTTACATGGCAAATAGCATAAAATGGAAAGCTAGTTTGTTACTGTATGTATTTTTTTGAAACCCTTGTTCGACACACAGAGTAGTGCCCTTGATCAAGGATTTAGAGGGATTCGGGATTCAGCATAGTGTTAGAAGCTAGTTTGCTTTGTAGCTTGCATTAGCCATGGATAGAGCAACACAGATAGTTCCAAGTCAATTCAGAACAACTTAGAAACAATTAAGGAGATAAAGTGTTGTTTAAGAGCCATAACCTTATCAAATGTGTTTTCCTGCTGAAAGTGCTTCTGTGTCTGAATGTGAGTTTTGGCAGGCAATTGTTCTCACCTCTTACCAGTTAGTGTAATTAATGATTGTTAGAACACCTGTTAGAGTGTTAGAACATATGTATTCCAATATACTAAACAGCTGCAATGGCTGATGATAAATCATCCTCATAAATAACTGTTCCTGGTTAAATGGACAACTTTTGGCAGAGATCCTGACAATCTCCCAAGTGATGTCATGAAAATCTCCAAAAATGTGTCAAATAAGAAGATCTTGAAAAGAAAATGGAATATGTCTATTGGAATAGGTTTATAGATCCATACTGTAAAACCAACACACATGCATTTACTCACATTCACCTTCGCCAATGCAATGTAAATATTAAATTATCATGGCTTTCAAAGTAGTACAAAAAAAATCCACTGGTTTTGTTAATCACACTGTTCAGAATGACTTTCTACAGTCTGTTAATTTATAATTAATTAACTTTTTGTTGGTTTGTTTATAGCAGTTTTTCTCAATTTTTTTCATAACTCTTTCTTTCCTTCTTTCTTTGACATTGAACACTAAACATTACAACTATTCATATAAACTCTATAATTTTTCATCATAAAACTCCCAGGAGATTTCTAAAATAATCAAGCCAGTCTGTTCATCGCCAACAACAACAAAAAGTCGCAGTCAAAACCTGACATCACATTTTTTTCCCCCCTAATTGGATGTTTAAAGTGAACATCAAGAAAAGTCTGCTGCAGTCACATGATTGGCAGATTAGGTAGTTGCATAAGCAAGCTATTAACATGGCTGAATAATGTATATAGCAATACATTATAGCTTAATGTATTATAACCATAATATTATAGCTTTGTTTAAAATGGTCAGTTTGCCCTGAATTATCCAAAAGATATCACTAACCTAACCAGATTCTATGGTTTGTTTGTATTCCATACTGAAACTATAACAGGTTTCCGGAATTAAAGGTCCTTAAAGAACCCCGACATAACAAGTCCATCTTGGTATTTCATTTCATTTGTCCAGTATATTCAGAACCACAGCCAGATTCGAATGCATCCTTTTTTAGATTACAGTAAGATACATTATCCAGCAGCTAGCATAAAGGAGAGCAGCTTTACAGTTCCTCCATGTCACTGGATCTCTGGCTCAGTCCTCCGTATTTGACATTATTAACACTGTCTTTATAATTATCGTTACATCTCCAGCCCACCTCTCATCCTGCTGTTCTCTCATTCTCACCCCACGCACTTTCTACAGGACCTGCTAATCAGCTTGGCTAATTACACCCACACGGTGCACAGACACACAGCTGGGGACAAGGCTAAAGAGCCAGTGTTAGTCACTCCACCAGATGGATAACCACATTCCCAACTTGATTTACTCACTTTCATGGGCTAGTACATTATCTCTGGCAAATGTGGCTCTACATTAAAGCTTTGTGTGTGGGAACAACTCTTGGATCTTCATATGGTAGAGCCTTTATAACAATAGAGTCCTAAGTCCAGCCCCAGGGCCAAATGCAACTCATGGACTGATGTTAACTAGCCCCTGGGTTCTCTGTGGCCTGCAGGTCAGCATGTTGTAATTTTTCCTTTAACCTCATGGTGGCAGCAGACTTTTGTAACACTCTCACTCACTCACTCATATACTGCTTATCCTGTACAGGGTCGCAGGAAGCCTGTCCCTGGGGATTCAGGGTACGCAATGGGGTACACCCGGGATGTGGTGCCAAAAACACACAGTCAGAAACTACAGAAAAAGCCAATTAGCTTAATCTGCATGTCTTTGGACAGTGGGAGGAAACCAGAGTACCCAGAGGAAACCCACCAAGCACCACGAAGAAGTACAGTCCATGCACACAGAACTGAGACCAGAATTGAACTCTGACAGGAAATGACCTCGTAAGTGCGAGGCCTCAGTGCTAACTACAACATCAACGTGCCACCCACTTCCTTAACCCACTTATCAAAAATGCAAGAATCATGTACTTAAACAATATTCCCTACTCCCTGCTCCTAGTTAAGGGAATGTCAATTAAGGGAACTTACCTTTACTAAATTCATCTGTCTGCATTACGCTAGCACTGAAGGCACATTGGATACCTGTTGCTGCTATTTTTCAGATAATTAAAATTTAATTTTGAATATACAGTATAATGAAACAAAAACTGATCATCTTCATCATCACTCACTTACTCACTTATTGTCTATACCACTTTATCCTGTATACAGGGTCGCGGGGGACCTGGAGCCTATCCCAGGAGACTTAGGGCCATTGCAGGGCACACATACAGGTGCAAGGCAACAATGATAACCACTAAGCCACTTATGGGTGCCCTGCACTTTACAAGTCATATACTATCAAAATGCATATAAGCTGGACACTGTCCAATGTATACAAAATAGACACTGTCATTCCTAAAGAGATGAATATTGCAATATTGTGCACACTCACTCATCGTCTATACAGCTTTATCCTGTATTCAGGGTCGCAGGGGGCCTGGAGTCTATCCCAGGAGACTTACAGTAGAGCACGAGGCGAGGTACACCCTGGAGAGGGTGCCAATCCATCGCAGGGCACTCACACATAGTCACACACAATACAGGCAATTTGGGAACGCCAATTAGCCTAATCTGCATGCCTTTGGAATGTGGGAGGAAACCCACCAAGCACGGGGAGAACATGCAAACACCATGCATACAGAGATGGGAATCAAACCCACACCCTGGAGGTGCAAGGCGACAGTGCTAACCACTACACCACCAATCCATTTTTCAGACCTTTATTGAGTCATGGTTACAGACAAAAAATAAAGTTAATGCAATGTTAAAAAGTTCTTTGTAAACAGTCAGAAAAAAAAGGTTAATTCCACAACCCCGAATGTTCTTTGATATGTTCCCTTGAGGGAAACTTCCAACCAAACCTTTCCCATTAACGAAAACAGTTTATGCATATCATGCTGGGGGAGACGATGCTTCATCTTCTGAGAGTGCTTTATCATGTCAGAGTCGTAATGGACACATACTGTATCTACCATAACCAAACTCAAACACAAACCAACTGAGCCTTTTTTCTTCTAGTGCTAGACTGAGCCTTTTTATTTGTACACTATTTGAAAGGGCTTTACAGTCACCTCCAGCCTCCTCAGGAATCACTGAGGTGTTTCAGTTTGTTAAAATTTCATTTGGAATCAGGCAAAAGCTTCCTTGAAACGACGAGCTGGCAATAAACTTACTAAGAAGAGAGACAATATAAAAAAAACACACACATTAAACATTTTTTTTTTGGTTAATTGGAAATGCAGTGCTTCAGGGCCTAGGCGTCTATTCATTTACAAGGTGCAGTACAAATAGGCGCTGCTAGTACTGCGCATGCATGAGACTTGGTTGCAAGCAAACTTAATGACGGTGTTTCATCAAAGCTGCCTTCACGAATCCCTGCAAAATGATAACACACTGCAGGCTCTGTTTGCATCACATAAAACACTGCTTACATGAAAATGTTATTTTTCAGAGTCCCTGGGGCTTCATGCTAACATTTCCACTCATTAGTCTGAAATACAAAAAAGCCTCTAAAATGTCAGATCTCCATCAGGCTCATATTACTGTCTAGAATTGTCTGATATTATAGAAAAGAAAAGAATTAAATCATCCTAATGAATGCATCAAACTCTGAATTCCCTTCTCTTGAATTTAAAGACGTACAGTAGAGTATATTACAATGAGTTAGAAGAACAGACTCTAAAACATGGAGTTTCTGAGCTGTCTGAGATAAATTCATAATTTATAAGTAATATACAGTCAGACTTGTCTGCAACAGAAACAGGTTGTAGAGGACATCAGTCAGCTGGAGAAGAGCCAATCACTGTATGAAAAGACTGACCATACAGTAGTTGAGGGACTTCAGTTTTCTACGTGCCTCAGTTTACAGTGCGTTCAGAGCCTGTTTATATATCGCACATCTTACTATGTGAGTTTGAACAAAGGAAAAACATGTTTTTAAAATAAAAAAATTAACATGTAAAAAAATGGAAAAATAAAGTTTTTTTTAGACATTTGCGAAACAAAGACGATTAAAGAAGTATAGAATGATTTAAAAATCAGTTAGGAAATGTTTAGAAAATTTCACAAATGAATTAGAAATTTTAGAGAAATTTTCAAAAAGAAATTCTAAATCTAATATTGAAATGTATTTATGTATTTAAAAAGTATTCAGATGCTTTTACATGCATTTTTTTATTTTTCTGTTGTGTATCTGATTTTGAATAATCACAGTATCAGTAAAAACTTGTAAAAAAAATAAAATAAAAGGTATATATATATATATATATATATTAATAATTTCATTATGGTGCTTGACGGATTTTGCAAATGCACTTGACAATACTGTTCTTGCAAGAACTATTACAGAAAGACTG
>JAQMYJ010000040.1:5759456-5771314 GCA_030014305.1 Clarias laeviceps | reverse complement strand
ATATTTACACATTAAGTTTACTGAAAGTAAAAACAGTTGAAAGTCAGAGGACGTTTCTTTTTTTGCTGAGTATATTGCATTTATATTGTATATATTGTATATGGAATAATGAGATGAATATATGCAAAATATATGCATGAGTACAGGACCACATGGATTTGTATGACATATGCTACACAGTAAGCATATGAGATCATATGTGATATTTCTGTCTTCACTGTTAGCTCTATCTAACAATCCAAGGTAAAGCTGTTATGTAATATTTGTTGATGCAAAATTCTTGAAAACATGACACGTTTTTTTTTTATTTTATTTTTTTTAAGAATTTCCGAAGTCTGTTTAGTCGCTGCGATTACAAGAACTAGGGCTTTAGAGACTAGCAGTGTTGGTTCTCATTTTCTTATTGGAGTCAGACACAGGATTCAGACTCTTGTGCTAATTTGGGACTGAACAGAAGTGTGTCAGACTGTAACACGTAACTGTGTCCACACTTGTCATCAGTCAAAGAAGTTAAGCGCTGCTGTCAGCATAAGATCAGTCCACATATCTGTGTAGGCAGGGTTATAATATTTCCTCATAAAATCAACAAGTCAAACTCACCAACTCACATTTTTTCTTTTGCTACGGTTAAATGTGTGAAACCGTATCAGGACAAATAGTACTGAATGGTCCAGAAAGGCAGTGTCTTGCGTCTTAATTTTCTTTCATAATCATATGGCATTATGTGATATTACTTGTCTTTTTTGTAGACATGGATGTTAGTAGACATCATACATAAATGGGTCTGTTTTTATCTTAATCTAGGAGTGCTTTAAGAGAAGATGGCTTGTGCAGTGGGAGAGTTGTACAGTAGGTTGAAGGTTTACTGAAAAAGAATTTTTCAGAATTTCAGAAATTGTAGATGACTGTGCAGTATATCTATCTACCTTATAAGCACGACTAACCTACAGTACTCTCAGTGTTATCTCAGTATATCTCAGTGTTATGTAATTAGTTTCTGTCATTTAAGAAGGCAATTGCAACTATAGTAGTGAACCTGAGTGATGCTGAACGACTGATCACTTCCACTGAGAGTCAGTTTGAGGGACCTGGACATCAATATTATATTATATTATTCAATAAATATCAATATGATATTTTTATCGTACGTTGTTTGACAGATGAAACTGACTACAGTGTTTATGGTGGTATGTTGTACAGTACTGAATACATGTATAATGTATGAGGGTATATTTCTGAGCCCCCTTTTTCAAGTGATAGATGCAAATTTGGAAACGTCCAGCCCTGACAAAGTAGATACATACTGTAAATGTACTTTATTGATGGAAAAATATTGTCAAATTCTTAACCGGCACTCAAACACATATGAAACGCTCAGTTCTTAAGGCTGTAACACTATGGCTCCACCATTGCGCTAGAGATCGTCTCTTAAGGTGCTCCCTGATTTAAGTGAAAACAGACACACTCGTCAGTGAACTAGTGTACTAGTGTATCTAATGATGTGTTTTGATATGTAATGTATCAAAAAGTAGTTTTAATCTAAAATAAAAGTAATCTCATTAAAATAACTTTTTTTTTTACTTAGAGATCATTAAGAGGAAAAAAATCAAGAAAGAATGCATGGCCTTTCTGGACTTCTGTAGAACAGAGGACTAAAAAAATCGTATGTGCACAATTCCAAAATATGAGGGAATATTCAATGTCTTTTTTCTAAAGACTTAAATTGCTGATATCTAAAATTAATTCATAGCATATTTTGTATTTTAAATTAAATATAGATTATACACCCAATATATACCTAATATACAGAACATACAAAAAAAAAGTTTCATAGCAAAATATGCACCCTTTAAAATCCCTCTATCCTTCCATTTAGGAACCTCTGAAGTCCAACTAGGGACCATGGAGGCCAATGGTGACATTTCCCTTTTTGTACGACTGTGGTAGGACCTCCGGTCAACATTCACATGCACAATCACACACACATTCACACACTATAATCACACGGGAATCAAACCCAGGACCTGGAGGCGCAAGGCAACATGCTTAGCATTAAACTCGTTTTGTTTTAACTAAAAGTCCCAGAAGAATAAATCAAAAGGACTCTTTCACAGACGCTGTGAAATCACCTCAATCAGCTTGTCTGAGATGATGTTTAGGTTGCTGAAATAATACAGAATATCATGAACCACCAAAATTTATTCTGCTACACTTTTTACTTAGGAGATTTTGCAGTGGAAGCTAAGCAGCACAGATCCGTGCCAGCAACACAGCATTTTGGTTAATGATTTTTAAAAAAGTGTCAACGGAGATAGCATAAGAGATCTAACTGAACATGTGGGTTTTCCTATAAGTCAGGTAGAACCAAAGTTATTATTAGTGTTAAAATGCAATTTTTTGACCGCTACCGGAATATTGAAATGACGTCACGAAAATGTTGAACTCACAAAATGCTTGTGTTATTATTTTTGAGCAGAAAAACAACTGAAAACAACCATAAAATCACATGATCATACAGTATGTATCTGTGCTATGTCTTTGCCTGTGTGACCCACTTTTACATTTTTTGCTCAGTCATTTTTGTATAGTAGATTAGATTGGAATAAAAGAATTTTTTTTAAAAACAGTTTTTCATATTGCCTAGGTCGTGCTGAAAAAAAGGATTTCATTCTATATTGCACAATCCTGACACCTAAGTGTAAATGCTCTGGGTTTTAAGTGGTCCTAGAAGTAACGAAAGGTCAAAATACAACACAGATGGGTCAGATGCAGTTCGGAAATACAGTTGCACTTCGGCCTATGAATCCATTCTGTAGGCAAGTTTTTAAGGTGAAAATTTGTATTGTGAAACACATTTCTCATAGGAAATAATGTGAATGCAGATTATTCAATCCAGCCACTCAAAAATATTACCAATATTACCAATTTTTATCATTATAGTCATATTTTTGCATATGGAAAAACAATCCAAAAACATTTAGAAAAGACATGTAAATGAAGTAAAATATTGAATAAATATACAATTAAACCATTTTTTATGATTTATGATTCCTCTTGGCACCGGCTGCTTTAAAAACAAAACTGAGAGTGGCTACCTTTTTTTTTTCCTTGCTAACATTTTTGGTAGCCATGTTGCTATGTCTTCACAAAATGCAAAAAAAAAAAAAACACCAAAAAAATATGTTAACTCATTTCTTGCCATTTCACAGATGCAAACGGTGCAGATTTTGAACGGCTCCTTGAGGTACACGCAATTTATCTGGCGTTCAGGTGGCTCAGTTAGTCCATTCGTATGCCGAAAATGCTTCATTTTTCAGCAAAATTCCAGTTCTTAAGGCTAAAATTCAAGAGGCGTGTACCTCAGTTTCTATGCTGAGGTACCACTGTACTTAGAAGCACTTAAAAAGTTGACAAAGTGTTGTTTAAGTTGACATAAAAGTGTTTCTGTGACTGGTGGTTTTTGGTAGGCAGCTGCTCTCCCCTCTTTCTGGTACTGCATACGTTCTACCATTCATTATTTTAATGGTACGCAGTACTGGACTGTATCGGCCTACATTCACCCGCTGGTACAGTAAGTACTGAATTCAATTAATTTAAGTGGTTAAAAGTTAGAAAATATACACAATAATTAAACAATAAAACCAGAAATTCAGATATACCTTTAGATCCCTAATGAGCAAAGCCAGAGAATATAGCACTAAGGAAAATCTCCCTGAGTAACATGATGAAGAATGTATACAACGTGAGCAGATTGTGAATAAGAGTCCTGGGTTTAACCACATACTACAGTATATTTATAATATTTGTATTTGTTGATCCTCGTTGCTCAATGATGGAAACCGGAAGGTCTTTCCAGCGCTTTTTCCTGGCTGATGGTGCAGCACGTTGCTATGACTGAATTATCACTTTCTGAAGCAAAACCAAGGATTCAGAGTGATTACATCCACATAGTTCATATTACACACTGGAAATTATGAGTTTGTCCCCGAAGCAGCCCCGGAGAGCATTAAATAACAAACAGTACTGAACATGCTCCTGCTTTGGCTCGTGCTCATGTATAAAGTCATTTAAAAAAATCCAATAATGCCCAGCTTTCGAAAAGGACTGTAAAAGAGAAGGTGCAAAACCTGGATCGTGTTCTGACACGATGTCATATCGCTGGAAAAAAAGATGCACTGGAGGTGATCGTCAGCACGGGCTCAGAGGTGGGAGAGACATAGTGCTGAGAGTGGTTGAAGAAAAGGTACATGGTTTCCGCTGATAACCCAGCAATTTACTGTTCAGTGTCATGGAGATGACTGCAGCTCTGCATCGCTATCAGGAGAGAAAACTATCCTCGCTGTGCAGTAAAACACACGGCTAGTGCGGTCACACTCTTGTTTCTTAAAAATGCAGAATGTGCAGTTTGTCCCATGAACAGGACAAGGCTTTGTGTGTGTGTGTGTGTGTGTGTGTGTGTATTTGTGAAACAACCTTGTCACCAGCAGATAATTCATCCTCACAGGTGGATGTATAGTAAAAACTACAATATATGGACAAAAATATTTGGCCAAACCTGCAATGACATTGTGCTGTATATGAAATACATATACTTCGATATGGAGTTGGTCCAACTTTTGCAGCTGCAGTGTAACAGCTTTCACACAAGATTTTGGAGTGTTGTTTGCAGTTCATCCCAAAGGTGCTCGATGTGGTTGTTTCTGGTTACTGAGATTAAAGTGAGGGATGGAATTTGGATTAAGTATAGAATAAATATTTTCATATCCATATTATTACATAAAAAAAAATTAATCTGAAAAAGTGTTTGCCCCCTTACTGATTTTTTTGCATGTTTGTCACACTTTAATGTTTCAGATCATCAAAGAAATTTAGTTATTAGTCTAAGATAACACAAGTAAACACATCATGTTTTACAGGTTTTTATTTTTAAGGGAAAACAAAATCCAAAACTACATAGCCCTGTGTGAAAAAGTGTTTGCCCCCTAAACCTAAAAACTACAGTAGTTGGGCCACCCTTAGCAGCAACAACTGCAGTCAAGCGTTTTCGATAACTTGCAATGAGTCCTTTACAGCGCTGTGGAGGAATTTTGGTCCACTCATCTTGCAGAATTGTTGTAATTCAGCCACATTAAAGGGTTTTCGAGCATGAATCGCCTTTTTAAGATCATGCCACAGCATCTCAATTGGATTCAGGTGAGGACTTTGACTAGGCCACTCCAAAGTCTTCGTTTTGTTTTTCTTCACCCACTCAGAAGTGGACTTTGTTTTTCCTGCTGCAGAACCCAAGTTCACTTCAGCTTGAGGTCACAAACAGATGGCTGGACATTCTCCTTCAGGATAGTTTGTTACACAGCAGAATTCATGGTTCCATTTATCACAGCAAGTCTTTCAGGTCCTGAAGCAGCAAAAGACCAAGACCATCACACTACCACCACCACCTTACTGTTGGTATGATGTTCTTTTCCTGAAATGCAGTGTTACTTTTATGCCACACATACAGTAATGGGACACACACCTTTTAAAAAGTTCAACTTTTGACTCGCCAGTTCACAAAGTATTTTCCCAAAAGTCTTGGGGATAATCAAAATGTTTCATGGCAAAACTGAGATAGGGCCTCCGAGTGGCGCAGTGGTAAAGTGCTTGCCATATCATCCGGAGATCGCTGGTTCGATTCCCGGGTGATGCTGTAAACTCTCACAGCCGGAGGTCTAGAGAGAGCTGATTGGCCGAGCTCTCTCAGAGGGGAGGGATGAGAAGTACTTCGTGCTCCCACATTAATTACGGCTCTACAGCCAATCAGGGGCATCTGTGAGCTCATGCAAGCAGAATGAGCAGATAGCGCTGTCCTCCAAGTGTGTTACGCCACCCCCAACGGTGCGTGAGCGAGCAGTTCGAAAAGATGCGGTTGGCGGGCGTCACGTGGTTCGGAGGAAACACATGATAGTCTTCGGCCCTCCCGACTGAGTGGTGGTAGAAGCTTAATGTGGGAGCCCCCTAGTGACAGGGAGGAATTGGACACAACTAAATCAGGGCGAAAATCCTGGAAAAATCCAAAAAAAAAAAAAACTGAGATGAGCTTTATGTTCTTTTTGCTCAGCAGTGGTTTTTATCTTGGAACTCAGATACTCTGAGGCCTGCAGTTCTTTGGATGTTGTTGTGGGGTCTTGTGTGACCTCTTGGATGAGTTTTCGCTGTGCTCTTGGGGTAATTTTGGTCGGCAGCCACTCCTGGGAAGGTTCTCCACTGTTCCATGTTTTTGCCATGTGTAAATAATTGCTCTCACTGTGATTCGCTGCAGTCCCAAAGCTTTAGAAATGGCTTTATAATCTTTTCCACACTGATGGATCTCAATTATTTTCTCTCTCATTTGTTTTTGAATTTCTTTGGATCTCGGCATGATGTCTAGCTTTTGAGGATCTTTTGGTCTATATAACTTTGTCAGGAAGGTTCTATTTAAGTGATTTCTTGATTGCGAACAGGTGTGGCAGTAATCAGGCCTGGGTGTGGCTAGAAAAGATTTACTCAGGTGTGATAAAACGTTATGTTTTAACAGGGGGGGCAAACACTTTTTCACACAGGGATATGTAGTTTTGGATTTTGTTTTTCCTTAATAATAAAAACCTTCATTTAAAAACTGCATCATGTGTTTACTTGTGACTAATATTTACAATTGTTTGATGATCTGAAACATTAAAGTGTGACAAATATGCAAAAGAATAAGAAATCAGCAAGGGGGCAAACACTTTTTCACACCACTGTAGTTGCATACTACCGAAGGGATGCAACCAATAATGTGTTCTAAACAGATGGAGACACAAATAGAAAGTCCACTATATGTTTGGCGACACAGTGGCTTAGTGGTTAGAGAGTTTAATCCCTGTACTTTTGCATGTTCTCCCCGTGCTTGGTGGGTTTCCTCCGGTTACTGCGTTTCCTATCACAGTCCAAAGACATGCAGATTAGGCAAATTGAAATTTGCACTGAGTCAATGGAGAAAGACCAGAGGTGAGGTTTGGGACTCAAAACCCAAGCCAGGCTTCCCCAGTGTTTTCAGACTGCACTGTCAATTTAATATATACAGTGAAACTTTGGATTATGAGCATAATTCGTTCTGGAAGTGGGTCTGTATTCCAAAACACTCGTAAACCAAATCAAATTTTCCCAGAAGTGTTTTCGTTTGTGCACGCAGGCGCTGTGTATGTGTGTATGTGTGTGTGAAGCTAAAGTAAGCTCCCCTCTCCCCCTTCTCGTCTTACACAGTTACCCTTCCACACACATACGCGCACACACAACGGAAACACTGTTTTATCGGAAAAATGAACAAGAAATCTCTCTAATGACACTCGATTGAGCAACACACTAACGGAATCACTGCTGTAAAGTAAAAATAAAACAAATTAACCTGCACTTTACCTTTGAAAAGAATCGCGACAGAGCAGTGTTTCTGTGTAGAGCAGAGAGAAAGAGTGTGTGTGTCTGTGAAGGCGAAAGTAGGAGGGGTCTGTGTGTGTGTGTGTGTGTGTGTGTGTGGCACGGTGTCCAATGATGCGCGCGCACACAGACACAAAGAGCAGGCCGAGCCTTGAGCAGAGAGAGAAAATTTTTAACATCTCTAATGAGACTTGCTTTTGCTTTACATGCGTGCTGTGCACACACACATACAGGTACAAAAAAAAATATGTTTTACACACACACGTGGTCACAGTGTTATAGTAAACAGTACACGTGTGCACAGATGTTCATTATACCAGTAAGAGACGCGCACTAAGACCCAGGGGAGACGATTACCCACAATTCCGCAGCACAAGAGAGAGAAAAACCGTTGGTTCAATTGTGATCACATGACAATCGGCGTCAAAACAAGAAGTGCATGCGTGATAGATGATACTCGGTACTCGTAAACCAAGACTTGCTCATTTTCCAAGTCAAAATTTATTAAAAATCTTTGCTTGTCTTGCAGAACTCTCGCAAACTGCGTTAATCGCAATCCGAGGTTTGACTGTATAATAAAAAATGTATAAAAAAATGCCTTGTTTAACAGAAAAATTTTGGTAATAAACGCCTCTGTGCTGTTGCTGACTGCCATCTCTTTTCTGTTTTTTACTGAGTATTTTACAGGGTGCACTTTTATTGTCATGTCCAAACGGAAGCCAGGCTGTGGTCGCTTCAATTTCTAAAAAAAAAAAAAAAATTAAGGATTAAGCATTCAGAAAAGGCTATCGTTATAGTATTATCTAAATGTGATTTGTCAGAATCATGTCAGCGAAAGCCACAGTGAAGTTCGCTTCCCTTGGTAAAAACCAATCAGGTGCTGCGGTCATACAGTACCGCCAACAACTGTGAAGCCAGACGTCCTGCTACAGTACATCACCATTAGCAAACGTTACAGTGTAAATATGGAGGATAGAGTTTATAGCAAAAAAAAAAAAAAAACTACCACTAGAGCATCAAATAAAAAAAATAAAAAACTGAACTTAATGTTTTGATGGCTGTGACTCTTGTATTGCTTATTGTTCCCAGTCACATGAATTAGCTGCAGATGTTCATTTAATTTAGTGATCATTCTATGGTCTTTTTATTATGGCTGTGTAGTAAAACTTTTTTTGTTTTGTTTTGCTCTTTAAAAAAAAAAACAGCACAACCTAGGCAATATGATGAACTGAATTCTATTTCATTTTAACCAACCATACAAACATAGGCAAAGAAATAGATACAGCAGAGTGTATCAGCACAGATACAGTACACATGATCACATGTTTTCATGGTTGTTTACAGTTGTTTCCAGACCAAGACCAAAACCAGAGTTCAACTTTAATGTAATCATGTAATACTGGGGATGGGATTGCATAACTGAACTTTTGTGAGTGTCAGTAAAAGAAAGAGTCGTCTAGAGTGTGTG
Source organism: Clarias laeviceps (assembly GCA_030014305.1). Taxonomy (NCBI): domain Eukaryota; kingdom Metazoa; phylum Chordata; class Actinopteri; order Siluriformes; family Clariidae; genus Clarias; species Clarias laeviceps. The sequence continues at coordinate 5,762,415 of JAQMYJ010000040.1, read as the reverse complement.
TGTGCATATGTGCAGATGTGTAGCAGCAAGGTTCGGGATAACGGGCATCTACATAATGCATTTTTGTGTAAAATCATGCTGGATTTCTAGAAGTTCATCTGATTACATTTCAATGTTAAAGTGGCGACGTATGATGTACAAAACACACACAACACACACACACACACACAGAGTAATAAAATAAAAAATGACAGGTCAGTCTTCTGAGGCCACACACCCTCAATGGCAAGCCATTAAAAACAAATCACAATGGTTTCAGTTCACTATCACATGATGCAAGGAGACGGGAATGTCTTGTAGGTATTCAAGTTCTTGAAGATAAAATTTATTTTATATATAGTATTGGCTAGAGGGTGGAATGTGTATTTATTTATGTAATTTTTATTTAGCTCTAGGCTTACTTGAGATCTTTATATAATACAGAGGGAATGTAGACACTGGAGTTTAGGTTGTGTTTGGTCAAAACTGTCGAAAAGAAATTAATTTCATGGGAATCTGTGTTTTAACTTGCCTGCCTGAGAGGAAGTCGATTTAAAATGCTACTCAGCAACAGTCTTGTTGGACTCAAACGGTAAATCATTCTGGGAAGATTGCCCAAAAATGAATGTATGCTATTTTTTTAAGAGGAGCAACACCACACTGTAAATTATGTATAACATAGCAAAGTACACATATGAGTACATGATTCTAAACAGCATGGTTTTCACACTACTGCTCACCACTATTATTATTATTATTATTATTATTATGAGAAATCAGGACATTTGAATAACAGAACACAGTTATGCAAGTAAAAACTATTTTTTTTCCCTCTATATAATCCCCTGTTACACTAATGCACTTATCCCAGCGTTTCACTACTGCTTGAATACCATCAAGGTAGAAAGTTTTCTCAGTACGCCAGAACCATGATCGTTCTGCTTGCATCACGTCTGAAATTCAGGTCTCCCAGGAACTCCCAATAAATGGCTTTGGAGAGAGGTCAGGACTTTATGGGGCTATGATGTGGCAATAACTCCCAGCCGAGTTCCAGCAATGTGCAAGTGGTGTTTGTGAATGACTGTGTGGACAGTTCCCACAGACAGATGCATCTCTTCTGCAAGTTGGAGACAAGTTATCTGTCGATTTTCAAGGATCGGGCACTCTACTCGCTGCATGTTAACGAGAACGAATGCAGTGGGCTCAGAGCCACGTCATCATTCACTAACTTCTTTAAAATGTTTGCAGCATTCAAATATTTCACTGCGGCTGAAAATCTCATCACCGTACTGTGCCAAGCAGGATGAATTTAAACACAGATCCCACTTGGGCTTCTGTATAAATGTGTGTGCACACATCCATACCCAGTTGCATCAGTTAACATTTAAATAGGCAGCTGTGCTCAGTGAAGCACGGCATGATGTTTCAGAAACAGGGGTCAGGGTTCATAGTTATGGTACTGAAAACATCATGCACCAGGCAGCTCTGTGCCACTGAAGCACATTTCCTAATACATTGTATTTATCAAAAATTGACTGCTGCAATCTATTCAGTACAAACTGTAAGTGTGTTTGGAAAAAAAAAGTACTTTGATTCACAGGTTGATTGATGCTGTCCTGTTGACCTAAATGTGTTAGTCCAAAGTAAGCTTATAGTGTATAAGCATTCTGTATTTCATACGACATTACATTTGCATTAAATTTGACGATCTCATGACACTATTTGCAGTTAGGCTCAAATGGATGCCGTAACAATGCTCAATATTTGCATAGAACCAAAGCTGCATGTTACAGATAATATGCTAATATGCTAATACCCATTTGACTTCTGGGCCAGATGAAGTGAGGGGAGGACCCTTTGGATTGGAATGCATCTTAACTTTGACAGAAAGCCAAAAGGGATGAGAAAGCTCCCTCATCTAATAAGATGAATATGATACATATTACTGTAGTAATGGATATTACTACAGGGATTGTATGGCACTTTAGCCTGGTTCCAAAAGGGAATAGATGATAAGACAGGCAGCAATGCTTTTTGCTTGTTTTTTTTTTTATCTTATTTTATTAATTTGGAAGAGCAATCATCTGGAGTCTTCATAATGCAAATTAAAGTATGGCAGGAGAACTTCAGAAAAAATGCTATGGTACATTTTTTGGGCAAACTAACAGCTGTCAGCCGGGATTGTCTTGGATGGTACAGTGATGTATGAACAGTCGACTTCAATCTATAGACAGACCTTTTGCCTCTTGATCTATCCACCATGGTCCTGTCAACTTCTGGATGGAAAAAAATGGATGTTACTTACCGGATGCCAGTGCCAAAACCCACATTCAGTACCAATTATGGAAGCACTTTTAGCAAGAAAACACACATGATAACATTATGTCAAGTTAAACAACACTTAGTAATTGCTTCACTGCTAACGCAAGCCACAAAGCTAACTTTGTCAGTCGGTCTGGAGAAGAGTGTCTGCCAAGTGCATAAATGTAAATGTAACTAGCTTCTAACATAAGGCAGAATCCCAAATCACTCTCTAGCCCCTGATCAAGGGCACTGCTTGGTGCATGGAATATGGGGTTGGACACCAGGCATAATTCACTAGCTTTCTGTTTTATGCTAATTGGCTAATATGCTAATTGTATTAGTTAAGGTTGCCTGCACATCTTTTATGAGGCGTAAAGCACAGCATACTCCATTAGGGGCAGTGGTGGGTCAATCGGTTAAGGCTGTGGGTTACTCCTGATCGGAAGGTCAGGGATTCAAGCCCCAGCACCAGAAAGCTTCCTCTGTTGAGCCCTTGAACAAGGGCCTTAACCTTATCTGCTCCAGGTTGTATCCTGCTCTGATTCCAGCTTCCTAACTGGGATAGGCAAGAATATAACTTCATTGTGCTGTAAAGTACTGTACAGGCCACAAGTTTGGACACACCTTCTCATCTATCTGTCAATGTGTTTTCTTTATTTTCATGACCATTTACATT
>JAQMYJ010000040.1:5748296-5759356 GCA_030014305.1 Clarias laeviceps | reverse complement strand
TGTTGGAAAACCATTTCAGGTGACTCTCTCTTGAAGCTCATCGAGAGAATGCCAAGAGTGTGCAAAGCAGTAATCAGGTGATGTAATTAAGGTGATGGGTTGCGGACCAGGAGGTCCCCACCGTTAGACCCTTGAGCAAGGTCCGTCACCCCCAAATGCTCAGATACAATCAGGCATCAAGCTGGCAACCCGACCCTGTAAATAACTGCCACAGAAACAGCAGATGTATATCCATTGCCCGATGTGCCGGACGGCACGTAGACGGAACCATCTCATTTGCAACAGAAGTTCTGATAATAAGAAGTACGCTAATGCTGGCAAGCGCTACCAAGTCCAGGAGGAATCACATATTCATACACCGTCTGAGGTTAAGTTATGACAACAAATCAAACTTAGCAATTGATAGCATCTGTTCTACTGAATATGTTGTTCACAAGCATGTGAAATTGATGAAGCTATCAATTACACTTTGTGTAAGAAATAGTGATGCAGCACAACTATCTGTATCTGATCAGTGCTTTAAATATCTGCATTCGTAGCTGCAAATTCACAAAATACTGCAATAATTCACAGCAATGTAAAGAATAAAAATTTATTCAAATGCTGAGAGTTCCTTAACCTCCTCAAAGCTTCATCATTTGAGTTGATATTTAGTCTAAAACAGATCCTGCGGAACTTTCTTGAAAAATTTCTTGGAAATCAAGTGTGACTGCATGAGCTTTGCACATCAAGGAATAGTTTATAGTAGAGTATAATACTGTAGTTTATATATAGAATTATAGAATGAAATATCCTCTGACACACTTCTCTGACAAAGCCTACCACATGGCTGAGACTCAGTGCTGCTGCAACTCAAAATGAGAGCCTTTATATTATAATGAATATATTATTGTCATATTCACTCACTCACTCATCTTCTATACCACTTTATCCTGCATTCAGGGTCATGGGGAGTCTGGATCCTATCTCAGGAGACTTAGGGCACGAGGCAGGGTACACCCTGGACAGGGTGCCAATCCATCACAGGGCACACAGACATACACACACTCACACACTACGGGCAATTTGGGAACGCCAATTAGCCTAACCTGCATATCTTTGGACTGTGGAAGGAAACCGGAGTACCCGGAGGAAACCCACCAAGCAAGGGGAGAACATGCAAACTCCATGGACACAGAGACGGGAATCGAGCCTGGCTGGGAATCGAACCCGAACCCTGGAGGTGCAAGGCGACAATGATGAATGATGGAATGCGTGTACCATAAAATGTACAAGTCAGTATTTTTGCAATTAATTAAAATGAATATGTGTTCAGCAGTAATTATATGAAGTGACAGCTCAATAAATAAAATATTACATTTGTGAAAATATTTATATTCACTTACACATTACATCCTATGTAATAAATTCAATCCTTAAAAGCTTAAGTTAGGGGTAAGTTAGACTTCACAGATTCATCGAGATTATTAACATTCAGGAGCTACAGAAGGCAGCCAGTATTCCCATGTCCTGGCGTTTTTTGGCCTCCCAAAGATAAAAGGAAGAAGGATCAGGTGATGCCTGGAATAGTTGCACATGGGACTGCTCGTTTTTCTGCTCTGAGAACGATCAGAGGTTTAATACATCTCTTTCCTCCTAAAACATCCGGCTAAAGCTAAACAAAGACCAAAAAAAAAAAGAAAGAAAGAAAACCTGAACCACTGATACCAACAAATGGAGAAGGTAGACCACGGCAATGTCAGAGCAAAGCTTGCCAGAGAGCAGGCCAAGGACATCAAGCTGACATTGGAGATGACATCTGTCCCCTGGGTGGTTTTCTTCTTTTACAGAAGAAATATCATTTACAAGATTAAGGCTACAATTTCACTTCTTCAGCAGACTCTGAAGTAAAGTAGAACTTACAGGGATATTTTGGGGTTTTTCAAGTCTGCCTTAAATCAAAATGAAGGTGCATACAAGTACAGTATGCGCCAAAATATACAGTACTGGAATGAAAAGACGAACACTATTACCTTGTTGTCATCTGCGAGTTTATTTCTCCTGAACATGCACATTATTAGCGTGTTGATTTACCACAGTATGTAAGTAAGTGTTTTGCAGAACTAAGGTCGCTGCAGACTCCTGCAAAAGGAGACGATTTGTTCGTGTAATGCAGGTGCAGTTCTTGGCGGATCTTTACAGTTGAACACACTCTACTTTAACATTCCAGACAAGTAGGCATCAGGTGGTGTAAGATCGGGGGAATGGGATGGGTCTGGGAAGGAATTGTTCTCACACCTTTTATAAACTCGGTCCCAACTCACGAAAGAAATGGGCATATTGCGGAATGAGCGGAACTTCCGTATGAGTTGAAATAATACTCAATTATGAATACTTTTTCCTCCGTCGAGATACCCATTTCCAACAACAACTGCTCAACCAACTTCCTTTTCACTACTGGGAACATGTGCGGCTGGAGTTATGGCTCATTGACAAACATAAATGCATGTCTGAGATGCACCAGTTTCAGGTCTGTATATTTTGGCGCATACTGTACATTACTGTACAACAGGTCTTTATCCCGATTTTAAATTTTTTCCCGATTTTCTCCCCTAATTTAGTCGTGTCCAATTCCACCCAGTCGCTGGAGGCTCCCACATTAAGCTTCTACTGCCAATCAGTGGGGAGGGCCGCAGACCGACCCACGTGTTTCCTCCGATCCACGTGGCGTCACAGACCATTTTTTTCAAACTGCTCGCTCACGCACCGTTGGGGGCGACGTAACACACTCGGAGGAACAGCGCTATCCGCTCCCTCCGCCTGCGCGAGCTCACAGACACCCCTGATTGGCTTGTAGAGCCGTCATTAATGTGGGAGCACTCAGTACCTCTCATCCCTCCCCCCTGAAAGAGAGCTCGGCCAATTAGCTCTCTCTAGGCCTCCGGCTGTGAGAGGTTTTTTACAGCATCACCCGGGGATCGAACCAGCGAGCGCTTTACCCCTGCGCCACTCGGAGGCCCAGGTCTTTTATCAATTTTCCTGCTCTGCACGTAAACTGTGAAGTTTCTTAATCAGAACATGAGTACAACATATGGAATCAGAGCTAAAACACAACCATCATTACATGGACAAATTGCATTCTGTTCAGCAGAGACTCATATAAAGCTTCAGCAGCCTCACTAAGGTAACTCAAGTTGGTAAGTTATGGTGTATTTACGACAAATTTATTTCCACAGAACTAACTTACTGTATGGCTAGTTCCAGTTACAAAAGAAAAGATTTAAATTTATAGTAAATGGATGCATTCCCACCATGAGCCATGGTATGCTCTGGATCTACTACTGTACGAGTTACTAATAGTGAATGAATGGATGGATGGATGGATGGATAGATGCATGGATTTCACACAGTATCTCACATAGCTTTTCTATTTCCATATCAAGACTTCACATCCTTTTCACTTTCAAATCAATCCATAGTATTTACCTTTCCTCTATATGGCCAAGGTACTACTCTACTGTCATATATCAAACGTTTAATGTAAGAATGCCTGTGTCAGCTAGTATCACTGATGTCCATAGAGTGATTGGTTTTGCTTTAAAGTCTGGCTTTGCAAACAGTTTCCGTCCTATGCCATGTTTAACTTGTAAGAATCACTTGCCATGATCACCTTCATCTTCCTTATTCCAAGTAGTGACCATCATTCTGATTAGAGATTCCAACTTAACGTTTTTTTCATGGACACCGATCCAATAAGATTTACATTTACGTTTACATGCTTGAAGCGCTTAATCCATATGCATTTTCAATTTATGGATTAGATTAGGCTTCACATATTTTTTTGTTGGTTAAAACAATTCAGTTTTATCTATGATTGGTTAGATGCTTCAGTATGTATGAAATGGGAAGCCAATCAGTGCCCCTTCCTCACCCAGATATCAAATGAGTGAAAGTAAAGACTGGTGGAAGAGTGTTGTTCTCATGGAGCTTATGGTCAGGAGTGGACAAAGAAATTCCTTCCAGGAAACTCATTGAGTAACCTAATGTTACCCCCATGTTGGGCAAAGATGCAGAAAGAACTTATTTATTCCAATAAGAGAGAAACAATCACATAAAGTGTTTGCCTGGCTGATATTTACCTATTTTCATTCCAATTGAAAATTCATTCTGATCGGGCCGGCTCGGTCAGACAGTTCCGACCAAGGTGTTTACATGATGCAGTTTTATCCATATTTGGCTATTATTCCCATCATTAGTGGAATATTAGGGTCCATGTAAACACACTTTACGTGTCTTGAATAAAAACCTCAGTAAAAAAAATTTAAATCGCCCTGGTTTATGTGTTTGTCTCTCCTGCATGCCTCAGCCCAGTAAACAAAATATCGCACCTGCAACAACTTGAGGAAGTTGTTTTTCTTTGAATGGTTGGTAATGGCTGTGTAAGCTTGAGTGCACACACTTTACAGTGAGTCTTGGGAATGGCCTTTTGTTCAACTCATTCAATGCTCGAGTGCTTCATCAAATTGAGGGCACGACTCAATAGTTTCTCAGTCACAATATTACACCTGTTTCGTTTTTTTTTTTTTTTTTTTTTAACGGGAAAACATGATAGCTTACCCTATGAGTCCTACCAATCTTTCCTTGATGTGCTTTGAGTGGCATGTTTTGAGGGAAAAACTGATTAAAACAGGCAGGAAAGCAATTCAGGTTGACTCAGGTGTTTGACATATATATAAATATAATTTGCCTCGCACCTCCAGGGTCAGGGTTCAAGTCCCACCTTGGGTTTTCCTTCCACAGTCCAAAAACATACAGATTAGGTTAATTGGTGTTCCCAAAATTTCCATAGTGCGGCGAATTGGCACCCTGTCCAGGGTGTACCCCGCCTTGTGCCCTACGTCTCTTGGGATAGGCTCCATGCCCCCATACATGGGATAAGTAGTACATAAGATAAATTAATGAATGCTAATATGAAATTCCATTACACCAAACCTCTAAGGATTATACAGTTGTTTTCAGTCCGTTTTATCCTGTATTCTGGGTTGCACTGGGCCTGGAGCCTTTCCCAGGAGGTTTAGGGGCATGAGGCACGGTTCACCCTGGACAGGGGGCCAATCTATTGCAGGGCACACCCACATACACTCACTCACACACTATGGGCAATTTGGAAACGCCAATTAACCTAATCTGCAGGTCTTTGGACTGTGGGAGGAAACCCACCAAGCACCAAACTCCATGCACACAGAAAAGGGAATTGAGCCTGGCCGGGAATCAAACTTGGACCCAGGAGGTGCAAGGCAATAATGCTATCCACTACACCACCGCCCATTAGGTTGAACGTTTTTCAAAAAAGAAAAAAAAAATGCCAGTTAATACTGATGAAGATTAATAACTAGTATTGTTTTCCCTGCTCCAAAAGCATGTGATCCAATCTATTGGGATTGAAATTAAATTAGACCATGTGTTATAATTTGATAAAGAGTTCGGATAAACATTTGAGGGTTCAGAGGGTTTGGCCGATATGACCTAGGAAAAGACATCAAGAAGAGAAGTGATGAGCTGTCTGGAGTTTTTTTTTCCTCTCTTTTTTAACTGCTAATCATATATAATGTATGTGCACCTTTTAGCCTTGTACTTCAAAGTACCCTTGCATCCCAAGGAGGCTTCCTTGGCTGTCTTCCCAGAACCCATGATAACATCACTGTTTGCCCGCACCAACGAAGATCATGTTACCTATGATAATGAGCATGGCGCAAGTCCAGCAACAGGTTGATGTGTTTAATGTTCCAAGTACACTGTCATGCTAACTAGCAGTTCAGCCACCTGCAGGGTTTAGAGAAACCGCTCTTCCACAACAGCCTGACAGGCGCCAAAGGGAATTCAATAGCAGTGGCTGTTGAGAAAATGGGCATAATGCATTTCTTTGCAGAGGGCAAAGCAGAGTAGAGCATGATTACAGCCAAGTGAAAGCCAGGCAAGGCAAGACCGTCCATCAAATCTGTAAGTGCATCAGAGCCTTTGATAATCAGGGATCCAAATGCAGCAATCAGGGAACAGGTATCACCCTTGAGGATCTGTCCAACAGAAGTACTATAAAGTTAATAAATGGAGCATTATTTTTGCTTCTACTTTCAATTCTGTAAACCACACATACTGTATTCGTCTTCTTCACTCCGTTTTTTACGGCTTTCTTATTTCTTGTCTGATTTTGCATGTTCATTTCATCGGTAAGTAAGATGAATAATACGCCAGCAGAGTGTTGTTTAAAAGTGCCCCGTGCGCCTATCCTCGGCATGCCCCAGAACATGGTGAACCTCATAAAGAAGTGAATCATTGTTCCACATTGTGTACTTCACCACGATATTGTGCTTCATCACACTAAACTAGGATGTTTCTTTACTCAGTCCTGCTGCATTGCCTCTCTCTTTTTGTTTTCCATTTGTCCCACTTATTTCAGGCTTTGCATCAGACTGAAGTCCTGTCAATAAAAAGAGAGCTAAATGTCCTGGAAGGCAGGCGAACACTGAAGTTATTATCTAAAGCAAGAAAGCGCTGCTTCAGCTCCAGCTAAATGACAGGATGTAAAGAGGGGGAATACAAAAGACAACTCCAACAGGGAGATTAAAAAGAGATGCTTAAAAAATGATAAAGAAATTGAAATCGTAAACACCCTTAATGTAAATACAGCATGATAACATAGTTCTACCAACGCCAGAGCTGTATGTTCTAATTGCCAGAGCTGTATATTATAAATTATATTATTGTTTCTATATTAAAAAAGATGGAAACAAAATTTCAAAAGAACATGTACTGCATGTTAGACACTCTGCATTATTTCATGATAAATGTAAAAGTTATTATTTACCAATGGAAAGCTTGTAACTGTTGATATGGTAAAGATTTCCTTAAGAAGGTGCTTCTTTAACATTTATGGAAGAAGTCTATAGTGTCAGCACTTTGCAACAGACTTAAAGTTTTCACCATACTGTAGGAAAGTCTGTGACTGAGAATGTTCTGCTTTTTGCAGTTTTTCTCAAACAGACAATGTGAGTAATTGGGCCCAAACTCCATAACCTTTGTTCCATGCAACAATGTATTCCAAAGTTCAGCTGACACTCATATGAAGCTTCTGCAGTCCTCAGTTGAGTTATTATATTTCAAAGTTTTGTTATTTTGGTAAAATACATACATATATACAGCAAGTTCCCGGTTAGCCTTACACAACTGTATTCTAAGTAAACGCACTTATCGTCATTATAGGCATACTCCACAAAAAACATGCAACGTAGCATGCGTTTTTTTTAACTTTTTATGATTATAATCAATTGCATTTTTCATGGGCGGCATGGTGGCGTAGCGGTTAGCACTGTTGCCATGCACCGTCTGGGTTTGATTCCCATCTCTGTGTGCATGGAGTTTGCATGTTCTCCCTGTGCATAAAGGGTTTCCTTCGGTACTCTGGTTTCCTCCTACAGTCCAGAGAACTGCAGATTAGTCATTAGAATGAGAAATTGAGAGTGAGTGAGTGTGTGTGTGCCCTGCGATGGATTGGCACCCCGTCTCCCAGGATAGGCTCCAGGCCCCCTGCGACCCTGAATACAGGATAAAGCGGTATAGATGATGATGAGTGAGTGAGTGCATTTTTCATAATCGATCACTTGTAATGCACAGGAAATCAATTGATCACTGATCATCTCATCAGTACATTGTGTTTTATTAAATTCCACCCAAAAATAATAAAAAGTGGTAAAGTGCTCGCCCTATCATCCGGAGGTCGCTGGTTCGATTCCCGGGTGATGCTGTAACCTCTTGCAGCCGGAGGTCTAGAGAGAGCTGATTGGCCGAGCTCTCTCAGAGGGGAGGGATGAGAGGTACTTAGTGCTCCCACATTAATCACGGCTCTACAGCCAATCAGGGGCATCTGTGAGCTCACGCAAGCGCAAGGAGCGGATAACGCTGTCCTCAGAGTGTGTTACGCCGCCCCCAACGGTGTGTGAGCGAGCGGTTCGAAAAGATGCGGCCGGCTGGCGTCACGTGGGTTGGAGGAAACACGTGATAGTCTTCGCCCCTCCCGGCTAAGTGGTAGTAGAAGCTTTATGTGGGAGCCCCCTAGTGACGAGGAGGAATTGGACACGACTAAATTAGGGAGAAAAATCGGGGAAAAATCCCCACCCCCAAAAAAACAACATTGTACCTGTAAATCTGTGTTTCTTTATGGCATGGCATTCTTTAATGAATAAATTTGCAAAGTGCTGTGTATAAAAGGAATAAATAAATGCATTAATAAATAAATAAAAACCTATAATGTATAATCACTTATACATACTGTAGATCCTGCACTGGGGACATTTTAGATGAATCAGGACAATAAAGATTTTTAGATAAGTGTTGTTGAGGGAGGAGAAAGAGATTGCAGGTTATAAAAATTGTCTAACTAGAAAGAAAGTGAACCTTCAAGTGTGGACTTCTCCCAAACTTCAGTTATTTCATTATATCTTGTTTTTATTATTATTTACTGTTTTGGTCATCTGCCCTTGGACTGTCATTGAATTTGTGCCCCCCCTCCCCCAACACCGGCCACATACATAATTCAAATGTAATAAAAATTTACTCACCGTCTATTCTGCTTTGTCCTGGATACAGGGTGGCGGGATCCCTGACTGGGAATTGAACCCAGGCCCTGGCGATGCAAGGTGACAGCGGTAACCACTACACCACCATGCTGGTCAGAATAATTCTCATCATTTAATAATGTGATTGTTGGTATGTTCATTCATTCACTTATTCAGTAGTAGTACTTCTATCAGTGCCATAGTCTGCCACATAGGCTGCTGATGAAACCGCACCTAAACTTTTCTGCATACTTTCATCACTGTATTGTATTTTAATACAGTTCATTTTTAACAACCTTGGCTGATTAACTCATTCATTTATTCATTCATTTTCTATACTGCTTATCCTGTACAGGTTCACAGGAAACCTATCTCAGGAGACTTCAGGCTCAAGGCAGGTGCAGGTTGCTTATCCATCACAGGACACACACACACACATGCACTCACACACTCATTCATGCCATTACTCTGCATGTCTTTCAACTGTTTGAGGCAACCCACCAAGCATGGGGAGAACATGCAATCTCCACACACACACACACACACTATATGTGTGAGGCCATAGTTAAGACTAAGCCACTATACTACCAGATTAAATAACTTGCATGTGCCAGTACTTTTGTATTGTACCATTTATTATATCTTTCTTCCTATTATGTACAATTTTCCTCAATCTGCATACTTTTTTCATATACTGTAGCAATACAAGACAAAAAAATATCTTATTCTATTCTATATTATTCTATTGTGTTTTGGCACTGGCATTGCAACTGCTCAGATGTACAGTATAATGGGATAAACGTAAGCCGCTTTGGATAAAGGTATCTGCCAAATGCTGTAAATGAAAGCTGTTCTGTTCTTGTTTTTTTTACATTGTATTTACAGTACACTTGTAAAAAGCACAGTTTCCCAGTTTCCTGTTCCTAACAATTTTCTGCTTTTAAAGGTTTCTGAATATAGAATTTCCCATTATAACCTTATCTGTCTGAACTGACTTTTAACTTGGCCAGTATTGGAAAACCAGGGGGAAAAAATTCACATTGCTGATTGTACGCACTTGCTCCCTGCCTGCATCTTACAATTAAAATGCACTTGGAGAAACGCTGATGTGGCACATTCTCACCCGAAATTCATCATAACAGTATATTGTAAAGCATTTATACAGGTACATGCTTCACTCACTTTAGGAAGGCCAAAATACTGCAGTTTCTCTTGCAAAGCAAAACATTAAATGTGAGTTTACAATATTTATTTCGAGTAAGGAAATCTGAAAAAAAAAAAAAAATGAAATAAGACCATGATGCAGAGAGAAAGAGAAAGAGATGCAAAATGGCGAAAATGTGAACGAGTAATATGGAAAGATGATGAAGAATGAATGTGGCTCTATGGAAAGGTCATGAAGTGAAAAATAGATTCCTGACTGCTTCTCTTATATAGTCTGATGGAGCAGATGAAACCTATCTGTTATGATGACTGCAGCGGAGGACGGTAGCAAGGGGAGATCCATATCTACTCTATCACATAAGTGATGGGCCCCGTCTGAAGCAAAATCGCTTTTAAGGGAGGAAAGCCAAGGACAATTTACTGAATTTTTTAAAAGCCTGATCATGGTTGCTTTAAAGGCTATAATGTTGCAAGGGGTAAATCCTTCTACTCCTTGCTGACATATAATATTACATATTTTACATATTATATAAAAAAACACATATTTTAAAATGACTCTTGAGAAACACTTCATTTTATACCGCTTTTACAATAGTACAGATATATAAATCTCATGCTGAAAAGCTGCTTACCTTATATAATTTTATTTATATCAAGTTGAAATTATGTATAAATATAAATATAAAACACAACTGTCTAGTCACTGTGATTGGCAAATATTCAGATTTTTTTTTTCCATACTGTATATTTTCACATATACTTTTATAAGCTGCATGGCCAAAATAACCCCTAATATTTAAATCAACGTCCTTTAGCTTTGCAATACGCAATGTGAAGCCCAATTCACCTGTGAAAATGCACCATTTTCCAGATGCTCCCAGAACCACTCCTTCACAATTTGAGTCCTGGAATGCGCCCATCACACCAGGGAAGAAGAACTAAATAGATGTGATAACCAGGGTATTCAGTACTTTCAGATTGTTAGCTGACTTCAGTTTATTGCCACATAATGTTGCTGAGTCTAGACCTGAGCAACTGATGCAATCATAGATCATAACACTGCCTCCAGGGCCTTGTACAGTGAGCACTATGCATACAGTAATGGGTCGAATCAGACTACTGTACATGACTTTTTTTTCTATTGCTGCAAAATCTAGTCTTTATGCTTGGCTTTATTATGGGTCGTTCATGAACGATTCGTTATTTTTGAAAGAATCTTTAACGTGACTCAGAAGAACGAGTCGTCTCGGAGAGTGATTCGTTTATTTTCTACTGGGCGCGCATGCGCAAATCATCGCAAAACCT
>JAQMYJ010000040.1:5697390-5727273 GCA_030014305.1 Clarias laeviceps | reverse complement strand
CTTAAAATAACAACTAACTCTTGTTTTTCTTGTTGTTACGTAATTACCTAATTCCATATGTGTTAGTTTATAGTTTTAAAAAATAAAATAAATCACTAAACAAAAACAAAGAAATTTGCAAGTGTTCTAAAACTTTTGAACGATAGTGTATATTTAGGTTACATATTTAGGTTATATATATATATATATATAATAAAAAAAATTTGGAGCACTTCACAGATTCAGATGCATATAATGTGTTTGCATTACACCCTTACTATCCCATAGTCCAATATCATCATATTATCTCTGAAATAGTCCATAATGGCTTCTCAACAGAAATTGTTCAGGAAGAGTTTAACAACCAAAAGAGCATGGTGAGACAAACACCACCCAGCCAAGAACCATAAAGATTGGACTTTGGAGCAATGGAAATGGGTCATGTGCTCTGATGAGTCCAGACTGATCGTAATCCAGAGTGATGGGTGCATCAGGGTAAGAAGGGAAGCGCATGAAGTGATGCATAGTGTTGATTGTACAAGCCTCTGGAGGCAGTGTTATGATCTGGGGTTGCATCAGTTGCTCAGGTCTAGGCAAAAAAAAATAAAGTCAGCTGACAACCTGAATGTACTGAATGACCAGGTTATCACATCTATGGAGTTTTTCTGCCCTGATGGCACGGGTCAACTCCAGGACTCATATTGTCAAGAGTGATTCTGGGAGAATAAGGAATCATTTTCACACATGACTTGGCCACCATGTTGTGCGCTGTCATCAAAGCTAAAGGCGGTGAAATAAAATATTTGTGTGTGTGACGTTTTTATGGCCGGGCAGTGTAATATAAAATACAGTGGAACTGCTCAAAGGTAGTTTAGTAGTGACTAGGAGGGGGGTGTAAATCTGTATGAAATGCAGCCATGCAAGATGATACATGAATAAAAATTAGAATATTTAATACCCCTGTCTTGACAGCTACACGATCAGCGGAAACATGAGAAATGACATGATTCATTTATATTCCGGTACAATGTATGGTCAAATTAAAGATCCTGCTGAGAAATAGATTGCGCTCATTAACACTAATGTGAATTTGACATCGAAACCAAACCGAATTTATCAGGAAGTCATGGTGCAATTTATAATTCTCCATTTTCATACAGCGCAGATAAGCACTGGGATGCAGAAGAATTGTTTTAAAAAAATGATAGCAATAACTAAACGATAAAATGTTTAAACGCACTATAATAATATCCTTTCCTCCAGTCCTCAATGAATATGTAATAATACACTGAGTTTCAGTTTATGACTCATTAAATGGTTATGTCTAATAAAATGCAATGGATTCAGGATTAACACTGCAGCTTAAAACCAAAAAAAAAAAAAAAATGTCAATGCAGGGAAGTTATGTGTTCCCAGACGCACACTAAACACGTGCTGATCAGGCGTTTCTGCATCTGCTCTACTGAAATGACCAGGATGCAGTTTAAGCCTCTGAGGTTAACGAGGGTCTTTTAAACAAGCATTGACAGGATGGAGTGACAAAGCTCAGAACATTGTCCCTGTTTTTGCTGTCAGTGCCAATACCATGGCGGCAAATACGGTATAAATACTAATCTGATCATAGCCTTGTTTATTAAGAGTTTATTCATATTAAGACTGAGTCATGAATAGGCCTGGTTAGATTAATTACCTTCATTTCCCATCGTTGCAAATTTGTCTTAATTTAGCAGTGTGGCGTCCACCCACACACTCATTTCACAGTGTTTAGTGGGCTCACTTCACAGTTTGCTCTGGAAGATTATTATTTCAGCACACACACAAACAAACACAAGTCACAAAAGTCAAGTCGGAACAAGTCAGGTTTATGGTATCTAGATATTAGGGACGTTCAAATCAAACTGGGACTTTGAGTGTCATGAATAAGAGAACACAATAACAGTGGTGAGTAAAAACTCCCTTTCTTTCTCTATATAATCCGCAGCTACAATAATGCACGTACTGTATCCCCACGTTTCACTATTGATTGGAAACCATCAAGGAAGAATGTTTTCTCATATCTTCATATCTAAAACACTGACTTCCAAGGGACTCCGTTATTGACTCAAACATGTGGAAACGGCTTGGAGCGACGTCAGGACTGCAAGGGGGATGCGGTAATAACCTGTAATGTGCAAGTGCTGTTGGTGAATGATGGCTCCCACAGACAGATGCATATTTTCAACAAGTTATCCATAATTTTTTAAGGATCTCTGGTACGGCCTCCTTTAAAATTGTTGCACCATTAAAATTTTTTACAGAGTTTTGTCACCGTACTGTGCTCGAACTCTTCTGTAAATGGCAATTAATTAATAATTCACAACACATCTTAAACATAATACTACAGCACATAATAACAATTTGTTGATTTGTGATAAAGTAACCAAAAATCTATATTATGCCAAAATCGATAGCGAGGAAAGGGGTTACAAAAGAATAATAATTACTTTTCATTACCGGCACTTTCACTTTCGGATTTAACCTTTGAACGCATGATCATACATGTGAATAAGAGAATATTTAAAGCCAACTGCAAACTTAACACAGTGTTAAAGGCGATGTGATATAATTAACAATGAGGGATGACGTTCTCCAGCCGCAGCCTGATGAATTGCTGGACCCGTTCAATGTACATCATTTCATGAACATCATGCATGCCTTCATTATTAGCACATTTACCCCATGGTCAAAGAAATACAATGCAATGCAATGTAGTGCTCAGAGCTCATACAAAAATCCAAAAGCTACCCACAATGGAGATCCTACAGTGCAGGACTCATAAAGCATTTAAAGTCCATGATAGCAATTAGAAGAAGACCGTACAAGTATGGTTTGTTTGCAAGGGTTGCCAAAAGAAAGTTCTGTCTAAAAAGAACACGGAAGCACGACTGTGATTTGCAAAACTGGATCTGGAAAAAAATATAAATACAGCTTTTTGTTCAATAAATAATGACAAAACGTTTGTTGTTGTTCGTCTGAGTTTGTACTGTAGTTGCCTAATACCACTATGATCAGATGACTTTTATTATGTTTTGACACAAAAAAGGGTAAAAGAGGGGGTACTAACTTTTACTCTTGTACTGTACAGTATGTACAGTATGCATGTACAGTTAAGAGTGTGTGTTGTAATAAACACATACACACTGAAGGTACAGTAAGTGGCTGTGATAGCCCTCCTCCTTCCATCCACCCATCCATCACTCCGAGCGATCATGCTGTATCAGTGAAAAAAAAAAAGACCCACTGCCCACACACACACACACATCATCCCTTTCCTGCATGCTGTACCTAATCACCAGCAATAATGTGACAGGCTCCTGTAATTTACTTCGTACGGATGTTAAACGGACTGCTGTCATGTTTACTCTTCACTAGCTGAGCAATCACTCTGACATGCAGGAAGGGATTCTATTTGGATGTGAAAATGCTCTGGTTATATATCTGGTTTACAGGAAACTGCTTTTTACTGTAGGTGCTAACAAGACAATCCTAGTGGGCAGAGAGAAAACATGACAAAATGATGGCGTACAAGCTGTCAGTGGATTATTATTTTTTATTTTTTGTTAAGATGTGCACCAAGTAACTGTCATTTAAACTATGGAGGAAAAGTTTGTGATGATCGCTGTTCAACAGCAAATAGCTAATCAAATTTAAACCAATTTTCAAGGCCACAATCCGCACCCATTTGGTTGGTTCAGCTTCACTAGACCTTCACTACAAGTTTACAGGTATAACTTCACCTACTGTACATGCAAAAGTAACACACACAGAATCTAAAGCACACCATGTCCTTGAGAATTGTAGTTATTTATGTTGGCGCCTCACATATTAGCACTCCAGCAGGCGGTCATCTTAAAATATGACTATGAAACATAGACGTTGGTGCCTTTGATCATAAAGATCAGACTGCAAGTATGTATGTATATAACTGTACTTCTGTACAGGTACAGTAAGGGGAAAATTTTCACTACTTATAATTAGCATTGTATTAGCAAAAAAAATGGTTTACTTTTTGCTCATGTACTGTATATGTACAGTATATGGATGTACACACTGATCAGCAACAACAAAGTGAGTTGAATAATGTTGATTATTATTTATATAAATAGAAGTAAGATTTTGTCTGTATGTTGGTCAGAACTCGCTCTTTCAGTGAAATCTTTACGTTTCATACATTGGCGGACCCGAAACCAGTCTCAGAAAAATTTCTGTCTGTATGTCTGTCCAGTCAATTTTTGTCACAGCATCACACAATACTGGTTCGACAGAATTTAAAGAAATGTTACCAGTCCTTCGGCATTTGCCTGCAGTTAAACCTGCGCCATGAATCAAAGCAAAATGTTCAGGAGAAGGGATGTTATGAACAGTCATGTAACGGATGTAATAAGTGTTCAACATCTGACTGGTGATGAAAGAAGTACTACTTAGCACTCAACATTACAAAATTTTAGATATTTGTACTAATAAGTTCGGCAGCCATAGGCAGCACTGTGACTTAGTG
This sequence comes from Clarias laeviceps, assembly GCA_030014305.1. Taxonomy (NCBI): domain Eukaryota; kingdom Metazoa; phylum Chordata; class Actinopteri; order Siluriformes; family Clariidae; genus Clarias; species Clarias laeviceps. The sequence continues at coordinate 5,722,757 of JAQMYJ010000040.1, read as the reverse complement.
GTCATCACCGTCGCCCTGCACCTCCAGGGTTCGGGTTCTATTCCCGCCAAGGTTCGATTCCCATCTCTGTGTGCATGGAGTTTGCATGTTCTCTCCATTGCTTAGTGGGTTTTCTCTGAGTGCTCTGGTTTCCTCCCCCAGTCCAAAGACACGCAGAATAGGCTAATTGGTGATCCCTAATTGCCCCTAGTGTGAGAATGAGTGTGTGTATGTGTGTGCCCTGCAATGGATTGGTACCCTGTCCAGGGTATACCCTGCCTTATGCCTGTTTCCTAGCCCCCTGTATACAGAATAAAGCAGTATAGACGATGAGTGAGTGAGAGAGAGGGAATTCTGCTGTACAGAAAGACAGGCAGACATTTACAGTATGTGGGCTTCAACCAGAAATAATAATATCACTGATTACATTAAAGCTGATTTATTTTAGCTTTAACTTTTTAACTATTCCTAAAAACTCTGCAAAAGACGGGTACTAACGCTAAAACAATTAGTAAACTGGTGACAGGATCATGGGCGCCAGAAGTTATTCCCGTGCAGCCCAAGGGCCAGCCTGTCTGGTCTGATTCTACAGAAAAGCCAAATGCAGCACAAAATGCAGAAAAAAAGCCACAATAGAGAGGTATGAGAATACCAATTGCATCACAGCATGCCATGTATGAGGCTTAGCAGGCAAAGGGTTACAGTAAAGTAATTTTTTTTTTTTCTTTTATCTGGACTCCAAACTCCTCAGACCAAAATCCAACCAAGCATCCATGGAATGCACCCATCAAACAAGTCTGATCCATGAAGGACCCACCCACAACCCACAACACCCAACGGATCCACCACATCACACCCCTGGAGGTCTTGTGGAGTGAGAGGCCAGAGATGCTCAGGTGGCGCAACGAGAATCCACACAACACTGAGTAGAATGTTTTGCACTGTAATGTTATGACTGACCGGTGTATATCTTCATTAATTAAAAACACATTAGTCAATGCAGGTGTGCTTCATTAATATTTCAACCAAAATCAGTAGATGAATTATTTATGGGTTTAACACATTTTACTGTGCATTAATGCGGTAAATACTGTTGTTGCATACCTTATGCTTTATGGACATGAAAAACCCTTTCACATTTAGAAAATATTTGTACGATATGAAAAGTTCAGTATAAAATAATTCTTTGACGTCTATTAAAAAAAAAAAAAATCCTTATGTATCTTGGTGGGACATAGGAGAAGCATCCTCCAGAATAACGAGGTGATATTGAATGCTCTGTGACAAGGGTGTCAGGATAAAAGTTAAAACAGATAAAACTGGGCTTTTGTCAGTTGCACAGACCGTTTCAGTACCCTACAGTATCTACAGTATAGTATACTTTGTACTATGCTGTGAAACTTTCCGCAGAACTTGTATGTAAAGACATTGTCAGCAGCATGCATGAGAAATGAAGCTGTAAGTGGATTTAGGCACAGGGGAATTTCCTAAAGAGTCCTTAATGGATCTCATCCGCCTTTTTTCGCAAGAACCTGAACTGCTGCTACACAGTCAGCATGCTTCACCTCATGGAAGTGTGCATCACCCTTTGGGTATGTGTGAGGGAAAAAAAAGTACGTCACTATTACGGAGCGATGATAAAAATCTGTAACACCACAGCAGAGGGTTTTTTTTTTTTACTACACTGATTATCACCTTAACAAATGGTTACATTTGATGTAAAGTCAAAAAAACAGATGGACTCACCCCAGCGTTGTCATAGTGACAATAGTGTACCAGAAGGAGGCTGGAATGCTGGTGAAGTTGGTTTCCTGGGTGCCTTTCTCAGCATAGAACATGACTGTGGCGAAGATAATGATGGCCATGGTGAGGGAGAAGAGGAGGAAACCAAGCTCAGAGGCGCAGCTCTTTAATGTGTAGCCAAGGATGCGCAGGCCCTGCGAGTGGCGCGAGAACTTGAAGATGCGGAAGACCCGGAAGACACGGAGTGTAACAAAAGCACCGCTCACATCCTCGTTGTCGGGCATGACCAAGCCGATGTAGTAGGGCATGATAGCCACAACGTCGATGACACTCATCACCGAGCGCATGAACTTGCAGCGACTGGGAGCAGCAAACAACCTCATCAGGTACTCGAACGTAAAAATCAGCACACATGCCGTATCCATGCAAAAGAAAGCCAACGAGTACTTCTCGCCACACGGCAATTTCTTCTGGCTGCCTTTGAGTGGCGGGCAGGGCACGGTCTCCACTACGTTAGCGATAACCGAGACGGCAATGAAGAAGCCTGTGACGTAGTAGAACACTAGCGCCATAGTGCTGGTATGTGGATTCTCGAACGCTCGCCATAAGCGTTCACGAAGCGTGCTGTTTGGAGGCAAGGGTTGGTCTGTCGCCATGTCTGCCTCTGTGTCCTCTGCCAACCTCTCCTGGTTTTCCTTTTTGCGGTCGCGGTACTCTTCCATGCAGCAGTCCCCGATGATGTCCGGCACGATGCCGTAGAAAGCGAGCTCCTCGTCAAAAGCTTGGATGCACTCCTGCCGTGGGTAGTGCAGCTTGCCTGTGCGATAGAAGTTGAGGATGTGCCGAAACATTTCGGGGTCCCTGTCAAAGAAATATTCCTGAGTGTCTTCATTATAGAAGAATTCCTTTTCTGAGCTTCCCAGCAAAGTGTCAGGATAACGGTCCAGGGTGTTCTTCCACGTCTGGAACCGAAGCCCGCTTACGTTAACTATCAGGATCTCATCACTGCGGCTCTTCTTATCGACAGGAGGTTTGGGCATGGTGTTTTTGGCCAGAGGAAGCCAGCCGACCGCGGCTGCCCGGGCAAAGGGTAACCATGTTGCCACTCCGGCAGCCATTTTTGTTTATTTGTTGCTATAGTTGTTACCAGAGTAGAGATCAGGTAGAGAGTAGAGAGATTGCTCTAGAACCCTGAGGTGATCTCTCTGAACCTTTTGGAAGTAAAAAGACTGAAAAAGGAATTTTCAAAATAATCATTCGAGCTGTTTTCAGCCAGACATCTTCATGGTTAAATTATTTTCTTTTTAAAAAATGTATTTGTTTCCAGTCCGTCTGTCCGCGTAACTCACAGGGGAACGTTCCTGCAAGGTGAGTGGTTTCAGGCTAATTTCATCATCATCCTTAGGAGAAAAAAGTCCCACTGGACTACTGAGGACACATCTGATGCCATTTGCCATCACATGTCGAACTTATCTCTGTAAACTAAGAAATCAAGGGCTCCTAAACAGACCATGTGCACATTCAAACTCTCTTCTCCAAGCCTTTGTTGGGGTTTTTTCCTTTAGGGTTGTCTTCATAAAATCATTTTATGGTAAGTCTGCTGGCTCTTGTTTGCACACACTGAATACGATTTCAAACCCTTATTAAATTCTGATGATGGTCTCTGAAATTGCAAAATAGGCAAATCGTGCTTTTCTGCTCTCTTTCTCTCTCTCTCTCTCTCTCACTCTGTTGTTTAAGAGCTTTGATACTGAGTGTTTCCCCTCCCTTACAAGTTGATCCTTAAGTGGCTACTCGATTTCACCGATGTTCGACGAGGCTTTTGAATGGAGATCTAGGGGATCGCAGGCGTCTCTATTCCATATACGGCGACTTCCTTAATGTCCCTGTCAGAACAAACAGAACAGAAGCTCAGATACTGTACAGCGCCGATGTGGAAGCCCTGGATGCACTGAGTCTCCTTTGGATAAACAAGCTTCAAAGTAAATTTATGAAACGTCTCTTACAAGTAACATTAAACTTTGACGAGACAACCAATGTACTACTTTAGGGTTTTATTGTAAAAGCCATGGATTAATATTTATTTCAAAATACAGACAAATGTGCATGGAAATGAAAAGGACTGTACGTACAGTAGCATCATCTAAGGTGACGACTGAGATATTTATTTCAGGAGATTATTGTCTAACAAATTATTTGATGCATACTTTGATGCAAACTTCAGGTTGACAGGTAAAAAAAAAGTGTCCAGTAAACCAATACCTCCCAGCGTGACAGCTGAAGTGAGATTAAAACCAGAGCCACGCATACAACTCTCCAAATTTTTTTCCTCCCTGGAGTAAAGCATCATGAAGGAAACCAACATCCAGCATCAATCCAGTACATCTATTACATACTCACACGCTATCCAAGATCAATAGTTCACTTCCTCAAATATCACATACCAGGAAGCATATTAAGTTCATTTAGAAGTTCATATAGCATTTTAAGAGGAAGAAACAATAACAACACAAACCGCTATCTACACTGTAGCATGAGATTTCCGGATTAAATCCACTGCTTTTTTTTTTTTTTTTTTACCTTATCTTGATATTGCTTGTGTATTTCTTTCATTTGTTTTACATCCATATAAGGTATAGCTTGTTGCTTGTAGCTCTATGGATGCAACAAATCCATGCATTAAACCCAAACTCTCAACTCTGCAATACGATCCAAACACCTCAAATCAAGAGCTGATGGAAAGTCTTAATCTGTAATGAAGTTACGAGGAGTCAACATGCTCTAAAACTCAAAGGTCTCACAGGCAGCTCTAATCTATTTCGGAACTTAATAAGGATCATAATTACCTCCCATTATGAGGATCTTGAAAGGATGATGGGTCCTGTGTGACAGAAAGCAGGTGAAGAAGAAGAAAAAGAATTAGAAACAGACAGAAAAGAAGGATCCTCTTCAGCCGTCTCAACGAGGCACATACAGGTTCGAGAAGAAGTGATTGTAATGCTTAGTCCTTCTAGTGCTCTCTCTTTCTTTCTCTGTCTCTTTCCTCTTCTCTTCTCTTCTCCGCTTGTGCTGTTCCTCTCCTGCACTGCTTCTCTCTCTCGCTCTCTCGTTTGCTTGCTCAACCCCCTCCCTATGTCTCTCTCTCTCTCTCACACACTCTGTCTCTCTCTCTCTTACACACACACACACACACACACACTGGCTTTCTGTCTCTCTCATATACTTATGCATCCATCTAACACTTAACTCGAAAATGCATCACGTCCTGCAACGAGCCAGAGAGAACGCAGTAAGGAAGTGGATGTTACACAACATGCGAACATTGCAGGTTAAATTCTGATATCACTCAGCCTGACCGTCATTGTTTTCATTTTATAATCATTCGTTGATCCTTGATTTATCCTGGTCAGACTGCCAAAAGATCCAAAGCCTATGCCAGGAACACTAAGCATGCAGGTACACCCCGGACGGGATGCCAGGTCATCACAACACATCATGCACGCAATCATTCACACCAAAGGGTTATTTAGAGTCACCAATGCATCTACCAGGATATCATCTGCGAGGTGGGAGGAAACCCCAAGGAATCCCACGCTGGCACGACGAGGATATGTGAAACAGTAACTTGAGCTCAGGGTCGAAACTGTGACCCTGGAGCTGTGCGAGCGTGACACTACCCACTGCGACCATCATACGTATTAAATCTAGATTAAAGTCCAGCGGTAATAAAGTGGTCTTTAAGACATTATGGCTTTTTGTTGCGGATTTGTTAATAAATCATTATTAGTATTTGGATATTCTACAGTGCTTTTCAGTAGACATTAAGCAGTTTATCAGAGGTAAGGACATTTGAGGAGTCTTGTTAGCTTGTGTATACAAAATAGGGCAGATTGTTCTCCTCTACAAGTATGCTTTTCTACACTGCAGGGTGATTTATCCATTGTGCCAAAACTGTGGGAGATGGAGTTATAGCTTTTTGAAGAATCACACAAAATTCATAGTTGTATAACCCAAACTGTTTTGACAAAATCGTTTTTTTGGCGGTTGTGCTTTTTTAACAGAAAAACATGCACAAAATATTTGCATGGTGGCTTAGTGGTTAGCACTGTCCCCACGCACCTCCAGGTTCTGGGTTCGATTCCCGCCTGAGGGTCTGTGTACATGGAGTTTGCACGTTTTCCCGTGCTTGGTGGGTTTCCTCTGGGTTCTCTGGTTTCCTCCCACTGTCCAAAGACATGCAGGCTGATTGATGTTCCCAAATTGCCCGTAGTGTGTGAATGAGTGTGAGCACCCTATCCAGGCCGACCGTGACCCTGTAAACAGGGTAAAGCGGGATAGATGATGAGTAACTGAGATTGTCCCCGATTTTCATTTGGAAATACATTTTTTTTTCCCCTCAAAACTGCAAAAATTGATTTATCTCACTTTGCAAACTGTTCACAGAGAGTAATATCCCTCTCACTCAGAGAGCATGGCTATATATCATATATTTATATTATATATTATATATTATAAACTGAGATTTGCTTTTAAATCACTTAGGAGCCAGACTACCTTTTTTTGACAGATACTATTATGAATAATATAAAATTAATAAGCTGGTGTTATGATAAACTGTTTATTTAAGCAGACCTACAGTTACACAGCATTAAATGATGCCACATGGATTTTCCAGCAGGATCCAGCCTACAATCATAGATATAATTTTGATGATCAATTCTGTTCTCTTTATCTTCTCAGCTGACTCCTAAGTGTCCCAAAGTTCAAATCACATTCATAGCTGATGATCCAGGTATTGGTATATTTTTTGTCCTCTGTGAGTTTATCAGAGCAAGGACATTCAAGGAGTCTTGTTAGTTGTTGTATACAAAATAAATTCAGCCTTTCTTTGTGACACTTACTGCACATGACTGCACAGTGAAATTCTGTGTTCTTCACACATCCCAGCTTCTTGTTAGTAGGCTGGGCTCAGAGCAGAGGGTTAGCCATTTTATGGCGCATATACTGTAGAGTTAAGGGCCTTGCTCAAGGGCCACAATCTGGCGGAGCTGGGGCTCCAACCACCAACCTTGCGATCAGCAATTCAGAGCCTTAACACACTGAGCCGCCACAGCCATGGCAGTTTGCTCTGTGCGCTTTTCAAACCTTCACAAAGATGCAATGTTGGCTTTATATGTGTCTTAGATGAAGTGCTACTAGATTGGTACTTTTTGAGTGGAAAAAAAATCAGTTCGTGAGTGGGAACTGTGTTGGTGTAAATTGGGAAAATGTACTAAAAACACCACGCATTTTTGAACTGTCATGTAACAGCTTCAGTCAACCAATCAGACTACATTCGTCCTGTCAGTGAGGAAAGTTTTTTTTTTCCTGCTACTACAGCTAATCAAAACTACCTCAGGTTTTCATGCTTCTAAATAAGACTGACTGGAAGTGTGAACTAAATCATCCTTCTTTATATCACTTACAAAGTTGATCCAAATCACAAAGCGCTAGGCGGCGGGACAGACTATGCAGTTATAGCATATGCTTCCTCTGAGACGTGAAGCCAGCCAACGGCAACTGCTGCGTATGCTGCTTGGCTGAGCAACTTAAAACACACACACATAGGGAAGCACCATATAATTCATATCATAAGCATTCATATCTCTCTTTCTCATACATTTACTCATAGATATCAACGATTGGCTTGTGACTTCACTGTGACTGACAGGAGAGAGAGTATTTGAACAGTTTGGAAAATTTATTATTCTCTGACACACAAGGTAGTCTACTGTATAACAACGTGTGTCATTTGAAATCTGCTGGATAAGTTTATTGTCGAAGGTTCAAACTTCCATATTTAGAGCGAAGCGACTGATGTAGCGACTAGATATTCAAGCAAAAGCCCCAAACATCACATGTTTTTTTTTCTGTCATGTGATCAGTGAAGCAAAAAAACTTACAGTGCAAAGTGTATTAAATGTGTTTAAAGGGTTTTTGGAGAATGTTAAACAAGAAAAGTTTTACACTTACAGATTTACACAGTTTACACTTTGTTACAGCCGATGCAGTCACTCCAACATTAATACTTGATCGGAATGCGTCGCTTAAATGAGAAATAGGACGATATCTGAGTTTGAATGTCGATCGAATACCATGTTATATATTTATATGCAAAACTATAATAATATAAAAATATACATGAGTGATTTATGCCAACAATCTTTGTAACAAAAAGGTTTTGATCTAATTTGCTGCCACTACTTTCGGTTTTACTCACAAGCAAAGAATGAGTTGGCTATATTTGTTATAATTAAAATTCATATTATGTTATATCTTATAATCATCAACATATTGAGACTAACTTGCATACTTACAGTTAATAACCACTAACACAACCGCAGTCTGATTTATCCATTGTGTCAAAAGTGTTGGAGGTGTATTTATAGCACTTATATAACCCAAACAATTGTTTTTCAATATTTTGCTTTTTAACACCCTTGTGACTCAGAGGAAACATGCACAAAATATTTAGCAACAGTTTGAAATGGAGTGGATTCTTTTTTACTCACTCAACGTCTATACTGCTTTATCCTGTATTCAGGGGCGCAGAGGGCCTGGAGCTTATCCCAGGAGTCTTTGAGGCATGAGGCGGGGTACAACCTGGACAATCCATCACAGCACACACATACAGTACATACTGTACACACTTACTCACACACCATGGGCAATTTGGAAAAGCCAATTAACCTAATCTGCAGGTCTTTGGACTGTGGGAGGAAATCGGAGTACCCGGAGGAAACCCACCAAACACGGGGAGAGACGGGAATCGACCCTGGCTGGGAATTGAAACCTGACCCTGGAGGTGCAAGGCAACAGTGCTGACCACTACATCACCATGATACCTACTTCTTGCTTCATTTTGAAAAAAAAAAAAAAACAATAAAAAAATGTTTTTTTTCCAAACTACAAAAATGGAATTATCTCATTTTGCTGTCAAACTGTTCATATAGACTGGCATCCCTCTCACTCAGACAGCATACTGTAGGTAATTTTTTGGAAAAAGTTCGGAACTGGCTGTATAGGAGCCAGAATATCCTTTTATAACATTTAATAATATATAAATAAATGCAAAACTGTGATACCAGTTCTGTTTTTTTTAACTACTATGAATTATTTAGAAGCTGGAGAGAAATTATTATAAATATAAGAGTTTGCTCTGTTTTTTTTATTTTTTTTTTTAGAACAAACCTGTTACAGCTATGGAACACTGTAGGGTTTGTCTGTCTGAATAGCACACAATGCCTCGGTTTATTAGTCATCATCTAGAGTTGGACCTGTATTGAATTTATTTTGGGCTCAACCTACTTTAGTCTTGAACGTTACGTTCATCGCACATTGTATTATTTGTTCTTATCTGCAGATTCGTTCTATTTTTATTGCAGATCCTTCAAAGAGTATTAGGAAAGTCAATGATGTCATTGATGGAAAAAGTGGTATATAAACAAGTGGACGTTTTTCGTCAAGGTTCACGTTAGAGCTGATATACTGCACAAATGAATAATACATGAAGGCAAAAGCTGAATACAGCAGCAAACCGACACTCGGCTACTTACCGTGTATAACAAGGACGCTTTCGGCATTTGTACACCTCACCCCCTACAACCCCCTCCCACCACCACACACAACCATATATACACACACTCACACACAAAAGCATGCTCCTGGGATAGAAAGGCCCACGTGGCTTATTGAGTTGCACTGAAAATAGAAGGCTTCAGTTACAGCGGTATTTATAGTTGTCCTGTTTCCTCAAAAGGATTAACAATTAGAATGCACTTTACAGTGAATCCAGTTTAAATATAATACACAGCGGTGCATGCCAGCAGTAGTCACGTCTCCGTATCAATATTACATGCATGCTCTTGGAAACACACACACGGCCAAAACACAGTATTGGTGCTTATTTTTTTTTTTTTTTTTTTATAATACAGAAAATGTGTGTGCCAAAGAAGCTACTTTTGAACTTTATGCAACATAGAAGTGACCAATCTTGCTTCCATAAAAATTTCAAGTTTTTGAGAGATGATTTTATTTGTTCCCTAAAAATGCAAAAAAAAAAATTTTTTATGACTATTAATACTAAAATTGGTGTTTAAGCTTCTAGAAGCATATAACCTGCAAAAATTGTTGCTTAAATTGTTTTTTTGGTAAAAGCTTAAAAAGCAAAAAATCTGTAGTGTCTGTAACCATATCAAATTCATGTTGCAATATTGTAACAATTTTTGCATTTTACAATAATACACTTTTCAGATTTAGGTCTTTCCATGTGAAATCTAAATTGGCCAAGTTTCATCTGAATGACAGTTAAGATCGTTGAACGATTTAAATTCAAAAAAGTTCCGGACACTACAGACATAAAAGGGCATGAAATTGTATTTAGCAAATGTGTTTTCTTTTATCTGATAAAAATATAAATGTGTATGCATACTTACAAAAAAATAATAAAATGGATCAGGAAATAAGAAGCATTAAGCATTGTGAAAACTGGTGTTATATAATCCTATCTAAAAATTCACCTTTTCTCCTAGGTGAGACACTTTTTAGCACCAATACCATGTTTTGGCTGACAGTACAGTATATACAGTATACATTTGGAACATTTTTAACAGCAGGAATGGATCAAAAACGTAACACATACTGTATAACTTATCATCCTGCATCATATTTTTTTCTCTTTACCTGGACTGTCTTAAATAAATATGTAAAAAAAAAAAAAAATGTTTATCACATCCTAATCAAAACTTTCTATTTGCAGTGACATACAGGATAAGCGATTGTTCAAGAGTTTGATGCTTGAAGCAGCTTTTGCAGCGATATCATTGAGAAAACATTAAGATTCAATACAAGCTAGAATAAACCGAGGAGGAGAGAGAGAGAGACAGAGAGAGAGGAGTGAGGTAAGCTAAAATGATGGCAGGATCGATCACTACATTCCTCGAGTCATTGGCTGCGTAGAAGAGAAGAGCCTTCAGGAAGACGTGCCACAAGACTCAGGGTAACTGAAGCAGACATGCAGATAGCTAATGTTCTGTGTAAAAGGGTTACAATATAAAATGAAAATTAGAATCAATTGCATATTTTTGTCACCACGTTTTTAAATGTAAGTGATGAAGTATGCAACACACACACACACACACACACACACACATGCAGATCTTTATTTTATTTTCTAATAAAGAAGCTAATAAGAATAAGAGGAATAACTGTGTGATAAATGTTCCTTTAATCTTTGGAAGAAAAAGCTTTGTGTTTGTGTGTCTGAGAGAGAGTGCATCAATAATTCACCAGCTTTGAAAATATCCGGAAGGAAATGGGCTGAAAACAAAAAAAAGGCAACAAAAACAAAGAATAAAACTATAAGGAGCGATATGAAACAGAACCAATTAGAAAATGCAAGGCGTCGTGTGTAACCGACTCTCCATAATTTAACGCCCGGTTTTGACACTAATCAGTATGCCTGCAGGCTCGGGCGGTTGTCAGACGTCTCATACTGTAGCGAGACTCCTGATGTATGTGGATGAACTGGATTTGGGCCTTTTTAAATCGTAATCACACATTTCAGAGCAGCACTCACTGTGATGCGTTTCACGAATTCCTCCCCAGGGCCGGTACTTAGCAAAAGCTACTAAAACCCGACTTTGTACAATTATACAGTACAGCCTGATGAAGGAGATCAGAGCCAAGATCATCACAAACCTCCCTGAAGATCATGATGCTCTCTGGATTCAAAGTAGAGCTCCGGTGATGTTCGACTCCAGAAGGATGACAGACACCGAGAACTTCCTGTCAAGTCTCAGGAGTCAGAGAGTGTAGAAAACCCCACTGGATGTCGCTGTGGCTGAATTCTGGCAAATGAAGATCCCAAAAAGGATCAGCCTGTTGGGGCTAAAATTAGTCTTAGTCTACAAATGTCTTGTTGTGCAAGAGGACAGTTTATTAAAGCAGTGTCAACAAATAAAAAACCTTTTGAACAACATGTGATGTCATGCTTTGATCACGTTGTTGGAAGGATACAGTATGTTCCATGCACAGAATAACTGGACAGCATTGTAAATAAAGCAAATAAAAGCTCCTATGAGCCTTTATTTGTCACTTCTTGTCTTCTATTCCTTGCTTGTTGTTAGGAAGCCGGGGACAGAGCGCAGGGTCAGCCGTGATACAACACCCCTGGAGCAGAAAGGGTTGTAGACTTGATCAAGCTTGGTACTGCTTGGGCTTGAACCCCTGACCTTTTGATCTTTTCCTGTGTGAAGGCCAATCTCACAACCTTCAGCTTATGAGACTGACAATCTACCCACTGTTCATGTTGCGGCAACCTCACAGAGATGGGGCTCGAACCACAGACCTTCCGATCTGTAGCCTTAACACTCTGATCCACCACTGCCACTGTACCTGACCACAATGATGATTGTGTTTCTAAAGTATGTGTGAAGTAATCACATAATTTGTTGGCTTACTGGTTAGCACTGTCGCCTTGCATTCCAGGTTCGATTCCCACCTCGGGGTCTATGTGCATGAAGGTTGCATGTTCACCCTTGATGGGTTTCCCTCGTTTACTCCCAAAGACATGCAGCTGAGGCTAATTGGCAATCACAAATTGCCCACAGTGTGTGAATACCATGTGAGGTTGTGAGGTCCTACCATGGTCATGAATACAACGGTCACCATTGGCCTCCACAGTCCCTATTTGGACTGAAGATGGATGGAATCAGATAATTGCATGATAAAGAGTAAATTTGCTGTCTCACAGCTCCAGGTGGCATGGCTCCATTCTAAACTCGAGTTACTGTACTGTCTGACCGCCGTTTCACATGGTCTCCCTGTGTCTGCATAGGTGTCCTCCAGGTACCACCTGGGATTAACATATGCTGGTAATAAAGTATGTACAGTATGTGCATATTGCCTTTCCACCTTACTACTACTGTTTAATCTTTAACATATTGAAAGTTGGAATTTAGTCCATTAAAACCATTTTTATCTGACATAAAATACAGGGTGAAATACTGCTTGAGGACAAGTCCTAAGAAATGTAATGTTTCATTTAAACGTTAGCCTGTTGTATAAAAGATTTAACGAAAGGTGAGAAAAGACCTTCATCCGTCTCTATAAGCATCTTACTACAGCTTTAAGGACGAGATTCAAACACCCTTCTTTGTTTACTACCTCCTACAGTGTTCATCCCAAAGCCTAAAATGAAAATTGATTCTTGCTATATAACAGCCAATAGGAATAGATTTCATAATAAAACGCGAGTGTAGGATCTCTATTGACGATTCTTTCGCTGAGATTTACACCAGTGCAGCATAAATCATTGTCACTACAATGACACTAACAATGCACTGTCAAGTACCCTGTGGATGAATACATACGGAGTAAAAAACCTCCACAAGGTTTTACAAGTACGAAGGTTAAATAGAAATCAGTTCTCCAGTGAGGAAGTCAGATGAGATGGTATTAAGGAAGATCACACGAGGGATAAACCACAAAAGGGAACGCATCTTCTACTAAATGAAACCAAACTGTAAATCCATATAGTATGGAGATGCAGAAGAGTAAAAAAAATGAAAGGATGAGCAGATATGAATAGATGAAAAGATAAAGTCTTTATAAGTGTAGAAGAAATAAACAGTACAGACCATAAATAGAATTGCATATAAAAATACACTGCCAGAAGGGGTCAAATTATTGGCCTGCAACAAGCATAAAAAACATTACTGGTATGGGGTTAGGAACTGTCCTACACATTATTAAACCCTGGAAGGATAGTGCTGAGCTGTGAACTTCATGGAAGAAATGCTTTTTGAAAAATATTTTTGAATGACCGTGATCAGAGATCACTGAAATGCTTGGTGAAGTTGCATCATAGAAAAACGCACACTATGAAATGATAGCTGAGTTTAATAGTGAATCATTTCCGCGAGCACAATCCGAGGCTAATCAGACAAAGATTCTGCAGTTTGGAGCGATGTAAAAAAAAATCATGTGGTTTGATGAGTTCAAACTGACCCTATTCCAGAGCGATGGGCGTGTCAGGGTAAGAAGGGAAGCACATGAAGCGATGCATTCATCTAGGTTCAGCTACTGTACGTTGTGTGGCAATAAGATGAAGTCAGCTGATGAACTTAATGTACTGAATGACCAGGTTTTCACTCAAATTGTGAATCTAGTTATGTAATAAAAATACAGAGATTACAGAAGCTCAGTGAGAACAGGAAAACTCCCTTTGACGACTTCAGATGAAACAGATTTTAAAGGTGACTTATCTTCCTTTGGGTGACAGCGAATAGCAAGATTAGCATGATTGAAGCAATTTCCCTTTAGGATTAATAAAGTTCTTTGAATCTTGAATTGAATCTTGAAAAAGATTATTAATCATTGTAGGAATATGTTGCATCTTTGGGATTCCAGCATCACACTGGGAAAAAATTACCTGCAAATGAAATATTCTTCAATCTAGCCAAACTTATTCATATTTTCTTAAAATAAGATTATTGTGCTTATTTCTAGTCAATTGGTACAAAAATTGCAAGAAACATTATTTTCTCAATAAATACATTCCTAAAACCTAGCAAAAGTTTGTACTAATAGAACAAGAACATTTTACTTGCAATTTTAGTAATATTTGACTAGGAATAAACTGAAATACAGTGGAACCTCGGCATACAAATGCCCCATCTTAAGAATTTCACCATACAAACAAAAGAACCGAGCCGAACTGAACGGCGGCTAAGTTGCGCCTATACCCGGGAACCGTTCAAAACTTGTTTGCAGTTGAAAGCCAAGAGACTTTTACGTATTTTTTTTGTGGATTGTTTTGCATTTTGTGGCAGATTTAATGAAGACATAGCATCATGGCTCCCAAGGATGTTAGCAAGGACGGTAGCAAGAAGAAAATGGAGCCACTTTTAGTTGTGTTCTTAAAGGAGCCGATGCCAAGAGGAATCATAAATTAAGGTTAAGTGAGGTTTAATGTCTCTTTCGTTCATATTCTACGTCATTTACATGTCTTTTCTAAATGCTTTGTTTTAATATGTAAAAACATGACTATAGTGTTAAAAATTGGTAATATTGGTAATATTCTTGGGTGGCTGGAACGGATTATCTGCATTTACATTATTTCCAATGGGGAGATCCGTTTCGCAATAAAATTTTTCGCCTTAAGAACTCGCCTCCGGAGCGGATTAAATTGGTATGCCGATGTACAGCTGTATCTTATGTTTGGTTTGTTGTAATCTTATCTTAAGAAATATTTCACTTGCTAAGATCCCAAAATGCTAACAGTTTTTTGCAGTGCAGTGTTAAAGGTACAGTACACGTCTACAGTATTCAAGTGAGATTATCCGCTGTCACACTGTTAAACTGTGATGGTTAGTGACTAATTTCAGCGTGACTCTGGTATCTGGGTGATCGACAGTGATCCAGTTTATTTGTGTTTATTTATGGTGATGGGTATTATGTGCTTATGCATATTAAAATACATTTACAAATAAGGCAGCAGAAATGACAGCAATAAAAAAGGGAATTTCATGTCATTGCAGGTTTTCCACGTGTATTTGTGGTAATTGCTTGCACAAACATAACCATAAAATCACCCATGTATGAGGAGGTTTCTTTACTTGGGGGTGTTTCTTTATGTAAATGTGTGTGGCTGTGCACATGCAGCACATAATTTAGGATGAGAATTTATCAGCATCTATTACAGTAATGTGTATGCATGTGTAATGAATTCCAATTTTCTAGTGCATTCGGGTGATTCTTATGCACAGAATTATAGCATTACGGCGCTACACATGCTTTGATAAATGAGAGCCCTTGGATCTACATATATTTGTTTCTTAGTTGACGTTCAATTCATTTTAGATTTGGTACTTAAGCAAGTCTATATTATTATCAAACACTGAAACCAAATTGGCAGCTAAAATAATATACTAGCATATGTTATGTACAACTTTATGTATATCATTTATAGGCTTTAATTCTAGTCAAATGAGCCACTGGGCTTTAAATGAACATGGCACAAACTCTATAGTCCATTTTATTTCAACCTTTCTTTCTTTCTTTCTTTTTTTTTTTATTTTATCGAAGCCAAACCCGAATGGATAGCTTTTGCAATGATAAATGAAATATGAAATTCCGGCAAAACAAGTTAAAAGCCTCCAAGCTCCCAAATCTACTCATATTTTAATCTTCTGCATAGACATCAGCTCAAGTCAGATTCCATTTACTCAACAACTGCCAAGTTCTACTTCAGTCATCCCACCCAGCCTCCCCCTAAAAGGACATATCCTAGGAGTATCAAAGCATGGCTCAATCCCAAAATGGCTCTCTATTAGCCTGTAGTGCGCTGCAAAGGGTGCACCAGAAGTTATTTTACTGTTGTGAGCCATTTGAGATGGAATTTAGCTCAAAATTGTGTGATGAAATTGCGTGTTGTAAAATTGTAACATCTCATATTTTACAAAATGTGAGTAAGATGAAAAATGTATATGTCTGTCCTATTGGATTTGCTACTTCAATTATGCACAGTGGTGTTTGGGTGAGGCAGCATGGGGGCTTAGTGGCTTTTTTGATTCCCGTCTCAGGTCTGTGTGCATGGAGTTTGCATTTGCTCCCCGTCCAGGTGCTCCAAAGACATGCAGATTAGGCTAAGTGGCATTCTAACCAATTCCGCCAGGCAATTTTACAGAAATGACTGGCAGATCATTATGAAACTGTAAATGTGATTACTGGTTACCTACTGTAAGCAATGGATCCCACCCACTTGGGACAGGGCTGCAGATTCTTTTTCAAGTGTCTCAGGCACACATGTCAAGGTAAGATGAGAAGCATCTAGCTATCTAGCTAACATACTGAGAAAGAACATTGTGAACCCTTACACGTTTGATTGGTGTTTCACGCCAGTAAAAAAAAAAAAAATAAATGTGTTTGACTGATTGCACCCAGTGTAAGTATCTATCCAATGACTTCAAAGCACTTTTTGTAAGTCGCTCTGGATAAGAGCCTAAATGTAAATGTAAATGTTTTTATAACAAGTCTGTAATTATAAAGTTTATAAACTTTAGCTTAATTGTATTCTGTATGCTTACACTATGGCCAGGTTTAATTGCAAAGACTACTTGCATTATACAGGGTAGCAGTGGTTGCAACTAGCTACAGTAATGGTTGCTACTATAGTAAATAAGGATGCTAACTATGCTAATTTGTTGAATTAATGTCAGATTTTATTGGTATAAAAAAGTCCTAGCATCATGCCGAGGGCCTTCTTCCCATTAGCTTTAGTAACTTAATAATGTCTTATTTTTCTTTTTTTTCATCTGCCTTTGTAAAAACACAAAGCACATTGTAATGCACACAAACATTTTTTTATTTCATTTTTTAAAATGTATTTATTCGTTATTGATTTATACTTTAGTTTGGTTAAAAAATAACAAACATTTTAGATTTCTGAAAAAAAAAAAAACGCATACTAGACAATATGCATTACATGTACATTCAACAGCATCAATTGTGTTTAAAATACTTAAAAAGACTAGCATTCACTATCACTAACTCAATCGGATAGTTATTGAGGAAAAAAATCTGTTTCTTTGTGGAGTAATTGTACTTTTGTACTTAAAGTACATGTTAGAGCATGTACTTAGTACTTACAGTAGTAAAAAAAAAATTTTTTTTTAAAAGCATTTGAAATGAAGTATTACTTCTACTTGAAGTGGAGGTAATCTTTAGGCAAGTACTTTAACTTGTGTTTAGTTTTGTACTTCTGCCACCATCATCCAGTTTGCAGTTACATGCACCTGACCCATCTAATGTTGATTTCCTCAACATTCCTGATTATTATACAATTATTATAAACTTGGACAATAACACTGCTGCTGAAGCACACATCATTTCAATTCATATTTCATGTATCAATCACACTGATGTTGTCGTACTCACACACCATACTGTATGTTTACTATATTTCTGTATTTTTTATTACCTCTCAGTTTGCAATTATACTTTGCACATTTTGTGTAATTTATATATTTGTATACATTTCTATTTTAATTCTATTTTATTTGTAGCTTTTGTAAATTTATATATCCCATCCCAATTTTTTGTCATTTTCTTTTTTTTATTAATTAATTAATTTATTTATTTATTTATTTCATTGGAAATTCTATCTTAAGTTTAATTGTATTTTTTAGTGCAATTTTAGTAGTGAAATCCTTTTATTCTATCTTTCCATATGAGGACACAGCCAGTCAGATAAGCATTTCAATGCATATCACGCATTGAGTGGTGTATGGTTGTGTATATGACAAATAAAATTTTAATTTAAAATTCAAATTAATCTGTAAACATGAGTTTATTGTTAGTTTATCACCAATGTGTCTCGAGTTTGCATGGTCCTGAAGATGTCCTATGGAAATTGCTTCCTCTCATCTTCACAATTTTTTATTTGTTGCATTTTACAGGCTTGATTCTTACGTGGTTGGTTCTGTACTCATTAATAAAATGATAACTCTTTGGCTGATTACCTTCATATGAAAAAAAAAAAAAAAAAAATTTGGAGTTCCTTAACAGCCAATGAAATTCATGAATTGAACAGGTATCTGTATAAATCTGCGACAGATTAGCGTCTCTGTGTACCAATGATAATGAGACAGGCTGTATTAGACAGTTATTACAGTGATAAAAAAAAAAAACATGAACACAGCAGCACTAGTAGTGGTGCAATGGGAGTATCACTGGCGGTCGCAAGCAATATCAGGGTTCAGTTGTCCAAATGGAAACCCCAGCCATGGGGATATACAAATCAATGCACTCTCGGTGCTCATCCCAAGCCTGGATGAAATAGGGAGGGTTGCTTCAAAGAGGGCATCCAGCATAAAACCTGTACTGGATCAAATATGCTAATCAAATTACCCTTAATGGGAACAGCTAAAGAAAGCAAAAGAACAATAACACTGTTGAATTCTTGTTTCTGATCAGTCATAAAGTGTTGATTGATAATATTTTTAGATTCAAACAGGGAGTTGTATTACAGACAGTCCATATAAATTATTTTTTCTTTTTCTTTCTTCTTTTAGATATTAATAAGATGTTTATTTAGCCATTTGTAAGGAGTCTCCAGTGTCAGCTAGTGGTGGGTCGTTCATGAACAATTCATGCATCTTTTTGACCGAGTTTTAAATGTGACTCAGAAGAACAAGTAGTCTCAGAGAGTGATTCATTCATGCGCAAAGCATCGCGAAACCTCTGTAGGTTATGTACAGGAAACAGAAATGAGTAGTTACCTTTGAGTCTTTGGTCCGAATCGTTCGTTCTTTTGTCACGTGACTCTCATAGACGCTATGCGGTGCAATAGATTCAAAAGAACGAACGACTCGAACCAGAAGATATAAGAGGTGAGCCGCTCATTCTGTTTATCATTGTAATATTTTCATTACTTGAACGATAGCCAAAATGTGTGTATGGAGACATGTTGGGGGTCTGTTTATTGAAAATGTAACATTTTATTTTATTTCTGATCAAAAGAACCAAATTAACTAAAAAAAAAAAAAAAAGATTTGTTCATTTTGGGGGGGTTTTAGGCTTTGTGGTTTCTTGATAACATGACGAGCTTGTTAACTTCAAGCGAGAGAGAGAAAACGGTTGGAGAACGACCGTTTAGTGCTGATAAAACATGAGTGTTTACTGTAACTTACTTTAAAGGACAATCCATAATAACTCACTCACTTTATCCTGGTTAAAGTGGGTGGCCTGGAGGCTATCCCAGGAGACTTAGGGGTTGGACAGGGTGCCGATCCATTACGGGGCACACACACACACACACACACACACACACACAGTACAGGCAATTTGGGAGTGATAGATTGTTGTGGTATGAGAGGAATAAACCACTTATAATATATGACTTATAATACATATGATGATAAAAGTAGTTAGGGTGATGAGGTTGATAACAGTAACAGGCCGCATTACATTGATTATTTTCCAGCACACTTTACATACAGCACACTTACTGTACGAGTCTTTTATTCCTTGTGTGAGCTGAGCAGAATGAGGAAGTGCATTACATAGATATAAAGCAGTAGAAAAGAAACACTTTTGCCAGCTCATGTAATTCTTGCCCGCAGGAGAAGCTCTTCATTAAAAGGGATGGAAGTATCCATTAGCTGCTATGTTACGGATTTTCTCTTCACGGAACAGCAGAATTCTTTCGTTCCATTGTTCAAAACAGGGCTCATTTTAATTATAGGATGGCTCCTGTCTGAAACGGATTGAAAGACTACTTCACTACTTAAAGGAATAAAGGAAAAGAGGTGTGGCATATTTTAAATATATCGTGCATAAATATTAAATTTATTTCAAATTTAGGTCTTGTATTTACATTCAGAGTGAGCTGTAGGTCTTGGTCCAGTTGTTACATTATTTGATATCCTCTCTGTTTTTTTTTTTTAGTCATTATGATACAAGAAAAAATATGAATATGTTATTCATCATGTAATTCATGAATATATTATTTCTGCCATTTGGGCGACACGGTGGCTTAGTGGTTTGCACTGTCGCCTTGCACCTCCAGGGTCCGGGTTCGGATCCCGCCTACAGTATGCGCATGTTCTCCCTGTGCTTGGTGGGTTTCCTCCAATAGTCCAAAGACATGCAGGTGAGGCAAACTGGCGTTCCAAAATAGCCCGTAGAGTTTTTGAAATGAGCGTGTGAATGTCGACCGGAGGTTGTAAAAACAGGAATAAATACAGTGGTCACCATTGGCCTCCACGGTCCCTAGTCGGACTACAGAGGTTCCTAGATGGATGTATGGATGGATGGATTTCTCCCACATGGCACAACAACTGTCTGGAGAACAGATGAAAGTACACATCCTATGAGCATTACGATTACGAATGGCTATCTATGGATCAATCTAGTCCGTGCAGCCCAGTTGGCATAATCATACATTTACATGGAGAAATGCTAACTGGCCTCCACTAACTTTTATTCATTTGCATTATGTTAACATTAAGACATAAAATGTCCTCTTTTAAACGTCCTTTAAACAGCAGCCAAAGCCTTAAGGAGAACAGGCCACTACCAATATGTATCACTATGTCACACAGGAGTCACTATAACGCAGCTGAGTATTAAACCTTGCACACACACACACACACACACATCCCTTTACATAATTAAATAGTCATGGTAGCATTTTAATGGCTGCAAATAAGTCACGAGTATGAGTACTTGCAAAATCTGCTCAAGTGATTTATGAAAAATAACAGCATTTCGCCTGCGAAGCAGTGACGTGCAGCACGTCTGACCTCCAGCTTAATGATCTCTGACAGCAGCATTTCCTCTCTCGATGCCACCAACACAATGGAAAGCACTTAAGTGCATCGTGGTGAGATCATTTCTAGCACAAAAGCTATAAAGAAGTAATTAAAGCAAAGTGAGGAAATGTAAACAGCTCACAAAAAAAAAAGTTTTAGTACTGTTCACTTCTGCTCAATGATTAATGAACTGATATAAAGTGAAACTGGATGGTCGAAGATTGGAAGGAAAACATGGAATAAACCAGCCTGGGCATCATCTACCGATCTTAAAAGCTTTCCTCTTCACTAAAACTGATGGTTCCTGGATAGTTCTTGTTTTTTTTTTACGAACCCTAGTCACAGAGGTTCCTAGATGGATGGAGGAATATAGAAGGCAGAGTGACTTCCCATGTGTCTCTCACAGTTGGTTTTGTATTTAACTGCTTTTGTTCCAGTTTTCACAGTCATGGTGACCTTTTAGTACTTTAAGATGTACTATTGAAATTAATTTTTGTGTGAAATGAAAGCTCTGTGTTGTGACCTGGAGCGCAGCAAAGGCTACAGAGATGGAGATGTTGACAGAAAAATGCATTTCCACAACGTTTAAAAAAAAATTCTGCACATTTCCATGTCATGCATATTAAATTATATGATGCTATACAGTAAAGGGAAGCCTTAATCCAGGAACAGAAGCCAAATCCATGCTTGACTAATTCAAATGTGTCATTTCGAAAACCAAAAAGTTGGATTCTATTGTATATTAGATTGTCATTGTACAGGGCACAACAAAATTAGGTGGCACTTAATCTTTGTCCTTAAGGTGCAAAAAACAGATACAAATACTGTATAAAAAATGTGTAATCAGATACAGTAGCACTATTCAACAGGGAAATAGCTGAGAAATTGTACTTTATATTGAAATTTTAAACAGTGTGATCTAGCAAGGCTATACTCTTCAACAACACATATACATAAAAAAAATGAAATTTAAAATTAGATGGAGATATTGCACACAACTGTATTGGACATTTGTTTATTGAACAGCTATTGTGTCTGATGTATAGATTCTGCAGTTGGGAATAACTAAATATAAAGTGCAGTGAATTGAATAATGGCTTGGTTTCTGATTTTTTTTTTCCTCAATTCCACTTTGGTGCACAAAAGATAAGAGAAAAATAATAATAATAAAGAGCCCTCATATTCCTTTTTGTTCTTTTTTTTTTTTTATCAGACACAAACGCTGCGATCTGAAAGTTTTCTATTACGGTGCTAAATATCTGACATTTTATTTGATCAAATTACTGTATATATAGTTTTTCTGAAGAGCAGGAATAATTTCTTGTTATTTACCCTTTGAACCCATTAACAGCACAAAAAGCAAAAAAAAATCTAATGAACAAATGAAACTTCACTTCCTCTCTTAAACACCTTACATCATCTATAGCGTAACTATTGCCTAACTTTACATACATCATAAACCCTTAAGTATACCAACACCTCACTGAAATCAGCTGAGAAATGTAAATGCTATAGCACTTTTAATCCAGGGGGCAAATGATCAATTTGTGTACTGGAGCCAGTATGGCGTAACAGCTGGCTGAAACACCCAACATGGTGCTCAGGTTGTTGATGTCTACAGCTGTTGGGAAAGTTATATTGCTGAGGTCCCAGCACTCATACACCAGATCATACACTGTGGGCAATGTGGAAACACCAGGATGGATGGATTTAGACCCAGAGGAAACCCAGCAAGCATGCGGAGAACATGCAAACTCCAACGCTGGAGGGTTGAGGAGACTGAAACGGAATGTACACACACCAGAGGTGCACCTTCAACCCTGGAGGTCGTAAGGCTGATCACTAAGCCACCATGCTGTCTATAATTATTAAACATTTCTTTAAAAACATGACTAAAAAGCAGACACTTTTCTTTCTTTCTCATGAAAACCTAAAAGTTTAAACGGAACGTGGAATTCAACAAACTTACCCAAATTTGATCCTAAAACATATCTACATAATCAAAAAGTCGACCAAAAGCAGATACAGTTTTTTTTTTTTTTTTTAAATAGATTTTATCGAGTGCCGAGTGCATGCCGCCGCCGCCAGTACTATAAAATAAATTGAGTAAAGTAATTCCTGCAATGATTATATCTTTCCTCTAGTTCTTGCTAGAGTTTGTCTCATCGGCGAGAGGTTTCAATTAAACCTCTAGCGGTTCCTCTTCTGCTGAATGAAGAACACAGAGGAAACCCTGCTGAGAAGAACATGATAGAGAGAGAAGAAAGGAAAGAAAGAAATGAAGGAAAAAGAAAGAAAGTAAGAAAGAAGGAAAAAAGGCCACATTATTTATTCATGATGCATCCGTAATGATTTCTATTACCAGATAGATTGCCTTCTGTTAATGGCCACTCTCCTTTATCTCTCACTATATTTCTCCCAAGTCGTTTTTATGCTGCAGAACGGAACACAGCATCGATGTTGGATGAGGGCAAAGCAGACAAGCTGAGATCAGCGAGGAGTGGTGAGAGCAAGGAGATCGTGAATGAGAGAGAGAGAGAGAGAGATGTTGTCCGTCCCTTCATCTCCAGAGACCCCTGTCAGAGGTTAGAGGTGTGTGAGATTGATAATGGGTGTTCTTTCATACTGTACGCCTGTTTTCATTGACAAAGATAAATAGTTGAAGAAAAATCTCATGCATTTTTAATTCTAAATGAAACGCACGCATTAGGGTTTGACAGAATCGCTCTTGCTTTGACGGAGGGGTTAAACACCGGCATGTATGTTCTGTATGTATGTATGTATGTATGGAACACAACTTCCTACACAACTAACACTGCTTTCAAAGCTACATACAGTACATACTGTACGTGCCGTATCTACACTGAGCTTAGAGAACGCTGTGTCATTTTAAAGTAAAGGATTTTTAAAGGTAATTTTTTTCGCCACGCAAATGCTGTTAATCCCATACATCTTCATTACACTCACAAATTTGAAAAAAAAAAAAAAAGAGTGAGTATTAAATTAAGTGAGTATTAAAAATTGAAAGTCTGTTTCTTGCATCGGTGGCATATGTGTGATTACAACAGACAAAAACTTCTGTTTTTTTGTACAGAAAAAAATAAGGCTCAAAACTAAAAGGGTAAAAGTCTGAAGTCTGTGGTTGGGGTGCCAATAAATATGTGCAAAAAACAGCTTTTACAAAAGACTTTTTATGTATTTACAAGTTTACAAAAAATAGTTTTGCAGTTATAAGGAAAGAATTTATAATTTCACCATGCCAGTCAGCACTGTGGCCTCACACCTCCAGGGTTGAGGGATTGAGTTCCATCATCATCATCATCATCATCATCATCCGTGTTCTCAACGTGCTTGGTGGGTTTTCCTCAGGGTACACTGGTTTTCTCCCACATTCCAAAGACATGCAACCGATTGGTACCCCATCCAGGAATAGGCTACAGACCTCCAGCGACCCTGTATGGATGGGGTGCCAATCTAATTTATAGTTATATATTTAATGTAATGGAATGTCCTTTAAACTAATTAGTTTCTGTTATCACTGTAAACAACTCTTACCTCACCAGCCTCTTTTTTTCTCTAGTTTAAAATTAATTTTTTTGAAAAAGTATTGTGTGTCATGTTAAACAAACAACCAAACAAAAAATCCGGCACAATTTTTTTCCCCTCTTAACGACATTAAAACTCAATCAGCATAGATCTGTCCCAGCAACACAGCATAGATCAATGACAAATTATATGATTTCCTGATTTTTTTTATTCCTTTCAGCACTGTAAAACAATACTGAAACCATCCAAAATACACAATAATCTCCTTTGAACAGCTGATATTGAGATGTTCCTGCTACTTCTGCTCTGTAAATCCTTCATAACACCTCAAATCTGAGGTGCTGTTTGTTAATTGGCGATTTCTGAGGCTGGTAACTCTAAATTAACTTCTCCTCTGCAGCAGAGGTCAGGTTTGGTCCTTCTTTCCTGGGAAGGTCTTCATGAGAGCCATGGGAAGGTCATCATGGAGCTTGATGGGTTTTGCAAATGCACTTAACAATACTGTTCTTGCAAGAACTGATTCAGAAGTTCATGTCTTAAAATAAAAACTGATTGTTTTCGTTATTTAATTATCTCATATCTCAAATCCCTGGTATTGGTTTAGAGTGTTGAAAATAAATCACTAAACAAAAACAAAGAAATTATCAAGTGATCCCCTTGAGCAGCACTGTACAGTACAGGCCAAAAGTTTGGACACACCTTCTCATCTATCTGTCAATGTGTTTTCTTTATTTTCATGACCAT
>JAQMYJ010000040.1:5664300-5689166 GCA_030014305.1 Clarias laeviceps | reverse complement strand
CTTCTTCAGTACTTTTCCTTTAATTGGGCTCATCTGGCAAACTAATTATCACAGGTGTCTGAGATTCATTTCAGTGATCCAAAGAGCTCTGTGACGCAATACCATCCATGAGTTTTTAATTTAAAACCAAACATTTAATGTTTATGACACTTAAATCCAATTTGCATAATAATTTGGAACATGGTGTATGTTGTATGTATAGATAGATCATTTATTGATCCCAAAGGAAATTCCAGATGAAGCAACTGGATAGGCTGCCATTTGCATCATTGGCCGAAAACGATCTAGAGGAAGATATCTATCCATCCATCAATCTCGGATCCATCTCTGTAGTCCAACTAGGCCAATGGTGACCATTGTATTTATTCCCATTTATACAACCATGGCAGGACCTCCAGTCAACATTCATAAAAACACATTCGCAATTCAGGAATGACAATCTGCCTAATCTGCATGTATTTGTACTGGGGGGAGGAAACCGGAGTACACGGAGGAAACCCACCAGGAAAGCATGCAAATACCAAGAACATAGACCCTGAGGCGGGAATCGCACCTGGTCTCTGGAGGTGCAAGGCAACAATGCTGAGCTACCAGGCCACTAGACGAAGATACAGAATAGAGGAACAGTTAGAATTGTGTTGGCCAATCATGTCTCTCCTCTGGTTTGCTTAGAGTTGGCATGTTATCCCCATGTTTGGTGTGCAGATACTTTGGTTTCTTCCTATGGTACAAAGACATTGACTGATTTTTCCAAATTGCCCATAATGTATAATGTACAAATGTGTGTGTGAGCACCCCAGTCAGGGAGTACCATTCATTGTGCCCTAAGTGTATAAATAATAGATGGGTGAATATTTATTGATGCTTTCTTGTAGTTATTAGCCTGATTCATTAAGAACTTGTATTGAGATAACATCCAGCCCAATTTAATGCATTCTGCTAGACCTGCTTGAACAGAAAAGCATCACCCAGTCATCCAAAAATCTGAAACTCAAATTCAGACATCTGCAGCAAAATAAGCTGAGCTCTATGAGTGGGCGCAGAGGCATTCTGTCGCTCATTCGTCAACCAGAGAAACACCCAATCGTGGGCACCTGTGACCACATTGTGTATGCTGAAGGGGGTGGATAGCGCTTTCTTTCAAGTGTGATACACCACACTGTGAAGCAGCATGAACAACAGTGTAAAAACATGTTTCTCAGAGGAAGCTTATGTTAGGCATCACCACCTAGCTGCATAGTTGGGTTTTTGCTTGAAAATTAATAGAGGAAACATAGAGGACAGTATTAATTGAAGCAGTATCTGTAATAATATCCACTACTTATGTACAGTGTTTATCATCTGAATGCAAAAACAGGTAGCATAATGTGAAATAAAGCATAAACTGGGATATCTTTAAACACCAGAAGAATATGCTTAATCTAAACCCACAGAAACCTATACCACGTATAAAGTACATTCACATCAAGGTGTTGGGGCAGAAGGTCCGACAACGACCACTAAACCGCTCAGATGTATAATGAGACAAAAATCTGGAAACAGAATAAATGTAAGACTTGGTAGTGGCTTGTTAAAGCTAACTATTCATAATAACAATAACAACCATAAAGAAAATAGAGGAGACTTTGAAATGAAATTTCATGAATGCGCTTTCTCTCTGCTTAATTATCTCACTTAGTTTCAATTTCAATTAGAATGAGTCAATTAGAGGAGAGGATTAGCTCCTGGTCTGAGTAATACACCACTGCCCGCTGTAGTCTAATACTTTAATGGAAGCACAGAGCAGAGACATGTTACAGAGAGCGACAGACTCAGGCTTCTAACACAGATGACCTGTGCTGGTAACTTACTTCACTTTTGCACAGAGGAGTGAAGAAGCTATTTATAGACAGCAAGAATAAGAAAAGGGAAAACTGGTGCATTTTAAAATTTTAATTAATTTAAGGCTTACTCTTCTTCCCTCCTCATCATTTGCTGACAGTTTCACATTTTTTACATAAAAATAATTTTCCACTTTATTTATTTTCATAGATTTTTTTTACATGATCTATTTATTTCCATTTGATTTTTTTAATATTAAGTGAGTTTCATGCACTTTATAATACATTTTAATAAGGAATTTTTACATATGATTTACTATTTACATGGGATTTTTACATGGTTTTTATAATTCCTTTAGTTTCACATTTGATTTTTCATGCATACAATTTTTAGATGACTTTTACACCTTTTTTCACAGTTGATTCTCATGTTTATTTTTTTCACATGATCGTTTACATGATCTCTATACATGATTAGAGTTTGTACATGTAATTTATACCCAATTTATTAATTTTCACCTTGGTTTGAACAACTCTTTTGCGTGATCTTTACACCTGATTAATGTCTCAAATTTATAAAGATTATATAAAGATTATTTTTTTATATGATGTTGTTTTGCATAATTAATTTATTTCTATTTATTTTTTTAGAATTAATGTTTTTACATGTACACTTCCAGTCAAAAGTTTGGGATCACTTTCTAATTCCATGGTCGTTCTTGATTTTTATTTCTTTCTACACTGTAAAACAATACTGATGGCATCTGCAATGATCAACAGGAGATGTTCTTATGCTGTGAAAATCCTTCATAACGGCTCTAATCTGAGGTGCTGTTTGTTAATTGGTGATTTTTGAGGCTGGTGACTCTAAATACACTTCTAATCTGCAGCAGAGGTACGTTTTGGTCTTGCTTTCCTGGGAAGGTCTTCATGAGAGCCAGTTTCATACACAAGATTTTTTTTTTTTACATGCAATTATACAACTAATGCATTTTTACAGTTCATTTAATTTTATATTAAACTTTCACACCTGATTAAATCATTAAATTTCTACCCAGTTAATTTTTCAAATATATTTTTTGACATGATCCATTGGTTTCCTTTTTTTTTATGAACTATACAGTTTTACATATAATTTTGATGCAGTTCCTTAATTTTCACATTTGTTACATATGATCAATTGTTTACATGGGGTTTTTACATGATTTTCAAAATTCATTTTGTTCTATATTTGATTTTGCTAATAATTTTTTGTACACAAATGATTTCTTAAATATTTCTTTAATTGAGCCATTTATTTTTCATGTTAATTATTTTCCTGACACAATGGACTTATTTTCTGTGATTTTTACATGTGAAAAAACATGCAACAATGTCATGATTTATTTAGTTTCACATGTGATTATCATGTTCATGGTTACACACAATCAATTTATTTCCTCTTATTTTTTAAGATTACTATTGTTGCATAGTGACTTAGTGGTTAGCACTGTCGCCTTGCACCTTCAGGGTCCGTGTTTGATTCCTGGCCAGGTTCAATTCCTGTCTCTGTGTGCATGGAGTTTGCATGTTCTCCCCGTGCTTGTTCGGTTTCCTCCGGGTACTCCGGTTTGTCCCCAACACACACACACACACACACACACAGTCCAAAGATATGCAGATTAGGCTTATTGGTGTTCCCCAAATTGCCCGTAGTGTGTTAGTGTATGTCTCTTGGGACAGGCTCCAGGCCACCTGCAACCCTGTGTACAGGATAAAGTGCTATAGATAATGAGACAACAGCAGTTGGTTCAAGTAACTTTTTTACCAACATGTAATTTTTGCAAGGATTGTTTTTTTTATGTTTAATAATTTTCATGTTTGATTTTTACACCTTATTAATGTGTAATTTTTATGTAAACCCTTTTATTTACACAAGCAATTTTTGCAATTGTTTACATGTGATTTTCTGTACATTCAGTTTATTTTAAAGTCTTTCCACTTTTTTCCACTAACCTGGTCAGGTCAGGATTAATTTGTTGTTCTGTTAATTTTGCACACAAAGGTCACCTGATTTTCTCAAATAAAATTTTTTTTTTTACACAATTATGATAAATATTGCTTTTCATATCAAATGCACATTAGCAACATGTTGTTTCACCATTAAAACAATATAAAGTCATTCCAGAGCGTTTTAACACGACTAAATGACTAGACTAGACTCAGACTAGAACCTTGTGTCTTGGCTGTAATACTGGCATCACACAGTGTTGTATAATTTATGATGAACGCTGCGTATCATAAGGAATTAATGTCACAAGCTATGACAAATCCAACTCTGCAAGCAGGATGATGTGAACTCATTTGCACTTCTTTTCCTGCATTTGCATCAAGAACAAAAATTTCCAAACTGACAGAGTGAATCGTCCTGATTTTGCATTTATTCAGAAAACTATTTTCCTCCCAGTACATCTAATCCTGCTTCTGATATGAAATGTCATATTCATATCCACACTGTGATAAGAAAATGCAAGAAAAAAAAATCAAGTCACACTTGGCGACAGAAAGCGTACAGAGGATGAATTATTACTCCATTTTCTTCATCTATCATCGATGTGGTCTGTTTATTTCATGACTTTTTCTGCAAGACTGAAACCAACTCCTGCAACACACACATCAGCATAAATGATGCCCTGCTCAAGTTCGCTTTTTTATTATTCAAACACGCTGTTATTGGATTTGTTGTGTGAACCTTAGCACAGCTTCCTTTCCTAAGGTCTGTCTCTCCGTGCAGCGTTGGTGGAGCTCATCAGGTGACCATCAGGTGACCATCAGGTGTGTGCTGGAAAAGCAGAAAGTATCACTTTCACCCACCCTGGCAACAATATTCAGTTCCTGGGCCAAAGATCACACAGTGGCTGAGGAGCATTCAATTACACAACATGTCTGCAGTAAACACCACTGTTTACATATCGTTACGCAACAACACAGCTGAATTCTCAAACCTGATTGGTTAGACGGCTGTAAAAAACTTGGAGATTTCTATTAATGCACTCATCATTTCTATAGTACCAACACACACACACAGGAAGGACTTTTAAACACATAGCTTATTTAGCATTTTTATGTGAAGGAGTCTCCAGTGTCAACGCTTTACAATTTCAGCTTGTGAAACTACTAGCTTCAAAAGGGAGGAAAAAAGTCTCATAAGAGAATAACTGGTTCTGGGTAAAACTATATAAAATACGATGTCTTGTCCTTTAACAAATAAATATAGCTTGCTAGAGTTGGTTAATGGTTTTGGTTTAAGAGGAATAAAACACTTCAAGATGTGCCACGTTAATAGTTAATTAATACTGCGTTAATACTTTGCTTTATGGCACAAACCATCAGGGGCGTTCAAGTCAAACCAGGACTTTTGATTGCGCAGAATAACAGAACACAGTTATGAGACACAGACAGCATTTCATTAGTACTTGGATATCAACAAGGTAGAAAGTTTTCTCCGGAGTCATTGTCGGACTGGCTGCTTTACATAAGGAACGCTGGCCTCCCAGGAACTCTTTTAATGGTGCAAACGTGGAAATGGCTTGAATCGAGGACTTTACGGGGCTGTGACATGGCAATAACTTCCACCCGAGTTCCTGTAATGTGCAAGTGAACGATTGTGTGTACAGTTCCTATCCACAGACGCGTCTCTTTCACAAGTTCCCAAAAAGTTATCCAACGATTTTCAAGGATCAGACGTTCCACTAGCTGAATGTTCTGCAATGGGCTCTGAGCCACCTCGGCTGGGATCGGCGACGACTGATTTTCGGATTTCTATAAAGCGTTTTTTCACCATTGACGATTTACTGATGCTGATAAGTGTATCATGGCCGTACTGTGCTTGAAGTCTTCTGTAAATGTCAATCGGTTTTACGCCTTCATTCATTAGAAATGTCAACACAAGTCCCGGTTTGACGTGCACGCCCATCGAATAACAAACTGATATGGTTTATTCCCTATATACAATAACAACTGCATTAATGATACAAATGCATTTTGATTATAAAAAATTAAGATCCTGACATTTTTTATATAGGATTTAATGAGGGAAAGCTAAAGTGTAATTTACACTGAAGGCAAAATCTTTTATTTTTAAACCTAAAATTGGCACTAAGGATATATTGTAGGTAAAATATTATTCAGTATGTACAATAAAACCAAATCCGACAAAAAAAATTATAATAATTAAAAAAAAAAAAAAAATACAAGTTATTGCGAAACCCAGAGCAGGGGAGTTCGACATAAACAAATAATTACTATGTTTCAGTAATGTTTCAGTAATGTGGCCAATTCTCTGGCTTCACCATGCTAAAAAATAACCTCCCTGACATCAAATATTTACCTCTGAGTTGCAGGAGTTGGGAAGGTGCACAATGCAAGGAGGAAAAAGGAGGGACGTTTATTCAGCAGAATGCATTACTTATGAATCAAACACGCCCACAGAAGCATCGTGGTCCAATCATACTGGACGAAAGAGGAGCTGCGGTTCATTCGTACGTCCCGTCTGATTTTGGTCAAGATCACATTCACGTTAACGAAGCGACGGTGCAGATACAGTGTTAAAGATTTTCATTGTTTCAGTGCTTTTGCATGACCCTTATGAGTCTTTTTTTTTTTTTTTTTTCATTTAATGTGGTTTGGCAAACTTTAATCAGTCATAACTTTAATCAGTTGCAGTGATTAAAGTTATGACTCAATCCAAACATAAGCTGGCTCATGATTGGGGCAGTGAATTGAAAGTGCCATCAGAAAGACACATAAAAGACTCAGACATCAAAGTAAAATTTTTACGGAACCTTAAACACAGACGGAACTTTCTCGAATTCCATCATTGTTCAGTATTACATCATACCTTCAAATCAAGTTACAAATCTTTTACTTACAAAAGTAATGACTACCACAAAAGTCTGCAATTTTCTCAAAAACTTGCTAAACATACAGTGCAGTAGATTTGATTTGAACATACGCCAAGTGGTCAGCTGCAGCTAGAGGGCTGAATTTATAATGTGGAACAGATGTTTGGATTTGCTTTGAACAGCATAATATGCCAGACCCCAGACATGTTCCAGCGTGACAATACCACTGTGCAAGGTCCATGAGGACATGGTTTGGCAAGTTTGGAGTGGATCAACATCAGTGTCCTGCAAAGACCCCTTACTGAACACATTTTAGGATGAATGGGAACTCCGACTGCACCCCAGCTTCCCTCAGGTGACATCACTAAGGCTCTGGTGGCTGAATGAACTCAAAGAGTGGTGGTTATTATAACAGCAAGGAAGGCTGGATCGGAAATAAGGTGTTCAACATGCACATATGGGTGTGATTAGTCGGTGTGGGTGCGGCCACGTAGTGTAATCATCAGCTCAGTGTAATTAACTACATGACTTGATCAAATGTTACTGTATATAAGGAATAAAACATGGTGGTAAGGTATAAAGGAACAGTTAAGACTCTGGATTATTGATCAGAAGGTCAGGGGTTCAAGCCCCATCACCACCAAAGCTGCCACTGTTGAGCCCTTAAACAAGGATGTTAAGCCTGCCTGCTCCAGGGGTGCTGTATCCTGGCTGCCCCTGCACTCTGACCCCAGCTTCCTAAACTGGGATATGTGTAAAAAATTATTTTACTGTGCTGTGACAAATAATTAAATAAAATCGTATCGCTCTAACACACAATTTACTAACACTATATATTCTTATTAATCATATTATAGTTTGGTGAGAGTCACCAGCTAATCTTTGTTTCTTTCTTAAAACACTTCAATCCTGAAGGTTTCACTTAATCTATTACAGATTTACCTCTAAATGACAAATCACTGACACCTTCCAAAAAAATGACACTAGGCAGTAACGGGTAATAGCACACATGAAAGTACTAGCAGTACTTTTTTCAGAGGTTTAACTTTTTAACTTAAACTGTGGCTATTTTACATGATGTTTAAAAAAAAAAAAAAAAAAAAGAAAAGAAAAAACACTTTAATTCGGCTGCCTACTTTATTTTTTTTAATCGATGTAACTGTTAAAATGTGTGACAGGTTTGTCCAGAAGGAAGCGCACACCTCATGATACTCTACACACAGAAACACATGTCTAACGATAAAATAATTAGTTAGTTTATACTGATTAAAAAAAAACAAAAAAAAATATTTATTATTTAGATTTTATTTTTTATTTTTTCATTACATACTGTATACATGACTGTAGAGTAAAATTCTTTATTCTTCGCATATCCCAGTTTTTTTTTTCTAGTAGGCTAGGATCAGAGCGCATGGTCATCACCTGACAAAAGTCTTGTCGCCTATCCAAGTTGTAGGAACAACAAATAATAACTTGACTTCTAGTTGAACATTTGGAATCAGAAGTGGCTTATATGAAAGCCAAAGGCCTTTAGATTACGCTTATTTTACCAAAATAAAATCTCATCATGCCGTGATTTTTAATTATTTAATCAGGACAGAAAGGTTAGACTTTGCTTAGACAAAAGTCTTGTCACGTAACAGAAATAATGTACAGTACAGAACAAAGTCATGGTGCAGTGGAAAAAGAATTAATATTGTGTATGACTCCCATGAGCTTGGAGGACTGCATCCATACGTCTCGGCAAATGACTCGAATAACTTTAATTAATAAAGTCATCTGGAATGGCAAAGAAAGCATTCTTGCAGGACTCTGAGTTCCCAACAGCAGCAACCTGGCGGAGCCGGGGCTCGAACCACCAACCCTCAGATAAGTAAATCGGAGGCTTAACACACTGAGCCACCACTGATCTCCAGGGTGTTACTATAAGCCTTGATTAAGATTTGCCTTGTAGCCAAACTACAGTCAGAGCTGATGCAGTAGAATATTAATCAACATAGTCGAGAATTCAACATCACTGTTGACATGCTGTTTTTTAGAAAGCTGAAATCTGTCTGCAATGCTTTCCAGGTACGTCCTGTTCCTAAAGTCTATTACAAGCCTAACTTCATTTGAATATGTAACTTGCTCTGCTTATACAGCTACAACACGATCGCTAACAACCCAATCCGCGTGCCGTGCTGTGCTGTGAAGGCAAGTCAGTAGTAGATCAGATTTTTGCCAAACAGGACTGAAATCGAGCACAAAATGAGCAGCCAAAACAATCTGAAATGCTGCAAGCAATAACAATCCGAGACTTCATATTGCTGTGTAATTACCGCGGCGTGGAGGTCCGGCAGCAGACGCTCGCGTGCCGCCTTTAATTAAGCAGCAGATTTGAAAGCGTGCTAAAGTGTCAGCTTAATTAACTCCAGTGCCCGAGTTCACCAACATCTCCCGGCAGCTCGACTTAGTCGAAACATTACACTCACCTTAGGACATTTGGCAATCCCCGAGGGTGTGAAAAATACAAGGAAACTAATTAGCTATGCTCACATGAAGGCCAGTCTTCCGCTCTCAAGTTGCCCCAATTAAGCAAACTGCAAATTGAGCACAGTTCTTTGTATCCTTTGTAGGCTTTATTTCTTAACCTTTATAATTTAAGAGCAAAATGAATCCAGTTTGACATCAGTGCGAGGGAAATGGGTGTGTCGAGCACTGCCTGGTGAGGTGCCTATCAATCACGGGTTGCTACGGTCTTTAATCTCAAAGCACACAATTTCTCGACAGTCGAATTGTGGCGTGAACTGAGAAGTGAGACTTAAAAGTGTTGTGTTTGAGATTTCCTCTGATTTATACATGATGTACATGACACGGTTTAAAGCAGCCTGCACGTCTTCCTGTTTTATCCCAGAATTAATAATCATCATCGCATCCCTCGAGCCGCTCAGCTTCGTAGCTTTTTTTTATTTTTTACATTAATTCGTTTAAACCTCCCGTTCTCTTTATAGTGTTCACACTCAATATTTCACCCGTTTCACCGCTCCTCCACCTTAACCCGCCTTGCAAATCTTTAATGAGCGCTCCTGTTTCAAGGATGCACTCTTAGCCTTTCTTCCAGTTCTTTCAAAGTGTGCAAACTTCCATCCGATTGAGGCATGACAGGACATTGGTCCTGTCCTCTTTAAAGATTTAAATGCACCCATGTGGAAACAGGACACTGGAGGAGGCAAAAAAAAAAAAAGCCTTCCAAAGAACGGAAGACCTGGAGATCACATTTGCTATGAAAGGAACCGAGGCAAAATGGCGTCCAAATTATTTTGAGCTCTTGAGGGAACAGTACGAGGCTATACATTGATAGATCCTGATTAAAATAGAAAGAGGATGTGAAAGCAGAGAAGCTGTGAGGCATCAGGTTTGACACTTTAAAGCTAAATTTCGTTGCTGACGCCTAGGTCCTTCATTTTGCCTTTTGCCCTTCATCTCTTACAGTCATCAGCAATTTTTAAATGAAGTGCTGTCATGGGAATAGAAGATATAAATCTATTATTATTATTAATATTTTATACACAAATATATCTAGTGGGAAGGCATTTTGTTTCGAGTTTGCATGAAGCAGCTAATCAGATGAATTCCTCGTCTCATCGGCTGAACAAACAATCTGACAGTTCAAAGAGGCTTAACTACAGGTTTCCTGGCTTGCGTCTTCACAAAAGAGTTATTTCGGGCATCACTTGGAGTTGAAAGTGAAACTGCTCTCAAGCCTCCCACGTTAGACGAGTTTGCCTGGTCTGTGCAAATTTGCTGCTTTAAATGCTAAATTTACCAAAAGAACATTTCATCATGTCTTTGTGAATCATAATATCTGTTGGTCTGCCAACTACTGTACTGTAAAGACAGTTCTGTATTTGCTGCTTCATGCAAACTCAAGCCAAAAAGTCCCACAAGAGATACTCGTGTAAATAATAATAATAATAATGGCTTTACATCTCGTATCCCCATGCCAACACTGTAGTTAAATACGCCTATTCATATAACTGCATGTTTAAAGTAGACGGGAGCAATTGCAATTCATTAAATATAGTTGCAAGCAACGATGACGGGGCCCAAGCACCCTGTGCCACCGCACAACCTGTGTGTTATTTGCGTGTTTTAAGACCTCGAAAAAGCCATCGCATACCCGGTTGCACCGCACAACTTGCACACTATACAGGGCTAATGTCAGTTTGGGCCCTAAATATTTGTTGGTGTGTGTGTGTGTGTGTGTGTAAAAGAGAGAGTGAGGGAGAGAGGTGTGTGACGAGTAAATGTGTTTGTGCATGTTTGTGTGTGTGAGTAAGTGTGTTAACATTAGTGATGTGTGTGAGACAGAGAGGTGAGTGTGAGTGTTAAAGTTTGTGATGTGTGATATACATGAGTATGAGTGCGTTTGTGTATACGTGCATGTGTGCCTGTGTGAGTGTGAGAGTGTTAACATTGTGATACAAGTGTGTTTGTGCGTGTGCGTCGTGAGAGAGGTGTGTGTGCATGTTATTATTATTATTATTTTTTTTTTTTTTACAAGCCTTCACAATCAGTTGTAATGATTCAGCTGTTTTCTGGAAGAAGGTCTTAGTTCTTGTGAGAAGGACATAGTTTGTAAAAATTATCAATCAAGACCAAGAGCAGATGCAGCACAACCAGTTAGCACTTTAAGGTACAAGACTGTCCACCACCTACTTGGTTTATTCTGATCACCTTAGCAGAAAATAACATTCAAGCGTCACTACTATATGTGCCAGAGTAAGTTCGGATCAAGTAATTTGACAAGACAAAAGGTGTTCCATAAGTGCTGATATAGAGTATAACAGCACTGGGACATTTAACTAAATGCATTTCAACCTGGAACAGCCAGTTAGCTGAGGCTATTCTAAACAGGACTAAGTGGATTCATTACAAGAATGTCCACCACCCCCAAGGTTTATTAAAACTACATTTAACACGTTAATTACACTAACTGTCAGTCGCCAGCTCCGCCAGTCGCGGTTAGCGAGTTCCACCAGTTGCGAAGAGCAAAATAACTGGTCATATAAGACAAATCATAATCTGTTGATAAAAAAAAAAAATAGAGTTTTATGGAGTAGAACAGTTTTATAAAAGCAATTTCACACTCGAGGTCATGCTGTGATCTTTACGGCACACCAGGTTGCACCACATCACAACTATGCTGATAATCGGTACTACAGCACTCCCTCTCGTGTGATGTTGCTTACATAAATGACACACATTATATTATATTATTACAGCAAGCTGATGTACAGTAGTTGCATATTTAGCAAGGCTAATGCACAAGACCGACGTAATTCATGTACAAATGGCAATAAATGGAAGACATGACCAGGACATTACAGAAACAATACAGACAGGACTTGAGTCCTATTTACTGCCCCTTTCTACTTGGACTCACCTCAGTCTCGGGCATTAGGCTTCCAATATACAGTATGCAACTCAATATAATAATTGTCAAACTGTATATTTAGTAATAAAGCATGCACATGATTTTCTGTGTCAAAATTTCATCTTGTCCGTGATGAAGAAGTGTGTCATCCTACACATGTTAGCCGTTGTGTGTTGGGGTAGTTAATCAATGACGAGACCAAACTGAGGGAAAACAGGGTTGTGGTGGGACGAGGAGGATCCAGAACTCTAACGGATTTTCAATTGCTTGTGTAATTTGTTTAAATACTTCATATAATTGGCAAAGTAACTTTTGAAGCAACTGAGAAAAATAACGTAGGACAATACAAGTGTGTGAACAGTATGTGTGGTCAAGCCTCACCTCTCTCCTTTTGCACCACTGTACTGAAATGTGAACAGCCCGGGTACAAGGCAAAATGGGGTTAAAGTGTCGGCTTAATTAACTCGAACGCCCGAGTTCACAATTATCTCTTGCTTGCCTGACTTACTAACATTATGCTTACCTTGGAAAATATAAAAAAAACCAATTAGCTATGGTCACATTGTGTGTGTGTGTGTGTAATCAGTGATATTTCCGTTCTGGTAAACATCACAAGACGACACATTTCTAATTACAGCCGCTACCGTAAACGACTCAGGGCAAAGCCGTACAAGGAAAACGATTATCAGCGTGAATGAAATGAGTTTGGGGAGAAGCGTTTGTTTCCAGCCATTCTTTATTAACGCTGCAAGACGTCAAGAAATCAGGCTTTTCACCGAACATGACAGCTGACAAACATGGATGAATAAATAACAAGCATGTCTGAGGGTAAAATCTGGGCGATCTGTTTTAGGTTCCTGATTCGCAGCCGAGTCGGCAGGAAATTTAAAACCGTGAACAATTATTAAGTATTTTGTTTAAAGACAATGCAAAATATCCCTCCGTTCAAGGCGAAGGTCCTCACAGCAAGCATGCCGTTCATTTCACCGTTCACCATTACGCCGTAAAAAACCAGAGTCAAGTAGTGTCCAAGCGAGAGATGTAAAATATTACACAAACATGCAACTTATCAGGTATAAACAATATCAAATCAAACGAGAGAATAAAAGTCAATTCAGCATCGTAATGAGTTTCACAAGCACCAAATATTAAATACAGAACGTATTAGTGATTGCTTAAATCTTATTATGACAAATCGTTTAAACATCCGTCTCAAGCGGCGTACAGTCGTACAGTAAGACTACAAAGATTTACCGCTAAACACAATACACATCTTTCTTCGTCTTATTCACTAGCATTATCATTAAAGCTCAGGATGAACATTTTAAACGTTGAACAATCTCATGTTTTTCATCTTAATCTCATCCTTTCGCATCTGTAATATATGTGTGATTTCCAAGCAACAACGCAACTTCAACTTGATTCCCGATATCAGTGAGCAGTTGTTAAACTTGGTCAATATAAGATTTCTGATACTTTAAAAACAACAAAATCAAACAAACAAAGAAAAAAAGGTCAGTCAAAGCATGTATATCGTATAAAAACTCTAAATTGGTGTAACTGTTTCAAGCTGATGGCTCATAGAGAATGACTTGAATGTACTGTAGAAGTAAATAAAGTTTAGGGGGGGATGGGGGGGAGCATACATACTTGGTTAAACTTTCTAATGTCTTTGAGTCTAAAGTTTACAGTTTTTTATGTTCAAAATACAGGTTATGTGTCTGAAATACATTGACAGGCGTGGAAAAATCAGTTTCATTCACAGTAGTCATGCAGGTTTAGCTATTGATATAACAACACGCTCCCGTTTTTAATTATCCAAACATCAAGGTACTCCATACTGATGTTGCCAAAGAAACTCAAAACTTTTGAGTCTTTTAAAATGTTTGTACAAATGTAAAAACACCCCTTGCTTCATGCGTCTCAAACAACTATATTTTATAATTAAATATTCTGTAATAGATACAGAAATGCTGTAATTGTGTTATTGATTGTTTAAATGTCCGATCGTATACAAAGCGATAATCTTTTATTTGTTTTTCCTATTTATCTTTTGTTCCAGACTCCAGTCCAGCAGGTGGGGGTGAAGCTCCAACTGCACCAAAAACCCCAAAGAAAAAGTGATCCTCTCTCAAAATATGAGTATTTTGTAAAAGGTGGAAGCAATTTATGAAGCTGTGGTATACTTTTAAGAAATTCGTCAACCTTATTCTGATTAATGTTTGTAAGTTTACTTAAATTATTTAAAAAGTCATTTAAAATTCTGCTCCGATTCTATTTTTTATTTTTTTGAAGCAAAACCTGACAAAAAAAAGACAAATTTAACTGTTTTAATCACACAGCTCTAATAAAGACTGCAAGAAGAAAAAGTTAAAGCACCAAATTTGT
Source organism: Clarias laeviceps (assembly GCA_030014305.1). Lineage (NCBI taxonomy): Eukaryota > Metazoa > Chordata > Actinopteri > Siluriformes > Clariidae > Clarias > Clarias laeviceps. The sequence continues at coordinate 5,674,659 of JAQMYJ010000040.1, read as the reverse complement.
TGGTCATATTTTGAGGTAAATTTTGAGGGCGAGTCAAATAAAACTAACCAAAGCTGTATTGTTCATTGGAAATACGTGTCACAAATGTGTAATCAGGTTTAAGAAAGTAGTCCAAGAGGCTATTTGAAACAATGAATCAGTTTTACTTTTGCGACTATGAATTGTTAATAATGTGCTGTTTTTAGGCTTGTTAATTAGATTTCAAGACATGATCACAAGAACAGGTTATCCTCCTTTTTGTTAGTGGTAATCACACATGCACTACAGATGCAATATACAGAGATGAAGTTGAAAAGTCCAGGAGTATTCCTTTCATATTAAACTATTAATAATTGCCCTTGAAGGAAGAACCTCATAGCGTTTTGGTCATGATTTCTTAAAAAAAAATTTTTTACAACAATTTAACATTTATATAGAATGAGCAAAGGAACAAAGGTACTGAAGACCATGATGTCAGTGCAAGCGTTTACACACAGCAAGACATGGACGTAACACAGGAAATCTCTGACAGGTCTGAATTACTTTTAAAAGAGCGCAAGGTTGAGCTCAGCTCAATCTGTAGTGTCCAAAAAAAAAAAAAAAAAAAAACATTCTCCATTAAACAGAAGCCAAGTTAAATGTCTTATATTCTATCCCAAAGCTTTGACATGTGTAAATGGAATGACGACATAACATTCAGGCATTCGGGTCGAACCTGCTGTGATGTGAGCGGAGTCTCCTGCTAGACTAAAAATGGATTGAAAGACAAGCAAGCAGCGAGGCAGAGAATCGGAGAGGCGGGTAGGTTAACGAGGGGAGGCCGTGGGGCTGTGAGGTCGATTTTCTTCATAGCAGCGCTCCGGGCTGACGTGCGAAAAGCTCTGACAATTATCGGCCCAATTACGGTCGCTCATGTGTCTCTGGAAACACTTTAATTTGTTGCCGTGATGAACAGCGGATATTTAATGAACCTTTCCAAACTCGTGCGCCTTAACGAGCAGCATGACTCTCCTTGTAACACTATTACTATAACATCTAATAATAATCTGGAACTAATACGCTTTAAGTTTCTATTTTCATATTTACACACGTGACACACAGAGGGGGGGGAAATGGGAAAGCTGCTGTTGATGGGAAGCAAACGACTAACCCTCTCGTCGGCACGGATAAGCTTGTGGGGGGGGTCGGTGGAGGTGTTTGCTGAAGCCCGTTCGGACAAGGTCGTGGACGCAAAGCATTCTGGGTCAGCTAGCAAGATACCGCCCTGCTCTTTGTAGCGCCAGAGAAAAAAAAAAGACGACACGCAGTGTTACAGTGTTAAGTACATTCAGCAGTCGAGGACTTGCGAGCGATTGACGCTTTTTCCCTCTTCTGCGCGGATGTAAGGTCTCGATCCAGTCATCCAAGTCTGTTTTGTTTGAAGGCGCGGCATCTCTCTTTGGCCGTGGCCAATCTGATAGAGAGGCGCGGCACGGTTTTGTTGTTTTATCCGCTAGCCTGTGGCCTTGGGATCATGTGCAGAATCGGTGGATTTACTCAATCGCACAATCTCCTGAGATAACAACTCCAGATCCTGGAAGAAAACAAAAAACAAAGACCATCAGCCATGAACGGACATGAACACAAACACGCACAGCATTCTGGAACATACATGAACATTTGTTTTTTTTATCAAGATGCATTACTAAAAAACTGCTCTGAACAATCACAATTTTCTTTGTGACTAAATTTTATCAATTCAATAAAATTTTCAGGCATAACGGTTTTCGATTTAGTTCAAAAACATTCATATTTGTCTTCCTTTTCTCAAGCAGCTACATTTCGTACTGATTCAAGTTTATTATTTATCGGCGCACTGACTACAAAATCAAATTTACAAAAGATTTGTTTTTAATTTATACAGTATACTGTATGTTTGGCAGTTGAGGTGGTAAATCGTTGCAGTTCCTCTATAATCCTACAGGTGATGTGCTCTAAGCACTCAGAGTCATAGAAGTTAATTATTTAAATTTGAAAGTGTTTAGAATTGTAAAAAAAAAAAAAAATTGAGATTGAATCAGGATATTTATAAAATACAATACACAATACAATACACACTGAATCGGCAACTAGGTATTGTGATAATATCGTATCAGCTGGTAGATCATTTTGTTCTGTACACTGTGTCATATGACAACTTTGCATAAAATTGTCGAGAGATACATGGCAATAAGGGTTAGAAAAGCTAGAAAATATACACAAGAGTTCATATTTTCGCTTGTAATTTGCATTATAGAACTGGCTATAATAATATGACATAATTCCCATCTGTATCTGACCCAGTCAATATGCTTACATGTTTCTGTGAGATTGGTTGAAACCTATATATCAGAACCAGACTGACATTTAAGTTAGGATCAGCCACCCCTATAATACAATGTTTTGATCATTGTGTCCTTGTCTAACGGTTTACTGCTACCTACAGTACCTACTCACCACCAGTGTTGGAAAAGTTACTCAAAAAAAGTAATCTGCTACAAATTACTAACTACTACTTTAAAATTGTAATTTGATTACATTACTAATTATTATATGTAAAAAATTAATCAGATTACTAATTACGTTACTTTCAAATTACTTTGAAAACATCTTTCACTGAATGTGCCTCAACCTGTTGTCGCTCCTCCCCTTCTGCAGGTGCATTAATGTAAAGGAATCTCGGGTTTTCTTCGCGGTAAAAATCCTCACCTTTTTTTGCCTTCCTCTCTCCTTTAACCCTTCTCCTTTTTTTCTAAATAAAATCAGCCCTTTTCCCATAAGACACCGCCTCGTGTCCGTGCGTCTGTGGTGCCGCCCGTGCACAAAGAGTGAACAGTATCAAATCTAAAACTCCAAAGCTCTCCGACGATTGATTAAAGCGTGTGCTCATTAACTGATGCTGGCGCGCAAAACGTGATTTTTAAATGCACTTTGATTCATTTTTAAACACTATATTCGTAACACTAGACATTGGTAACCGTAATCAAATTACAGGCATTTAGAATGTAATGCGTTACATTACTGTGTTATCAGGATAAGTAGTTAGATTACAGTAACGTGTTACACCCAACTCTGCTCACCACACAGCAAAGAGAAAGAGAAGAGAACAAAGATATGAGTAACAGAACCCACTCTCACCCTCAAAGTTCAGGCTTCAGCTAAAGTCTCAACACACAGAAGTACAGCCCCACCTGCCACTAGTTCACTGTACAGCCATCAAATATTAAGCAGACCCTGTTTGTTTTCTGGGTTGGCAGACTTTAGTGGCAGCAAATATGCATGAAGCCAGAGCTTCGGTGTTACTCAGGGGAAAAAAGGAGGAGGAACACAACGGCACAACAAGGCTGAACTCGGCGGGTGGTGGCCATTTTGTTCTGGCAGTGGATTATAGTTTTGATGTGAGGGCAAAAAAAAAAAAAATGGAAGGAGTAAGTAAATATCATAAGTCAGAGAAGGAGAGATTATGTCAGGGAGAGCAAATGAGTGTAAGAAGGAGCGACTCCGAAGAAGACGAATGACGCTAGGGCTTTCCAGTGAACTATCGATTGATCAATCAGCTGCAGCTTTCCCTCCTCGATCGTTCCCAGTTCCCTTAACAAGCTCAACCTCTTCTACCTCCACACACTGGCATATACTGGACAGCAGCCAACACACTCCTCCTCCAACTGCAATTTCTCTTGTCTTGAAACCAGAGCACATATAAGAGCGTCCAGAGGACAGCAACAGGTAGATTTACATACTGTATGTACTGTAAATATATAAACCACAACACATAAAATCATGCAGATACAGTACAGGTCAAGAGCTTCAGTTAATGTTGTATCATGACAATTTTTCAGTGGCATTAACCATGACGCCAGGTTGGCTGGTTTGAGTATTTAAAAAACTTGTGCTGATCTTGTGAGATTTTGCACAGTGACAGTAGGCGTGAAAAAGAAAAAAATCCAGTTCTGAGAATGATAACACCTTCTTAAAAAGAGAAGTCAAAGAAGAACTGCGAGACTGGTAGATACTGGAGAGATCACACCATACAACATGTCCAACCTCAGGACAGATGAGCTACAATAATAGATGATCACATGAACTTCCATTTTGTCAGCCAGGACCAGAAATCTGTGGTGCCCGTAGGCTCTGAAAACCAAACATTTTAAGAGTGAGAGAAAGGAAAAAGAAAAAGAAGAAGAAGAAAAAAGTGATACTGGTCATGGTGCTCAAATAAAGTTGCAGTTCAAGCTCCTGTGTGTCAAAACACTACAGGACAGCCCTGTAAAACTTTCTCCAGGAACACCACCCCCTCACCGCCTCCTTATCCTGTTCCTCCATCTTCAGTAATGTTTCCTCTTCTGAAGGTTAAAGTAGGACATTTCTGTAACCTACAACTCCCTCAGGGCTCCCATAAAAGCCGCGCACCACTCTGCCAAGGTTCCAGACCGTCTCTTAGGCTCTTGTCACCAAAAAAAAAACACCCTCTCACTATTGATATATTCTGGCCTATTCCTGGCTTCATTCTCTGACGCACATACTGGGGCTTCACGAAATGTTGTTGGGTATCACGGTAGTGGCTTTTGTAAAATATTTGCAAAAGGCTGATTTCAATGAACTCCTGTGAGAAAGGTTTAAAGGAAGACCCAAGAACATCTACAGTGAATTGATGATGCTATATTTGATCTAGCACTCTGATCTAATGTAATGCAAATGTGCTATATTTGTCAATAAAATGTAACTTAACACAAGGTAAAAGGATTACACATCACATAAAATATTTCAAACATTTGTTTTAATTTTAATCACTACAGGTCATGATAATCAAAAATCCAGTATTATAAAATATTAGAATATTTCTTAAGATCAAATCAGAAGAATTTACAACACAATAATTTAATTAAAAAAGAAAAAAAAAACGTTAATTTAAGCACTCAATACTTGGTCGGAGCTCCTTTAGTAGTAATTACTGTAACAATGTTGCATGGCATGGAAGTGATCAGCCTGTAGTACTGCTGAGACATTACTAAAGACCAGGTTGCTTTGATAGCAGCCTTCAGCTCATCTGTATTGCTGGGCTGGGTGTTTCTCACCTGCCTCTTGACAATACCCCATAGGTTCTCAAAAGGATTCAGGTCAGGCAAGATGGCTGTTCAATCAAGCTCAGTAACATTATGGTCAGCAAATCCTAAAGTTGGAGTTTTGGCATTGTGGGCAGATGCTAAGTCCTGGTGGAAAAAGAAGTCAGCATCTCCTTAAAGTCTGTCAGCAGATGGAAGTGCTCTACTATATCCTGGTAGATGACGGACTTGACTTGGACTTACCTCTTCACATTCTGGGATGTTGATTTCCAAATGAAATGCAAAATTTACTGTCATCTGAAAAAAGACGACTTTGGATCACTGAGCAACGTTCCAGTTCCAGTACTTTTTCGTCTCCTAATCCCACGCAAGATGCTTCTGACATTGTCTCTGGTGCAGGAGTAGACTGATACTTGGAATCCAATATCTGTAGCCCATTTCCTGAAGACGTCTGTGTGTGAATGGAGTGAGGCTCGTGAAGCTCTTACAAGTTCCCGAACTGGCTTTGTTTGACAATCACATTTTATGGCAGTGGTCATCCCTTTAGTTTGTGTATGTTTTCATACTTCACTTTCTCTTCCAGTTAAAATTCCATAAAGATGTTTTAACACAGCAACTTCTGTGGCTTATGCTCCATGTGAGGGGTGTTGTGATCGTCTTCTGGATAACTGTCAAGTCAGCTGTCTGACTTGAGATACATGGTATATACTGATTGAATAGCAATTTACTCAAACTTGAAATTAAATATTCTTACTGTATATTATGATAGTTATTATAACTTCTTATAGACATATTAACCACAATACGTTTTGATGCATGGTCAGTTTGCTTCAGCATTCAAACATATACCTTTTAGATAAATCCTAATGAATGATACTGATGAACCTTTGCACTAAAAGCAATATGGCTCGGTCAGGCTCTTTACAGGAATCATCAACTTTAATGGTTAGTATGGTAACTACTTTGGGTCCTTGCGTCTTCCTTTAAAACTTCCTAAGTGCACTGATGCCTTAACTTCGAAATGTAGCTGGTGGTTGGTAAAAGTGATCTTGAACCATTCGGGGACCAGCCAATACTCATCATAGCGATGTCAATGACTTGTTGCATAAGCTGCACTGCTATTTATTTATAGCACTAAAATCCAATTCATTCCTTTACACAACTCTAGTGTTCTCATAACGTTGTGCTTCTTTTGAACAGCCGTATATATATTCCCACACTGAATGCCCACACACCTCCACAATCATTATAAAGACATCGAAATCCATACCAACACATATGACCATGGGTTACATAAAAAAAGGACTTAGACATTCAGTAACATGTTAACCTGTAATAAAATTTGACGCTTTTAAAACACTACCTGCATGCTAATTGGTGAATCAGAGTGTATTCTCTTGCAAACGTGGATGTTGATGTGAGAGGTTAATTGTCATTAGCTGATCTGTGTGATGGTGTAATCCCATCAAACGCATCGCCCCCAAACAGGGCAGAGTTTCTATTCCTGCATCAGTAACCGCTCCATCGTTAAAAAAAAATAACCACCCACTTTTTGGCTCTCGATGAATAAGCTCCCTTCGGTGGAGTCTCGGAGCGTCGTGACAGCAAGCCGCCTCCGCGCACACACACACACACACTGCTTAGCACCCTGTCAGAACTGGCTCTGCACACAATCCTCCAGGATCGTGCTGATAGTTTATGCAGCTTATTAGCAAATCGGGAAATCTCATGAGTCATGTTCAATAAGATTCGAGTGACCTAACCTGGATGTGGATCCGGATCCAATAGCAATTATTGAACAGCCTATAAAGCTCTTAAATTGAAGCAACTAGATAATTCCTAAGATGGCTAACTGTACAACTGTAAATGTATAAATCATCCCATCACGCACTTTGACTGCCCCGAACTACCTCCATATGACATTGATATTACAGTACTGAAATAATTATACCCTTTTTTTTTTTTCCCTAAATATCGTCAGTGGTTTATTAACCTTGTTTTTTATCACCAATCAAACGATTTCATGTATAAACTAATTGCTTCTTTTCCTCGTTAAGCTGTAGATTTCGTCCTCTGCATATGTGATACTGGTACTGTATTATGTTCTCATAAGGACGTCTTCAGGTACTGTATGCCAGTAAAATATTTTCCACATTTCCTCCCTCATACCTTCTGTAGATGCATGTTCTTGGTGAGCTGCTCCTCCAACATGTTCTGCAGCTTCTTGTTCATCTCCCGCAGGTTCTCGTCTCCAGGCTTGACCAGATCCCGGAGAACCGAACTCAAACCTCCCCTCTCTCCTTGGTGAGCAGCATGAGACGTGGCTCCTCCTCCATCTGTGTGACAGGAAAAGAGATTGAGATGTGTGAATGACGGATAAATCGAGGCTGTGTTCTAAATCACGGACACGGTGTGACTTGTGGTCATTTATTATGTACAGTAAGCAGATTTTGTATACAGTGATGTGATGTATTAATATTGTCATCAATGACGCATCAATATACTATTTTTTTTTTAACGATGGAGCAGGTACCGTGATATCCTTTTGTAATATTTGAATGTTTTAATTTACAAAGTTGTGAAGGTTTTGAATCCTGTCCAAAATTTATCATATATTTATCTCATCCATATATGAGCAGTTGAGGGTTAAGGCCTTTGCTCAAGGGCCCAACAGTGGCAACGTGGTGGTGCTGGGGTTTGAACCTGGAACCTTCCATTTAGGAGTCCAACACTCCAGCAGTTTGTTAACAAAGCTATACTGAAACATACTACGTACGGAATCAATATGGTGTAGAAAACAATAGCAATTTAATAATGTTTTCATTTCGTTAAACCTTAATCTAAACATTTTAATAACTTTTTTCCCAGCACATGACAATCCTAAGTTCTCGGTGTCATGAAATGTATTGTGTAATCTACAAGTATAGAGATATAAATTTTTTGACCCACCCTTACAATCGAGTAAAAGTTTTACTATAACATTGTGGCTTGCCTCCTTCCTTCTCTACTCTCTCAAGGCTACAGCCATCTAAGTGAAACCAATCTCAAGGAAAGCAAAGCATTAGCTCTTTCATTAGCACAGATTAGAATGATCATGGTAGCACATCAAGAACATTTATCAAAGCTAAAGAACTTTTATGCCATTAGAAAATGAACAGTGAAGACACTCTTGTACACTCTTAGATAAGACTCGTTAAAGTAAAGCCATTAGGCTGTACAGATGTGACGTGGGATCTATTCAAGACGGTAGACTACTACGGATCCGATGAGTCGTCTAGTGCTAATATCTAAGAAAGATTTTTTCTTATATATAAAATAAAATGCTGCAGTAAAAAGCCTGCCACGATCACAAATATTCTTGCTGTGGTATACACAAAATGCAGCAATGTGATTTGTGGGGGGAAAAAAAATAATAATAATAATTACGTTATGGAAGCAACTGCAAATATTTTTAAATGCAGCAAACTCTGCGAATCCTTACATGGTAAAACTGTTAGGGTTTGTTATTGTGCAATCCAAATATTCAAACAAAGCACGAAGCCATTTTTGGGCACTGTCGAACTCACTGGGAAAGCTACTGTACATAAATAAGGAATCCAATTTGACAATGATGAGCTGTTTGAGGAAAATCAGTTGATGACTTTGCTCTAACACCATGTAAGAAGTGTTTAATTTACCTTCAACCACAAGACTGCCAACGATAACATGCATCTCTTCCAAAGTGGAATCTCTAAACACGCTAAAGAGATATATAATATTAAATAAAACTACCAGAAACTGAACAGATTTCATCTGTCCTCTAATATGGTCACGCTGCAGCTGAACCGCACCTGCACCCCTTGAGAGGCATGTAAAAGCATGCTTACGAAGCAAACTCTGAAATAAACCCAATTAATTCTGACACACAAATTGCTTTCTTAATGTGCATCATTTTGCAGAGAGCAGCAATCAAAAATAAACAAGACTAAAGATGATCCTGCAAGTGATTTCTCCAGCAGGCCCATTAATATACATAGTCCATTAGTCTCTTATATGAGAACAGTGGGAGAGGAGGAAGATTGAACTGCGCATCCATTCACCTACAACAATCCGAAGCTAGATTATTGATGTATCAGTCGCAACAATGCACAACAATCAGCATCTATTGAACGGGAATGAAAGATGTGTGTTCACACTTTGGAAAAGTACATGCTTCCATACACATGGGAGTCTGATGAGAAATCTTGCAGAGAGCAATTTTGGCAAGAAAACTGGCGTACTCCTGTGGATTTCCTGGAACTCTTGGGTTCTGTGGGTCTCTCTTTAAACTCCCCAAGCCTCTCTTCAAACTCATCAATCTCGGCAAAAAGCTACGGAATTACTGGACATATCAATGTGTAGACTTTTCACAAGAAAAAAATAAATAAATGCATTTATCTCGTAGCTCTCGCCTGGCCTTCATAGACTCACTCCTGAGGCACTTCTGAGCACTCGGCAAAGTCACAGGGCTTTGCTAGTTCTCAAAGATCTTATGGACACATGACAGGAATGGCGGGATCAAGGAGTGACTGAAGAGATCGAAGATTAATCCAGGAGGAGTCCTAGGGGTTCACCGAGAACGCATTTTCTACTTGAAGAAAGACTTGAGAAGAATGAAAAGAGCATTGGAGAGTGGTTTCAATTATCCAGGAGAGAGTTGGTGAGAACTCCCACTAGGGGCCACTGGGTAAATGCGGTGCTAGAGTTGCTCTTTTGTGCCTTGCTTTGGGACAATCATCTTGAGCACCTCATTCTCACCATTCCCAAAACCACAAGATCAATGGGTATATTGCTTGTTCTCAGCATACGCTTTCTCTTCAGATTCCAGTATTTATTAAAGGGCCTTTAAAGGCAAAGAGACAAAGTGAGACCAAAAATACAGACAAGACTTGTTGTAATGTGGTTAATGATGCAGTAAGGCTGTAAATTTAACCAGTGAGTGTAGATACAGTTATACATCAGCAGAACTGACATATGCTCCAGTAGAGATTTACTTGAGAGCACGACAGCGAGTCGAGTTCTGGTGCTGCTGCCAAGCATGTCAAGGGCAAAAGTTATCAATCCGATCAGGCTGCATCTATCTCCGATATCACTCCACCTCCGAGACTGGAGGATTTCAAGGTCAGTTCACAACTCCTGGGGCAAACAAACTCTCAACTGAATAAATATCTCCACCACATCTCTTAAAGATGGTCTTATCTAGCTACAGTGGGGGGAAATAAGTATTTGATCCCCTACAGATTTTCTAAGTTTGCCCACTTACAAAGAAATGAAGGGTCTA
>JAQMYJ010000040.1:5650385-5663545 GCA_030014305.1 Clarias laeviceps | reverse complement strand
CAACGGACGTCTGCGTTGTGAGTAATACTGTGTAAAAGAGATACGCGTCAGAACTTGTGGAATAACATGCACTCACATTACCAGTGCTTATTCTGACATACACCTCCCATAATTTAACTAGCTGACTAACCTATCCACATAAAAAGTCATCGTGACAGGAAAGATGTATTGCACTGTTGCTATAATGAACATGTACATTTGTAGTCAACTGCATTTGACCAGTTGCCTATCAATATAAACTAGACACATTAACAATAACATTGCTGGTCTCCACTTCAATCCTCAAAATGCTACATGCAAAAAGTGAATGCAATCAAGTCATAATTATTAATGTACCATGTACTCAGAAGTCTTGATAATCTCATGTTTCCCTATGCCACACAGCACTTAGAAGCCACAAATGCATTGCTTCCTGTGGGCAATTTTCAAACCCTCATGCCCAGTTGAGTGCTGCTTTTGCGCTCAAATGGATAGAATTCTATACAGATGCATATCAGCCTTGCATGGATGATTCAGAATGTATAGCTTCCCTTTTTCCGTTGTTAATATGAAGCAAGGTAATAGTAAGTAGTAGTAAGTAAACCATTAAACAAGTCTCTAATGTAATTTTGAACACTGAATAATCACTCTCCCTACACTTTGTCATTCTTACTGTAGTTCCACAAGCTTCATATCTGACCCCCTCCGACCACCCTGAGTAAGAACCACCCAGTCCGACCATCCTGAGTAAGATCCTCCAAATTTCACCATCCTGAGTAAGAACCACCCAGTCCCACCATCGAGTACAAACCACCCAGCCCCACCTTCCTGAGTAAGAACCATCTAGTCCCACCATCCTGAGTAAGAACCACAGATTCTTACCATCCTGAGTAAGAACCATCCAGTCCCACCATCCTGAGTAAGAACCACAGATTCTCACCATCCTGAGTAAGAACCACAGATTCTCACCATCCTGAGTAAGAACCACAGATTCTCACCATCCTGAGTAAGAGCCATCCAGTCCCATCATCCTAAGTAAGAACCTCCCAGTCTCACCATCCTGAGTAAGAAGCACCCAGTCCTACCATAAAAATGCCTCCCAACAACATGAGCAAGAACTGCCACTTGCACCACCATGAGGAAGGGCCACCCACTCCTACAAACATATGAAGGACCACCCACTCCCATCACCATGGTGTCTCTCACATGCCAGCCTGGGAAGGATTCCTGAGCTCTAAGGGACTACTGAAAAAAGGAGCAACGTAACTGGAGAGCACAGAAAGATTTAGTATCATTAAAATTTGTCTGGAACTCTAGCTGAGTTTAATGTTTCATGTGAACAAATAGCCACACATTGGCATCTCCCTTATTTAATAAATGTGCAATGCAATCTGATAACGAGTATATCAATTATTTGATTTCCCCCCCACCCCCACAGTTGTTAATACTGCAGCTGTCAATATCGGTATATTCTGTTCAGGTCACACCACGCTGAACATATTGAACTTTGGGACAGAAGTCCAGGGGATATCCTTCAACCACCAAGCAGGGAAACGACTGCTAGCCTGTCTTAATGATTGCTTCGGTGGGAAAAGGCCAGAGTTGCCTGTAACTAGTATTTCTTTCATATTGACCAGCAGCATTAATTCTAATTTGCTGCAGCATTGAGTCAGAGCTCTATTGAGATGCTCTGATAAATCCGCAAAGCAGATTTACAGAGAGGACTCCTTGCCCTAATGGGTGGAAAATGCTACTGGGATGGGTTTCAGAGGTGTGGAGCAGAGCCAGGATCACTCTTTAGCTTGATGCCCAGGAGAAGAACGTTAACCAGATACGTCTGGCTACTCTGATGAACAAGGAGAAGCTTAGATCACCAAGGGGTTTCTCTGTGTGAGCCGTCCAGGGCATCCCCGGCCGCAGAGCTGACCAGAGGACAGGGGAGGAGAAACGAGTGTAAATAATGACCCTCTGTTCTGTGCAAATATGGCAGTGAATTCATGGACAAAAAAAAAAAAAAAAAAGGACAATGGTGAATCAGTGGCTAAGAGTTAATAAAAAAAAAAAAACATCTCTTCTGATTATCCGATTTGTGTTCAGTTCTTCATTTGGACACCAGTGAGAGTTTTCCAGAAGAATGCGTCTCCTGGCTGACTGGGGCACCTGCTGCCTCCACACTAACTACAGCCCTTCAGCCAACTCCCACTGGAACTAGACAGGTTAAATGGGAAAAAAAAATGAGTGGGAGGGAAACAAGCTCTTATACTGTATCTCTGCAAGAGGCTCCTGCCTGCTTGCTGCCACGTGTCATATGCTGTCATGGACCTGAAACATACCATGATGAATTACATGATCTTTTTCCCCCCCATTGGAATTAATCTTTGATGATAGTCCTGTATCAAACACCACTTCTTTCAATTCACATCTTTTTTTTTTTCCCACCAAACCTTAAGCTGTTTAAGGGTTTGTGGTTCTTCTATTGTGTCAAGGTAAAATCCGGTATGAGAAGATTAAACGATTTGTAGCAACTTGCTTTAATCCTTGAAAGTATGTGATAAGTTAGGTTAATTCATGCACCAATAAATGTCCACAACAAGACACACTGGTGGGTGGGGTGGAGGACCTGCAGTCTGCAGCAAGGCGTGTTCACTTGAGAGCTTCGTCTGACTCTTCCAACAAGGAAGAGCACTTAGAAAGAAAAGTGCTTCTCTCACACACACACACACACACACACACACACACACACACACACACACACACACACTCTCTGAACCTTAATGTGAGATTAGCTCTGACCCTTTTGTCCCACACATTTGCAGACACAGCCATCTTAAATTGCTCACAGTTTTTCACAAACTACAAATCAATGCGCTACAAATCTGCATTTTGATTACTGTAAGCTAAATAATGCGGCACTTCAGTCTATGAAAAATACAGCATGTGCCAGAGACTGAAATCCCAATACATGAACGTACAGAAACAGCAAGTTCAGGGAAGAATTGATGATTGGTGCTTTAAATAATCGTGTTAAAACTAAGCTTTCTCTGATCTTGTGCTCTTTGCAACACTATTTTAAATCAAAAACTCTGTCTCCAGTGACAGTTCTGACTTCAGATCCACCAGCGGATGCAATATTCACCTGCCAAATAAATCACATTGAAAACATTAAACAAAAGCTGTGTCTGAAATCTGCCTCAGCGATGACTGATGCTGACGGAAACCATTTGGCTGAAAGGACCGAACAGCTTATAACTGTTAACGGTCACATATTATTCTCTAGTCTTAGAGGTCTCCAAAATGTGTTTGCTAATTTTTCAGATCAGATCATGTATTCTGACATTTCTCCGTTTTATTCCTTCCTAAACATACTGTTCCAGCATCTGTAGCATTAAATGTACTGCCCTGAAAGCCCCTTTGAGGAAGTTAATTTTACTAGCCAATCAGAATGCAGGGACTACAAAAAAAAAAAAAAGTCCATGTCTGGGACCGTATCAAACATTTCCCATCGATTTTAAAGCTTTCCCTCCCTGCATTTCTGATGAACAAACTACATGGGAAATTAAGCTGTCGAGGCTATCTTGATATATGAGGTCACAGTGGAGAGAAAACCTGATTTGCTTATTAAAGCTTCAACCAATACAAAAATGGAAACAAGGACAAACAGAAGGGAATTTGTTTTCTTGTGTTTTGTGTGTTTGTACACAGTGGAGAATAGAAAATTTGCCAAAAAAGGGGAATCCTATGCCATGAATCAGAACTCATACTGGCTTGAAATATGTATGACATTTTCTGATGTGATCCTAAATAGACTTGCACTGAAACACACAATCTGTTCCTACAATGTTATTACATTAATGTCTGGCCTCGGTGGTGTCGTTAGGTCCGATTTGTCCTGGACTTTAAGCCCTGAATATTTTAAGCTCAACCCCGAATATTTTCGCCTTGAACTGGAGGTGTTTATAGCAAAGCATCAAGACAGACTTGGAGAGTTACGGAGTGGAACTTTACTTGCACTCAGCGACCGAGGGAACGGAGGGGGGAAGTAATCAAGCGACGCACGCAAAGCTGGAAGAAGCATGCGCCCAGATGTCAAGAAAAGCTCCAGGTTATTAAAAAAATAAATAAATAAACAATAAAAATAAAGGTAACTTGACAAACCAAACCAATAGTAAAGATAAGTAGAATCATAATTTTGAATATGTGTGTGAGAGAGAAGAATATATTAATTCCTATTTATAAACTTGACTTAGACCCTGAACTTTTCTAGAACAATATTAAGACCAGTATGAGATTAATATTGGACATTGAGTAACACATAATCTGAAAATAACCAGATATTCTATGTTTTAAATGAAACATGTCTTTAACATTTAAAGTTAAACATCATTACAGAGAAATCCTCTAGCTGTTGTTTCATGTTATTTTATCCATACTGGCATTTCCAATACCGTGTTGCACGATCTGACCTCAGTGATCCTGTAATTGGAGTGTCACATTGCAAAAATTGAAATCTTAGCAATTTAGTCAAATTTATCTGAAATTTCTTAATATACAATTACAACAAACCAAATATATTTATTGATTACCAATACCAAATATCTTGTCCTATTGGCAGATAATTTAGCTTTTTTAAGAAATAAATGCAGAAAAATATTATTTCTAAAATAATAATAATAAATTATCTATCGATAGAACAAAATATTTTTGCAATAATTTTTTTAAGAAACATCAGATACATTTGACCAGATTCAAGATATTTGATTCAAGTTATTTTTTCCAGTGCCTTTGTCTCCCACTGATATTTCATTTTTCAAATATGTATTTAAAGTTAAGGTAAAATACAACACCATATGAGCACGTTTCTCATAAATAAAATCTACTAAGCCTGCAGCAGGTCCCAAACCATCCCTGCAGACTATAACTACAGTTTACCTTAAAATGTAACCCTATTCATAAATAGAAATACTGTTTTTGCTTTATTGTGTGAATCCGTTTAATATATCATGTTTTTCCATGAGTCGACCTTCACTGTGAAAAACATTACCATAAAAAAAAAAAATAGTGCTGTTATGCCGCTAATATCAAAGAATAACATTATAAAAATAAAATGCAATATGAAAATAGGAGTGCAATATGATAACTGCAGAGATCAGACGTCCGCCTTGATCCTGTTATTTTGGAAACCAACACAACTTGAGCAACAATAAAAAGGAGAATCTGTACTGCTCAATTTGGAGGTTCTGTCTCCATAAGAGACTTGGAGGCCTGGAAAAGTGCAACACACAGCTCTCCCTGTGCTGCATTATTGAGGATGAGTGTTGGGTTCGCTCAGGCATGTCTGCATGCTGAATCATTTACATCACTACTCGAGTCAGCCTCATCCAGTCATGGCGTCTACAGCTTTTGCTAAACTTGTCCTTAATTTTGCTCCTATAGCCCTCGCCATCGGTTTGATGTCCACACAATGGAACTCATAAACTTTTTAAACGTGTCGGTATGTTTTCACAAGCTGAAGCAGACCAACAAGATGCTACAGTATGTAGAGACTGATGTCACTGTAGAAAACAGCAGCAGCGTAGCAAGGAATCCTTTACAACAGGGATGAGGCAATGTACTACATACTGTAAAACCACTGCATGATCAGGATGGTTATATTCGTACACTTGATGCGCTCTTGCATCTGGGGCAGATGCCAGACAGTGATACATGCGGTGAGAGCTGGAATTTTAAATTTAATCATTTATTGCATTTACCATATCTCGCCGTATTAATAACCTTGACTTCATGATACTGTAGTTCCACTGAAAATGATTAACACAGCATACTCCTAACTGAGAACATGACGTCTTATCTCATACAGTGGGCCAAAAAAGTATTTAGTCAGCCACCAATTGTGCAAGTTCTCCCTCTTAAAAAGATGAGAGAGGCCTGTAATTTTCATCGTAGGTATACCTCAACAATGAGAGACAAATAAACTTATATATTCATAGACTGTTAAAGTAACATTATATAGTCTATGAATATATAAGTATATGTCAGTACAGAATTAATGCATTCCAAAAAATATGATCCGTCCCTGACATCATATACAGTACAAAGCATGTTTCGCTTGAGAAAGAACAGCTTCATACTGCGGTGTCTTCTCTATCCGCCAATTTAATATATACAATTATTAGAATTTCCAGAAAAAATTATAAATAAATCGGACATTGCAATTGAAACAGTTAATCTGTACTTGAGTATCTTTTCATCAAATACTTTTTTACTCTTACTTGAGTAATATTTTGGATGACTACTTTTTACTTCTACTTGAGTAATATTATTTTGAAGCACAGCTACTCTTACTTAAGTACATTTTTTGGCTACTCTACACACCTCAGTCTGTATGTTATGACAGACATCCACAAATAAGCGGTTGAAACCTGAAAGTAACCCTGAAATCACCCCTAAATAAAAATACACTCCTTGATGTACAGTAAATCTCATATTTGTAATCCATAATTGAAAACTACAAATCAGCAAAGATGGCAAAGCCAGACCATTCGCATTATCCACAGTAGTCTGGATTAATTCTGCATCGAATAGGCGCCTTTGGTTCACTGCCAAATCCTGAGCCAGTCAAAATAAATGAGGCATACAAAGTCAACTCTGATCCAAAGCCCTGAAGCCGTGCGGACCAGAAAATCAAGAACCGAGTCATCTACTGGTCTCGAGATGGAGAAATGAGTAATGTAACAGATGAAATAAAACATTGTGTACAGAAACTAAAGAAAAAAAAAAAAAAAAGATCATTTAGATCTCTCCCTCTCACACACACCACACCAAGAGCAGCCTTTAAAAGTTACTGATTATTCTTCAACTGCTCAGCTCAGATGCGAGAAGACAGACAGATGCGAGAAGACTGAGGAAAAACAGAACGCGGTTGTGTCAGAAGTCAGTAGTCCTGCAACCTCAAGACGGATCAGAGTCCTTCAACTTTTATACAACAATATTTACAATTAGAAGACACTGGCCTTAATGAAACCTAGTCTGGCATTAAATGTTAAATCAGTCAGTCATGAAATTAAAACAGGAGGAAAGCACGGAGGGGAGGATGGATGAAGTCACGTCGTCTTCCCTCTCTATTGCGGACAGAAAATTAACCCTGTTTTTTGTTTTCTGACTCCCTTTCAATCAGGCTAATGGAGACAAGATGCCTGAAGTAATGACTAATAATCTCCATGATCTGGAAAAGGTCCTTAAAGGGCAAAAGGTGAAAATGGGGCATCCGGGGGAGAGAGAGAGAGAGAGAGAGAGAGAGAGAGAGAGAGAGAGAGAGAGAGAGAGTAGAGTGAATCCCCATGGACAATGAATACTGACTCTATAATTGAAGGCACTCAACCAAGTCTTAAACAGATCACCGGGTACGAGGAGGTCAGTTAGGGCCCAAGGTGAAAAATGAATGTCATGATGTAATGGTGCTGCTAAAAAAAAAAAAAAACGCAATCACCACCACCACAACAACAAAGGAGTGGCTACAGGGTGGACGATTTCCCAGCACCACTGTTCTTATGTAACAGTATTTATTCACTACAGATGACAACTGGATTGTGGTGGGAAATGGGCAGGATTGGTTTTCCTGGACAAAACGGTAAAAAGGCCTTCTTGAAAGGTCCCCTATCCTGTGTGTGTGTGTGTGTGTGTGTGTGTGTGTGTGTGTGTGTGTGTGTGTGTGTGAGAGAGAGAGAGAGCGAGAGAGAGTAGAGAGGGCATGGTATAGCGCGGTTGTCTAAGCAATGGCTTTCGCTGCACGGTTGACTCGCAAAGAGAGAATGTAACCAGATATCTGTGACTGTGCTGATTAACGCCCGGATATCTCGAAAATATTCAGTCCTAGAGCGTTCATTTTTGATCATTCTAGAGAGGAGGCTGTAATTGTAGAGGATGTTAAGTTTCATGTGTGTATGATGTCAGGATGGACGTTTTCCCCAAAGTGGTATAGTAGGTGGTTTTCTGGAGGGAAAAAACTGAGCAGAGCATAAAGTCCAATGCATTTACTCCTGTTTTCTGTCAGGTTCTGCACAAACCTTCAAACAGTTCAACCAATTCGCTCCATTTTTTTAAATTTATTAAAATGTTTTGTTGGTCGGGTAACAGTGAAGAGACCCGGCTGAAGGTTGGAATATAAGGTTCAAAAACGAGGGAGAATCAGTCAGTGAGACAAAGCTAGCTTTTTGCTGATTCACAGTTTGTACAGTGTAGAATCCCAATTATTTTTAATGGAGAAAATTTAGAGTGTGATTTAGAAGGGTTTAAAAAGGGCTACTGATTTTTGATTGATGTGATTTTTCCCAAACGTTGTAGAGATTTTCGAGCCGCTCGACCAGATGTGTCTAGTTTTCCCATTGCACCATAAACAAGCACACTAGGAGTCACAGGAGTGAAGGGGTTCAGCGCAGGTCCAGCATGAATAATCATAACTCGAAAACTGACGTTTTTTTATAGCGCTCGGGAGACCTGGCTGAACTTTTCACATGTTTTGTGTGGGTGTGAGCAAAATTGCGGGAGATATGGCCAACTGGACATGAATTGGATAAAATGGGAATTTGGGAAAACTCATTGGTTTCATTCCTTAGAAAAGTAAAAGTAGCGAGTCAAACGCTCCAATGGTAAGAACTGCAATAGATGTCAAAGTTTTGGTCCTAAAGGGTCGCCGCTTTTGGTGGTTTTCTAATTAAACACTAGAATAGTACAGCCTTTTTCGTTTCACCTTGTGAACCTTGGAGAAAGTGAAACAGTAAAGCATTTCTTTTGATTTCTACTGTGGAACTGAGAATTATAAAACAAGGGGGAAAAAATCTAACAAAATCATGAATTTAAAAAATACACTTTTTAGTCTCTAATGTCTGTAAACAAAAAAAATAAATAAATGCATTATCTGACAGATTTTTTCAATTAATAGTCACATAAAATATAAGACCTTTAAAGTTACACCACTTGGTGACTGGTTCGAGCTGAAAACTTGGTCAATTTCAGACGTATCCAATTCTCTTATTGCGCAAAATATGCGATCATCTGGATATTAAATCCCACTATACTGTAGCTATCTAAGGGTGTAGAGTGAGAGTCTGGTAATCTTGTGTAAATTTTAAGAAAATAGAGCATTGTTATTTAATTTAGCATAAACATACACCATCAAATTTCCATTAAAGAAAAGTTGATGGTTCTTGGAATGGTCAAAATTAGAATTGGCGGGTCAGACTTCTGAATCTAAATCGACCAAGAAAACAGTCTAATGTATCTCCTCAGGAAAAACTGACAGTTCTTGGCTAAAAGGATTGGAGCCTGATGTGGTCGTCTGCTGTTGTAGCCCATCTACTTCTAGGTTTGACATGATTTCATTCTGAATTGCTTTTCTGCTCCAAGAGTGATTAGCTTGAATCAGCCCAGCCATTCTCTTCTGACTTCATTCAACAACAAAGCAGGCCACAGAATCGACACTCACTAGATGTGTGTGTGTGTGTGTGCGCATGTTTATGGACCATTCTGTGTGAACTGTAGAAAGTGTTGTGCATGAAATTCCCAAGCGAAGAGCAGCTTCTGAAAGACTAGGACCAGCCTGCCTGCCTTGCACTACCTGAACCAAACCATTATCAAAGGCCGATATCACACTTTTTCCACCATTTTTTTTTAAGGCTTTTGGCCTGTATCTGCAAGATTTACAGTAAGTGTTGACCTGCTCACGTATGACTGCTTCACTGGATAACTTCATGAATACATATATGGTTTTTTTCAAATTAAAAAGCACAGACGCGAAATCATCGCTGACATTTTGGTTCTCATCTGTTTGTATTAACAGCTCCACAGAGCAAGATCAACCCATCGTTGACTGAGTGCAAGTTATCCAGAAAGTAGTGCTGCCAACCACTGCGTGTAGAAATAGTCTGATGGTTGACTCTGCGACCAATCATTAAAACCATGCATGTTTCTTTTCCTGGAATAAAAATCTATTAATTTATTCCTGGAATAAAAACTTCAGAACAATTAGTTTAAATCATTAAGGAATTCACCATATGTGTAATACATGGTTAATTAAACCAGATGTTCACAAATAAATACCCTGACAGAATCTCAAACACCAATAACACTTTTTAGACGTTACTCTTAGTTGACCATGTGTGCAAAACAATATCGTTGGCATACATCTGGTCAAATGAGAATACTGTTAAACTTTTCCTTTTTAAGAGCTACTCTTAGAGACTAGGCAAAATATTATTCCACATGAAATGCCTTCTCATGCACAAACAAGTAACACTCCAGTGATAAAGCAAAGTGACTCTCTGGCCAGTTCCAAACAACTGGGTCATTTCATGTCAGAAGGGGGTTTTCGAATACTTTTACTAAAAATTCACCTTAACAGATTTTTTGAGGATTGATAGATAAATGGGAAAAAAACTTGTTTAGTTGCAGTGAGATAAATGGCACTCACAAACTCTTCCAAAACTTGTTAAAGGATTGCATAATATGATTTCAACATTTTGGCGAATTATTTGTCTTGTTAAACTATACATATAATCTATTAAATTAGAAAAGTAAAATGTCAGGATGTTTACAAAGTAAAGTTGGCGTGTCAGTATATTGAAGATTTGCGTGAAAAAATTATTTGGGGGGAACGAAAGATGAGTAACAGAACACATTAAGATAATTTTTGGTCTGTTTGTGCGCGCATCACGTAAAAACTACTGAAGGAATTTTAATGCCGTTTTCATTGCTATATTTGACCGAGCTTGAGGTGATATATAGGGTTTGTTTTATCGCAATCGGCCAGCTGGACGAGAAGATATGCTACTTTGAAATTTAAATGGAAAACACCCTTATATCTTCAAAAAAATCACTCTTGAAAAAAAATTATTAGTCCATCTAAAAATTCAACAGATGACACTAAATTTTTTTTACTACGTGCTTGAGTGTGCAATTGAAATCTATTTAATAAACGCAATCTCGCACCTTCATTCCGCACGATTTACGGTAATGTAAAAATGTGAGTTCATTCCAAAATTCAACAGATGGCGTTGTACATTCTTAAAACGCGCTTATGAGTGTGCAATTAAAATCTATGTGAACAAAGTAAAGGGGAACACCTAGTTTTGAATAATTGAAAGAAATCTATCATTTATTCTAAACTAGTTTATCATATATTTCGATAAATAAATCTTTTGCTAGCAAAGCTGATCATCGAAATACATTCTGTGCACTGCAGTGGTGACACCTCGAGGTCTTTAATGAAAGCACTATACGTCTTAAAAATAAATAAATAAAAATTGTCAATTTAATTAGTGTTGTGTTGTTGGGATGTGTGGTGAAATTCAGCCAATCAGATTTTTTCTGAAGTGGTTACTGAATGCTAGAGGCTTTCTCAGACGTATTCTGAACTGAAACCTAGAGCTTCTGCAACGTAACTGAATAAAGGCACAAATTAATACTGACTGACTAAATAGCCAGGAAGATTTTGATGAATCATTAATGGAAGTATTCATTCAATTGGTCAGTGCATCACCAGAGGAAACCCAACAAGGGGAGAGCACAGGAAGAACTCCATGACCGACCGGGAATCGATCCCCGACCCAGGGAGTGCGAGGCCACAGTGTTAACCACTATGACATCACTACAACCATTTTTCCTTTTCACTGCCCTGTTTGTACATTAGGAAAGAAGGATGTATTTTCAAGGATGGAGCTCATTAAATTTAAAATTAAAACTGGTGCTTTGCTTTTTGGTTCTATAACGTGCATGTTAAAGCATTGGTGTCCGCCAAGTGTGTGATATTTTACATTTATTGTTTATATCTTCTTTGGAATATAATCAGGGATGTAGTGCTGTATGTTTCGGAAGGAACAAGAGCGCACCTACAGGCTGACGGGTGCACAGTTATCACAGGACTGACCTACACAATCCTTAATGGCTGTTATCTTTTAGCTGTTCAAAAAATGTGAAAGAATTAATCTTGTGTCACTGAAGTCGACATGCTGGAAGCAGAAAAATGTGCAAATGCAAGGATCTGAGTGACTTTGACAAGGCCTAAACTGATCTGTGTATCACAGCATTCAAGGCAAAACTAAATCACACTGACTCTTCCTCGCTCTTTTGTATTTTCAACCCTGGAACAAATCTAGAATAAATAAATCAACTAAAATGTTATCTTGCTCAGGATTGCACTTATAAGGTTATACAATGGAATTGCGTATTAAGCAAAGCTGGATGCAAATAAGGTGTTGCGTCTCAGCGTGCCACTACACTAACAGGCCATCAATCTTTCCGAGTCCATCAACCGACATACCAAATACCACTTGAGCAACGCCATCATCAGTTTTCTTCCGACAGCTGTTAAAGCTGATTATTTTCAATCAGCCACTGATTTAGTACATTAACTCACCAGCACACACTTCATCAGAGCATCTGCACCCTCTCAGTGCAGTGGTTTTCTAATCAGCGCAGAAGTAACTGGGAAAAATAAAGAAATAAATACAAAAAATACAGCAGAAACACAAGAGAGGAGCAAACGCCCCATTCATCCCTTAAAGTCGATTTTCATTACAGTAATGTTCATTTGGCCTGAGAGAAAGGGCATCAAGGCAGACAGATAACACAGAGGGCAAGAACTGATGCTAATCTGAGCAAAGTGCAGAGATGCTACACGAGGAACTTTATGTCCTTTTCAAGGATTTTGTGTTTTTGCTACAAGTGGAGTCAGAGTGATATGTGCTCCAACATGGAACTTTATGTTTTTGGCTGATCCTCTCTCTCTACTAGACCTCACCAAAGTCCTATTACATACAGCAGGTAATGTTTGAAGTGGAGTTTGCATCTAACTCCATGTTCCTGGTGGGCTTCCTCCACATACTCCGATTTCCTCCCACAGTTCAAAGACATGCACAGTAGGTTGACTGGTGGTTCAAAATTGTCCGTAATGTGTGATTGCTGTTAGGTTTCACTGAGCTTGCTGGAGAATACGAGTTCTTCTGGTAACCTGTCGTACTCGCTCCTTTCTATTTTTATACAAATCCCAGGAGCGTACATTAGGTTTTTTGTTTCCATCTGAAAACTGGCCTGTCTTGTACTATATACACCACCGTTCAAAAGTTTGGGGTCACTTTCTAACTCCATGATGGTTCCTGATTTTTATTTCTTTCTACATTGTAAAGGCT
>JAQMYJ010000040.1:5632477-5647842 GCA_030014305.1 Clarias laeviceps | reverse complement strand
CTCTGCCACTCCAGACTTCCTCATACAACACCACAGCTCCTCTCTCGGCACCCTGTCGTACGCCTTCTCTAAATCTAGATTTTATTATTTATGATTTCTCTATATACATATAATAAAACTGTAAAGTTGGTGTGTCTGTACATTGAAGATATGTGCGAAAAAATTATTTGTTGGGGACGTAAGATGAGTAACACATCAAGATGTTTTTTGGAATTTTTGTCTGTCTGTTTGTTTGTGCACACATCACATTTAAACATACAGTTAAGCAGTTCGAAATGATGCGGTTGCCTGGCGTCATGTGGTTCGGAGGAAACACGTGATAGTCTTCGGCCCTCCCGACTGAGTGGTAGAAGTGACGGGGAGGACTTGGACACGACTAAATTAGGGAGAAAATCAAGGAAAAATCCACAAAAAAAAAAAACATACTTTACTGAACAAATTATATGAGGTTTTTATAGGTGTATTTGGCCGAGCTTGAGGTAACATATAGGCTTTGTTTCATCGCAATCGGCCAAGTTCATTCCAAAATTCAACAGATGTCGTTGTACATTTTTTAATACGCGCTTATGAGTGTGCGATTAAATTCCACGTAAACAAAGTTGCGGACACATCTACAGTAGTAAAGCTTATAAACTATAAACTGTGAGGTATACCAGGGCTCTTTAACTCCAGTTTGAATTCGTCAACATGAATCTTACAGTAACACACCATCTGAAGCTGGTATTTAACAGATTTGTTAAATCAGCAGTGTCTGAGCAGAAGAATCACCAAACAGTGTTGGACACTGTAGTGCAGATCCCTGTTTATATAAACTATGTATATATGTTTATTTCCTTTCCCATGGATGTATGTGTATCAATGTCTTAATTTTTTATTAATAAACTCCTACATCAGTCAGAAGAACATACAGTACAGCAATTATTTGACAGTTCATCTTTAAAGTCAGTGTAGTTTAAAGATAAAATTTCAAACCAGCACCAAACAAAATCTATAGAAAGTGATATATGAGGGTGAGTCAAAAATTATCCACACTTTTTTTTTATTATTATTATTTTTATATACATACTGTATTAAACCTTCCGTTGGCTGCATTTATCAGCACTTTCTGTTCGAGTTCTCCCCAATCACTGCTGCTTTACGGGTGTGAACGTGGTACATCAGTTCATTAGTAACTGCGGCATGAGCAAAAGTGGACGCTGTACTTGTGATTTGCAGAAAAGAAGAGCAGCATGCAGCAATAAAAAAAAAACATTGTGTTCTGGTGCCAAAACAACTCACGGAAAATACTGTATGAACAGAAGTGTCCAAACAAAATTTGGACTGATCCTTTAAGGAAGGTGAAAAAAATGATAAATAAAAAACAATGTATTCGTCTTTTCTAAAAGTTACAGTAATTAACTGTATAAATTAAAAATAAATTCTATAAATAGAGTGCGACTCAGCTAATTAAATACATTTAAGCAGCATACATTAGGACTAACTTTATTGTTGTTATTAATAATATTAATAATAATAATAATAACAACAACAACAACAACAGTAGTAGTAGCAGTTAAAGTTGCAGTTAAAGGCTTAATAAAAGTTCCACGTCCTTGTGCTGAATGGCTCTTTCAGCCTGTGGAAAATTAAAAATGGTGATGTGGAACATGCGAAATGTAAACACTCAAGTGCTGGCCACTTAGCGCCTTCCATCTGTCCATCGATCTGTCCATGTGGAAAAGTTCACACTATGTAAACAGGGCACCGCGAAGCCCAGCTCTCCTTGTAAAAACGTCTGGAAAATCCCGCGTTTATCTTCAGGGTTATAGAGGCAAAGCTGACTTGGTCACAATAACCTCAGAAGGGAATGTACAGTATTCATATAAGCATGAACTAATCATCAGGAGAGTCAGGAAGATCATGTTAACTAGACTCCCTGCAGTAACCTCTGTTAAGCAGACGGAGTTCCATAATCTTCCTCTTTGTGCTTGTATTGCTGCTCGTTTCAGGAGTGCGTTCGGTTTGGGTAACTGGAGCGTAAGTGGAGGAAAGAAGGTCGGTCTGTCCCGGAGACTGTAAGCCGTCCCTCGTGATCCATGCTCACGTCCCCTGAGAATCGTATCTTCCCTCCGGCTTATTAAATGAGATTCTGTTACTGAAGGACAAAAACGATTAACGCTTAAATAAAGTCTTCTTGGTTTTGGCTTTGGGTTGGTGTTTTTTTGTGAAAGAAGGAAAAGCAATAAAAGTGCTAAGAACTTCTGCATTGATTCATGTGAACTTGCTACAACCAATTTTTTTGTATTTACTGTCTAATCGAATGCTTAAGTTTATTTTTAAAACTGCAGTATTTTTAGTTACTACAGAATTCAGGAAGACATTAATAGCTGCAGAGATACACAAATGCATCATGAGCTTAGGGAGCTGAAAATAGAAAGAGTTGTCCGTGGCAACAGAGTGAGATGGATGTGAGGACAGAATTGTGTTCGCATGTGCTTTTCGGAGTTTGGTTTCTCCACCAATGTCCCAAAGAGGAAATGAAAAATGCATCACGTCCACACCGGGCCTATGTACTTTAAATCAGCCCTCATATTGGATACGTGGTGTCTCGGCAATCTTGGGGCAGGGGTGGCACAGCGGGTAAGGCTCTGGGTTTTTGATCAGGTACAAGGCCCGGTACTGCCAAACCTGGGCCCCTGAAGCCTTTAACCTTCTCCGCTCCAGGGCTGCTGTATCCTTCGCCCTCAAGCTGAGAGATGCAAAGAAATGAAACGCACTGCGCTGTACTCTTTTTTTTTTTTTTTACATGATGCGGAAATAGTTCTGCTGTGTATATTTATTAAATTATCTAAGCATATAATAAAACTGTAAAGTTGGTGTGTCTGTACTGTACATTGAAGATATTTGCAAAAAAATAAATTGTGGTGACGTAAGCTGAGTAATACAACACATCAAGATGGTTTTTGGATTTTTTGTCTGTCAGTCCGTCTCTTTGTATACGCATCATGTAAAAACTACTTAACTCATTTTAATGAGGGTGTCACAGGTGTATTATAAGTTATGCTACTTTGAAATTTAAATGGAAAACGGCCTTAAAAATTTCTTTGAAAAAATTATCTACCTTGAAAAAAATCATTAGTTCACCTTAAAATTCAACAGGTGGCGCTGTATATTTTTGAATAAGCGCTTATGAGTGTGCAATTAAATTCCATGCGAACAAAGTCGTTGGTTTATCATAGTTATGCTTAACACACGTTAGAGTAAAACTACTAATGTGCCAACAAGTTGTTCGCAAAATATCACATGGCAGGAAGAGAAAAGGCATGATCTTTATATTATGAAGAACAATGATTTCTCAGCTGAAAGACCGAGTTGAAAGACTTGAATGCTATCAGATAAAAGCAGCAGATAAAAGCAACTAACTACCTTGAACTCCAGCGGCTGGTTGGTTTCACAACCTCGGCACCAAGGTGCTGACTGTCATTTGGTTTTCACCAGGCTTTTATATTCCTGTTGTATCGATCGTATGATCTCCCTGGACAACCTCACTGCACTCAGTCACCGCACACAACATCCGACCCAGGGACAGTCAACCGTCTTTTTCCGCTCAGATTGCCAATCACTCATTTCGATTTCTTCTTTAACACATCAACATGAATTGTCAATTTCTATCCACACAGACCAGTCATTTGTCACGTTGAGAATGGACTACTGCAACTGGACCAAACTCCTTTTGATGCCTGATTACTGCTGGATTCGTCCCACCATCTCCCAAAATTCTAATACACAGATGGCAGAATAGACATCACTGGCAGTCTTCAGGCAATGTCACGTACCTTTTCCTTAAGTACAGTCAGTCCCCTACATACAAACAAGTTCTGTTCCAAGAGCTTGTTCGTAAGTCCAATTTGTTCGTAAGTCCCACAAGCATTGTCCAGGTACTAGGATACCAACACAATTGGCTATACACAGCATAAAACCAATACATTCCATGATCTTGTCCTTGTTCTTCAGAATCGTGCCGATGGTTGAACGATTCATGTTAAAATAACGAGCAATGTCAGCCATCTCGATCCATTCTCTCAATTTTTTAAGCTTGCCGTTTCTTTTACGCTTACATTGGGACATCCTGGGATGCACGCAGCACGCACATAAATGTACGCCGGACATGTGATCTAACTTCTGCGACTGAACATGCGCGAACGCATTTTCGTATCTTTGAAAGTTCGTAACTTGAATGTTCGTAGTTGGGGGGACTTACTGTACATGTTTTTTTTTTATTTTTTTTTTTATTATCATTAAATCTCCCAACCTCTGAAGATCAGTATCTCTGTGAGCCAGTATAAGGATATATTTACTTGATAAATGACCTTGAGGTCACTTTGAAATCACCTTTTTTGCTAACATTTTTGGTAAATTCCCCCGTTAATGTACACAATGTCATGCTTCTCTGGCAGGTTGACAGCTTACATTAGTGCTTCCTGTGTATAAAATCACTTTCTGCCCTCCTGCCCTGCAGTTTGTGCCGCAGCAATGCGGTGACATCATATGCAAACTAACTATCAGGTTTTCAGTGAACTGAGCAAAACATGCCCAAGTACTAAACTGACTAGTGGACTTGTCCAAGAACCTTCTGATAAACACAATCTCTAATCTGAGCGTACCTTATTGGTGGTCTGTGCCGAGGCTCCTTCCTTCATCATCTCTCTGTAGCTGAATGACGAGACGCTGCTGCTGTCTCCTGTCTGCTGCGTCCGACAGGGAGAACTGATTTCAGACAACACTAGCTCCTCCAGGCCTACACACAAAAACACAGACATTAATTCCCTTACACACTCACACAGCCGCTGTTCTTTTCTACAGTAATTAAAGAAAACACACAGTGCCTTGCTAACGTCATTAAACTGAAGTTGAAAAGGAAAAAAAAAAAATAATAATAATAATAATCTGGGTTAATCTGACATCCTGACTATGAATTTACACACAGCTAACCGCCGTGCTGCAGTTTGTGATTTTTATCTACAAAGCTCTCTTTTTGTGTATAAATTCAATGTATGGTTTAAAAAAAAATTCTAGGAATCTTATAGAGACATTATCCAAAAATAATTCGTTTAGGGTTGGTTTTGATCTGCACTGCTGTAGAACCACACAATTATTGTTACCTGATATTTACACAGAATTCTGTTCGAATGCAATATAGTTGTAATGTGATCGATATCAACATTTCACGGGGCCTCAGAAGAAAATCTGTCGAAACTCATAAGACTGAAAAGAACAGCAAAAGTATTTATGAAAACTGGGGCCTTCATCGATATAGAGTTTGTTTACACATGAAAGAATTCATGCACTGTTGCTACCCTCACTGGGTGACTCTTGTCCCACAAAAAACTGCACAAGGCCATTAGGAAGACTTTTTAACAAGTGAAGGATGAAACTAAGCATCTGGAAAAGCATCTTAGAGTTTATAACACTTACGTAACCTAGCACAAGGAAGATCCGTAAGTAGAACAAGAGTAGAGCTCACTTGAGAAAAGAGTCAAGAGCAGCATCGACGAAGACATAGTGACGCACAAAAAAAAATATGAAGCAAGCAACGAGTAGGATTAGTCCTTCAAAAACATTCTGCTGGGATTGATTTTCCTCAACAGTCCCACTGGTGACAAAGTGGAGCACCTGGCACTGGCCAGCTCCAACACCAAACACACACACACACACTCCAGACAAAGTGAGCCCCGAGCACAAACTAGGCTGTTCAGAGGGACAGAGCTGAAGGATCAGAGGAGAGCAGGAATCCCTGCCATCAAGGAAAGCAACAAACAGCAGGTTTGTTGATCAGACGTCCTGTACACAGGGGAGATTACAACCAGGGGAAAAAAAATCCACCAATCACAATCAAGCGTGATCAAACTCAAATTTTAAGTAAATAAGACAGAAAGGTAGCAAGGAAGGATGGATCGATGGATGGATGGATGGATAAATGGGAGGACAAAAGTGAAACAATAAAGGAACGTATTTAAACACGGAAAAGTGAAGGATAACAAGGAAGAAGAAAGGAAAAAACAGAACAGAAGAAGGAAAAAAAGAACAAAGGAAAGAAAAACAAAGCAGGAAAAATACATAGAAGAAAAGGAGGAGGAAAGAATGCAGGAAAACTAATAAAAAAGAAAGGAAAAAAGAAAGAAAGAAAGAAAAATATCACTAAGGAAAAACTCTCAAAAGGAATGAAGAAAAAGAAAGAAAAAAAAACATGTGAAGTAGGAAATCAAGAAAAGACGACAGGAAAAATAGAAGGAACTCAAAAGAGGAGAGAAGATAGAAAAACGGGAAAATGGCACAAAATGAAACAAAGAAAACAAATGAAGGAGGAATGGAAATGAAAGTGTAAATGAATTATAAAAAGGGTCAGAAGGATGTGGCAGTGTGGCAAAAAGGTGTTATTGCATTTGCAATGGCACAAAAATGCTCAACTGAATGATTATTGGAAATAGTAGATGGGGAAACCTAATTTAGTCGTGTCCCATTTCCATCTTTCTTATTTCACACTGAGACAATCAGCGGTAACTACCAATCAGGGAAGGTGCAGGCTAACACGTGTTTCCTCCGAAAAACGTGGAGCTGCCGACCGCACCTTAAACCACGACCGCACCTTTTCAAACTACAGCTCTACTAGTGCTTGCATGAGCTCACAGACGCCCGTGTCGCTATGATACATGTGCGAGTTTTCCACCCCCCTCTCTGATCGAGTGCGAGAGAGAGAGAGACAGAGGGAGAGAGAGAGAGAGAGAGAGAGAGAGAGGGAGAGAGACAGACAATATACTCTCTCCGCTCTTGGCGAAGGACGGCTGTAGCATCAAACTGGGAGTCAAACTTGTGATCCCTGGATAACTGGACCAGGACTAGTTCTGTTATTAAAGAATTAAAGTGTAACCAAGAATCATGCACAGAAATAGCACATGGTTAATTTTGAAACTTTTGCCAAAAAAAAAAAAAAAAGTGTACATTTTATTTTTTTTTAATGTACACAGAAAACTGGAGGGGGAAACTTGTTTCCAGCTGTGTGTGTGTGTGTGTGTGTGTGTGTGTGTGTGTGTGTGCGCGCGCGCTGGTGTAAAATCAAACCTGAGCCCAATCAGATGCAATGACCTCAGTCTGACTGAAACTGTGTAGTGCGTCCTTTAAGAAAACACAGACAGATTCCCGGTATTACAGAGAAGTGTGTCTCGTAACCACAGACGGGGTCAGAAAGGGTTGGGATTATTGCCGAGAGATTCTTCTTTTAATTGCCTTTTAAACCATCTGTTCATTTAATACATAACAATGTTGCACGTGCCATTCAGGCATAAAATCAGATCAACATTTTTTTCCTTTGAACAGAACTATGAGACTGAGCTAAATGATGCTAGTGTGACTGTTAAACTACTAAAGTACACAGTGTACGAAACACAATGCACTTGTAATAAAAAGCCGAAACATCTGCATAACTGAATTAACATAAACACGGTCTCTGATGCACTTTACAGGCAATAATTGGCAAGAGAACGAGGTACTTAAATGCTACGTCAACCAAACGACTGCCAAGCATTTGATCGCATAAAACATCTCGCAGTCACGAGTTTAAACAGATGTGTAAATGTGTGCGTGCACGGTATTTGCGTGTGTTTAGATAAACGTGCAAATGCGGTGTACTTCCGTGACAAACGTTAAAAACTGCTGAAAGTACACAATAAGTTCAGGGGAACTGGACATCTTACTAAACAAGCAGCTGCTTCTGAAGGTTATTAAATAACAAAAGGTCACAGTGTTATCCATTTACTGTTATATGTAATGTTAATGAATATTAACCAAATATAACTCCCCTTCCCTTACCAGCCTCTCTTTTTCCATCTCTCCAAGTTAGCGAGATAAAATGCAGCTTGTCCCGTTACTGCTCACCTGCAAAGTCCTCGGTTCTGAAGACTTTCCCTGTGGCGGACTATTTAATCAGAGCAGCTTTACCTCAAAGTGCTGATGCAGTTTCCATCCGTAAATGTGAAAGTAGATACACGGCTGCCTATAGAGAGCTTCGTCATAGTGCAGCGACGATTCTAAGCTCTTCTTCTTTCTTAAAACTTAGGATACTTGAGAGCTGTACCCTACAAGTACATCGTGTCTTGGTTGTTACCATTGAACGGATACAGATCGACGCGGGTGCATTACAGTGAAACTGTGATTTATTATCAGAGCCAAGCAGGAAAGTGTAAAGTCATGAAGACTCGGCCTGTGGTGGAAAATGGATTGGAAGATGTTTACAAAGACGGTTACACAGTAGAGATACTGGATACTTGTTCATATATTAACACACCTGCCTTTACACCTCTGAATGACTCAAAATAGAAATTAAATTCAATAAATAAAATAACCATGATTGAGGTTTTGAAAAGGCCTAGTCAAAGTCTGGATTTAAATCCTGTGGCATGACCTTTAACATGACCTCCACAGACATGTCAAAGACTCGTTGCCAGTTTTCGCAAACGTTTAATTTCCGCCAAGGGTGACGCAACCAATCATTAGCTATTAGGGGTCCTATACTTTTTTTTATTTTTGCCCGTTTTTTTCCCTTAATGAATAAAATCATTTAAAAACTGCGTTTTACATTTACTCTGGTTATCTTTGTGTAATATTAGTATTTGTTTGATTATCGGAATCATTTAAGTGTGACAAAAAAAATTATAATTTCCGTCAATCGATTAAAAATGTATTTTCTTAATTCGCTCACAAAATATATCTACAGATTATACAATTTTATATCTCAAACATTAACATTAAACCCACATCTTACATTTAATGTATTTTTGTAAAAATAGTTTCCTTTGAAGGTAGCCTGAGTGTAAAACTTTTGTTTTTATCCAAACTTCCAGAAGCTTTTTATAATGAACTTTGCTATGCAGCACACCTGGTGATGTTTCCTCAGTCGTCTTATTAGCGACTCTAAACGTGCAATTAGCACACGCTGCCGGGTAACTGAGCTGCAATTGTGGAAAGCCATTAGGTTTAAACTTGGTCATATGATTAATTTGCGTTTCAAGAAAATAAGCAATGTGTTAAAATTTCTAGATTAATCACCTGCATGAACACGTTATTTCACGCCTTAATAATTATATATAAATATAATATATATAATTATAGTTCGTAATATAATATAATATAATATAATAATTAAAGTTTGTAAATTAAGTGTGACTAAATAAAATATTGGAGCACAAACAATATACTGACACTAAAGACTGTGTACTAGATGGTTCACTTTAAAATGAGTTGTTACTCAATAAAATACTGAAGCACTTTATGAATTTTTATGTTTAAACAATAAAAACAATCAACAGCGTCTGTCTGACCAATCTGAGAATGTTACAGCATTATGGTTATTCCATACGCAGACTGGCAAATGTATACATGTACTGTATATATAAACAATAATAATAATAATAATAGACATTGTCATGGCCCGGTCCAGCAAGTACTAAGTATTACTCTCTTTACGGTGTGTGTGTGTCGCTGAGTGTTTAAGAAAAAGGTTGAGTGTGTGGAAAAATCTTAGACCATTTTGATTTTCCTCCTACTTTAAAATGTCTGATTCTAAACTTTCTGTAGAGCAACCATTAAACATTTACAGCCGTTTAAATAATGGATGCATCAGAAGAGGGAGAGCACTGCCCTCACCAAAAAACCTTCGGAGAGCAAATCTGCCTACGCTGTGGCAAATTTTTTGATGGGGTGGGTGGAGAGAGGGGGTGGATTACATTAAATATTTACACCTCTTGCCCTGCCCTGATAATAATGCTGTAGGGATGTCAGGGAGAAGAAGAACATCCCCTGGAGGACTAATTGTTTTAAAACCACAACAGTGGACAAGCAGCAGTTTTGTATTTTTGTAGTAACTTGGGGCTTTTTGGAGACGGTTCTTGCTGCTGGACCAGAGGTGCAAGGAGGTGGGGAGCTGGATCTGCTGTAACTCATCCTATAAACCTTATCCTCACAGTGTTATAGAATTTGAATAAAGACACTCATCTGATGATTGCAGCACCTGAAGCTAGGAATGAGTACAAAGTGGGGATAAACCACCCATAGATGGAAATGTTCTTCTTTACTTTACAGTAGAAACAAGATATCCAGCTAACTGTATGATCATTTTTATACACTTAAGAAGCTAACATATCTGCATGATGATTGATCAAACACAAATTCAGGATATGTATATATTTATAGATACTGTATATACTGTATACAGTGTACATATAAATCAAACAATGCTACTTTGTTTATTGCCAGTGTTTTTTTTTTTTTTTTATTTAACTTGACAATATTTACTGCATTCGGAGCAACTCATTCCAGGTCCAGTGCAATAATTCTGAGTAAGTTGGTGTTTTCCTGGTCTGAGGCCAGTGATTACTAGTTTCGACCACTTGAATCCACTCAGGCACTGTAGGAAAAGTTGGATCAGCTCAGACTTCACAACGTTAATGTCTAAGCAAAGCCTTTAAAGAGTTTAATTGTAGGAATGACACGGTTTGCTCCTGATTTAAATTAGCTAGGTCAAATTGCATGTACCACAATCTCTGCTGCTCTTATGCGGACTATTTTTTATGAATTCCATACGGTATGCTCCCAGAGCCACTCTTGTACCATGTGAATCCTGGAATATGCCTGTGCCATCAGAAAAGGAAATCATTTCCATTTGATTCAGATCATTCAGTACATTCAGGTCGTCAGCTGACTTCATTTTATTGCCTGGACCTGAGCAACTGAAGCAACCCCAGATCATAACACTGCCTCCAGTGCACACTCGCTTCATGCGCTTCCCTTCTTACCCTGAAACACCCATCGCTCTGGAATAGGGTCAATCTAAACTCTTCAGGCCACACAATCTTTTTCCAGTCCAGTTCATTGCTCTGATTAGTCTCACTAACTGTTGGTTTTCTTATGACTACACAGCTCTTTAGTTCCCATCATAGTGTGTATAGAAATGCTCCTACATTCACTATTTAACATACTCTACTCTATAGAGTCGATTTTTTTTTTACGATGCAATTTCAAATCTTCAGCAATCCTCTGCAGGAGATACGAGGCAAGTTTCCTCCCCTGTCTTATTTATGTGCACTGTTGCATCTTCACTTACCTGTATTAAATCTTTAATGCTGCATGCACAAGACATTTCCTAAAGCAGCTCACCGCATCCGCGGAGATATTGAACTATCAGACCGCACTCACCTTGCCCCATCCCCATCAACCCCATCCCCCCACCCTACACAGACCATGTAATATTTAATGAAATAAAAATACAGAACAGGGAGCAGGACTGGATACTTGTTTTTACAACATTTGAAACGTAGTCACGTGGCATTGATATTTTGCATAATCATGGCGGTAGAGACTTTACGGCAGATTTTGTATCAATTGTAACATTTCTCACATTGTGCTTGCTTGTCCCAGTACAGTATATAATGTGAATTTTACCTTTCCTCATGCCCGGTATTGTGGAATCAGCATTTGAGGGCCATCAAAGTAAAGTCAAGTCCACCTTTCCTGACTATAGTTTGGTGTTTAGAGTTGGCAGTTGTAGTTTGGGGAACTTAGTCAGGTTAAAAAAAATAGAGAGCCTGGATATCTCAGTCAATAGAGCATCAGACTTTTAATCTGACGGTCCACAGTTCGAGTTCCTTTTCAGACGTTACCTTTTTTTTTTTTTTTGTGGGTAATTGGGCTCCTGAACCCTTGGCACTGGGCACTGTTGAACCCTTGAGCAAGGCCCTTAACCGTATCTGCCCCAGGGGTATCGCTGTATCCTAGCTGACCCTGGAACTCTGACCCCAGCTTCATAACTGGGATATGCGAAAAAATAATTTTACTGTGCTTTGAGGTACATGACAAATAATTGAATCGTAATCTTTATATACAGATTGGGAAAAAAAATTATTCAGTTCAATTAACGTATTGACACACTGACTCCAAAATCTTTTTTTTTTTTAATAATGTATAATAACGTAGAGGTAAAACTAATTAGCACTTGCAGTGTTTTGAGACGGGCGTAAAACATGTGTATTGAGACGGTTTGAGACTGAGTCTCTCACAGAATAAGTCGCATCGGAGTCTTTTAATAAAATTTTTGATAACATAACACTATTAATGCGTTTCTGTTGCGCCACTTGGAAGCTTCTGCGCTCGGTACAGAATCATGGTCACGGACGATCAAACTGAAAACCAGCAAATTCAGGTTACTGGGAGATCGACCGGTTCAACGCTATTATAAATGTAATTATAAATTTGGTAAAAAATGTATTTTAAAAAAATGTATATATATATATATATTGGAGTCAGTGTGGCGATACTTGAATTCATAACTGAATCAACCCCCCCCCCCATATCTATAGTGCACAATATGAAAAAATACAATATTGAAACATGATATTTATGAAACCCGGGATACAGAATCACAATACAAATCGCCACCTAGTTATAATATAACCTTGTTATAATCATACCAGAAGTTTTCCCAGTGATTTCTCTCCCTAGTTTTTAACCCCATGTTTGGAGAAGCCAGCTGCAAACTGTCCAGCCGGGCTTGGGTTCAGAGAGTGGACGTTGTGTGTGGAAGGTATGAGCGAGGCTCTCAATAAAAGGAAGAAGCCTGAATATGCTTTTTAGATGCAACAATTCTTTTGTGCAGTCAAGAGGCCTTGAGTCAGAGGCTTAACCTGAAAACTTGATCACAGTTGAGTAAAGAAAAGTAAAGTAACCCCAATGTATTATGCGCACGTAGGCATATGAAAATCGATCTGCGGTTCGGAAAGAATTTGCCGGTGGAAACATACCTGCGGTGATGCGGAATTGATCCCGGTTTGAACTCATAGTACATAGGTTAAGTGGTACAAGGCACTAAAAGCGCAGCGTGGAGTGTTTACTCATCCCGGTAACGGTGCGGCGTAACGTACCTGTCCGGGTCTTGGAGTTGGTCAGGATTTCCTGCAGCCTCTCCTGTAACTTGTCAGCTCTTTTGCGCTCCAGATGGAGCTGTCGCTTCAAGTCTTTCAGCTGGATAAAAATGTAAAAATAAATAAATAAATAAAGAGCGAGAGAGAGAGAGAGAGAGAGAGAAACCAACCCTTAAAAACATACCCTTATTATTTAAATGCAAATTCAAATTTGCATTAAACCATTTAGTGAGCAATCGTACGAAGGAACGCTTACAAACTGCTAAAGCAACAGAAGGTAGAGAGCTAAATCTGTCCTAAATCCTTCAATGAGCCGTAACTTGAATGCAAAAAGCTTAAACAGACTTTCCCTTTAGGTATATTCTTTAACAAAAGGTCTAATACATGTATCCGTTTTAAAGCCTTCGTGCATAACGTGCTGCGGCTCTAAGATGCAAATCTAAACATGAAAATACGAAATTACATTTTTGAATTAAAAAAACAAAAAAACTATGATGTTAGATTTCTCCCAAACCATAAAAACACGATGTCTCTGGACTTCGTGGTAATGAGTACCAACTGTATTCCATTAGTTAGAGCCCCAGTCTGATGTTTAGAGCAGCAGAAACGCAAACTGGCCATCACCTGTGTTTTAATTCACTTTCTGGGAATCCAGAGAGATGGAAAGACCTGACTCATCGCTTATTCTTCTGTCTCCGGCATGAGAGAGTAAGAGTGAGTGTTTATGTTCGTGAGAGAGATAAAGAGCGAGAGATAAAGAGAGAGAGAGAGAGAGAGAGAGAAGAACACTTACTGCTGAACTGCCTTTCTTCTCCAGAATCCGCTGTTCATCTACAGTGTCTCTAATCTCCTACAAAAAAAAAAAAAAAAAACACACACACACACACACACACACACAGACATACAGAAGAAAGTTTAGTTTAAATTGACCACGTAATGGCTAAACTGTAATCGGGTCTTGCTGCTATGAAAACCTTAAATCCCCAAGGAGATATTGGCAACAGATGCAAGTGATGCTCAAAAGCACGTAAAAACACACACACACGCAAAGTCCTAGTTTGGATGAGTTCAGTATGAACACGTCTTCATAGCAGGCTTCTGGTCTGGATGCGTCCTCGGCTTGAACAGACGCACACCATAGAGCAGTGGTTCAACAATCACCTGGCTGATTGTTTTAATTAGGAGCAGAGGAAACACTAAAACGTGTCCTCACTGACCTGCTGTAGACCGAAAGGTAATAATTTAGCTCTTTAGAAATATTTCAGTATTATTATGATGGTAAAAATATGATGCTGTAACTGTCAGGTCAGGCATGTACTCACTCACTCATCGTCTATACCACTTAATCCAGTATTCATGGTCATACAGAGTCTTTAAGGGCCTGGAGCCTATCTCAGGAGACTTCGGGCACGAGGCAGGGTACACACTGGAGAGGGTGCCAATCCATCGCAGACACACACACACACACACTACGAGCAATTTGGTAACACCAATTAACCTAATCTGCATGTCTTTAGACTCTGGGAGGAAACTGGAGTACCTGGAGGAAACCCAGCAAGCACAGGGAGAACAATCCACATACAGAGGCGGGAATCGAACCTGGACCCTGGAGGTGCAAGGCGACAGTGCTATACACTAAGCCACCGTGCCTGCCCAGTATAAAATAACAAGAAATAAATACAAGAAATCCATGATATAAAGTAAAATTAACCACAGACATGACACAAGAGGGAAAAAAATACTAAAATAATAATAAATAGATAGATAGATAGATAAACTTTTTCCCCAAGAACACTTGTGAGGACCAACATCTATGGTAATGCACTTTTAAACACCTAAACTTTGATTTGTTTTTGATTGACAGACTTGAAAATGTCCAGACTGCCAAAAAAGCGTTGTATTGGGCAGCACTGCTTTTTATTATCGCCAGTGTTTCGGAACATATATTGGTTTTAAACTTAACGTATATTGATCTGTCCGTTCATCTTTGAAAGTTCGGTCTTCATAGTCTACTTTCCTTTTCTTGGAGCAAAAGTCAGGCTCTGTCGTGCTTTCGGTTTGTTTCTTCCACACCGTCCGTCTATACACAGTAAATTACCATGTTGATTGGCTCTGTTGAGTGACGCATGTACTGTATTGTGCGCTCACCTCGAGGTTTAAAAAAAAAAAACGCTAGATTACTGGTACAGTGAAACCTCGGATTGCGAGTGTTCCGCAAGACGAGCAAAGATTTTTAATAAATTTTGACTTTAAACGAAGAAGCCTTGGTTTACGAGTAACAAGTATCACGCATGCGCTTCTTGTTTTGACGGAGAGCGTCACGTGATCACAACTGAGCAAGCAAACAAGTAGATAAAGCAAACGTGTATTATACAAAACTAAATAAAGTAAATGAAAAAGGTGCACCACAACCAAACA
>JAQMYJ010000040.1:5618058-5631696 GCA_030014305.1 Clarias laeviceps | reverse complement strand
TTTATGTTCACATACAGCTACATGACACACTGCATGAAAGATAATATTTGAAAAAGCATAATAGGACCTCTTTAACATCTCAAAGCTAATTACTTTCTTATAACAAGATGAAATAATCATAGAATGTTTCGTTCTTTTTTCATAACGGCCAATAATTACAGAACACATTTGCAGTTATGTTTAACAGCGTGGAATCAAATGTAACTGCGTCTACAAAGCAAGTCTGTTCCTGTCATCACTTTATTACAGCAGCTATAAACAATCGTTCCCCAACTAGCCTTTTTTTCTACTCTAGAAGCCAAAAAGATTATCTCACAATAATCCTTAGCACATAAACTATTCTTTTCTAAACCTGTTTATGTGAAGAGTCCTCCAAGCACTTATGTAAGTAATTTCCATGGTATAAAAAAACTATTAATATTTTGACGTTTTCTTTGCCCGTACCTGTTTGAGTTTAGCGATGGTGCTGTTGAGCTCCTCTCTCTCCTTGTCCATGGTGGTGATCTGCTGTTTCACGCCTTCGATCTCTCCTGATTTCTCCTACACACGCATCCATAGAAACAAAATTACCACTCCGGTGCACCGAAACTGAACAAACACTCCTGCCATATTCAATTCAAACACTACTGAGACGTGTAATCTGGTTACCGCATGTCTTGTCTGTAATGACAAAACAAATTCTCTCTCAGTTAGGAGATACGCACAATTTTCCACTTGTCCCAAATGTAGCAAAATCAGCCAGGACATGTGTTGGTGTCTAATGTTTTGTTCTTCTATTTTTCAGTATTGACGAATGCCACATCACAACACATCAGGTTATCCAGTCTCATCTGAAACATTTTCTGTACATACAGTAATGTGTGCAAAAGTCTTATGAGCAAATAACTGCTTTAGAGCAAGAACGTCTTCAAAAAAAAAAAAAAGTTCCTACATTCAAAATAATTTATGAAACAAAGTCAATAATTGGTGTGACGACCCTTTGCTTAAAATATACTCTCAGGTACAATTTGTGCAGTTTTATAAAGAAATTAGCTGCTTAGATTTACTGAACATCCAGCAGAACCAGACACGGTCCTTCTGAGGACTTTGTCACACCTGCTTCTTCTATCATGCGTGCAAAACCCAAAGCTTTCCCCCTTTTTTTTTTTTTTTTTGGGCCTACAGATATTCTCCTGAGATTTTTTTAAAATGAAATACTACTGTTTGGGAATCCAAAATGATATACGTATATATATTTTTTTGTACTGACTTAATAATGAAGTCATGAAATACACATGTATAACAGAGTTTGCACAAAAAACAAAAACTTGAAAAGAGACTTGACTTGTAAAGTAATGTAAATACACACACCTTAAAATTCACAGCGTGGTCTAAAATAAATAAATAAATCCCGCTCACACCCTACAGAATTCAGTCAACATCCATTAGCTTTGATTATGCCGATAAATGTCGTGGCCTGGAACGACTCCCAGGACGACGATTTCACAAGTTTCCTAGAATGGAAATTACTCGATAGATGTGATAACCTGATCATTCAGTCCATTCAGGTCATCAGCTGACTTCATTTTATTGCCGCATAACATTGCTGATCCTAGACCTGAGTAACTGAAGCAACCCCAGATCATAACACTGTCTACAGAGGATTGTACAGTGGACACTACACATCACTTAAATCGCTTCCCTTCTTACCCTGACGCACCCATCGCTCTGGATCAATCTGAACTCAACAGATAACCTGACATTTTTCCATTGCTCCAATATCCCATCGTTATGCTCCCTAGCAAACTGAAGCCTTTTCTCTAATTAGTCCCACCAACATGTGGTTCTCTTATGGCCACACAGCTGTTTAGTCCCAATCCTTAAGTTC
The DNA here is from genome assembly GCA_030014305.1 of Clarias laeviceps. Classification (NCBI taxonomy): domain Eukaryota; kingdom Metazoa; phylum Chordata; class Actinopteri; order Siluriformes; family Clariidae; genus Clarias; species Clarias laeviceps. The sequence goes on along the minus strand of JAQMYJ010000040.1, from coordinate 5,629,829 downwards.
TCCTCACATTCTGAGTGTCTGTGTGTAGGTGGGGAAACTTTCAATATTAAACATTAGCTCTTTTGATGATGCAACTTTACCAAGCATTTAAAAAAAATAAAAATAAATCACATTCAGATCACATTTTTTTTTTTCCATGAAGTTGACTGGTTCAGCACGATCCTTCCAGGTTTTAAAGACTTTTAATTATTTATTTATTTCTACAAAGTGTCAGAGTGAAACCATATCTAGGTATTTGTTAATGCCATGTTGAACTGTTGCTGTGGAGATTTCATAAATAAAAACAAATAAACAAATAAATAAATCTCTGTCTATCATATCTCAGAATTCTGGAACCGAGAGTGCAGGTTATGGACGTCCGCTTATACCTCAGTGACCGTGTGGACGCTCTGTCTAGAGCATCATTTGGGAAAATGTTCAGGCTGATGCTGTACGAGTGTGCCACTGTACGCTGACACTGCTGCAGGCTTTGAGCTAGCTGAGTGGGATCAGACGCTGACACGCAGCCCACGGCAACGAATGCTGGTCACGACCGAATTCACTATGCCACGGTGCAAGGTGTTTGTTTGTTTTGTTTTTTATTTAGTTTTTAGGACAGCACAGATAACTGCAGGAGAAGGCAGAAGTGAGGAAAAAGTTCACACATCCATATAATTTAACTATGAACTATGAAAGTAATAGGAGAGTGATAAAATTCCATTAAAGCATAAAGAGCATGGGTTCATCTAGTCTCTCTTTGCTACTATTTTTTCACCGTCCTAACTCGTTGACGTCTCCCCTTACTGTCAAGACTGGTACAGGTGGTTCCGTTCCAGGAGCATGTCCTTAAGTCTGATTTGTTCTTAAGTCCGACAAAGTGAGTCTTATACGGATATACAATGCAAAGCATAACCAATCCACTTTGTCCCTTTTCCCCACACTGCCATCATGTGGGCAAAAACCATAACCACAGGAAATGAATCTCACAGTGAAATGTTGTCTCTGCGCTTTTAAATCGCGAGGGGAATCCCAGATGCCATCCTCTCCCCGTTTTCTCTCCATTTTGAGCTGTTTTCCACAATATTGGACTGTGAACTCTGTTTTGTTAAGGATTGTCCGAAATTAGGATTATTCACCATCGGGACAGATTTACAAGACGGCCATTTTTTATCATCGTGCTCCCAGACTGATTCAGTGAAACCGACTCATTTATCCCGCACCCCATACGATATACCGAACTTTACACACTTTATATATTCACTTACACACTGAATATATTGTATATAATTGTAAATATTGGTATCTGGTTCACTTCAGTCCCTGACTTACGAGCAAGTTCCGTTCCGGGGAGCACGCTTGTAAGTCCGATTTGTTCTTAAGTCTGATAAAGTAAGTCTTAGACGCCTTTGACACGGATATACAATATAAAGCATACCAATCCACTTGACTAAATCTGTCCCCTTTACCACACTGCCATCATGTGGCCAAAAACTACATTTGCACCTAAGGAAATTAATCTCTCACAAATGTAAGTGTTGTCCCTGCGCCTTTGAATCGCGAGGGAAATCCTAAGACCAATTTGTCTCAACTGTTTTCCACTGTATTGGACTGTGAACTCTGTTTTGTTGAGGATTTTCCGAAATCAGGATTATTCCCTATCAGGACAGCTTTACAGGACAGCCATTTTTTATAATCTTGCTTCCGGACTGGTTGAAACCAGTGAGGACGGCTCATTTTTCCCGCACCCACACACACACATACCGGACTTTAGACATTTTATATATTCACTTAAAGACTGAAAATGTTGTATATAATTGTAAATATTGGTATCTGGTTCACTGCGGTGTTTATTTTTGTGCAATACATATGTGATTGAACTGGAAGTAAAACCGCGGTCTGTTTGTACACGTATAAGACGGCAGCCATCCTGAATAACTTCTTAAACAAGACGACTAGATTTTGCGCCTAACCCCATATAAGGAAAACCCTTCCTCAGCTTGAAGTGGGAACAAATGTATTATTCGAAGGCTGTTTCAGCTAGAGCATTAAAACAGACGCATGTAAGTTACCATGAGGTAAGATATGCGGCCTTCAAAGACTGTACCTACTGTAAAAAGATGAATACAAGATACCAAACATGTGCTTTCAGGAAAGATGTACTAAAAAGGCAAAAGCAGGTTACATAAGCTCTACATAACCACACTCTGGGGAGTTTGTGGGTTTTAAGGATACCTGATCTCTAAGCAGGCATATTCCTATAGAACTTTATTTACAAAATGTTACGTACTATAGGTCAAGGCTCTCCCACTTGTCGGCTTCAAGTTTAAAAGAGGTGTGAGCATGACACATGCACGTACCAACGCAAAGACACACTTTACCTCAAGCTGGAGGGCTTGTTCGCTCTTCAGTCTCTCAATCTCCGCTGTGTGTTCCAGCCTGTTCTTCTCTATAATCTCCTGTTCTCACAAACATACAACAAAATATATATACTTAATACCACTAAAGAAGAACAAATCTATAGCAAGAAAGAAAAACATTTTAAAAGTTTTTAATCTTTGAAGTAATGAAGAAAAAAAAAAAAAAAAGACAACACTGACATCATGTGGTCAGGCTGATTATGATGAATTCTTAGAAAGCACAAAGTGAAAAAAGGCAAAGAGGTGATGATCTGTGCAGAATGTGAAAACGCGCACAACCACAGTACCTCGGCCTCTTTAAGTCTGCGCTCGAACCATCCCTTGGTTCCCTCCATGGACTGCACCTGAGCCTGCAGCTCTTCTACACTCTGCTGCAGTCCCTCCAGCTCTTTATTGCGAGCCTACAAAATACAGCAAGGTTTCAAACAAACAAACACACATTTATATTCTTCTTTATTATTATTATTATTATTATTATTATTATTATTATTAATAGTGGTGCTTGCAAAGTGAAGCATCACTTGTACAAACTTTGGCAAATAACTAGTCCTGTACCGTTTGTCGTAGACCCATGAAATAGGTGTCAAATCGTGCGACTTTTAAAACATTGAGACCAACTTTGACGGATCCAAATTTGCCCCACTGACATATTATGGTGAAGTTACTCCCCATTGGGAAACAGGAAGTGCTCACGCCTTGCAATGCCTGCTATGGAAACTTCAACAGGAACTTTGAAACCAAACCCCAACCGTGGATCCCATCGTCATAGAGACATGAGGGGTGGGTTCATTTTACTCAGGCAACCAATCAGTCTCTCGGGATCATTGTGAAGCTGTCACGCCACGCCCGAGCAACCACTTTAGAGCACCTTAGCAACTGATCCAGTAGACTGTCATTATAAAAAGCTCACAGTTTTCATGAGTTTTCCACGGCAAGCACCGCTCACATTTTCTTCAGAAAATCTACCTCTCACTCACTCAGCATCTATAGTGCTTTATCCCATATTCAGGGTCGCGGGGGGCCTGGAGAAAATCCCAGGAGGCTTAGGGCACGAGGAGGGGTACACCCTGGACAGGTTGCCAATCCATCGCAGGGCACACACACTCATTCACACACTACAGACAATTTGGGAACGCCAATTAGGGAACGCAATCTGCAGGTCTTTGGACTGTGTTAGGAAACCGGAGTACCCGGAGGAAACCCACCAAACACGGGGGGAGAACATGCAAACTCCATGCACACAGAGACGGGAATCGAGCCTGGCCGGGGATCGAATAATGGAGGTGCAAGGCGACAGTGCTAACCACTACACGACTGTGCCGCCCCAGAAAGTCTACCTGATCATAATTATTGGAAGGTCCCAGGTTCAAACCTCAGCACCACTAAGTTGCCATTGTTGGGCCCCTGAACAAGATCCGTAACCCTCAACTTCTCAGACGTATAAAGATATAAGATGGATAAACGTGTTGTAAATGTACCCAGCTTTATTTCTTCTGCCCTTTCTTTAACCCACTCCCTCTTCTTCACTACCTCCTTTCTTAGCCCTATTTCTATGGTATTAGCTTTCAGTGTGCTGTTAAACATCTGCTCAAATAAATAAATAAATAAATAGAAAAACCCCTGTGATAAATTTTAAACTTTATGGCATAGTGGTGGAGAAAATGAACACCTAAAGCACTTGATAAAAATAAAAGCCTGCATTTGTTGTGCTACAGGATGTAACCTTTTCTCCATCCTCACACTAACCTCTCTGAAATGATACAGTTCATGTTGTGTTTACATGTTGTAAGATGTCTACAACATGAATGAAAAGTCATACTTCATATACATAATTACGAGGATCATTTTTACATAGTCTGATTATAAAGCAGAAAAAAAATAGTGTTAAACATATGAAACGTGTGTATATACCGTTGTACGCCTTAAGATTATTTCATATCTCTAACACTGCAGGTATTTATAGCACACTAGGACAATAACAGTTTTCATATTTATATTTATAACAATTTCTTCCCAAATCCGTCTCTGACCTTCTCGTCTCGTAGCTGGGCGCGGATCTCCTCCTCCGTACGGCTCTTTTCTTCGTGGAGGCCACGCAGCTCTTTCTCGTAGCGTGCCCGGATGCTCAGCACCTCTTTCTCGTGTTGGAGGCGCAGGTCGCTCAGCTCCTCTTTGTGCCTCGACTTCTCCTGCGCCGTCTCGATGGCCAGCTCGTCCAGCATGGCTTTGCGCTTGTCCGCTGTCTGCAACACAAGTCGGGAGACACGCGAACACGGTGAAGACATGCCAATAAAACGCCAATAACGATACAACCTGCTGGCTCCTGTGCGGGCAATTAGCGACCTTTATTAAACTCATCAATATCGCGTTTAATTAACCGAGGAAGCCGATGCATTTAAACGCGATTTAGAAACGATCGATTGTCCATCCCTCTTCTGTATCACGTTCTTTTGCGTGAAAAAATCCATCCACTTGCAAACTTTCCGCACTGTGAAATTCACACCATATTTTAAATGTTTAAAAAGCTCCCGGGTAAAGAAAAAAGGGACAAAAAAAAAAGGGACACATTAGTGCTAATTACTGATCATGCATCACCTTCGACAGCCCTGGTGCAGCCATAGAAGACTCATTTTCACCTCCAGAAAACAGACCATGTGATTAGATCAAACTAACAAACGATGAAGCTGACTAATTTCATCAAAAGGCAGTAAGCGGCTTTTAGCATCTGGCTCATTTCGGGTTTTTTTGTTTAGAATTTGGTGTAGCTTACAAGAAGTCCCGTTCTGGGACTGTTTCCCAAAACACAAGCAGTTTGTAAAATGACAATTAATCGACGACACAGAATAAACCAGAAAATAAACACACATCCGGTGAGTAAACTCCGTGTGTAAAAAAAGAAAAATACACTCAAACCAAACATGATGATAACTAAAGATGATTTAATCCACTGCTGAAACCTGATTGGCTGACTGGAGCATTTCAGGACTGAGCAGGTGTCCCTATTAAAGTGGAAAGTGAGTGTATTTGTTATCGCAAAAAGACTTTTTATAAGCTTGAAACCTGTTTCTAATACAAAAGCATGTAGTGAAATTCACATCATGTACAAATTTCCTGCTGAATGCAAAATGCATGTCAGTTAACAAGCAGTTTTTAAAAATGTTTTTTTTTTTTACTGTTTGAGTGGGAATAAAACTTTTTTTTAAATAACACTCCCTCCTCATGAAGCTAGTTGTGAAGATGCCGAGAGTGTACCAAAAGTTTCACTGCAAAATTTCCTTCCATAAATTCCTTTAAATTTTCTTTTCAGTATCAATGACTATGTCCAATCGTGGTGGACACCAGTGACCGGTATGCGCCCAAATCTTTTTCCGCCCCTCGCTCACTCCGAAGGCTCACTACGTAGGCGCCCTCCCCCTCTGCCAGCTGGGCACTGCCTCTGCACACGCACATGCGCTCAGTCACTACTCTCTTCCCCTTTTTTCATTCCTCCCTACTTAAATCTCTTCCTTTTCCTATTATACCTAATAAAACTACTTTTCCTATCCTAACTAGACCTCGTGTCTGTGGTGCCACCCAAGTCAAAGATCCTACAGTATATACTGTATATCTCTCTCTGTATTGTTCCACAGAGGTAATGTCTAAAACAGTACAGACCTTTTAGAGACATGTGACTACCATGACATCACTCATAACATTGTACGGCATAAGCAACCGTTAACCGACGTTAGACTACCATGTAAAGATCACTTGATAACCTACTTTTTACCTGATACTTGTTACACAGATGATAAAAGAGTAACCTAGTAACGAATAAGATTCAGCAGAACAGAAACTTTCATAAACAGTATGTTGTGATGGATTCCGTAAATCATTAAAAAAGAGAAACAAGCGTGTACAAATAAGTGCTTCCTCCTGTATTGGGTAGCGATTGTTAGCATTACATTACAAATGAGTTGCAAATGAGGTGAAGCTAAGGAATACGCTGTGCTTTATGTTTCATAAAATAATAATAATAATAATAATAATAATAATACTGAAATTTCAAAAGCTTTTCTAATTAACAGCTAACTAACAGATCCTGGGTTGAATAGCAAATGGCGTAAAAATGGAAAGCTAGTGCACTATGTAGGGTGTATACTGCTTTGTTCCACACACACACACACACACACACACACACACACACACACACACACACACAGTCATGCCCTTGATCGGGTGCTCGTTAGAGAGGGATTCGTGATTCAGCTTCTGTTAGCAGTGACACACAGCACGGAGGGTTCACGGGCGATTCGGGGCGACTTAGAAGCAATAACTAACGAGATAAAGTGCTGTTTAAAGATGAAACAACATTATCAAGATGAAAGTGCTTCCATGAGTGGTTTTGAAAGTGAGAGTCGTGACCATGACGCACCGACATCGTGACGTCAGGAGCAAAAGGTCTACTGAGATAATCCAAAATTTTGGGTTGCCAAATCTAGTGAAAAGGCATTTTTATTCATTTATTTTTGTTCTTCAATGTGTCTGGATTAACAGGAAGGTATTGCTGTGTTTAAACCTAGAACAAGACGAACCATTATTAAGCCAATGGCTGCAAGGGAGCTGCGCTTTAAGCTTTATAAATAAATAACCTCTGATGCTGAAGTATGTAAATAAAGTGCAATACTTACACGTTTATTTTTACAAGTGTAAAAACCAACAGTGTCGTTTGAGTTAAACAGGGGAAAAAAAACATGAGTCGATAAAGTGAGCCGAACCTTTCTGGCTTCTTCCAGATCTTGCTGTAGCTTATCCTTCTCCAGACCCAGTTCAGAAATCTGCTCCAATAGTCTATTACTGGCTCGATTAGACTCCTGCAAACACATGAAACAACCATGAGACACGTGCACACATACAGTTAATTTAACATGTACAGACACTTAAGATCAAATTCATAACCCGTGCAACTCGTCCAAGACATAACATGGATTGTTTTTTCCTCCTTTACACTGAAGCCGTGTCACAAGCACTCTGGTGTCTTGAAAATGTGTTTGAGAAACACCACCAACCTCCCTGCACTTGGCCAGTTAAGTAGATAGAATGAGCCATCCCCGGCTAATTGTACACAAAGCAAAAAAAAAAAAAAGCCAGATCTGGTCCCAGAGCACTTCACTCATGCTGTATTGTGCTTAGACTGCAGAACCCCTCAGTGTGCGGTGGTTTGTAAATGTGGTTGATTTTTATAAAGACCTGTAGCTGAAAGCTGAGGTCATCTTTCTGTGCCAGTAAGCTCTCCTGCTCACTGCGTCTCTGCTGCAGCTCCGCATTCAGCGCCATGCTCTGCTCCCTGAGGAGGTTCATCTCCTGAGTCTTCACCGTCTGGATCTGGGACGTGCAGCAAAAAAAAAGAAAAAAAGGGAAAAAAAAAAAAAACATGCACACACATATACGGGCGCATATTATATCAGTGCATCAACATCAGGGCAATAATTACCAGTTTTTTCACTGATTGCATTTAAATTACTTTTGACTTCTCAGCATTGGGAAATGGAGCATGGGGGAACAAAAAAAAACACGAGTTTTACTTAAAATGAAAATGTGAACATGTACAAAAATAGGAATGGAGAAAGGAAAACAGAGCATGACTAGATTTAAATCGAGTAGCAGATTAAAAAGGGAAAAGAAAAAAACATCTCCTTGTTTATTTGGATGCTCAGTCTGCGCAAATAAACCCTTTTGTTAAACATATTGAAATGTTATATTCCTTTTATACCACAGAAATATGTCAATATATTATTTAAATTTATCTATAAACATGATCATAGGTAATAAACTACTAATATGGTATTGATTCCGGGGGGGCGGGGGGATATCAAGAGATAAATAATTCTTAAAAGGCAAATGCTAACTTGAAAGAAAAGCAATATTTTCTTGGTTTAATATTACATATTAAATATATATTTTTTTATAATATGCAGTATATTTATAATTATCAAAATTTTCTAATTTTAGTGGCTGTTTTGGGGAATTGGATGGTAAATGAACTCGTCCTCGTGTCTGAGACACAAAATTACCTTATAATATGTACATCTGTGCACTTATATATAATTATAATATTTCTAATAGTAAAATTAATAAAATTTTCTAATGTAATTTCTGTTTTGTGTTAACGTTTAAAAATTATTTAAAACATAATATAACATCAGGTCGGGATTGATCTCTGTATTTACAAAAGAAAATATTTTCATGTAGAGACGCAGCTCGTCATGTTAGAGAGAAACGTTTTGAAGTTTTTAACGTGTGGTGGAAATCAAGCAGAATCAAGTCTCAAGTACGTTGAATCTGGTTCCGGCTGTCTGTGACTCATGAGGACAGACACACATGTGTATATATATATATATATATATATATATATATATATATATATAAAATGTATATTTGCTTAGAGATATCCAGACAGACACTATCCACAGGAAGTAGCCAACATTCCAGAACTATAGAGTAAATAAAGACCTCAATATATGTAGAAAATCTATTTTAACTTTATGTTGAAAGTACAGTATAATCCACAGGACATTGACGATGATTGTTAAAGAATTTAAATCATTTCAGTATATACATTATATCAGTATTAGTCAAGTCAGCCACTGCACATTTTTTACAAACAAAATAAATTTTTTGTCCAACCAGTTAACAGGAAATGTGGAATCTTATTATTATTACTTTACTATTCACACTATTACTGACTGCATACTAAAAAATAAAATCATCTAATTTAGCTGTTTTTCCACCCAGAAGATGAACAACACTGAGCACCTTTCATATTCTCTTTAATTCTGACATGACATGAAGGCGCTGTAACGACTATGATGACGGAGATGGGTGCTGATGGTAATGGTGGATGACGATGAACATCTGGAATACAGTATGGATGGCACTGGTCGAGCTGTACCTGTTCTAGGGCGGCTAGGTTAGTCCTGAGGGCCTCATTCTCACTCAGCATGACCTCCACCTGCTCCTGACTGACCGCGCTCTGACACGCTACCTGCGGTTCCACCGAACACCATGCACAGCCACAGAGAGAGAAAGAGAAAGAGAGACAGAGAGAGAGAGAGAGAGAGAGAGAAAGAACAGAAGAAAGAAAGGTGAAATTTGAGTGACACAGGACAAGCTGGGAAGAAGGAGAGAATACCGGATGCATGGCCAAGAGACAAAGGAAAGGTTTAAAAACAGGAAAGCCAAAGAAACTGCTGAAGGAGGGCGAACAGAACTTCTTAGAGACGCGTCCAAACCTCAGAGGACAAGCAGAGATGAAGCACAGAGGCCGGGTCTTCTTGCTAATCTGTTCGAGCTGCCCATCAACGCCGGGTCCTTAATTAAGATCCGTACCCTCGCCAAGGAGAAAAGAGTGACAGTGATGAAGCCCATCCCTGGTGCTTATAGGCAGGTGGACACCTACAGTAGCAGCATCCCTAATAAGCCTCATAGCCGTACCAACCCTTAATAATTCATGTAATCGTTAGCACAGTCGATTATTACAATCCAATTAAAACTCGCAGGCCTTCTGATAATGCTGAAAAGTTTCTCGATAAATAACAAACATCTTTCCTAGTCACAGCATGCTATCCGTTAAGCTGACAGGCTTATGCTGCGTTTACGTGATAATGACCGACAGCAGACGCCATCCAGATGTTAGACGGTTACGCAGTACAAATGCATGCAAGAAAGTGCAAGCGCAACTTTTTTTTTTTTTTTTACTGTGTTGAACTTTTCCACTGCGTGATAAAGGTGAAAATAAAATGCCTGCGTCGGCACAAACGCAGAGGCCACGATCATATCACGAAATTACAAGGCGAGATGATTAACAAACCCAGTGACACATTTACTGTGCGTATTCTACTTAAAAACTCTGACAGGTTTCTGAGAAGCGTGAGCCGCGTCTCTGCACAGAGACAGAAGCGCACGCGGCACCATGGACGTGATGATGAACATCTGTATGACGTTCTTGCTGTTGCTGTTGTTAGAACAAACAAAAACGGTGCTGACTTTTTTTTTTTTTTACAGAAGCAACACAGCAGGTGGGCGAGGCTGTAAAGTGCAGCGCGAGTGGACCGCCTGGTGGAAAACCAGACACAGTGCTACAGTCAGAGCAGAAAATAACACAGTGGTGGTGTTTACCTGATCTTTGAGTGCGAGGAGAGCCACCTCGTGCTCCTTCTGCTTGCTCTGTAACTGCTCCTTTAGCTCAGCGACGTTCTAATATCGTACACACACACACGTGAAACATGGATTAAAATTTTAGATAAAGTCTTATACAAGCTATCCATCCATTGTGCTCATCTATCTATACAGATAATAAAACTGTAAAGTTGGCGTGTCTGTACATTGAAGGTATTTGAGAAAAAAGTATTTGGGGAGACGTAGAACACACACCAAGATGGTTTTTGGAATTTTAGTCTGTCTGTTTGTTTGTGCATGCATCATGTAAAAACTACTGAACGAATTTTAATAGTGTTTTCACACGTGTTTGAGGTTTGTGTTTGTGATGATCCAACAGAAAAGGATATCCACCAACAACAGACTTCACAATAGCTTTCGACTCCGAGTTCATGAACACAAAACAACAGCGCGCTGTAACTCCTCATACTCTCCTCCTCAAGCTTCTCCTTGGGTGTCCTTTTAACAGGATCCCTTGACCCTGTGACGTCATCGGGATGACCTCGCGCCGCAGTTGCTCACTCTCGTGAGACTTCATCCCCGAACCAAAACACAAAGTCTTTGGGACACATAAACCTTACCGAGTGCGATTTGTAAGGCACAGCAGTTTTCTTTCATTTAAAAAATCTGCTTATACAAAGTCTATATAAAAAAAATAAAAAACTTTTATGTGGCTGCGCTACAATGTGCTACTAATGTAAATAAAAAACAAACCTTGAAAAAAAAATCATTAGTTCATCTCAGAATTCAACAGATGGCGCTGTACGTTCTTTTATACGCGCTTATGAATGTGCAATTAAAATCTACTTAATAAACGCGATCTTACACCTTCATTCCGTACACTTCATGGTAACACGTAAAAAATTTAGTTCATTCCAAAATTCAACTGATGCCGTTTTACATTTTTAAAAACACGCTTATGAGTGTGTATATAAATATATACAGTTTTAACGATGATGTGCAGAGTTGTTTTACAATGTAGAAAAAAAAATAAAAAAATCGGAAAACACTAAATTAGAAGGTGTGTCCAAACTTTTGACTGGAAGTGTATATTTTAACAGCATTTTTATATACAGTACTTATATTTTTCTAATATCTTTATATAAATATTTTACAGTTTTAACGATGATGTGCAGAGTTATATAAAAAAAAATAATAACTCTGCACATCATCGTTAAAACT
>JAQMYJ010000040.1:5605267-5617958 GCA_030014305.1 Clarias laeviceps | reverse complement strand
TTTTAACGATGATGTGCAGAGTTATATAAAAAAAAATAATAACTCTGCACATCATCGTTAAAACTGTAAAATATTTATATAAAGATATTAGAAAAATATAAATACTGTATATAAAAATGCTGTTTAAAAATATACACTTCCAGTCAAAAGTTTGGACACACCTTCTAATTTAGTGTTTTCCGATTTTTTTTTTTTTTTTCTACATTGTAAAACAACACTGAAGGCATCCAAAATCTGCAATAATCTCCTTTCAACAGTTAATATTGAGATGTAGCTGCTACTTATGCTCTGTAAAGTCTTCATAACGGCTCTAATCAGAGGTGCTGTTTGTTAATTGGTGATTTCTGAGGTTGGTAACTCTGAAATTACAACTAATAACAACTGACTGTTGTTGTTTTTGTTGTTTCTTAATTAACTAATGCCATACGTGCTATTTTATAGTCTGGAATTTTCCTGTATTGTTCCAGAATATGGAAAAAGAAATTCAAACTTTTGACTCGTACCGTTAAAAAATTTAACAATTATTGACAAATCGCTTTAAACATCATAGAAGTCATGATATTCTTTTATAATTTTGATTTTAAATAATTCCGATTGGAAGAATACATAATTAATTTTTATACAGAATCTTTTAAACTTTTATTTATTATTATAATTTATTTTAACATTTTTTTAATTAATTGTCAATAAAAATTATGCTGTAAAAAGAAAAGAAAAAAAAAACTTTTTTTCCCCCACTTAACCTGTTTAAGGTGGAGTGATACGCTGAAAAAATACCATGATACTTAAAAACATTCTTTGATACATGATTGTGATGTACAGAACTGCTGAGAAACTTCCAGAAGAAAAAGAAAAGATGTGAGTTCTTGATCTCACTGATATTTTAGGCAACATATAAAATGATAAATTACTTCTTTTTTTTTTAAAGTTAAAATAAATTCTAATAATAAATAAAAGTTTCAAAAAAACTTATTTCTGATGTCTAACAACAATATCAATCAACGTTTAAACCATTATAATGAAGTTGGGCCATGACATGCAGCTCTGACCTGATTAGCGTTCATCAAGTCAGACTGTAGTTTCTGCACACGCAGGTGTATGGATTTCAGCTCCTCCTCTTTGCGCTGCCGAATCTCGTCTATTTTCGTCCTGGAGCAAATCGCACAGATGTGAACAGTTTATCAAACGCCTGAATCGTACACAAAACAATCTTTCCCACCCTGAGGATGTTTCAAAAGAGCACCAGCGCAAATGAGTAAAAGAATTGGGAACAATGTACTTAGGGAGAAAATGTACTGTCGATAACAATAATGAAAACATATATGGTCATTTATAAATGCAAAAAAAACAAGATCTTGTCCAGTCACCCACCTGCTGTCATGGTAGAGCGCCTCTTTCTCTCCCTGGAGCTGCAGGAAGCTGGAAGAAGAAAATAAAGACAGTTTAAAAAAAAACACACAAAAGTGAAAGATCAGTTCAAGGCTTGATGGCCAAACAGACAGAAAGCACAGACACAGAAAAATCTCTGTAACAACCTAATCGTTAAGCTTTCACTCACTTGGTGATATTTGTCAAGCTGAATTTAACCATAAATCAATCCTAAGAGCTTGGTGTTTATCCCTTAAACATCCTGAGCTTGTGTAAATTCTCATTAGGACTCTCGCTAACGTTAAATTCAACTGATCGGGTCTTCCAATCCAAAATATAAATGCATCTTGTTAATAACGTGTCAAGTACGCTATATGTACATGGTTCCTACCTCTCTTGTTTCTTCTTCAACTTGTCGGAGAGCTAGAAACACAAAATAATGACAGTTAACGTGACTATCACTGAAAACACTCATCAGGCCTTTCTTTACAGCACTCTCATGCTTACCTTAGCACACTCTTCTTGAAGTTTTGCAAGTTCAGCTTGTTTGGATGCCTAAAGACAAACCAAACAAACAAACAAACAAAAAAAACAATAAGTTACATGATCGATGGTTTTAATGGTGCAAATTAAAAACTCAATTAGAATAGAAATGTGAAGCTGAAGCAAAAAACTTATATTACACACGAGATAGTAGCACACTGTTCACAGTATGTAGTCCGTAGGATTTATATGCTGCGGCATTACTCTGTGTGTGTGTGTGTTTTTTTTTACCTCCAGCGCCTGTAGCTGATCTTTCAGTAATCGCTTCTCCTCCATCTCTGTCTGAAGTTTCAGCTCCACCCCTGGAAGTGACAGATATTGACGTTCATTAACTGAAGGCATGTAAAAAAAAAATTATCCCTCAAAAAAAATAGGAAGGAGAAAGACTCCGCTTACCACTAAGCTCATTCACTCGTTGCTCCAGACTGATGCTTTTTACCTGCAGATCAAAAAGCCGAGACTGAAACTTGGTTTCCTTCACACACTCTTTAAACAAACTTTAATCACGCTCAGTTTCCAACAATCTCATACTCAATATTTGTACTTTAGAATGCTTAAATGACTCTAACGCTAATGTAACATTTGACCTCATTTAATGCACCTTAATTTGCAGTACTTACTATAGATACCCACCTGACTACAAAATAAAATAATGTAATAAAAGAATAAAATAAAAAAAAATGTCAAATCTACTGGTTTTTTTTTTTTTTTGTTAGTTAACATATTTTATCCTCTTGCGCTTTAAATTTATCATTTTAAATTTTACCCAAGACTTTAATATTCTTCAATCCATTGTTTGCTTAAATCTTGTTGTTGATCTGGCTGCTCTAACATTACAATCTCCCTTTGGGATTAATAAAGCACTCTGTAAACGTCGTTTACATTTATGGCATTTGGCAGACGCCCTTATCCAGAGCGACTTAAATTACATCTGATACAGGGTTAAGGGGCCTTGCTCAAGGGCACAAAAGTGGCAACTTGGTGGTGCTGGGGTTTGAACCTGGGACCTTTGGATCAGTAGTCCAACACATGGACATAAACCTGACTCTAAAGTTTCAACTAGTTTTTAGTAACCTAGTAACCCAGTGTAAGTATCTATCCATTGATGGAAACTTCAAAGCACTTTTTGAAATGTCTAAATGTAAATGTAATGTTTTTAACGATGCATCGACAATGCAGAATGAAAGCAGAACGAAATTCTGGAAAGAAATAAAAAGAGCAGTGTTGTTCTGGCACTGCAGAGAAACGTGAATGATTTTATACATTTTTAAGTATTATTATTTTAAGTGTATGCACCACTGATTTCTGCTAAGCATCTCCAAATAACATGCAGAATGCCGTAATTAGCATTATATTACAAACATCTACAATAATGAGCTAATTTTATTAAATTCTTTGTTTAACAGCTAAATTCCTGGAAATGTCATTAAAGATGAAAAAAACATGACACTCAGCACTATTGCCTCCTTTTGATTATAAAGACAGGGAGATACGATGCTACAACATCAATATTGTGATAAACACATATTTTTGAGATATTAAAAGTATTGTGATACACTTATTTCGTCTATTTTTTCTCAAACATATAAGATAACAAGACGCTTAAACATTATTTGTATGGTTTATTTTAAATGCTGGCGGTTTCTAAGGAAGCCTGTTTATCATGATACTCGTCACGTACTTATTAATTATGTGAAATTATGTGATGTAATGAACTCCTACTTACACATGAATCAAGGATGTGAGCTCGCTACTACACTATCTAACACACATTTATGTTGATCTATTTCTCTCCCTCTCTTTCAACACACACACACTCACTACCAGAAACCAATTTCAGTTCAGGTTAAAAGGTTAAACTTTAAACACAAACTTTAACAGGATTTTAAATCAATAAAACCTGTGTCTCAGAGCTTCGTTCTGGTTCCTTTTCACCACCATAAAGTAAATAAATTGTACAAATTGTCTGTATTGTGTATCATCAGATTATAATAAACAAGTATAACCTCCACATTCGCTCTAATAAAGTTTACTAGTTTCCTGTGAATGGGGTTTAAATTGAAAATATATGAAAGTGGTGTGGTTTGTTGAGCTTTTAACTTCATTCCGGCGTCTCGCTGATACAGAAGGGAAACTGAGGCCCGAAAGACACAACACACACAGGACGGAGACACAATAAGCTTTTTTAGAATAAACAGACTTGGCCGTTTACTCTGTTTAAGCCTAAAAAATAACCAAGTTATACGGCTCTTTAATACTTTTACAAGCATATAAGTAACCTTCACTGAGTATAAACATGTCCTATGATGTCCTATAATGTTTAATCCTTTTAGTCTGTGTCTTAAGTCGTAGCAAATGGTAACCTTTAAGTGTTTTACAAGTAACTTACGAGTAGCCCACCCACGATGTAACTGTAAATTGTCCTGATAAAAGTTCCAAGTTCAAAAATATGCTAATACGGTCTTTTTATATTTTAAACAAAATGTTAATTATGTAAAAAGAGTATCAAATCACATACTAGCAAATATAAAAAGAACAAAAAAAGTGATCATGTGACCGACCGGTGTGCTCTGTATGTTTAAACTCTAATGACTTGTGCAAAATCGGGACCACTGGTGTTCAAAAAGTGCAACTGCATTAAATGCATAAGTATTGGGACGCTGACTTTCATGATGTAAATATCAGACTTTTATATCACGATGCATCGTTACACCTTTACTGCTTGCAGTTGCTAAGCAACCAAGGGTTCAAGATTGGGCATTAGTGAAGTAGGTGAATTTTTATTTCCATATAATTCGAACTACAAAAACAGACGATAATCATTCCGTATCAGACCCCCTCACCTGCTCCAGTCTGTCATTGGCTAAAGCAGCTGCCGCATTATCACCCGAGCAAGCGGCGTCAGTGTGCAGCCGGTCTAGACCATTGGTGTCAGTCTGTCCTTCGATCGCCGTGTCTTTCCCGTCACCTACATTCACTCCACGCATACGGTTTTGCTCACTGTCCTGAAGAGCTGAACGAACACAGACATGGTGGAGACATAACCATCGTAGCAATGACTAGGGGTAGACTGTTATACCATTTATATTGCCAGCATGCACTGGGTTTTGGATTCCTATTCGCTTACTAAAAACATTAGAAGACACTGTTAGTCAATATAAAATGAACATAGAGGAATAAGTAATATAGTAAGCCCCAGACTTACGAACAAGTTCCATTTCGGGAGCACATTCATAAATCGGATTCGTTTATAAGTCGGATTCGTTCGCAAGTCCAACAAAGTGAGTCTAATGCATCTTTGGAACAAATTCACAATGTAAAGCATTAAAAAAAAAAAAAAAAAAAAAAAAAAAAAAAAAACACACATACAGGTTTGGTGTTTTGGTTCTGTATTATACTCTTGCAAGACTCAGCTGACCTCGTTTACAGGGGACCCGGGAAGACTTCGGGGGGAGAACAACGCTATATTATGTTTACTGTGCACTTGAACAGACGCTATTTTGTCTCAGAGTTGTGTGGACTGTCTCGTTGAGGATTTTCTGAAACTAGGGTTACAGTATTTACCATCGGGACAGCTTTACAGGACAGCCATTTTCTATCATCGTGCTCCCGGACCGATTAGTTGAAACCGGTGAGGCCGGCTCATTTCACTGTAGTGTTGTCCTCCGCCTTCCCAAGTCTTCCCAGGTTCCCTTTAAACAAGGTCAGCTGACCCCGCTGCATCACCGGGATTCCCCTTGCGATTTGAAGGAGTCTTGTAAGAGTATAATGCGGAACCAAAACACCAAACCTGTGTGTTTAGCTTTTTTATGTTTTACATTGTATATTTGTGTCAAAGACTCAATATACAGTAAGACTCACTTTGTCAGACTTACGAACAAATCCGACTTATGAACTTACTCCCGGAACGGAACTCGTTCCTAAGTCAGGGACTTACTGTATTCTGAGCTAAGGCAGTTCTGAAGTCAAAAATCCAGTACTAGCAAGGAGTACCTAATGAAGTGACCTACTTTTTTAACTCTGTATAGAGAAGGCTGTTTGCACTCATTAGTATTAAGACAAATCATGTATTACTTCATCATATTCCTATCATGCTAGACGCTGCACTAAGTGGTCGTCTCACCTGCCAGTTTCTTCTGTAGGGCGGAGTTTTCAGCCTGTAGGCGCAGGAGCTCTCCATCCGTTGGGCCGGACACGGGACTAGGGGCGTGAGCTTGGAGGCCCCTCCCGTCCCTCAAGCCCTGATTCTCAGCCTCCAACTGCTCAATCTGCGAGCATAACTACACACAGAGAAAACTGAGCATTCAGAGACAGATAATGAACTGAGGCAAGTTGGATGACTTACACCAGACCTGCAAACAATGTGAGATGCTTTAGGATGCATTCCCCCTAAAGAACCACACTTTTTTGACAGACAGACTACATGGACACTTTCCCTTCACACCCATGTGAGCCCTCCTCAAAACGTTTGAAATCACAGAATTCTATAGGAATGCATCAAGACATAGTTTTTGAACTCTGGATTAGAAGAACTCGAGCAACCGAACACCTTTGGAATGAACTGGTAAGACTGATTGGACCCCAGACGACCTCACCCATCATCAGGACCTGATCTCACTAATGCTCTAATGGCTGAATGATCACACGTTCCCACAGCTACACCAAGACAAAATCTAGAGGAAAGCCTTTCCAGGAGAGTGAAGATTTCTACAAGATCGAAAAGACCAGGATGTTCAGCATGAACATAAGAGTGGGATGATTAGGAGTCAACAAACTTTAGTCCATATAGTGAAACCTAAACACTTGGCTCTTGGCTGTCTTGTTAATCTGAAACAAAAGAATATATATAGCCAATAGAAGATGATAAAGCATCAGGTTTTCTGACAGATGCAAAAACGTCATTGGAGTAACATCCTCCTCCAGTGGTGCGTATTATATCCATTTATGTTTATTGTCTGCTGGGAAAGTTTTCCCCCCTGTGTCACAGGCCATGTCCACACTTAGCCGGGTATTTTTAAAAACGGAAATAATTACTTGCGGTTTAAATCTTGGTAGTTGAAAACAGAGCTTTTAAAAAAACTCTGTCCAAAGTGAAGATTTTCCAAAACTCAGTATTCAACGGTGTTGTTTGTGAGATTTTGGCTTGTTGTGATGTCACCTTATGCGCCGATGATGTCATTGCCTGTGTGCTAGTCTCCTTGATTTGACATCTGCTTTGTTTATGAGGATATTTTGTCCAATGGTGGACGCACATACAGTAAACCAGTGAATTTAACGCTGCTTACTGGACTTTTTACATGCCTGTATATACACGCACATTTACTCACACATTACATTAACAAACAGAGGTGCCTGGATGAACTACGAAGCTCACTGCTGCTACATGCTGTACAAAACTCAGACGACACACCGACCCCGCAGCGTTTATTTGGACGAGACTCGTTAGACTTCTACATAGCGCAACTGGTAATGACGTTTTGTCTAGGCTTCTGATTGGTCCCCTGTTGATTAGGGACGCTCCTAACAGCACTTAATTTAATAAAATGCGTTTTCACATGGACAAAGATATCTTTAAAACGTAGGTCGTTTGGACAAATATTTTATTTTTAACGAAGTAGAAAAATCGCAGTTTTTTTAAAAACACCGAGCTACGCACGGACATGGCCAGAGTTTTTGGCATTCCAGCACACCGACTTTACGCTCTGTAAAAGTAAGGATATACTTTGATGTAGAGGTGAGGAATTAAATAAAGCACTAAATCCTATCTAGAATTAAACATTAGCATTTGCTGGGAATTGAATCAATAAAATACGAAAATTAGATTCTTCCCCTGAGGGAGGATTATCTGATAAACCAAGTACTGATGCAGTGTGTGTGTGTGTGTGTGTGTGTGTGTGTGTGTGTGTGTGTGTGTGTGTGTGTGTGTCAGCACCTTGGACAGCTCCTGCATGAGTGTGCTGTTCTGCAGTCTGAAATCTTCCTCCTGGCTGTGCAGTTTGCCCTGAAGCATCTCATTTTCACTCAGTAACGCATCGACCTCCTGCAGCGACAAACAATAAGCTCACAGACACATAACCCACAAAGAAGAACAACACAAAACCACAGCACGCCAGCCAGCAAATGGTGCACAGACACAATGATGGACATAACCACAGTATGACTACACAATATGACACTCAGGAATTCTACAAAAGTTTACAGAAAGGATTGTTCATTATAAAATGCAAAAAACAGAAATGTGTTTTTAATTAGTATTTGGATTAGCGGTGTAGTAGCTATTCTATCATAAACGTGATTAATCCGGATACCGTGATGCTGCGGTAATGACTGACGCAAACTTACCTGAGCCTTCTTGCTCTTATTAAGTGCCTATGAAGAGAAAAAAGATAACAAATCAGATTTAAAAAATAAATAATTATAAAAATAAAAATAATAATCATGTCTGTGTTGACTGTGACGCAACACACTATCAGGCTGAGTTCTGGGAAAGGGTAAAGGGAAATTGTATTAAGGTTAATTCCCTTCACCAATTGGCCTCCTTCCATCCATTTACAGCAGCTGCTTGAGCCAAAATATATATAAAAAGCTTTAACAGACTTTTGTTTTTCAGCAACATCCTGACACGATCCTGGCAGCATTCTGCTACTCTGGAGGAAAAAGTATGCACTTTAAAAAAAAAAAAAGTTTAACGGTTGACGCCATTAGGAGTCCAAATCAATAATCGGGTGATTTGGACTGTAGCAGACAGCGATTGAAATAAAATGAAATTAAATAAAAAAGAAGCAACATAACGTAAACCATCAAAATATACAATACTGTACAGGTTTTACTGAGCTTGCTAAAGAATATGAGTTGTTCTGGTAACTTTGTTATATGATATATATATATATAATTAAAAAGAAATCTAACTGGTACTGTATGTTTAGTCCATGCAAGAAAAAAATAGAAGAAAATTGTCTTCACCTTTTAATTAGAATTTGATACTTTGAATTTGAAAAGGTTAGCAATATAGAGCAGTTATTAGTTCAGTAGAAGTAAAATAGACACATCAGCTGATTTTCAAGTCAGTAATGATGCCGTGTCGAATATCTAAGAAATCTGTATCATTATTTTTGTGCCATTTAGGTGTTTTTTTTTTTAGTCACATTTGCATTTTGTGAGTATTTGCACCATATGTTGTAGAGCTGTGAATCACAGTTAGACTTACGATTCGATTAGATTTTTGTTTATTGCGATTTTCGATTCGATAACTAAAGATAACTGCTGACTTATTTCATGTAGCAAAATGTCTTAAAAGTTTTGAAGTTTTACTAACTAAACGTATTTAATAGGCACTGAAATGCCTCATTCGTAAGTCAAGGACTACCTGTAATCGTATCTACAGGTCCAGGAGGTGGCGGTAACGCACCAACCACCCATAAACTCAACAGAAGCAGCAGCAGTGCTCGCCACCAAACCAGTGGTACTAAAAAATGTCCAATGCGTAAATGCCAAAAAGTGCAGTTCCTTAAATGACCAATAGAGTCAATGAGTCAATCCCCATTAAGGGTAGAATATCCAACTTTACAAGAGGAATTAACGTTTGCAGCCTGGTACAAAAACATTTTTTTCTTCCCCATAGGTAGATTTCCCGTTCCTGACAAATGTACGCGGGGATTTTCATGTAACTCATAAATTGAAATCATCATAATCTGTAAAATTATATATAGTTGGGGGCTGGGATGATTTAAAACTGCTAGCTGTCTGCTATCCATCACTTTATCCAACTGGAATTGTTAGATGGCGACGACAAGAGCTCCCACAGTCGAACTTCGAAACAGTTCTTCAGAAAACCTTCTTGGGTAAAAAGGTCTTTTTCCATCTACGTACAAAACGGTAGTAGTTTTGCAGAAGATGTAAGCGGTCTGTCGCTTCTGCAAACCGCTGCAGTTTATTCTTAAGTAACTGGAAAATTTCAATTCATTCATAATATTTGAAATGCATAATGAATCAAATCACACACAAACTCTAATATGTTGTCTGTTCATGTAAAACCATATTCATAACTCAAAAAGTAACTACACCTACAGTACCGTAACAGTCGTTACATTGCCTACACTAGAGACAACCAGACTGGATTGCCAGCCTGTTATTCATTACGAATAGAAGTACAGGACTGAGAAATTTTATCTGATTTAAAACAGGTGTGTGTGTGTGTGTGTGTGTGTGTGTGTGTGTGTGTTTACCTTTTGTGCTTTGAGGTAATCTTTCTCCAAGATCGAGATCTTCTGGCGGACATTGTTGAGCTCTACAGAAGAGTTGAACAAGATCGATCAGGAAAGTGAATAAGCTGTAATTCCTGTTTATAGATTTGTTTACGATTTGGACAAAAATAAATTGTGAAGTTGAACAGAGAGAGAATTTAAATATATTATAATGTAACAACTCTGCTGGGCAAGTTTGTGGTTAAACATCAATTTATAACAATTACCACAGGAATGTGGAATGGTGAGAAAAAGCAGAGAATTAATACAAAAGGAGCTTTGTTTATTTAGCACCCCCATGTGGTTAAGTGTTAGAGTCACTATGCACACACTCAGCAGAGAAGGGATTCAAACCCTCAACCCTGGAGAAGCGAGCTCATCATGCTGCCTTGACTCATACCAACATTCATTTTTCTTTTTTGTTTCTTCATAAAATAAAACAAATACAAATAGTGTTTTCTGTTTGCTTTATTGCACAAAGTTAAATATTGACTTTAAGCCTGGAGCCTATCCTGGACAAGGTGCCAATCCATTGTAGGACTCACTTTCACACTCACTCACACTAAGGGCAATTTGTAAACACCAACCAGTCTAATCTGCATGTCTTTGGACTGAAGGAAACCAACCAAGCACAGGGAGAACATGCAAACTCCATGCACACGGACCCCGAGATGGGAATCAGACACTTGAACCTGGAGGTGGAGCTACACCACCATGGCACAGCTGTATTATTTATATTCAATTATTTTATATTGGAAAAATTACCACCCTGAATTAAAAATGACAATATAATCTGAACGACACTTCTACGATATTTAAGCCTACAGATGAAATAAATTTATTTCCATTTATACTAAAGCACTGGTGAATTCTCAATTCTGATTTGTGAGATGTCTATATTAATGCACATGTTCTACTACAGTACGTTGTATATTGTATTTCATAGAAACCCCTTATAGAAACATTTTTTAGTGCAAACATTGCTTAGGCAACAATTTGGCATCACACTCAACACTTAAAAAAACTGATGCTGACTTTTGGATGTTTCTTAACCACTGACCTTCTCCTGTCTCATCACTCAATACTGATTTTTGGTGATAGGACACCTGATTACAAACGGCAAGCCTATCCGAGTAGTAATTTAACTTAATCAAGATAAATGGTTAAAACAACAGCATGGTTTAAACCCTAAGTCTATCACAATTAGCACCTACTGTTTAGTGTAAAACGTTTTGGAAAGCAAAAACTTAACAAGGTTCCTTAACCTTCAGAATTCATTGTTCAAACAAGGGAGATCTACAATCTACAGCAACTGAGATCTACAGTACAATCTAAAGGATCTAGATCTACAGTTTTCCCAATTTCTCTTCACTCCAGAATCTGACAGGTGTCGAGATTCCCACCTTGTCGTGATGAAAAACACAACAAACTTATTGATGATTATTTAATGTTGTCTGTTTACATCATCATGGCTGACGTACACACAGGTGTCGCTTACCTGCAGTGTTTTTTCGAAGGTCATCCGAGAGCTGGTAGTTCTGCGTCCGCAGCTCCAGGAGCTGAGCCTGAAGAAAAAGTGGACAGAAAGAAATTCACAAGCTTGTTAAATGGAAATTAGCATTCTCGCTGCATATCATATTACACATTTTCCTCAACCGATTTCTCACAGTAGACTTGGCACTTCTCCGAAACCCCATTTACAAACCTGTGCACCATCATTTTCTTATCAAGTATCACCTCCTATTGTTTTGTTCAAAAGTAAACGCACTCGGACATCATCCAAACAGCTCAACTGCTAAAAACTGGATGCAGCTGTTAAGACCATTTATTAAAAATGGTTTGTGAATTATACATTGGGTTAATCCTGCTTTTAACTATCTATAAGGTGCAGTCATTCTGTGAGTCATCTCAGGCAACTGATTAGTTAATTACACAAAAACATACACTAAGTGTGTTCGGGTCAAACCGGGACTTTTGATTGTGCAGGATGATATAACACAGTATGAGAGTACAGGTAGAGCTCGACTTTTGAACATTCAAGTTACGAATTTCCACAAACACGAACGGTCCAGTTAATTCACGGAAGTAGCTCATGAGTGTTGTACAAAAAATAGACACTGCAGTGCACCAGATACCAATATTTGCAATTATATACAATATATTTCAGTGTGTAAGTGAATATATAAAATGTTTAAAGTCTAATATATTATATGTGTGTGTTTGGGGTGGTGTGGTGGGGAGGACAGATTCAGTCAAAGTGGATTGGGGTATGCTTTATATTGTATATTCGCGTCAAAGGCATATAAGACTCACTTTGTCGGAGACAAAGACGGACAAGCATGCTCCCGGAACGGAACTCGTTCATAAGCCGGGGACTAACTGTATGACATTTTTTCCTTTTCTTTCCCTTTATTTTTCTATATGATTCCCTACTACACTGATGCACTTAACCCATCGTTCCACTTGTGCTTGGAATACCGTCAACGTAAGAAGTTTTTTGAGGATGCATAAAAATAATAAGGCCAGAGTCGACTCGC
>JAQMYJ010000040.1:5581938-5605167 GCA_030014305.1 Clarias laeviceps | reverse complement strand
GTACAGCCCAGGGTCGACTCGCGTACAGCCCAGGGTCGACTCGCGTACAGCCCAGGGTCGACTCGCGTACAGCCCAGGGTCGACTCGCGTACAGCCCAGACTGAAAAACAACTCGTATAGAGTCGAATATTCGTTTGGAGGGACGGCATTCGATTTTTCATTTTGAGATTCGAATATTCGAAGAAGAAAAAAATATTTTACACGTGACATCGATCCCTGCGAAACGGTTCTCATTCGCGCTTAAATGACTAGCCCTTGCAGCAACGCCAACATCGTGATTTACTTTATCTCAGAGATGCCGAAGACCTCAGTTGTGTGGGAGCACTTTAAATTGACAGAAGACAAAACAAAGGCAGTGTGTCAATATGCGATTTGAAACTGGCCTACCACTACAGCACAAGTTTGAAAAATCATCTGAGTTCTGTAAGTAGTACGAAACGCACAACATATTGTTGGTGTAAAAAAAAAACGAGCTTTCATCTGCCATGTTAATCAGTAATTTTTACACATGATTAAAACGTGCATTTAATTTGCTTGGAAAATACTTGCCAATACTGCACGGCAGTCATAAGGTACGGTAGGCCACCCTAGTAATAATTTGTCTATAGGTACATCCCCAGGTATCGCAGCCATCAGCATCAGCACGCTCAACCAAACCGAAAAGTTCACAGCAGCTCCTACAATTCCGAAAACCAGTTGGATGAACGGTTCTCGACATAAAAATGCAACAGAGAGATTCCTGCCTTTACTAGAGATAAGAATATATTCAGCCTCCTCCCACCGAAGCTTCGAATATTCGATGTTGATCACTACCGAATACTCGAAGCTCAAAACATGGTATTCGGACCAGCCCTACAAATCGCATATAACTCAAACCTTTCAAAAAGTCGACTCGCATATGGTCATTTTGAAGCATAGCTGCTGGCAGGTGTTTGAAAATCTGTTTGACAAACCAGGCTGAATTAACGAGTCGTTTCTATTAACGTAATGGAAACCTTTCCATGATTAATCTTGCAAATGATTAGCCATAACGGAAACTGGATCCTGGGTTAGCAAGCTACATTTCACACCTCAGGTTCCAAATTCAACAAAACCTGCTGCAAGGAAATTAAATAAATGTTTGACAGTGTCGTATTACTACATTTACGCATGTAAACAATAATGTAAAAGGTCTTCCTGGTTTTAAAACGAATGTAAACAGCTGTATTCTGTGTGGGCAACAAGCTGGCTAGCTTAATAACAGTATGCTAACTGGTAATTAGCTAGCTCGCTAAATATAACATAACCCTAACACCCAGGAAAACTGTTGTTAAACATTTTATGATGTTATGAAATGTTAGGCAAAGACCGAAAAATAATTTAAAACGCACGAAAAAAGGCCGTAGTTTGGCAGTTAAAAGGCTAAGTTGTTAGCTGAAAAGCTAACGCCAGCTAGCAGGATGACGCCTCCCTCAATCACCACAGCGGCAGGTAGCAGAACACAGCTAGCAGATTTGCACGAATATGAACCTGGGCTGATTTTTAATTCAAAATATGTTTAAAAATATTAAGAGACAAACCAGACAAATTAATAAGAGAGCTACCTGCATACGGTGAAACTCCTCTTCTGATAGTGCTTGCGCCATCTTCGCCCAAGCGCACCGAAACTGCTTCACAGGACCAATCCCAAATCACTCTATACTTCCTATATGTGTGCACTATGTCTGTACACTACCGCGATAATTTTTAACCCCTCACCTAGTGCACTATGTTCCTCGCTGAACGTCATTTGGGATTCGAACAGTCAGTACTGAGGTGTTTGAGAGATGCTGGAGCTTTCCTGAATCCATGACTTTACCGAAATGTCACTAATATATGCGAATGATGAAAAAAATGGAGCGGTAAATCTCACACGTTCACTCATCTTTTATATCACTTTATCCTGTATACAGGGTAGTAGGGGCCCAGGAGACTTAGGGTACTAGGCGGGGTACACCCTAGACAGGGTGCAAATTCATCGCAGGGTACACACACACACACACACACACACACTATAAGGAAATTTTTGGAATGCCAATTAGCCTAATCTGCATGTCTTTGCATGACTGTGCAGGAAAACCAGAGTACCCTGAGGAAACCTACAAAGCATGGGGAGAACATAAAAACTCCCAACATGCACACAGATCCGAAGATGGGAATGTTATCCTTGACCCTGGAGGTGCAATGCAACACTATCATATCTACATCATCTATCATACCCTATTACATACCTCTGGTTACAACATGCCCCAAAATATACATATAAAACCAACCTGAGATATTGTCTTAATAGGTGATTTTTTTTTTTTTTTACATACAATTCTAAACATTTCAAAAGGTATACTTGGTCACACAACTAGAGCTGGGTATAATATGTGATGACTAAATGTGGTTGATACAGAGCTTAAAAAAACCGATGCAAACAAAATCTATCAACTTCTGCAAAGGAGAGCTGTAACATGGCACAAAACAATTTTAATGTAAGTAGAGTTCACACAGGATATCAGCTTGAAAGACGGTGATCAGGAGGTTTTTATGCACTTCACATGAGTTTGTGCAAATTAATCTACAGCAATGTCATGCACATAAAAATAGCCCTAAAATGTGTGTCTTTGGACTGTGGGCGGAAGACAAAGTACCTGGAGGAAACCCACCAAGCAAGGTGAGAACATGCAAACAGATCTGAGGAGGGAATAGAACTCAGACCCAAAAGAGGTGCAAGGTTGCAGTGCTAACCACTAAGCCACTGATAAAAGCATAAAGGAAACGATTACTTAAGGTTATTGCAGGCTATTGCTGCTATAGTTTATATACAGTCTTATACAAAAGTTTCGGCACCCCTTGATAAATAACAGATTTGGTGATTTTTTTAATTGGAAAGATGTTAACATAGTCTCTCATGGAAATGGAAAAATGCACAATATTGTCAGCAAACATTGATGCATAGTTACTTTTTATGTCATAAATTGAACAAAAATAAACATCTTTTCAATTTAAAAAATCATCTAAACCGGTTATTTATCAAGGGGTGCCTAAACTTTTGCATGAGACTGTATATAATATATATTATATAATATATGCCTTTCTAGTCACTCAAGGTCACTGTTCAAATTTCAAACAAGAAATAAGTTATTAACTTAAATCTTAACCTTAGTAGCTTTAAATGATTAAATTATTAAAGCTACTAAGGTTAAAGTTGGGTGCATGTGTACACTACATGTGGGCGTAGCATTATTTAGTTGTACTGTAGTAAGCCACAAATCTCTGGAAAGTTTTGCATGTGTCTGGAGATTTTTCATTTGTATACCTTGTTATAAAAAATAAATAAAAACATATCGCTAAATAAGAGTAAAAGATTGCAATCTTAAGCCAGAATCGGTGATGATTTGTGAATGAACTGAATGCAAAACTAAGTGATTCGTGTGCAGTAAAGAAACCGTTCAGGATGTGAAACCTTGCGAGGCTTTTCACCTTTTACTAAAAAGCCGCCCCACTGTAAATAAATGCAAATACCGTAGCACATATTTAGGGTTTGGCGTCAGTCAGCTTTAAATAGCCCGTGCTGGGGTTGTTGAAACAATGAGGCTCTTTACCTTTTAGCTCATCACCTCAGGCTCCTGTCACGCTCTACGTGCTGCCTGCCTGCTTATCAATGACTCCACACATTCTCTACACCATCAGTCTTGGTCTGATTGGGCAGACTGGCCTCATTTGCTTGTTTTTTTGCATAAAAGTTAACTGAATGCTTTGTTCTTTGCACAGCAGCCGTAAAATGAAATGCTACTAATGTGACAGTTACTGTGGAGTTAAGTTTGCTGAAAGGATAAATATGTAAGGCATAAAATGCATTAGGGATGCTGTTAGAGAAAACAGTTAACAGAAAACAATCAAATAATCAGCACATCCAAAAGTTTCCCTTTTGTATCTTATTTATGGAAAGAAATTACTCGGCAAGTAAAATATGCTTATATATACTGTATATATATATATATATATATATATATATATATATATACTATGAATTGTTAGATTGTGAGTTACTTAGTCTGCAAGCGGTTTGCAAAAAGCAGACATTTTGAAATAGATTTTAACTTAATAAATGAGCGAGGTCTTGCAATACGAGTAGTACGCATACGCTTTATCTGCCGAGTGTCACGTGATCACAACTGAGCCAATGGTTCTTCTCTCGCGCGTGCGCTACAAGATTATAGGTAATCATTTCCCATGCTCAAAGCAAGTGTCAAGAGATTCCTTGTTTATTTATCCAGAGTCTCTCTTTGTCAGAAAGCAATGATTCCGCAAGTGTGATTCGTGAGGTTCCTTGTTAACAATGTTTCCCGACAGAGCAGTTTTTAGTGTGTGTGTGTGTGTGTGTGTGTGTGTGTGTGTGTGTGTGTTTGTGTGCGCATACAAGGTATTTGTGTGAAAATCGTCCAACACAGTATCCCCCTCCCTCCTCCTCCTCACCTCTCATCTTCACACATACAGTACACACATGCGCATGTGTATTTTTGGACCTAATTTTAATCTTCTCATTCAATGTGAAACACTAATGCATGAACTGAGAGAAAGCTTTTATATTGATTTACAATAAGGAAATATTGCATGAGGACAACATCAGCAAGAATATTGAGCAGTCTTTTCATCCATCGTAATGGAGCCCTTTAGAGTCATTAAAGATAGAAAGACCTGAGTAGCCTACAATCTTATTAAAGATTATTATTTTTTATTTTTTTAGCAAATGGATTGACATTAGCTAAAATGGTGTCCACATAGCGCTAATAGACAGGTAGATTTGGCCAAACATACACTTAACCTCTTGATGCCAAATGTGATATTTTCTCCCAACTAGTGTACATTGTCTACTGTACTGTATATATCATTATATGCTCCTCATATAAGGACTGTTAGGTATAATACATTTGCTAAACTTGTTCCTGTTTGAAGACATTAGTTATAGATTTCATGTGCTGATAAAGCGGAACAGTGAGGGGAAACTGCACTGTGAACACCTCAGGAGGTTAACACTTGGTGACATGTTTCTCTGTAACATGGGCATTGCTGTTAAATCATGCTAAGTGGAGACCTAGCCTGTAATGAACACCACTATCATAACACCACTTATGATATGATATTTTCTTCCAAATACAGTGTCGATATTTCACTAGACAATCCTCATATCCTCAAGGACCATCATTTGACAAACTTGCAATGTACTGTACACATCAGGATGATCCACAATGACCACTCACTCACTCATGGTTTATTTATCTATTATACAGGGTCGTGGGTGGCCTGGAGCCTATCTCAGGATACCCCATAGGGTACACACACACACACACACACACACACACACACTCATCCACACACTACAGGCAATTTGGGACCGCCAATTAGCCTAAGCTGCAAGCTGTTTGGACTGTGGGAATTTAGGAGGACCCGGAGGAAACCCAGCAAGCACGGAGGGGAGTATATTGTAAACTCCATGCCATTGCTTTTAAAATATGGAATTTGGGACTGATGTTGCAAAAACGCAGATGCATTATTATCATTAGTAGTTGAAATAAAATTTTTATTCGTCACAACACAGTATGATATGAAGTGAAATGCTTACAGTATACGACTGCTACTGACCTCAATATTACCAAAAATAAGAGAATTAAAAAAACTTTTAAATTTACATAATATACAGCAATAGGAATAAGAAAAAATCAAAAATAAAACAGTAGAATAAGAAGTTAAAGAATATATATCAAAAATAGAAAAATATGTATAGTAAAATGAAATATAATAGGAATGTGATGTAGTGCAGTGTAGAGCCGAGTCCAGTTATTGGCAAGATAATGTGCAAGATTGCAGTTCAAGTTCACAGTGTGCAAAATGTGCAATGCTCCATGTGTGACCGTGTGTGTGTGTGTCCTAGTAAAACGTAAAAGTTTGCAGTCCAGAGGTGTGCCTGCGGGAAGAAGCTCCTCCTCAGTCTCTCGGAAGCGCTTTCCTGACTGCAACAGAGAGAACAGGCCATTGTTGGGATGGCTGAGGTCTTTCACTATCTTCCTGGCCTTGGTCCAGCAGATCGATTGAAGGTCAGGGATCTTCTGACGTTCAGCTGATCGGACCACCCTCTGTAGGGCTCGCCTGTCCTGCATGGTGCTGTTCATGAACCAGGTTGAGATGTTTCCCGTCAGGATGCTCTCTATGGCGCAGGAGTAGAAGTTCCTAAGCACCTTAGAGGGCAGTTTAAAGTCTCTCAGGAGTCTGAGGTGGTAGAGACGCTGCCGGGCTTTTTTCACCACGGTGTTGATGTGACAAGTCCATGACAGGTCCTGGAGGTCAAATACTACTACTACTATTAGTAGTATTTGACTTCCAGGTTCCAGGTTTGATTCCCACCTTGAGGTCTGCAGATTAGGCTTACTGTCATTTCTAAAGTGCCCCGTAGTGTGTGAATGAGTGTGTGTCTCCGGTGATACCCCACTTTGTGTCCTAAGTCTCCTAGAATAGGCTCTAGGTCCCCCGTGACCCTGTATACAGGATAAAGCAGTGAGTAGAAGTGTATTCATAAAGACGATGAGTAGACGACGTTTATAATTTTGTTCATAGAAACAACCAAAGACAAACATGAAAACATGTGACCATATTCATCTCTGCTTTTCCTTTGCCCATGTGAGACACTTTTTAATGTTTTTGGTCGGTCATGTTTGTATAATTGGTTAAAATAAAATATAATTCATCATATTTTCTAGGTAGTGCTGAAAATAAAATATATTTCATATCACTCTACATTGCGCAATCCTGCTCCTATACTTAATAAAACCTAGTAACGCTATAAATAAGATCCCTGCTTGCAAATACATTTAAAATCCTTATATAAAAGGATGTCTCTAAACAAACTGACTGACTTGCATAAGTTTGTTTCCTGTGTCATGTTCACTTATCCATTATGACATCTTTATTTTTGATCCCAAGGACAAAAATTTTTTTTTTTTTTCCAAAAGCTATAAATTCCCTTCGTTTATGCAGAGTGTCGTCTAAAATATAGTTCAACATGATGTTCAATTCTCACTTCCCTCATACATTTACAGTACTTTGTCTCAGTGAAAGCTGGAAATGAGGTCTATTTTGAGAAATGATTTTTGAATTAATGTGCAGTCATGAATCGTAGTGTCTAGAATTTGAAGTCAGGATTTATGGATTATGTGACATTTATACCATAGCGCTCCTGAGGTGTTGATTAAGTAAAGGAATAACGCATGACAGTCATGCTATGATCGGCACAACACCCAAAGTCTGCACTATTTCTAATATGCAATTGTTTTCTATAGTAAGAATTTACATATGGGAAGTTATGGGACATATGGGAAGTTGTGTGTACAGTACAAGCTAAACAATAAAAGGTTTTATTGTGCAACATGTGCAAATGTTACTGTACGATGCATTTCTCTGTAAAGAAGTGACAGTCAGAGGTAAAGCTGTATTATTATTAATCTGATAATAATATAAACCTAATCTTCCGGACAGCTTTTCAATAACATGATGAGCATAAAAGTATAATGTCATTCGCTTAATAAAGACACATTTAGAGTTATATAAAGTATACAAGTTATAAAACACTATAAGTTATAAAAAGCATTGATAAGATGACAATATGAAGTAATAAATCAAATATATTGTGAATTATACTGTTAATTTCAATTAAATTACAAGGTAATGTAGGCACCGTAATGGATAGCAGTGTGGCTTCGCACCTCCAGCTCTAGGGTTCGAGTCTCGCCTCGGGTTCGTGTGCATTTTTCTCATGCTTGCTGGGTTTCGTCTGGTTTCCTTCCATAGTGACACTAGCAGAACATTTCCTTTACCACTCTACTGTACTTGACTACTTAACTGGTGTATTTGTTTATCCAGTTTCATTACTTAGTGGATGTTGTAAACCCCGTACTTGCTTCCTATTCCACATCCATTACAAAAATGAACGGAGGTTTTAATATTAAAAATATACATTTCATCGCCATTAATTGAGCAATAATTCACAATTTGATTTCATTTCCATGACGAAATAATGTGTCACATGTAAATTCACCCCCAAGTCGAAAGAACATTTTGTCTTAGGTGGGTGTCAGACTTTCGGGTTCAGCACTCCACCTTAATTAATTAACACACCTCTTTTCCCTTCATTAGGTAATAACTTATAAATCATTTCTTGAACCGAATTGTGTTTAAATATTTTAAAACGTAAGTAGAGTTCTGGTTCAATGTGCTTACTTTTAAATCAGTAGTATGCAATACATGTACTGTTTCATATCCCCTTACACTGTTCTATATGATTCACTTCTTCATCCTAAACTACAGTATGTTAAAGTACACAAATCCATGAGAGGGTTTTTTTTTTGTGTGTGTGTATATGTGTGTGATATTTATTCAATAAATAACTAATTTAATTGGAATTAATAATAATTGCAATAAACGTGTAAAGTAACATGGCATTTAAAGGCTAAATCCTCCACTCGTTTGCGTTCAATGTATATACTGTACATGTGTACCTTTCCATCTAAACCAGCATTAACCATTTTATTAATTTGAGCTCTTCGATCTATTGGATCAGATATCACAAGTCAGCTGTTACTGCCCATGTGCATCAGTGATCCTTACCCGCCTATGTCACTGGTTCACCGGTTTTCCTTCCTTGGATCACTTTTGTTACGTCCTGATTGACCATCGAATTTGGACCTTGTCCAAGTCGAGCAAATCCTTTGGGACAAAATGTTCACTTGCTGCCTAATACAGTAGATCCCAACCACTTCCGAGTGCAATTATAACCACATGTTGTAACTGTAGCTACTGTGACCAAGGTCAAAATGTGATGGCTAGATGTCTGGAACAGAGCAGCTCCAAAATTGCAGCTCTGGTGGGATCTTCCTAGCCTGCAGTGGCTCAAATGGATGAAAAGGTTAATATGCCGGATTCCAGAGAAAGGTGTCAGAACACACAGTGTATCGCTGTTTGGGTGGCAAAGGGGGGACCTACTCAATGGTAGGGAGTGGTCATAATGTTGTGGCTGATTGGTGTATACAGTATGTTTATCTAACATTTTGTAACAACTAAAGTAGATACAGTGCATTAACTACTCTGAATCATGTTTAATAATGTGATCTCATTAATTAAGAGCTAAGGAGCAGCCATGCCAGTTCCATCACTAGCTCTTGAGCACTTAATGCATGACAAATGTATCATGCTGTCTGATCCCTGACAACTTCTTCAGTTTACTAATTACACTCACCTCATTCTCAGTTATTAATCATCACTTCAGCCTTAAGTACCTTGAACTTTTCATTTTTAATTGTTCAGTGCTAAGTACTTGTACCACATTTGGCTCACCAGTTTTTTGCACTTTGGATTCCCTCTTTGTGTTTCAGAAATATATTTTGGCTTTTTAAACATCATCTGATTATTACTTTAATCCATATCTATCTATTTTGGACACTTTTAACCTCATGTTTACGCAAACGTTTTTAAAATGTAGGCCTTTCACTTTCGTGATGAGACATATACTGTAGTATTTGAGTAATTGTTCCATCACTGGACATGGTGACACTTGAGTCAACATCACAAGCTACATTTACTGAAACTTGTACAGTATACAGTACAGCACTGAATAGTGACAAAAGTACTGAATCTTTAGCAGTGTTTCTCTTTGTTTTGTTTTTTTTCTTTCTTATATAACTAATGGTCATTGACGCATGATTTCTGGCTGAGTTGAGATGAAAACATACTGTATGGGAAAATAAACTATATTACATTGATAATGATGCCTTTTTAGATTTTTTATTGTTAGGGCACATAAACGAATACATTTTTGCATACTGTAGGATCATCACACATATTAAACAATAACTGGAGTATTTTATTCTTGCATGTGGTTGTAGTTTAATCTGATTACAAATATGCATTTTATTTTTGCATATTTATTGCATCTGGAC
Organism: Clarias laeviceps; assembly: GCA_030014305.1. Taxonomy (NCBI): domain Eukaryota; kingdom Metazoa; phylum Chordata; class Actinopteri; order Siluriformes; family Clariidae; genus Clarias; species Clarias laeviceps. The sequence goes on along the minus strand of JAQMYJ010000040.1, from coordinate 5,595,172 downwards.
TTATGTGACAATTAACTGAGTAAAATGTGCAGTTGTTGATGTTTTCTATGTGAATAGTGTTATTTTGTATTTTTGGAGTCTCCAGTATTAGCATTTACATTTTTTTAAAGGGAAAGTTTTCTCACACAGGGAACGTGAAAGGGTGTTTTAGTGCATTCATTTTTTCATTATTTTTATACAATACAGTATGTTTGTATTAACAAGGTAAAGTGATTCTGAAAAACAATACATATGCAACTAATACCACTTGCCCTAAAAAAATATTGTAAAAAAAATAATAAAACCACAGGCCATACCCGTGAAAAGTTAAATAGATGTCAAAAACGTGTCAAAAATGTTTTAAAAAAGTCTAAATTTCATATGCCGTTTGTTTAATGTCCTGAATGTCCATGTGACAATGTCCTGAACGCTGATCCACTGAGTTGTTTTGTTTATCTTATCAAAAAAAAAGATTTGACCCTCTAAGATTTTTATGTACAGTACACATTAAATACGACGCATAGAATGGTTTTTGCTACTGTAAATGCACCCCTTTTGCAAAATGTGCATGACATTGCTGTAGATAAATTTAAGCAATTTATTTATGTTACTGTAAGTGTGTACAGGAGGGTCACCGTCTTTCGTACTGATGTCCTACGTAAGCTCTATCTAGACTTAAAAATTGTTTCGTGCCGTGTTACAGCTCTCCTTTGCAGAAGTTGTTGGTTCTTACTTGCATCTGTTTTTTTAGTTCTGTGTAAACCACATTTATTCATTGCGTATTATAATGAGCTCTAGTTGTGTGACAAAGTATGCCTTTTTAAATGTTCAGAAAAGTTTGAAAAAAAGCATATAAAGACAATACCTCCAGTTTATTTTTTTGCACATTTATTTTTGGAGAATTTGTCTTGATATACATCGTGTTATAATTCAAGAGATCTGATAATCATAGTTTGAACATTCAGCTTTTAATACTGTATGATTAGACAATATTCAAAGTCAAACATTGAAAGGTCTCGAAACTCACGATCCCGACACTGAAATCATCCTTCGCTATCATCCTCCATCCCTGTAAAGTGAAATTATGACAAAAGATAAGTAGATTAAGATCAAAGATTGACCTTTATCCAATTTAGCATTACGTATTAATAAAAATGCTGGCACGGTGGCTTAAGGCTTAGCACCATCACCTTGCACCTCCAGGGTCCGGGTTTGATTCCCGCCCGTGTGTGTGGAGTTTGGATGTTCTCCCCGTGCTTAGTGGGTTTCCTCCGGGTACTCCGGTTTCCTTCCACACCCTAAAGACATGCAGATTAGGTTAATTGATGACCCCAAATTGCATTTAGGTGTGAATGCACATGTGAATGTTGACCAGAGGTCCTATCACGGTTGGTAAAATAAGTACAATAGGAATCACTGTGGGCCTCCACAGTTCCTAGTTGAACTACAGAGATGGATGGATGGTAAACTTATAACACTATGGTTTTGGAAGTTAAAAAATGTTTCTGTTCTACTGGCAATTAATTTTGCTAGTTTTTAGGACTCCATTTATTGAAAGAAGCGAAAATCATCCAACAATAGAACAAGACACTTTTGCTTGGAATTGTAGTTACTTTTGCCTGGAAATTGTCGTTCCAAAAGTGTGTGAACGCGCGTGTGAATGTTGACCAAAATATTTTTTTTTCTTTCTGAAGTGTGAACATCTATCAATCAATCTATCTACCAATCTACCTATCAATCAATCAATCTATCTATATATATATATATATATATCACCACACAAACTCCCTGAAACAGGGATAAACACCAATCTGGCAACCCGGAGATTGTGACAGATTAAAAAGTGTCGCCGGTTGTAATGTTTATCTCAGTTTCTGAGAGGTTACTTCCCTCTGTGAGCTCTCTGCTGACTGCATGAACTGAAATCAGCTCTAAAGAATCAGAAGGGGGGAAAAAAAACAGTTTAAAACTGCTGAAAAGTGATCTAAGAGCAGATCATTTCCTCCTGTCAGTTTGGATGTGAGGAGATCTCTCCGCGCGCGCAGGTGACACGGTCACACGGACATATTGTATCGACTGTTTGTTTGTTTTTAAAACATGAAACAAGTTACGTTATTTTGGAATATCGGAAATTAAAAACAATTCCATTTAAGCAGGTAAAAAAAACCGTTGCGACTCCATGGAAACGCATCTGCTGAAGTTTATCGAGCGCGTGCGGGCTGAGGGCAGAGATGGGGAGATTGACATTGGCTCTGAGTACACTGTAAGTAACACAGGATTTTATTTATTATTCCAATTAGTATTGTTTTTAAAGCGAGATAAGCATTAAATGCGTATTTTCGGATGCTCTAGGACTCGTGGTTTGCTTGCTTTTATTTTAAATCAATTGCACAAAGCTTAAACGTCATGTTTATATCATTTAGTTGTCATTGAAATCCTTGTGGTGTCATTTGGGGCAAGGAAATAAAAGCAAATATTTCAATTGCAATTAAAATATTTCAGTTTTGTCATTAAGTTTAAGTAGGCGGTACGGTGATGTAGGTCAGCACTGTCACCTCGCACCTCCACCTGGGTTTCCTCCGGGTACTCCGGTTTCCTTCCAAAGACATGCAAGTTAGGCTAATTGGCCTTCCCAAATTGAACATAGTGTGTGTGTGTGTGTGTGTGTGTTTGTGTGCACGCCCTGTGATGGATTGGTTCCCGGTCCAGGGTTTACCCTACATTAAGAGCCTCGTGTCTCCTGAGATAGACTCCAGGCCCCCTCATGACCCTCTGTACAGGATAAAGCGGTAGATGGTGAGTGAGTCATTTTTCAATGCAGCTGCATCTTTTATATGTCTTAAATCTTATCTCTAAGAACAAGATTACTTGGTTAGCTGGATAACTTAAGAGGTACTGTAAAAGTCCTGTCGTTACCTTTACTGCTGGACTACTATAGGGTTGATGTGGCGAAAGCCATTTTACAGAAGTGCATGCCCGTTCCCTATCTGTCAATCAAGGGCTTACTGTAGATGAATGAAATTACAGTCCATGCAATGGTTCCTTATCAAGCCCTTATACGACCGGGTAATTATTAACCCTGAAAAGTGTTTTAAAGTGTTCCGAGAAAAAGTTGAACATTTGTGATTAAATGTGCATGATCAGAACCTAATGTACTTTTACAAGGAAGTGACACTTTTTTTCTTTTTTTTTGGAGAATGAACATGGGGTGTGAGGTGTCAATCCTCCACCTGGAATGCCAGGACAGGGTTTGGTTCTTCGTGTCATGTGACAGAGGTGATAAGCTGAATCATCTGCCGCACCTAGTTCAAATCATCCGCTAGTCCGTAGCGTGTTCATGAACTCGTTTGGGTGTGTGCAGGGAGCGGACGGTCGTACTGTACCATGTGCTATTGAGCGGCAGAAAACGAGTGTGTTAAGTCAGTGCATGTTTTATAATGTTTACCTCAGCCGTAATCATCATAGTACTGTACATATAGAGAACTGAAACCCCAAATAATGAGATAAAAGGAACCCGATTAAATAGGTAAATAAATAAATAAAACGAAATAAAAAATGGCTTTAATTAAGAAATATCACACGAGTGTTGTTGTGCTGAATATCAGCACGATTCGGTGGTAGTCACTAGGGTGCAGCTCGAGTACTGAATATATATTACAATTGTGCTGATATTTAGCAAAGCCTCCGAGTGTGATTTTGCCTTTATGGAATATGATTTGTTTGTTTATTTAACCGGCAACGCACACTCTGCCGCGCCTTGTGGAGCTGGCGACTGTCAGTTTGCAACGGACAGTTATTGTAATAAATAGGAGTGAATGTAGTTTAAATTCTTATCGGTACAAAGTAGCCAAAAGGTGAGGAGAATAAACCACGGAGGAGGCGGCCAGTCCTGAAAACCTTACAAATTACTTTCTATTTCCACTTACTCCACTTTAGAATATCAGCTAACTTCTGAGTTCCTGGGTTGAATCCCAAATAGGGTTAAACGGAAAGCTAGTGCACTACGTACAATCTTTTGTTCCACGCACCAAGTAGTGCCCTTAATCAGGGATTAGATGGGGATCTGGGATTCTGGGACAATTGTGCTGATATTTAGCATAGCCTTGAGTGTGATATTGCCTTTATAGAGAAAAAGAGAAGTTCAAAATGATGATTAAAAGCTAGTTAGCTGTGAGCAGAGCAACACGGGTGGTACAGAACGGCTTAGAAACAGTTACTAAGGAGACCAAGTGTTGTTTAAGATGACATAATGTTACACTTTTGTGTTGTACATATACTGTAGTAATACATATAGTGCTGTTATGCCCTATTATCAGCACTCGCAGAATGCCTTTCGTCCAATCAGATTACTCGGTCAGGGCTAACTGTTGTATAGTGCATTTTAAGCCTTGGCCAAAAAAAAACCAGGAGCAAAGACAGGACAAAAACCAAAACAAACATTACCCAAAGCATCACTCGCTTTGCTTGGACCCGCACAGTGTACTCAGAGAATGAATTTGTGACACTAGACATACTATACAGCAGTAAGGAAGCATAACAAAAATATTTTGAGATCATTTTTTATTTATTTATTTATTTATTTATTTATTATTTATTTATTAAAAAAAAAATTACTATTTTTTTTTTTTGGTGAGATATTGCTTTAAAAAATGTCCAGCCTATAAAAGACAGAATGTACTGGATGTGGTCGATAATGGTAAGTTTCTACTGTTTACAATTTATTGTTAAATCATTCATTGTTTATATTACTCAGGGAAAAAAACCCAATCCAAGCAGGCAATCAAACACACCACTCCACAAATCGCCTGAAGGCTGTTTGACGCACAGCACCACAAAACATGCTCCTACACTTGGAACGCTTCAGGCGTCTAAGAGAAGAGGCTGTTAAGTTGTACGTAAATATATCCATGTGCACAGGATTTACCCATAAACCCATGCTTCAATGCCTTGCTGTCAGAGAGTAACATTGAGACCTCACAGCTCACATCGAGTCCCCGGTTCGATCCCGAGCTCAGCTTACTGTCACGTGCCATGTTCATCTGTTATTATTCAAAAGCACCTGAGCCATTAACATGTTCCATAGAAATCCAGGGAAACAATGAGAGGACGTTTTAAATATATATACAGTATATAGGAAGTATTGTTGTACTATATAAGGAATGAGGAGGAAGAGCAGGCATGAAGAAATAGAAATTTTTAACACCCCTAGTGGAAATTTAAGAAGTCATTAGAAATTGGCTCACAGGGGACTCCGGGCACAAGGTGGGATACACCCTGGATGGGGTGCGAATCCATCATATTGACTCACACACTACAGTATGTGCAATTTGGAAACACCATTCAGCCTAATCTTTGACCCCTGCAAGAGTGGGTGAGTCTAGGGTGCCCATGATCTTGTCACCAGTTTACTGGTATAATTGATAAGCCAGTGTTTCTAAATTAAAGTCAGATTGAGAAGTAGGGATGGCAATCCCGAGGGACCAACCAGTATGATATTATCATGACACCTGTTCCGATTCAATTTGTATTGCGATTCTGTAGGTATCACGGGTTTATAAATACTCTCTCCAACGCTTTGTCTAAGCAGGATGTAAGTCTTATTACCACAGTCATTCAGCATGACACGGTTTGCATACAGCACCGCTCATGTTCAAGTCCCCTTTACCAATTCCATTATGAAAGACGCGGTTTTGCCATACAGTGGCGATGCAGCCTGTGTCTTTGGCGCTATAATCGTTATTTCTACACAAGCTTAGCAAATAACTCAGTACAACACGTGAACAGTTTGAAGCACCCTGTAGGATCAAACAGAAACTGCATATGTATATAAATTAAATATTGATTTCTCTGAACTCTTGCACTAAAATACGCACTCATTTAAAACAAAGTTTGATCGGTAAACATGCATTTCTTGCATATACAAAATCCCTCTACAGTAGGATAAACCTCAGAGCAGCTACATGCTGCAGGGCCGTGTGCATGTCGCACCATGAATATGGCAAAATGCATCCTCTGTGCACTTGCACATGGCACTGCGGTGACGCTGAAGAACGAAAAACGTACTTATGTCATATACTGTAGGCTTCCTCAGAACACTGACAGAGACACAATGCAGGCTTTTTCCTCTTGTGGTTTCGAGGTTTTAGTGCTTTTGTCTCCTGCAGATCTGTGACACCCACACACACACAAAACCCACAGGGTTTTTATGGCTCATCTTTGAACTCGGTTCTGACACATGGGTAACCTTTATATCGCTTATTTACCGAGAGGAGTTTTTGGAAGCAGCGTACGGTCAGTCCGGGCTCAGAGTGACAGGAACACGCTGCACTGAAACGGCAGGTCTGTTCTTCTTTCGGTGCAAGGAAGTAGGAAAGGCAGTGTGGCTTTCAATATGATGCAGAGTGGGGTAAAACAAAAAATGATCTTTTTTTTTTTTTTTTTGCTCTCGCTTTAAACGGGATGTACATTAATCGTACTTTTAGAAGTATGCAAGTCAGCCGTGATTTATCCAAAAAAAATATCCCTCTGCAATTAAGATAATTAACCAATAAGCATCAGGCGAGGTTTAACATCAGTGCACGGTGCACTGGGGGGAAAAAAATGATCTGATTCTTCTGAGTGACGTGGGTTTCAATTCAGTATTTGAAGGAGACACGCTGTTTATGACTCCTGATGCAATCATAAAGAAAACACTTGTAGGAAAAATATTTGATTTAAATGTTGAGTAACATGCCATACTGCCATTTGTCCCTATAGGGCTGTTCATTCTCTCTCCACGTGGGTATTTGTCTCATTCTCTCATTTTCAGTTTGACACACGGCTTCCCGACGTTATTTCTCTCTTTGTTTTTTCCCCTTCTGTAGGAAAGAACAAACTTGAGGTTGATGTTTAATATCATTATTATGTTTTTTTATGCTTATATTTCTGCTGCTATATCCTAGGTGTACTTAGAGTAGTTAGCGTCCGTACTCTTATGGCCCGGGTTCGATTTTCAGTCAGGGAACCGTCCCCAGCCCCCCCCACACCTGTTGGGCTGCGCAAGTTAGTAGTGCCAGTCTCGAGTCTGGATAAGTTGCGTCAGGTAGCACATCCCATGTGAAACTTGCCGAGTTAAACGTGCGGTGATCCGCTGTGGCGACCCGTAAACCGGGAGCAGATAAAAGAAGAAGAAGAAAAAGGCTTTGTCACGTTACTGCACAGTGAAATCATTTTCATCGCATATCCAAGCTTGTTAGGAAACGCACAGGATACACTGCGTCTGGAGCAAACAGGGTTAAGTCATCGCTCAGTGGGTTCTTACATTTAGGCTTTTAGCAGACGCACTTATCCAGACTTACTGTACACTTTTATCTCATTATACATCTGAGCAGTTGAGGGGGCCTTGCTCGAGGGCCCAACAGGGACAACTTGGTGGTTGTGGGATTTGAACCTGTGACCTTCCGAACCGTAATCCACTGAGCTACCACTGCCTCTTCTCAGAGCTGGGGGTTAAACCGCCAACCTTCTGGTTCGTGATCTGGAGTCTTAACCCCTCTGAGCTACCACTCGATCAAAGTTTTATCATCCGTGATGGTTTTACTGTAACAGCGCACGATGTGTGATATACAAACAGGACATCGCTGTCCAGACATAGTGAAAGTCATAAAACACCTGAACATGTGTGTGGAATAAATTTAAGAACAGAAAGTTGCCCTGTTGCCCTGCAAGCGGAACAAACAACAATCGTCCTCACATCAGTCAACTTTTTGTGATGTTACTGTAGAAAACTTCTTTAAAAAATCTCCACCACCGGTTTTCCCCTCCTCAGGTATTATTAAGAACACACACTGTACTGCCAAAACTATTGGCTCGCCTGCCTTCACATGCATATGAACTTGAGTAACATCCAATTATTCTTTAATCCCTAGGGTTTAATATGATGTTGGCCCCGCCCACTTTGCAGCTCTAACAGCTCTAACAGCTTCAACTCTTCCGTGAAGAGTTTCCACAAGGCTTAGGAGTCTGTTTATGGGAATTTTTAACCATTCCTCCAGAAGCACATTTGTAAGGTCAGACACTGATGATGTTGGACGAGGAGGCCTGGCTCGCAGTCTCCGCTCTAATTCGTCCCTCAGGTTGAGGTCAGGACTCCAGTCAAGTTCTTCCACACCTAACTTTGCTGTCCATAAAGACGCGGATGAGCGAGTTTGAAGAGAAGAGTTGAAGCTGTTCTAGCTTCAAAGGGTGGATCAACATAAGAATTAGATGTTACTCAAGTTCATATGCATGTGAAGGCAGGCGAGCCAATACTTTTGTGTATTATGTAGTAATGTAGTAAGCTTTAGCCTTTATTAATTTCAGGTCAGTTCATACTTTTATACAGTTGTATTTGTTGATATTAACAGATGATGTTGCACGTGAATGCGCTAAAAGATCACCGCTTGTTGGACGCGCTCGCTTTTTCAGTAAACCGTGAACTGAACGGTTCAGTCTGCAACAAAAGAAAGCGAGTGTGAACGTGGCTAACATGCAGGTCTTATTTCATCTGAGATGAACTTCACATTGTGGTAAATGTATGAAAGTATACTAGTGCCAAAATTCCTCAAAGCAACAAAACTGAACAAAAACTTGTTGCAGTAAAAATGTTTGTACTGTATTTTTCTTCATTGCAGTTCGATCTGAATGGGGAAATAAAAATCCTTACAGCATTTACAGTACAATGCCTGGAATTTTCACCATTGCAATTTATTCTGGTCGTATATTTTAAATGATAAAAAAAATTCAAGCATTTAGAATTCAATGCAAAAATATTGACCTTACTTAATTGCTGTTCGGAAAAATTTCAAAGTGTTAAAAATACCATCCTAATGATTTTTTTAACCTCACAAATTCAGGTCGACAAAATTCAAGTCTTCACATCCTGGGATATCACAGGAAGTGCAATATGCACTGATGCAATGATTGCTGCCGTTCCTTCCGCAGTGTACTTTAAAGTGCGCCCTTCCTGCTCCCTGTGCAGTCTACTTCACATGAAAAAACTTGCCAATTGGGAACGCAACCGGCCGGGTTGCCAGTTGAGCGGCAGAGTTGATGGTGTTGAATTTTAACGCATGAGTTTTGGCGGCACAGTGGTGTAGTGGTTACCTCTGTCGCCTTACACCTCCTGGGTTCGTTTCCTGTCTCTGTGTGCATGGAGTTTGCATGTTCTCCCCGTACTTGATGGGTTTCCTCCCACAGTCCAAAGACATGTAGGTTAGGCTAATTGGCGTTCCCAAGTATGTATGTGTGTAAATAAGTGTGTGTATGTATGTGTGTGTGGCCGGCGATGGATTGGCACGCTGTCCAGGGTGTACCCCACCTCGTGCCCTAAGCCTCCTGGGATAGGCTCCAGGCCTCCCCTGACACTGAATACAAGATGAAGCGGTATAGACGATGAGTGAGTGAGTTTTGGCAGCCTGAATTTGTGATGTTTAAAAATAATGACAAGGGTACTGTATTTTTACTACTTAAAAAATAAAGTGAATTTAACTTTGCTTTAATTCAACTTTTTTCAATTTCTCGTCCGTGATTCACGCTCCGATTACCGAACAGGGAGTGTATTTGTCTGATGACGAAAGAAGTACAACTTCAACAAGCCGTAAGATACACAACCTTATGAGTTATGTGGAGAGTTCTGCTGTACAGAAAGACAGGCAGACGTGTACGTGAGCTTCAACCAGAAATAATATTATCACTGATTACATTAAAGCTCAGATCAGCTTGTTTTTAGCTTTAATCTTTTAACTGTTTTCATCAATGATAATATAATAATAATATCATCATGCAGAAGTTACACAATGCCTTATTCTTTTTTTTTTGCTGCATGGCACGACAAAACTGAAAAGTTTCCGTCCCACGAGGATTAGTTTGAGGAAACGTGTGGTTCTCACTTGCTCATGAGAAGTAACCTAGAAATTCATCTTTCTTAAAATATCAGTCTATCTTCAGTCCCCAGTAGAGCAACAGGTATTTTTATGCTTGCAGGCAAGTGCTGAGAAGCGCTATGGGTCTGTAAAAAGAATCAACCACCTCTGAGATCAAGAACCACACAGACCCTTTTCTGTGAATAAAAGTCATGGTGATCATACTGGGGACAGGAAGACTTCCTTTTGTGCTCTTAGCAGGTACTGGGGGCGTAAAATTCACTGTTGATTTATTTTTGATTGAATTATTTTTCTAGACATTCGGATAAGATTTTTTTTTTCTTTCCATTTTTGTAGTGGCCACGTCAACTAGATTTTCGCCTAATGTGACACACACATGAGTGAAACCCTCCCCTGGCTTGTTAGAAAAAAAGGCTTTAATTTGATAGAATGCATAAAGATTGGATTTTGGAGTAATTAAAAAAGGTCATGTGGTCTATTGAGATAATATGGACTCTATTCCAAAGCGGTGGGCGTGTCAGGGTAAGAAGGGAAGCACATGAAGTGATGCACCCATCATGCATAGTGTCCACTGTAAAAGCCTCTGGAGACAGCAATGTTATGTGGCAATAAAATGTGTGACTTGGCTGTACATTTCAAATTCTGTTATCTTCTGCTAAGATTCTAGAATACAGTGAGATTTAAGCGTTACAGTGTTGATCATTTTGCCTCTGACATGACATGGTGAGGACATTGTTTTGGGTTGACCATTGTGTTTGTAATGATTGATGCATAATTACGATTATAATCAGGAGATGAATCTTGATTTTGGAATTGACCCAAATAGGCGGCACGGTGGCTTAGAGGTTAGCGCTGTCACTTTGCACCTCCAGGGTTCAAGTTAGATTCCCGCCTCTGGTCTGTGTTCCTGGAGTTTGCATGTTCTCCCTGTGCTTGGTGGGTTTCCTCCGGGTATTCTGGTTTCCTCCCAAAGTCCAATGTGTGTGTGTGTGTGTGTGTCCTGCGATGGATTGGTACCACGTCCAGGATGTACCCCGCCTTGTGACCTACTGTAAGGAAAGGCTCCAGGCCTCCAGGATAAGGAGGTATAGACGATGAGTGAGTGAGTGAGTGAGTGAATCGACTCAAATAGGATCAAGATCAAAGGTCTGAAATTTTTTTTTTCTATGATCTCATTCTTTCTGTTTAAAATACATTTCACAAACAGGTAATGAAAAGAACTCGATATTTACAGGTTTTTAAGACTATGGGTTACTGGGTTACCTATCAGAAGGTTGGGGGTTTAGGCCCCAGCACTGCCAAGTTGCCATTGTTGAACCCATTGATCAAGGCCCTTAACCTTATTTGATCCTGCGCTCTGATTATATATATTTCATTATTTTATACCATAGCAGTTTGATTACAACTTTTATATTTTATATTTAAGTTTTACGATTACATTTAATATCACGGGTCATTACCTGTGCCTTTTTTTTTCCCTAAAGTCTATAATATACAGTACAGTATTCAGCAGACACCATTATAGTACCCAAACCACAAGCATATTCTCATGAGAGAAAGAGAGAACGTGAGAGAGAGAAACAAATACAGTAGAGATCAGTGTGATGCTCGCTCTACCATTTAACAATGATCTTTTTTTCTGGGGACGTGTTTGATAAACTCACGTCCTACAATCCCTAATCACAGTTATGACGGGCGTTCAGGTTGAACCGGGAATGTTGATTGTGCAGAATAAAAAAAAAAAAAACCTTTATTTCTGTATATAATCCCCTGCTGGACTAACACACTTATCCCGGTGTTTCACTAGTGCTTGGACACCATCGAGGTAGAAAGATTTTTCAAAAAAGTACGCCGGAGCGCCATGATCAGACTTGATGTCTGAAACGCTGGCCTCCCAGGAACTCCATAAACGGACCAAACATGTAGAAATGGCTTGGAGTGAGAGGTCAGGATTGAAACGGGGCTGTGACAATAACTTCCAGTCGAGTTGCTGTAACGTGCAAGTGGTGTTGGTGAATGATTGTGTGTACAGTTCCCTCAGACAAGATATTTCAGCACAAGTCCCGGTTTGACTCGAATGCCCCCTAGTATTTCTAGGGCTGTTTTTTTGTATGTAAAAAGGACAAGGCACCATCTTGTGGTCAGCATCAGAACAGAAAGTCCACCACATGTATTTCATGCACTTAAGAAGAAGAAAACCTGAAGGACTCCATGTGTATAACTGCAATTGCATCAATTCAGTTTGGAAGACATGTTGAGGTACAAGTGAGTAAGAATTCTTATAAGTCTTATAATCTTAATAGAATACTAGCAGTGACTATATTGTTTATGTTTTTTCCCGTTATTGGTGACGAGAACCGTTGTAGGTGTATACTGACATCAGTGTTTATGTCTACTTTAAAAGAGACACAGGCTCTCGTTTGCATTCAGGGGAAAAGACCTAAGGGTTATTTTTAGCATCAGTGTAGGTGTTTCATGCTCAGCAAAATGACATGCGAAGAATTCCACAATCACTGAATCACAAGTCAGGGTTGAGATGTGTTAGACTGCGGTGGTGACCCCGATGGGAACTCCACGTGGGCGGGTTTGCCATTACTCAGTCTGAAAGTGAGGATTAGGTAAAACACATGTTGGGTTGAGTAAAGTTATGTGTCTGTCAAAATGAAAGACGAAGACTATGTTTAAGGCATAAAAAAAAAATAATAATAATTCGATCCCTGTTACTTGGTGGGTTTCCTCCGGGGATTTCGGTTTCCTCCCACATGTCCATAGACATTCAGATTAGGCTGATTGGCATTGAATGAGAGTGTGTGTATGTGTGTGTGTGTGTGTGTGTTTGTGCCCTGTAATGGGCCCGAGACTACACTTTGTATTCAGTAGCTATTCATAATACAGTAGATGCCATACTCCAGCACTATTCTGTAAATTGTGGTACTACTACAGTACATCTCACGTTATATTATATCACACTTACATTATGTCTCATGATGTAACATGAATAATAAAGTCTTCAATATGAAAACAACAGGTTAATAAATATAAACGTTATAACGCTTTTTATCCTGAAGAACCAGAGCTTGCCTGTTCTCTTGTCCTGAGAATGTAGTGGAGATTTAAACAGCTGGCCAATGATACGAAGCTCTGGAAGTCCCGCCCTACAGCACCTGGCCAATAAGGAAACAGCCATGTACTGCCCATCGCCATGAGAGATCAGTGTGGAAACTGAAACTGAAAAAACAAAACTGAACGAAAAGAAGTGGAAACTGGAAAAAAAAATGAAGTGAAAGAAAGATTTCTTTCAAGATTAGTGTTTCTGTAAGTTTTGTTTTTAAGTTTAGTTTTTGTTTATATAT
>JAQMYJ010000040.1:5553000-5573022 GCA_030014305.1 Clarias laeviceps | reverse complement strand
GTTCCTCTATTGTGTCGAGACAAACCTCTTTATAAAAAAAAAATATATATATATATATATATATATATATATATATATACAGTCTGAATGCACTGATGAAGCAGATTACATGCACTGATCTATAGTTAGTTGTAATGTACAATGAAGGCCAAGATCTTGATCTTGATAATAAAATACTAATGAGAAACGAAATCAGAAAGATTCAATTGGAGTTTTGAATGTTAAAAATAAAGACAAACGGTGCAAAGTGGTTTTGAAGGATATGTTCAGATCGAACGTACGAGTTTTGGAACGAGTCTTTAATATTAAAGCAGAAATGAGTTCTCAGGCCCGAATATTTGTATTGCGAAAAAAAACCAGAGGAAATAATGTAAATGCAGACAATCCGTTCCAGCCGCCCCAAAAATATGATCAATATTACCAGTTTCCGACACTTCTAATCATATTTTTGTGTATAAAAATAATAAAAACATTTAGAAAAGACATGGAAATGAAGTAAAATATGAAGTAAAATAGACATTAAACCTCACTTAACGTTAGTTTATGAAAGCGGCTCCGTTTTATTCTTGAGGCCGTCTATGATAACATTCTTGTGACCCATGGTTCTGTGTCTTCACTAAATCTTGCACAAAATGCAAAAAAACAAGTTTTGAACGGCTCCCCCAAGTATGCGCTGCTTAGCCGGCGCTTGGTTTGTTCACTCGTATGCCGAAAATGCTTTGTATGGCGAGACACAATTTCAGTTCTTAAGGCAAAAATCCATGAGGCAGGCGGTTCGTACGCTGAGATACGACTGTATAAATCCGCAGCATGCACTGACGACCAGGTGGAGCGTCAACTGTTTTTGGTGAATTTGTGAATTTTTAGGTTATTCATGTAAGACCATCCACAGCAGCAGATAACAAAGCTGTTGAATTTTAATAATAGCAGAGTTTTGTGGAATACGCTGATCTTCTGACATCCTCTACTTCTACTACTAAGCTGGACACAAATAGTGATTTTGTATTGCATTTATCCTCCATGCAGGAAGTCCGCACCGTGGCCCATTTCCAGTACACAGCCTGGCCGGATCATGGAATTCCAGATGCCGCGGATGGCATTATGGAAATGATGGAATCGGTCCACGTCCGACAGGGTTCCCACCCTACACCGTTGCTTGTCCACTGCAGGTCTGTCTCATAAACATACACATACAGTACTCACACGTTGATCACATCATCGACTGCTTTCTCACTCACTCTCACACACACACACACACTCCATCCTCGCCATGACTAACTGCTCCGACAAATGACCCATCTGCCCATGAAAATTCATCAGAGCGAGATGCTCCGCGTCGCCCGGCGCGCTCCGTCTCGGCCTGGAACTTCCAGACTCCGTGCATTTTAATCCCAACATTCGAATGAGGTGCGACATGTTAAATATTCAGCACCTGATGTAGCACGGCGGCAGCCAATTAACTCGCAGGCTTCTGCACGAATTCACTCATTAGCCCCTCGCTGTAATGTACGGGAAAAGGTTCTGTCCGACAATATGGACCTCAGAGCCTCGGTGACCCTCTGGGGGGGGGGCAAACCCGAGGCAGAAATAGGCTTGATTGCTTTGAATGTTTGGTCTTGATTGCCTTTGCTTTTTATTTTTTTTTTCTGCAGCGCTGGCTGTGGAAGAACTGGGGTGATTTGTGCCATTGACATTGTTAATGACCTGCTGCAGGAAAAGGTACGAAATTTGAATCCTCGTGTTAGCTGTGTGTGCGTCTTGCAGTCATAGAGCTTTATGCACAGTGTCTCATTATAAGCAGGGATGCATCAATACTGATCATTTTTTTAAATCTCTTTTGCCAACTAACATTCGATCCTCTGCAGCATGATAAAGACCTCTTAAAGAATGCGGGTGATAAAAAACGGTGATAAAGACTAGTCTAGTGATCCTAGTACCACCTTGTCATGCTATTGCAATGATGATGATGAAAAGACCTATTTTATGTTTAATACCGGCATTCAAAGCAGAGCAGGCTGGCAAACTGTGCGCTGTGAAAATGTCAGGAGGTGGAACTACAGCGTCTTTGTGCAACACAAGTAACCTGAATGATAATCAGAACTCAGCACCAGGAGCTCAGTGTGCGGGCAGCAAACCGCTGCAACTAATACCAAAGTGATATCTCGCTATGTGAGGGGAGAAAAAATGTCTACAGACAATGCAATGTGAGTAAAAGCAGCAGCTCAAGGACACACGAGTCCCCACGTGTCCCCAGCAATTTAGTTTTAGTTTCTTCACTGGTTTTACTAAATCATTCACCCGTTTTGGTTCATTTACTCACCTGTCAATCCATGTGCGGAACATGCAGTTTGTTCTTATATTTTGGTTAATTTGTTCGCCCAAATACAGTTCATTCCCATGTGTCCTTTTTTTTTTGGTTCATTCATGTGCATGAGTTACAATTTGTTCCCAACTGTTACTGTAGTTTCTGGTTAATTTTTGCACATGAGATACAGTTTGTTCCCACGTGTCTGGTTTTTAATTCATTTGTACACGAGATACAATTTGTGCCTTAATTCTTGTTCTTGATTAAATCGCGCACACAACATAGAATTTGTCCTCACCTGTTTAGTTTTTGTTTAATGCTTATGCACGAGGTACAATGTGTTCCCATTTGTTAGTTTTTGAATAATTCATGTGAAGACGATTTGTTCATATTATGGATTTATTTTTTGGGTAATTTGTGCACGCAAGGTACAATTCCTCCCAAATTCAAATCTTTGGTTAATAAGAAAAATTTGTTCCCACATTTTAGTTTTCGGTTAATTTGTATGTACGTAATGCGTTTACACGAGGTACGATTTGTTCTTCTTATTATTTATTGTAATTTGTGTACGCGAGATACAATTATTTCCAAACTCAAATTTTTGGTTAATTTGTTCCCACATTTTAGTTTTTGGTCAATTTGTATGTACAAGATACAGTTTGTTCGCACTTGTTAGTTTTCAGTTCAATCATGCACACAAGTTAAAATTTGTTCCCGCGTGTTAGTTTTTGATTAATTAGTATGCACGAGGTACGATTTGTTCCCGTGTTAGTTTTTGAATAATTCATATGATCAAGATTGGTTTTTCTTATTACTGTATTTATTTATTTATTTATTTTTGGGTCACTTGTGTGTGCGAAGTAAATTTCTTTCCAAATTAAATGTTTTGGGTTAATCTGTGAGCATGTGATAAATTTGTTCCCACTTGTTAGTTTTCAGTTAATTAATGCACATGAGTTATAATTTGTTCTCACATGTTCAGGTTTTCGGGTAATTAATGCACAAACAAGTTACAATTTGTTCCTACGTCTTGGTTTTTCGATTAATTCATGCATGTTAGAATTCGTTCTCACATGTTACTTTCTGGTTAATTGTTGTAGTATTTAGTGTTTGATTAATTCATGCACACGAGATACAGTTTGTTCCCACATGTTAGTTTTGGGTTAATTCCTGCACAGCAGTTATAATTTGTTGTATAATATGTTAGTTTTTTGTTTAATTTGTGTGCACAATTTTGTGAAATGAGCGACAAACCAGGAAAAACATATCGCTCGTCTCCACCTTCAGTGTGTATCAGAAAATGTTCTTCTAGACGTAAGTGTCCGTTATAAACCATCCAAGGAACTGTAAGGATTTTTACATGTGATTCAGCAGATCATATCAGAAATATGTTGCATTCATGCCTACTTGCATGGTTCTCTCTCAGAAAATTGGAGAAGATTTCAGCATTATGGATCTAGTTTTAGAGCTGCGAAGACAAAGACCATCGGCTGTTCAGACCAAGGTAAAGCACACGAGCGATTCAGTACTAGTGGCACTTAATAAACCATCCAGCAGTGCTAAAGTCCTGCAACTCATCCGTTATTCATGTCCACGATCAAAGATTTATAGATATGTAAATGCTTTTAATACCCAGTGTTTTCCCTTTTCCTTCATTTCCTTCAGTGAAGAGAAAAGAATTCTACATTTGTGCCTCTTTTGTGGTCAGACGGTGATGTTTCTGTGTGTGTGTCCGTGCAGGAACAGTATGAGTTTGTGTTTCATACTGTGGCTCAGATGTTCAAGAAGGTCTTGCAGAAATCTCAGCAGAATCACCAACATCGGAGCACGGTACTGTTCACATTCATAACTATGTACTACCCATGAATTATACTATATTCTATAGAATTATACTACAGGAAATCAGGATTTTAATTACTCATGTAATGTAAGAAATTTCTCATAGGTTCGAATCTCATAGAGATCGTACAGTATGTTCGAATCCCTGGTACTGCTGTAGCCTCTTTCAGCCGGGGGCCTAAAAGAGAGCTGATTGGCCGAGCTCTCTCTGAGGGGAGCGATGGGAGGCACTTAGTGCCCTCTTACATCAATCACAGCTCTACAGCCAATCACGGGGGTCTGTCGGCTCACGCGAGCGGAAGGAACGGATAACGCCAAGTGCCTGAGCTCGCAGTTTAAAAACTCGCGGTTGGTGGCTTGGACGAAACACCCAGATAGCTAACACTCCCCCGGATATCTAGATTTAGTTTTTATTAATCAGAATTCGGTTGAATTGCGGAAAATATTATTGTGGCTGTAATTACCATGACCAACCCCTAGATGGCATTTTGGGAGACTGAGCAGACCTGTGCAGTACAAGTGCAGTGTTACTGTACATTTACAGCTGATGGGAGTTGATGCTACTGTAAATTATTATTATTATAATGTTTTTAATGCAATTTTGAAATCTGACTTAAATAGAAATATTTAAAAGATAATAATAACAATCTATAAAGCATAATGTAATAGATCATACATTTAAAGCGTTTCTATCTATAGTGGTGTTACTTTACTTCCTCCAAGTCTTCTGAGTCAGACATGTAAAAATGAACTTCAGCAGGAAGTATCCTCACTCTGAGCTTCCTCTATGCAAACTTGTGCACCAGCCTCTCCGATCGCTGTCGCTCGTACGGCAGCGCTCAGAGCACTTAGGCACTTTCCTATTTCCTCATCCTCTGCTTCTTTGTCTGTCTGTCTCTTTTTTTTTTCATTGTTTTTGTTGGAAGATTCAGGACTCGCACTCTTTTTACGCCAATGTGGTGCCCCCGAAGCCAGCGCTGAGGTCATTCTCCATCGGCTCTGAAAACCAAAATACCAGGTAATAACACAAACACACACGCACATGCACACACACACAGAAACGGTAACAACTGATTCTTATCTCCTTACTTTTAAACTTTTTATTTATTTATTTATTATGATTATGATTATTATTATTATTTAGAAAATTTGAATTTATTTGCCACCGATAAATCTGTCAACAAATAAAATAAATATGACATGGAATTATAATGCACTGATGTTTGATCCGAATTAGTTTTGTTATAAAACATAGATACATTTTAATCGTAACCTATACAGTAGATATGTCCGATCTAATTCACAAGGCTGATAAATGATCGTATATTCAGGTGTATTTCTAGTCACGCAAAGAAATACACCTTGGCAAAGCCGTCCAGGGTGCCAATATTATTGCACATCCTGTTATAATCCTAAATAAAAAGGTTACAGTCACTGCAAGGTCCACAAACGTGAAACGTAATGCTCGTGAGCATCTGTTTGAGTGTGTGTGTGTGTGTGTGTGTGTGTGTGTGTGTGTGTGTGTGTGTGTGTGTGTGTGTGTGTGTGTGTTATGCGGCGCACTTGTTTTTAACTCCCAGTGCTAGAGTCGTGGTCATAATAAATTCTAGTAGCGTCTAGATCAAGAAAACTCTCGTGTAAAATTGGTGAAATTAATTTTAGAAATGCTTCTAAGGCTACGATTGCTCCCGTGGTTCATTAATGAAAAAGAGAGAAAGTTGTTTTGCTCAAGACAGGAAATGATCTAAGAGGATATCTATCATTTTATAAAAATAACACATTGAGTATTATCGTGTCTTGCCGTTTTGGGGAAAAACAATCAACGGTCTAGTGGTGTGATGCGGCCTGATTTAAAGAAGAGTTACACTTAAGATTCGGAAGTCGATTTTTCTTTTATAGCACCACATCCTGAAATGGTTTATTAATAATAATAATAATAATAATAATAATAATAAAAAAAAAATACTCATCATACTTATTTATTCATTTCTAGTTACATTTAATGGTCTTGATATTTGATGTTATTAGTTAGTTACATAGATGGACAAAGTACACAACCCCATTGTTTAAGGTCAACTTTATTATTTTATTTGTATAATGCTTTTAACAATTGACATTGTCGCAAAGCAGCTTGACACAATCGAAAGAATGATTTAAGTTTGTATGACATGTGAACGTGTATGAATCAAAATGATCAGACTGTCCCTGATGAGCCAGCCGAGGGCGAAACCTTAATAGGAAGAAACCTTGAAAGGAACCAGACTCAACCGGGAACCCAAACTCCATCCTCATTTGGGTGAAACGGATAGCAGGGACTGATCTGCATCAAGTGCATTTAAGTGAAAGTAACAGTCAAACAGTCAAAAACTTAGCACACCCCTTCTAATTCCATAGTCTTTCCTTATTTTTAGATATTAAATCATTTGGTATTAAAAATCGATATGCAAAGATAAAGCCCAATAAAAATCTCCTTAGAACAGCTGATCTTGAGATGCGTCTCCTACAGTAATTAAGCTCTATAAAGCTTCATAACGGCTCTAATCTGAGGTGCTGTTTGGTGATTTCTGAGGCTGGTGACTCTAAATGAACTTCTCATCTACAGCAGAAGGTAACTTTTGCTCTTGCTTTCCAGGGAAGGTCTTCATGAGAGCCAGTTTCATCATGGTGCTTGATGGGTTTTGCAAATGCACTTGACGATACTGTTAGAGAACAGCTGAACTTTATGTCTTGTAATGACCATTAATAGTTGTTGGTAATTAATTACTTAATTGTTCTAGAACAATGAATGAATCCCAAAAAAACCTTAAATTAGAAGGTGTGTCCAAACATTTGACTGGTGCTTGTCCTGGAATTTCTTTCAACCAATCAATCAATACTGGTTAAATATCTCTCTTATACAAGTGGAGGTTGTACAGTCAGGTTGCTACTTAAGTTAAAGTGCGAACAAAGTTTCATTTCAAAACGTCATTGTATGCATTGTTCTATTATTAGTACCCTGTTGTACATAACACTTACAATACCTTACGTCTCTGTACTGAATACACTAACTAGCTTGTAGAACCTGTAGAATAAAGAGCTTTCATATTGTTACAAAATCTCTAACAAAAAATGACAGCCAGTGTCAATTCTTTATTTTATTTTACAATTTGTTTTAAAGTAAGGTAGTAAGCTAAGCAGCATGCAATGTTCAAAAGCAGTAAGGTAGTTTTCTCAGACAGCTCTGGCATTGTGTGCCCACATGTACTGTATAGGCAGCACATTCATGCACATATGAATCAGGTGGTCAGTGGTTGCTATAAATGATTAATATATGCAGGATCCAGGCTATGGCAGCTTGTCGGGTAAATCACATGGAGTTCTACATTTACAAACCACGATGTGCTTTCGCAGGTTGGACAGCGAGGTTTTGTTCGCCGTGATACGGTTTCGTTTTAGGCAAACAAAGTAAAAAGGAAATTTAAAACAAACAAAAAATTTGATCTTTTCAGACTGAAAACTGAAACTTGGCACCTAGTGTGTTTTGGTGGGGGATGCTGACCGCACGATTGCAAGTGTAGTGTTATTTTTAGACGCAGGTCTATAGCATGTCGGCTACAAAGCGATAAGTACATTCCGGTTCAATTCGTGGCGCGGATTCCTTTTATCTTCATCTGATGAGCGTCAAAAGTTATAGGATCGCAAAGTATCCTTTGGCCTTTGTTAACAGTTACATAATAGCCGTTTTTTTTAAAGGAAGAAGTGGAGTTTTACACACCGAACACAGACAAGCTGAGTAAAATATGCCAGTGAGGTTATACTTTAAAAAAAAAAAAACAGAAAGGTCACATTATTGGCCTGTATCAAGCACAGTAAAAATTTTTTTAAAAATGACTGGAATTAGTTTAAGAACTGTCCAACGCATTATTAAAACCTGTAAGGACTGTGCTGAACTGTCAACTTCAGAAAAATCATCATTAATGAAGATCGCTTCAAAATGGTTAAAGATGCATGGTAAAAAAAACTGAGAACAGAAATTAGGGTTATGTTTAATAGTCAAAGTAAGAGGATTTCCACATGCACAATGTGATGAGAACGTACAGGATTGGGATTAAACAGCAGTGTGGCCATAAGAAAACCGCTTGTTAGTGAGAAAAAAACACTTACATTTGCTAGGCAGCATAAAGATTAGACCTTGCAGCAATGGAAAAAGGTCATGTGGTCTGATGAGTCCAGATTGAGCCTCTTCCAGAAGTGCGTCAGGGTATTAAGAGAAGCCTGTGAAGCGATGCACCCATCATGCATAGCGGCCACTGTTCAACCCTCTGGAGACGGTGTTCTGATCTGGGGTTGCTTTAGTTGGTCGGGTCTAAACTCAGCAACGTTACGTGGCAAAAAAATGAAGTCAGCTGATGACCTGAATGTACTGGATGACCAGGTTCTCACATCTTACAGTACTTCTGACCTGGAACAGGCATATTCAAGTGTGGTTCTGGGAGCACGAGGAATCATTTTGATACATGAATTTCACCCTCACACTAGTTCATGGTTCCTCTTAACCGGTTAAATTGGGACCGTGTAGCTTATAATATAATAACTTGTGAGACTACTTCTATACCTATTAAATAAACATCTCTTAAAAGAAAGAAAGAAAAAGAAAGTTTCACCCTATCAATAATAATTGTTCTTTGTTGAACAGCAGCTCATTTGAAATTACTGTTAATTATTAGATTCAATGAAACATCTACTGTATAAGATCCGGTAAATGAACTGTCGCTATGGAAACAATACAAATAAGCTCATTAGCATATAGATACAGAAAGCCAGATCTGATGTCAGAAAAAAAATCAATAACATCTGACTAACCAGAATGGAGAATTTAACAGTGCTGTGGTGTTATGAGTGCTGTTGATATGATTTAAAATAAACCGAGCGCAATCATCGATCACCAGAAATGTGTTTCTATAAAGTATATGTTGGGTAATTTGACGCATATTACCCAAGGCTTTCGGTTTCACAAGCTTAAGAGAAATCTTACTTTTTGAGCACTTGTTTGTCTCGACTACAGTTGAGATGCTGAAAGAAAACTGCTGTGTGCTTTTGCAGAGAAGGAGAACACAGTTTCTGCTTTCAGCTTGATGAAACACATTTGGTTAATCTAAAAATGGGTGCTATTGACGCTTTCGTTTTTTTAAGACCCAGCAGTCTGCAGTTCGGCCCTGGAGAATATATTGGTTTTAAGAAGACTATATGGTTTTAGAACAAGTGTTTTAAAAAAAAAACTAAAAAAAAGTTGTGTCAATAATATTTTGTCGAAATAACCAGGTAGGAGTGAATATTTTCAGAACATTTACCGAAATAACCAACAGGTTCTAAGACTGTGGGCTTATAATGTTGCAAAGTAAACATTTTTACAGTGTTCGTTATAGTTAATGATAATGTCATGATTTCCTATATGGCGAGATTGTCTTTGTTCTGTTGTCCAAACGTTTAAAAACAAGCCCGAAAATGAAACTGGACAATTTAAATCCAAAGGACAAATTTAAATAAAAATGATTAACTAGCACTGAAGAAGGATCAGTGTACTGTATCAAAGAATTTACATTAAGGGCAGAATTTCTCATCTAGTAAGCTGAATAAAAAGAAAGAATCATAAATAACCCTACAAAAATTGTGTTTTGGTTAAACCAATTAAATAGAATTAAGTATGTTACAAAGTTTTATTTATTTTAGTAAAAATAGACCTAATATCCACTGTATTAGGCTACATGAGGAAGTTATTATTATTATTTTTTTCGAAAAATGTTGTGCCAACATAAAGATTTTAGCTTAGTTGTAAATAGGTTTAACAGTTTTTGTATTTTATAACTTGCTGCATATGGGGTGAACATTGGTAAAGCGGGAAATGTTTGTGTGACATAAATTTCTCTATGACTTTTCAAGACACCTTTATAAAAAGCCTAAAAATAGTGTTCACATGCAAAAAATAAGAAGTTACTGATGGATATACTGTACGGTATGGATATATGCTTTACATTATTAGATGATTATATTGTTACTGTTATTTGTTATAATCCAGCACATGATATAGTCTTTAAAAGATATATTAAAAAACGGTACAGAAAACTAATTAAAAACTAATAAGGCAACCAGTGCTTAAGTTCGGCCAACTTGAATAGTTTTGTTCTTATTACTTAACCTTTCATTGTTAGTCCAAAAAAAGTGGTCAAACTGAACAAGAATAAAAAATTTTAGGTTATTGTTTTGTTAACACCACATCTGGGATGTGAACACTCAGTCTCCAGATGAGACCACACATGCTTTTGACTTCCAACAATAAATTAGGTCAATGACTTTGTGCTTAGTTTGAGAAAACCTCTCTCAAAATAAATCTATTGCATCTGATTGCCTTAAAAGTTGGAGTTGTCTCCACGTTTTCTTTCTTTGTTTTTACATGAAAAAAAGGCCCCCTTGCTAAGTATTAATGAGATGTCTAGATTTACGCCAGCGTGAACTGTCGCAAAACAGTCAACACTCAGTTTGAAGTGCACCCAAATTAGGCATTCATGAGCATGACATGAGCCAGTTACTGCTTTATATACTCCATCTGACGAAATGTACAAGTTGGCATTAAAATTAATTAATTAAAAAAAAAAAAATTATATTAGTTGTTTAATATTATAATTTGTCTATGTTTATTTCTCGTAAGTGCTGTTGTATGCAAATGTCAGCCTTCTCTGGTATAATGTTCGCTCCTGTCTTTCAATCCTTATTTCTGACACTTGGTCGATTTATAGAAAGAAATTGAAGGTTTATATTTCAAAATCTCATTGTCTATACCGCTTAATCCTGTATTCAGGGTCGCGGGGCCTGGAGCCTATATTAAAGAGTATATGGAGTGCTGGTTCTTATTTTATAATGATATATTGAAATAATACAATAGTATAAATGGTATGAAGTTTAGTGAAATATTTTTAAACAGAGTTTTTTGTGTTTATTCAATGCTCTTTTTATGTTCTACAGTACTGTGGAAAAGCCTTCATTTCTTCATATTAAATTAAATGAAATGATGTCGATTAAATTAAAGAAACAGGAACAAATGTTTTGGGCGGCACGGAGGCTTAGTGCTTAGTTAGCACTGGTGCCACGCACCTCCAGGGTCCGGGTTTGATTCCCACCTTTGTTGAGTTTACATGTTCTCCCTGTGCTTGGTGGGTTTCCTCCCACAGTCCAATGATGTGCAGATTAGGTTCATTGGCATTCCCAAATTGTGTGTGTGTATGTGAACGATGGATTGGCACCCTGTCCAGGGTGTACCACGCCTCATGCCCTAGGTTTCCTGGGATAGACTCCAGGCCCCCTGCGACCCTGAATTCAGGATAAAGCGGTATAGACGATGAGTGAGTGAGTAAGTAAACAAATGTTTTGCTGTTGGTGATAACGTTCAGCGTGCCTAAAGAAACTAATTAAAAACTAATTGTTTATGTAACAACCTCGGCAGCAACCTCGTTTCCCCTCTCATCTGTTTCAAGCACTCGGCATTCAGCATCACCAGTATACTAATCACCCGCCTGATCATCTGGCTTCATCTGCATCTATTTCTCACTGGTTCATGCCTTAAGTTAGATGCATTTTTATGCTTGAATGTTTCAAAAGTCAATGTGTGGCTTAACGAATAAAAAGCATTCGTCTGGAACTGCTCAGGCACAGGGACTGGACTGAAAATGAGATCTAAAAACCTGAGAAGCAAAAAAAGTCCTTCAGGAAGCCTGGAGAACTATTCCTCAAAACTACATAAAAAATGCAAGAAGGTCTGGGTCTTTGGAAGCCAAATATGAAGAAATGAGGGCTGAATCCAGACTTTTGTAAGTGTGGAGGCTCCCAGAAAAGTTTGTCCATTTTAAAGTCACACAGAAGTCATAGCACCGATTAATTGCCAACTATTAGAAATATGTAACTACAGTAAGTCTATGTGGTTTTAAGAATTGTTTGTCATCAAGAGCTAAAAAGGTTAAATATTTCCAAATAACTCATTGATCCTAGAAACAAGTTCTTTGTCTACTTCTACTACTTACAACACATTAATAAAGCTTTTAAGACGTTGTCTATCGCAGTTTTTGTGTGTCTACTAAATATATAATATAATATAATATAATATAATATAATATTTTTACAAAATTGTGTGCTTCTCCTAAACTTATGGTTATGATAAATGTTAAAGGTTTATTTAGTTAAGACGGCCATAAATAAATGTGTTTAAGACCACATGCTAAAATGGTTCTCACATTTGCATTTAGAAGACTGTTATTTACACCTTTTTTAATAGCTATGCTCATTTAAGAAGCCCATCTGTTAGCTAGTTGAGAAAGGAAATGCATACATTAATGTGTTCCTAAATTCATGACAAATTAACTATAACGATAAGAATAATATTAGTGTTAAATATTATTAGGCAGCCTCAAAGCGATTAAATTCTGCCTTCTTTTTAATAAAGATGACATTACACACTATAACACACTATAAAAAAAAAAGTGAAACGTATGTTGTACAGTGTATACCTGAGCTTCCCATTTACGATTTAGTCTGTTATAATAATAAGACTTTTCTGGCGAAGACAAGAGCATGAGCGTGTGATCAGGTGAGGAGGTCTGGGGTGCAGTCCAACCACATGTGCCGTTAAAGGTCAGGTTCTACAATGGCGGCCAAAAGTATTGAAACAAAACTGAAATTCAGTGTTTTAATGACATTCTCGATGTTTTGTTAAATAATGACAGTTAAGATCATAAGAATCATTTGTTATTTTATGAGATGGAATTGTTACATAATAACATTTAGTATGAAGTTCTTTTATTCTTCAAAACCTGCTGGATCTGGCTGGGCGTAGAGTCAAAAAGACGTCTTGGATACTCTTGCTCAATCCATGCCTGCTTGAACGCTTCTTGAAGATCATATACAGAAAGCGGTTTCTTGACTGCGAGTGCCTCAACAGGTTTCTATTGGGTTTAGGTCTGGAGATGACTCGCGATGTGGCTCCAGAAGCTGTATATTATGGTCACATAGCCAGTTTTTTTTACTACATTTTCAGCCAGACAGGCTAGAACTAATTTGTGAAATCACCTGTTTTGTGCGCAGGGTGATCTATAATACATGGCATGTGTTGTCCTAATACTTTTGACCACCACTGTATATACATATATGGTGTACACTACAGAAAATCGTAATGGTCCATGGATGGATGGATGGATGGATGGAAGAAATGTATTGATGCCCATGTTGAAAGTTACATTTGGCTTGAAATGAAACCACAGGCAATGGCTTGGACCATTTTAGATCAGCTAAAGTTGGCCGATCTACGTCAGTAATCTTTTTTTTTTCTTTTTTTACTAGAAAGTTTGACACCATCATAACTGTTGTTTTTACATCCTCAAAACATGTTTACCCCAGCATAAATCCAGACGTCACGATGAGGCCCTAACGACACCTCTCATGACGTTTCTTTACACAATCATCATGGTCATCATCCTAACCAACCCTTCTTTTCCTCTCTTCTTAGAAAACCTCCTTGTCTCCGTCCGAGGTCCTCTCATCCTCCTCCGGCCGCCAACATGAGTGACACGTATGCAGTCGTCAACAAGTTCAAGCAGCCCTCCAGGGATCCGCCGGTCGGCTCCCACCAATACGACAACGTCAACTTAAACAGCCAGAAACCGTCTGTGAACGACCTGTACAGCATCGTGAAGCCCAAAAACAGAGCGGTGACGAACGTCCCTGGCTGCATGGTTCATGTACCTGACCGGACATGGGCACTTAACCACAGAGCCTCAGCAGAGGAGGACTCCGATGGCTACGAGCCCCTGCCTGGTGAGCAGAAGTCAAAAAAAAAAAGGGGTCTTAAAGTTAACTGGCCCTAAAATTTCTCTGCATAAATGTTTAAGGAAGATAGAAACCCTTAAGAAAAATTGAAATGCACACATTTTAAAAACAAAAAGAAAAGTGTGATTCACACATTAGTTGTTGTTTAAGCTCGCAGCAGTTTTAACTAAGATGTTGAGAAGTTGATAAAAAAAAACTACAGGAAGTGACAGGGGAAGTGGTGTCTGATGTTCAGCAACTGGCTGTCCACCTAAGCGCATTTATGGTCGAGTAATGTAGCGTTTCACAGTATGGTTTGTGATTTACTAGCCGGATATCATGGGCTTTTTTAGTGTCCAGAATTAGATGAAAGGTGCAATCCTGTTTCTGCTTGGTAATATTTGTGGATTAACATAACAACCACTGGTTACTGAGGCTGTTTGTTTAATGTTACGATTCAGCTTCATCGTTTCAGGGTTTTTGTTGGTTTAAATATTTTTAATCAACATTTTAGATGTTTCTAGACATTTCTGAAACTCTTCTAGTTGCAAAATAACATGAACCATATTAACAGCAGCAGTATTCAGAACAATACAAGCGTCTTCAATGAAAATGTACTGAATGTTCTGATAACGTTCTTTATAGCACAGGGTGTTCAAGTCAAACAGGGACGTTTGATCCCCTGCTGCAATAATACACTTATCCCAGTGTTTCACTGGTGCTTGGATACAATCAAGCTAGAAAGTTTTCTCAGTATGCCGGAGCCATGATGAACTGCCTGCTTCATGTCTGAAATGCTGGCCTCCCAGGAACTCCTTTAATGGCCCAAACATGTGGAAATGGCTTAGAGCGAGGTCAGGACTGTACAGGGGATGTGTGGGATGTGAGTTCCAGTAATGTCCTCTTCTGTAAGCTAGTCAAACTCTATTTGTCGAGTTTCAAGAATCAGACATTGTGCTCGCCATTTCTTCTGGATGGAAGAAATGTATTGATGCCCATGTTGAAAGTTACATTTGGCTTGAAATGAAACCACAGGCAATGGCTTGAACCATTTTAGATCAGCTAAAGTTGGCTGAGCTACATCAGTAACCTTTTTTTTTTTTTTTTTTTTTACTAGAAACTTTTACCCCAGCATAAATCCAGCTGTCATGATAAGGACCTAATGACAGCCATCTTTAATAACTTTGCACTATTCAAATGTTTTACTGCGACTCATCTAAAACAGAGTCTCATCACCGTACTGTTCTTGAAGTCTTCTGTAAATGTCAATCAATCATTTTTACGCCTTCATTCACAGGTCCCGGTTTGACTTGAACACCACTTGTATTCATTTTCTCTAACAGCACAGCTCTGATTTTAACATACACCGATCAGCCATGACGTTAAACGCCGGGTGAGCCGAAAACAGGGCCTGGACACCTGAAGCTCATCGATGCGTGTGTAGTCTGATCCCATCGAACTGAGCTCGTAGAATTGCTGGCTGCGATGGAAAGAAGTCAGAACACACAGTGGGTAATGGGTATTCATACTCAGCCGCTGAGTGACTGAAACGTGTCCCCGATAAAGTCTCGTTATTACTGACTTACTGGGGGAAATCGCTAACCCTTGAGAGTTAGAGAGCATACTCATAAGTAAGTATTTCAGAACCCAGTACAAAGATCGATCCAAAAGTCCCTGTAAGGAACAAGCATTTGCTGTAACCAGAGCGTGGGTAGAGATTGCGATTTAGGCGGTCCTGACCAAAGTACTGTACTGTACTGTACGATATCGATCTCAGAACAAACCCCTGTTAGTCTACATCGATGAATCGAATCTGATCCAAAGCTGGAATTGGTTTGAAATATCCACAGTGATGGATTTTCAGGTCTAAGAAAAGAAACGCTATCTATAACGTGACTCAGTAACAAAAACAGAACTTATTTTCTTCCCTTTTTTTTTTTTTATAATGGAAGCTTAATTTAAGGAACTTTGTCTTTCTGCAAAAACAGAAACAAGTCATGAAAGACAATATGAAGTAGACTAAGAGATGAACATTTATTTATTTATAAATAATGATTTTATCCTCGTAGTGATCATGCATCCCTGTTTAAAGGTAAAATAGACTCCGATTGCTCCTGTGATAAGAGTTTGTGCAAGGTTTATTTTCCGTTGTCAGGTTTTGCATGGACGCTTATGCGGCCGCGTCAGCGCTGCTCGAACAGCGTGTCTTTTGTCCCCAGTTTTACTTCTCGTTTTTGAATTCCTCCCTTTCATGTGATCAAGAGAGTATTACGAGAGCCCGGCCTGGACTTTATTTTCTCTACGAAAATGACTTTTTATAGTCAGTATAACGTGTATTATTAGGATGGAGAAGAATCGCTCGGTGTAGAATAAAAAACAAGATATATTGAGCAGACGTGTTGGTTGACAGCCACCAGTTTTAGCTGCACTCGTGTTGCTTTAAACCACGTCGAGCTGTTTGTTAAGTGACTCGCTGCAGGATATATGGCGTAAGAGTTTGTTTCACACTCACAAGGGACAAGCGACATTAGCGACTTATCACTTGGTAGTGTGAATACCGGATGCCCGGATACGACAGCCACGCCTGCTGTTATTTATTTATTTAGCCATCATTTTCCTGATGTGATGTTCACATTTCAGCTCGATTTTCCTTCACGCAGCTTTCGTCCTGTAATTAAATGACCCGCTCTTTCAGAAGGCCGGGATGTAGCCACCCTCAACGAATCAACTCATTAATTGTTCTAAATCAGCGCCTGAAACAGCACCGTCTCTTCTTTCTGATAAGCAAACAAACTGCACATTCAACTCTTAATTTCTCTCAATTTTCTGCCTAGTGTTTACATGTGTTTTTGTTTTTTTTTCTTCTATTTTCAGTTGGAGGTCAGATGAGAGACCCACAGGTAACGTCTGATTCTACTCTACACTTCACTCCACCAGGAAGTGCAAATCAGTGACTGTGCTATTATTATGTTATTGTTAGAGTATTGCACTGATCATTTGTATATATGACTAATCCAGGTTAAAGCTCACACTACACCTCATTGTTTTCACATACAGTTATGAATCTGCGCTTTCTCATGTAGGGGTTGTTGGGACCAATGTTGGGTGTTGTAACGCGTTAGAGTACTTGGACTACTTTTTTGATGTAACGAGTAATCTAATGCGTTAGGTCCGCCATTTAAGTACTCAGTTATTTAGCTATTTTTTCAGACAATTTATGTAATGCGTGAGCCAGACAGCAGTCATTCCCAATCTGGATTACAAGCCCCGCCCCCGATAAACCGCCCCCCTCTGATATTCCTACTGTTATACCCCTATCTCACCTATGCGGTTTGACTATGTGACGCACGGAAAGATGGAAACGAGATAGGGGTATTAGTAGTTAACAGATTATAGGCCAAACTTACTCAAAGTACTCTAACTAGATACTTTTATCAGAAAGTAACGCTGTAATGTAACTGATTCCTTTTTAAAGTAACTAATTACATTACAAAATTACTGTCTTTAAAAAGTAATGTCCCCCAAGACTGGTTGGGACTATGTTGAGTTTTCCTGTAACAGTTAACGTTTAATTTTTAAAAATCCTTCAAAATACCCAATGATCCGTTTTTGAATAGCCTGAATCTTCTACAGTAGATTGGTGAATTGTTTTGAATACACTAAGTCCCCAACATACGAACGAGTTCCATTCTAAGAGCTCGTTCGTAAGTCTAATTTGTTCGTAAGTCCAACAAACATTGTCTAGAAACTACGATAACTGACACAATTATTTATGCATTTTATAAAACTAACACGATCTATGATCTTGCCCTTGTTCTTTAGAATCGTGTTGATGGCTGAACGATTCATGTTAAAGCAATGTCTGCCATCTTTCTAGAATTATTTTCACTTTTGTCTCCATCGTTATCGCTTGGAGCTTCTTAGCTGTACCAGCCTCATCGCTGCTGCTATTACCCTTGCTTCTGGACATCCTGTGATGCACACTGCATGCACGTGACAATGTACGCCGGACATGGGATCTAACTTCCGAGACTGAGCGCATGTTTGTATCTCAAATGTTCGTATGTAGGGGACTTGCTGTATTAGTGAAGGTTTTCGATTTGAGACACAACCAATGACAACCTATTACCGTGATATAAATACCATGGTAGTATAATGGTACCTGAAAATATTTTTGATAGTACCATGGTATTTATTTTCTGATATATTACACGTACAAAACTATGGCACGTGGTTCTACCACGGTACATATTTTGGTATTTTGGCACATGGTTCGATCCTGTACTGTACTATGGTACTACTGAACACGAACCAGGATACTGTCAAAATATGTTATAAATGTTTATGTACCACAGTGGTTACCAAAGTTTACAGCATATCTAATATGGTGCATACTGTAGTACAGTATGTATAAATATACCATATTAGATACCTGCTAAACTTTTGTAGCCACTGTGGTATCCAATATGTACTATGACATTTACCAAGGTATTGTTGGACACACCACAGAAGTCCCACGATGCCCTCAGTACTTACCATGGTACTCTACAAAGTCCTATGGTGCAAACCATGGTGGTGTCTGAAACACCATGGTAACACTATGGTATATTGTGGTATGTACTGTAGTTCACCATAGTAACATTTCTTATGTGAACAGTCACAAGGTTAGCACAAAGGTTTAGCCATAAACGGCAACACACCTCCTGAATGTGCGTGAAATCACTAAACGTTTCAATTTGATGGACAGGAACGTCCAGGCTATGACTTGTGGATGTTGCTCTCAGTTCTCCAGACATACGAATGGGTCACTATATGATTTTCTTTAAAATGTTTCACTGTGTTTTGTGGGTGTCTCATTAAAAATAATTAAAAATTTTTTAAATTAAGATCAATAAATAAAGTCATTAGATTAGGAAAAAAGTAATGGCACCCCATTAAAAGAGGAGGACGGGCTCTACAGACTGTTAGACAGGACGCTTCATTGGCTGAGCTGCATTATTGGTAAAATTTTGCAAGCAATGTTGTTGAAGTGTTGCTTCTTTTTATTTTTTTGAGTCTATGGTAGTGTTGCCAGAGTAATCGCATTTTGGGGCAAATTATCATATTGATTGAAACTCTCCATCCAGTGGACTGTAAAAAATTGGCAGGAAAAAAAACTATTTGATATGACTTTTAAAAATCAACACCAAATTAAGCAGCATTTCTGTGTTAATTAGATCATTTTAGTACTTTTTTTTTATACCCCAATACCTGTAAGAAATATAGCTGCCTGAAGTAAATTGGACAATAAATTTTATTGCTGTTGAACTGAATCCAAAACTACAATGGCCAAAGATCTGCTGTGATTCACAGCTCTAGTGTGCAGCATGTTGAAACGATGTGGTCGTGTCTCAGAGGAAGCACATGACCGTCTTCACCTTCCTGGTTCGTAGGGCGGAGCCTTAAGATAGCAGGGAATCAGTAATGACTAAATGTAAGAGGAAATCGGTGTGTACTGTATGAGTACTTGTACCTGTAATTGTACTTGAACAAAGAGTGCTTTTTTTTTTTTAACAACTGGAAACATTTGTGAAATTCTGATCTGGATTTTTTTGTGTCTTACAGCAATACCGACATGTGTCACAAACATCTGGTAAGTCCTTTACATTTTTATATTTATATATAATGAATATCTATTAACTATTTATTTAAATAATACGTAAATGTAACAATATATAGGTTAGAAACATTTATAACATTTATCTAAAATAAGCACAGAGAGAGAGACAAAAAAATGTAAACATACTTAGGAAAAAAATGTAAATAAATATTTAAATATTAAATGTATTGCTACATGTTATATACTGTATATATTAATATTCTTATCACAATATTATCATACATATATACAGTATATACAGAGTGTGTGTGTATATATATATATATATATATATATATGATATTATGATAATAATATGATATGAGTATTAATAATATATTAATATAATGCACATCATACTATATTAATTTTCCTGAACTGTGTATAAATGTTTTTGGCTGACTCTGTATAT
>JAQMYJ010000040.1:5539550-5552900 GCA_030014305.1 Clarias laeviceps | reverse complement strand
TATATTAATATAATGCACATCATACTATATTAATTTTCCTGAACTGTGTATAAATGTTTTTGGCTGACTCTGTATATACAGTATTATGAAAAAGTCTTGACCCGTCATTTCTCATTTTCAAATATTGATGATAAAGATGTGGATTAAATTGGAACAAATGTTTTACTGCAACAGGCTGCAAAGATACAATCTAAAAATTTGTTGTTTATGTAACAACCTCAGCAGTGACCTCATTTCCCCTCTCGTCTGTTCCAACCACTCGGCATTCAGCATCACCAGTATACTAATCACCTGATCATCTGTCATCATCTGCACCTGTTTCTCACTGGTCCATGACCTAAGCTAGACGTCTTTTTATGATGAAAGATTCATAGGTCACTGTGTGGCTTAACAAACAAAAAACATCAATCTGAAACTGATCAGGTACAGAATATGAGAGAGGGAAAAAAGCGTCCTGCAGGAAGCCTGGGGAACTATTCCTCAAGACTACAATTCAAAAATAAAAATACTCTTTGAAAGCAAAATTTGAAGAAATAAGAGCGGGAGTGAAGACTTTTGCACAGTACTATAAATACAGGTTTCTGTTTCGTAACCACAGTTAGAGCTGCACAATGCGGCCCAAATGCTGCTCTTTACCCAGTAGGTACTAGTTTGATCGTCTAGTAGATCTGTCGAGCTTTTCGCTCTTGTCACTGGCACGAGTGTGTTGCGTTTGTGCTGGTGGCATCAGGGTTGAGAAAAAAACCCAACACATCTAACCAACAGGGATGTTGTGGCCACCGGCGTGTGCCGTGTCACTGAGACGGAGAAGAGCATGTGCACACACTGTACACACTCTTATTACATAAGTGGCAAAGTACAAATTGTTAACATACCTAGTGTATATAATGATAATAATAATAATACAATGTAACCATTATTGTTTCCATATAAATGTTATACCAATTTTAGCTTAGCCAGAAGCTTTGTATGTGCATGTGTGTCTGTATCTGTGTGTGTGTGTGTGTGTGTGTGTCTGAACTAAATTGCTGGTGCAGGTGCAGCTCTGGACCTCTGGAGACTTCCTTATCAACTTCACCAGTTTGAAGTGCTGCGAAGAAATAAACAGGAAGAGCTGTTAGATTAGTTTCAGTCTCTGTCTTGTTCTTACTGCCGTCACTTTCTCTCTCTCTCACTCTCTCTCTGTCTATCTCTCTTTTCCTCTAGAGCTCAAACGCTGTAACTCTGTTCCCTTTTCATCTCTCTCTCCGTCTCACATAGAACTTCTTACTCTTGCTTCGCACCTCTGATGTTCTGACCTGTTTTCTGTGTGTGTGTGTGCTTGTGCGTGGATGTGTGTTTATTTGTGGATGGATCGGTTTCTTTCCCCGCAGATGGAGACAACCATTCAGACAATGATTATGAGTATGTCTCAAATCCGATCAAAGACAAGAACAGCAGCAGCAGCAGCCACTGCAACCCCGGAGGCATCGGTCAGTCGCCCGCACACACAAACACACATACACACACACACACACACAAATGTACTTTTGAGCATTTGGGTCACAGAGGTGATAAAAAGCACAAATGCCAAAATATCCTGTTTTACATTAAAAATTGTACGCGATTCTGCAAAACGCTACAACTCCATTTTCCGCAGTTTCTCCTGATAGATACGTCCGTCTGCAGTTTCGTTTGTGTTTATTTTAGTATGCAATAATATCTACTAATGCAGCGCAGCTCCCTCTCATAGCACAGGAGTGCGCTGTCTACCATCCATTTGTGCATTGTCCTACTTAATGTACGTCCGTGTGAAGAAAAGGATGGAGAGAATGTAATCCGTGTTGCAGCATGTACACGAAGCACTCACACATCTCTTTTGATTCTCTCTTAGCTTAGAGAGAAAAAGTTCCCAAAAGTTCAGCCTTTATTCATCTCACATACACTAATGCACTTTGCTCAAGGCGACAACCTGGTGGAGCTTTCGATTAGTTACTCCGAGCCTTCACACAGTGAGCGAACACCTCCCCATACTGTGCGTGCATCATGGCTGCCTAGTATATTACACCAAACCAGAAGCAAGGGGAAAAAGATGATTTGTGTCCATTTGGAAGTGAACACAACAGGATCCCACATAGCTTTGGTAAATACAGTATATAACATGGTGTTTGAACAACACACGAATCGCATAACGTGTCTGTTAAAGATAAGCAACGCATACCTGTAGCCCATTAATGCTGGGGTAAGAGAACGTAAGAGTCCTTTCTTCTCGGTTTCAACATTCTCCAAAATCTATTAAACGCATTTAATTCACTTCCTGTTTTTTGTTCAGCTGATAGAATGAAGGATATGATTGGCTTTGCCCAACACGTGGAAGTTCAAAGCTTTTAAAAGTCGGTTAGTTTTCATATTAAAAATATGGTTATAGACAACCATGTGTTCCAGAGGAAAATATTTTCCTGGAATAATTAAAAGCCACCATTGAACCACAGAAACCCTGCATGAATCAGTGTCTCATACACACACAGTACGTGCATGCTCAGCATTTCATTCTGATTAACACACACCTGCTCCATCTCAGCGAATCCACAAGTGCACATCTGTGACATCTTTAGTTACAGCTCAAAAAAAAAAATTGATCAAATGAAAGACGGCTTATTCATTACCGTCTGGTTATCCAAAGACATCAGCGTCATACTCTTTTCTACAAATCTACAGTTGTTTTCATTTAGGAAGATCGAAATGCCTGCTAGAGTGCAAATCCCGCCAAGATCAACCAGGACGAATCCATACACCATTTAATTCAAGTCATCATTTTTTTTTTCCTGGATTCATGTCTTTGATCGCCGGGTTCCATACAGTTAGTCAACTGACACTGTTTTTGACTCCAATCCCTGGTCCTCTTATGGTGCTTTTGCACTCGGTCCAAATACTCAGGACAGATTCTGGGCTTGTTTGTGGGCGTGGTTCATAATCTCAACTTTGCATTTTCATTCGTGCATGTGCTGTGGGTTTGTACAATGCTTGCCATTTTTTTCATCTGTTTACTGCTTTTTATTGTTGGCATGTCGTCTAGCAGGAAAGCCTGCAAACAAGCAGATGATCTCTGTCGTGCGCAGACACACGCGCACAAAAAAAACTTTCGTGGAAGAGGTTGCACCATCATCATAACCGTTCGAGTAGAAACAGGAAGTAATGTGACGAGAATCAGTTGCATTGCTTAGCATGCGTGCTCTGCACTTTTTGTCTTGAAAAGTTACTGTAGGAATCGGATCTCACCCCTGAGCTTCAAAGTTCAGTAAACGGAGTGTGATCTTAAAAACAATGATCTGGGATTCACTGGAACCTAACCATGGCCGGTTCCTTCATGTTTCGACTTTAATGATCCCAGGGAAAGAGTTAGGGTTATTGAAGGATAAAACCAGACGCACATTGGTGCATTGATTTGCTCCCAGTTTTGAAGAACCTAACCTACATTTATCAGCCCCACCTACGATCCAGCCTAGGATCTGAGTGCAGACTTGAGTATTAAGATAAAACTGTAAAGTTGGTGTCTATATATTTAATTGCGAAAGTTAATTGCGAAAAGAAAGATGAGTAATAGAACACATCATAGAACAATAGAACACAAATTTTTTGTCTTTTAATGGGGTTTCCACAGGTGTGTTTAGCCGAGTTTGAGGTAACGTACAGTACAGGCTTTGTTTTATTGCAATCGGCCCACAGGAAGTGTTACTTTGAACTTGATGCAAAATGGCCTTGTATCATAAAAAAATTAGTTCATCTCAAAATTCAACAGATTGCGCTGTACATTTTTAAATTTGCGCTTATGAGTGTGCAATTAAAATCTACTTAATAAACGTGATCTCACACCTTTATTGCACGCACTTCACAGAAACATGTAAAAATTTTAATTCGTTCCAAAATTCAACAGATGGCGTTGTGCATTTGTAAAAACGCACATATGAGTGTGCAATTAAATTCCACGTGAACAAAGTTTAAAAAAAAATAAAAAATTATGCAAAACTATTCATCCTGTCACTGACATTCACTGAAATATGAGACATTATACATAACATTAAAACTACTGACAGGTGAAGTGAATAACTGATTATCTCGTCACAGAGGCCGATTACCGGGTAAGAAAAATTAGGTGGCAGGTGAACATTTGAATCTCAAAGTAGATTTGCTGGATGAAGGAAAGAAATGAGCAAAAAAAAAAAAAAGGAGCTAATTGTGATGGCTAGATGACAGGGTCAGGGCTTCTCCAAATCAGCAGGTCTTGTGAGGTGTTCCTGGTATACAGTGGAAGGCGAAGCCAGAGAACCGGCGACACTGTGATTGATGCACATGGGGAGTGAAGGCTACAAGAACAACGCTTCATAGAAACAATTCCCCAATGGCAGTGGCACCAATGGATCAAGAAGGATTTGAGGAACAGGACAAAGAGTTCAATGTGTTGTCCTGGGCACTAAATTCTGATCAAGCATCTGCACGATGTGTCCGATCTGATCCGTTGAGGCCCCACCACACAGTCTACAGTAGCTCTGGAGGTTCTTCGGTCTAGCGGAGTCCAGGTCTAGACAGATCAGGGCTGTTTTCGCAGCACAAGGGGTCCTACACTATATTAGGGTGGTGAAATTAATGTTATGGTTGAGCGGAATATGCGTGTTCATAATGAGTAAAAAGAGAGGTACAGTAATGGAATATTTATTATATTACTAAAAAATAAACTGGTTTTAAAGGCATTGGATTATGGCATAATGATATTATGTGGGGTTTTTTTGTTTTATTTTATTTGTATTTAATTTTGGAATTTGCGTAGAGGTTTTAAAGAGAAAGAGTTAACAAAAGACTTGCTCTATTGAAATTACATTAATAGTGATTTAAAGGTGATTTCTAACTTTTCCTAAAAAAAATTAAATAATAATCCCTTAAATTGACTATCTGTATTTATTTTCATACATGGTATAAAATATGGAATATTCTATCGGTGCAAGCCTAATATTATTTCTTAGAAAGTAACGCCTCCATTCTGAAAGCAAGACTTTGTACGTTTGTTGCGTTTAGAAAGCAATTTGCAAACCTCAAGTCAGTGCATTTACATTAACATTGCTTTCGGAAGGTTTTTATATTGGTTTGCTCTGTTTGTCTTTCTCGACTTCTAGGTTATAAATGCAGAGTAAAGAAACCAAAAGGACCCAG
The DNA here is from genome assembly GCA_030014305.1 of Clarias laeviceps. Lineage (NCBI taxonomy): Eukaryota > Metazoa > Chordata > Actinopteri > Siluriformes > Clariidae > Clarias > Clarias laeviceps. The sequence continues at coordinate 5,547,716 of JAQMYJ010000040.1, read as the reverse complement.
AGATCCACCTTCACAATGGAATCGACCAGAGAGATGAAACCTGCAACATTAATAATAATAATAAGAAGAAGAAGAATAGAGATCTACAAAAGATCGACATATTCAGCATTTATTGGATCCTTGGAATAATTTAATTTTGTCATTGAGGCAATGATGTTTAGTGTGAGTGTGTATGAGTGTGTGTGTGTGTGTGTGTGTGTGTTTTGGGAGGGTGCAAAAGTTCCAAATGTAATGCACATGTTTAATTTATTGCAATAAATGTGTTTTTCTTGTACAGTCCGCTGCTGTGATACTCTGTACTGAGCAGTAGAGGGCACTGGTGAGGTTCAGTTTGAACACTTCATGAGCTTAGAGCAGGTAAACTGGGTCACCTGAATAATGCGAGCACTTATGTGTATAGATTAGGGTTTGTACCGTGTTACAGTTTTCATGTGCAGCTTGTATATCTAAAAAGGAAAAAAGATCAAACACAATTTTTTGGCAATATTATACATTTAATTCAACCCAGGAGATTGAGACGGTTTGAAATGGAAGCTTCGGGAAGAATTTGCAGCTCTGGAGATCGACCCGTGACTCGGCAATCGAGTTTAAGGTCAATTTTCAACACGTAGCCACATCATCACCATGAAAACCAGATCAGATTCTGGGACTGGCGGAATCCAAGAGCTCATACACGTTACATTATATCATAAAAAAATTAATAAATAAAATTAAAAAACTCCTGATCTAGGATCAGTTTCATCATTGTAAAACTGATTCTTATTAATTAATCAATCCTGTGAGAAAGTGCAGTGTAATTATAACTAGGCACTGAAGCTATAAATCACACTGAGTGTAAATATATTACATTAAAAAGACTAAATGTCTCGGCATACTACAAAATGAAAAACTAATGAAAAATAAATAAAATAAAACTTAATTTTATTGTAAAATGACTAAATTATTTATGAAAGTGAAGTATGGCCTTATGTAATAATCAAAAGTGTATTCAACACGGCATGATGAATAAATAATTGTAATTGATTTACAATTATGACAGAAATTACAACTAAATGAGAGGCATTCGAGTCAAACCGGGACTTTGAAATTGAACAGAACAGAGTTATGAGAGGAAAAAAACATCCATTTTTCCTATAAAATCCCCTGCTATACTAATGCACTCATCCCAGTGTATTACTAGTGCTTGGATTTCATTAAGGTTGAAAGATTTCTCAGAATATCTGGGCCATGACATGACTGCATGCTTAACACCTGAAACGCTGGTCTCCCAGGAACTCCTTTAATGGCCCAAACATGTGGAGCGAAGTCAGGACTGTATGGAAGATAACTGTATGGCAATAACTTCCAGCTGAGTTCCTGTAATGTGCAAATATAAGATAAGATAAGAAAAGATATGATAAGATACGATATCTCCCACAGTGGGGAAATTTCCATGTTACAGAAGCAAACAACAATGTGCAAACATAAAGAAGTGACAGTACAGTGTATAATTACAAGGAAAAGAAAAATAATCATCAAATGATGAATATTGATACACAGTACAGTGAATAAATACAAAAGAAAGTGAAAAAACAACACAATTGTTACACACAATTAAATTGCACTAGGTATTATAATATTGCACAGTTTCTATTACACAAAAAATGAAAGATATTGTAACTATATTGTGAGGTCATGGAATTATATTGTATATATACATATATATCTTCTATACCATTCAATTCCCACTCAATGTCCAAACCCCAGGCATTGGATGCAGTGCCGGTCTCAAGCACGGATTAAAGGGGAGGGTTGTATCAGGAAGGGCATCCGGTGTAAAACCTGTGTCAAGTCGTGTATGGATTGGATGGTCCGCTGTGGCGACCCCTCCTATTTCAGGAACCCTCTACAAAGTGCCAGTCCATCACAGGGCACACACACTACGGGCAAATTGGGAACAGCAATTAACTTATGTCTTTGTTACTATGGGAGAAAACTGGAGTACCCGGAGGAAACCCACCAAGCAGAGGGAGAACATGCAAAACTCCCTACATACCCCGAGGCGGGAATCGAACCCTCAACCCTAGAGAAGCAACCACTCCGCCTCTTCTGCCACAGAAAGAGAAAGTTCTTAATAATAAATAAACTCTAAAGCCATGATACAGACAAGCTATGATTATTTGGTTGTGTATTATTATCTGGAAAATGTCAGTACTAAAAAAAGCTTCGTTAATAACAATAATCAAGCAGATAAGCATGATTCGAGCTAAATGACGGAACCGTTGGGTTGCACAGGACTGAGAGGTGTTCTATAAGGTACAGGGTTTGAAATATTGTTTAATAAACTCCTCGGCTATAGCGGGTCAGACGTGTAGATAACGCAATAAGCTGTGAATCCTGCGGCGGTTGGATGTAATTGTTTCTCAGCCAATAAACAAAGACGAACATTTATTGCTGGAAGAAGCTCTGGCGCTTTAATTGTGCCGTAGCTGCGCGAGGAGCCGCGTTTCATTTATTAAATGTAAGTGGGGGTGTGTCGGGTCACTCGGGCTCGAGAAAAAGAAAGAAATTGCACGTCCACGTCTTTGGCAGAGAAAAGCCTACCATTACGTGGAATGATACTTCAGTGTCTAGAGTGTTTAGCATGATGGCGTTTACAATGGAGGAGCGCTAGCTGGTGGAGGTTCTTTTTGTTTTGTGTGTGTGTGTGTGTGTGTGTGTGAGAGAGAGACAGAGAGAGAGACACACGTAGGGGTTCAACTAATGACTGTTCTGATAGCACTCTGCCTATAGGGTGTGTGTGTGTGTGTGTGTGTGTTTATGTGTGTGTGTGTGATGTCCTCTGGGTTCCTCTGGCTGGGTAATCCCATTCAGTACATGCTAATGTGAAACTGGAATCTAATGACCTTCTGCCATGGCTTTTCAACCTCACCCTACAGCAACACCACCCCCTCACACATACACACACACTCACATACACAGAAGCAACCTATTGTCGAGAGACTCACTTGTCTTAAAGTTATGAAGATACAAAACCACAAAAACAATACAGCATTTTCTTTGGGGATTTAAATCCAGCTGAAAAACACAACCGACAAACGACAGCGCGGATAATCATATTGACCCTTTCCCTCGGCCTGTCTCGTCTTCTTTACTGTACCCGGAAAGTTAACACGACCCCGGCTCGAGTTAAAACAACGTCGGGGTGGCCCTGCTCTGCTTCGCTCTGTTCCTCGCGTTCATCAGCGCGCTAGAAATCGATAAAAGTGAAAAACCGTGGTTAAAAAGCATTTACTGTCCTCGCTGTAAACCCATTCATCATCATCCTGACCTCCCAGAATCTCTCTATCTATCTCTCTCTCTCTCTCTCTTTCTCTCCAGCCACTGACAGTGCGCATAGTGTTCGAGGAGACAAAGCGTCCCCGTTGTCCTCGAGGGGGTGAAGAGCTCACGCAGGCCCTCGGGCTGTTCTCCGTCCAGGAAAAGAGAGGAGCCAGTGTTCAGCCGAGCGAGTGGATATCGATCCACTCGGCGCCATGTTACTCCCCATCTGTTTGGGCGAGGGCCGCGTTCCCACCATCCCGCTGCTCCCGTCACCCGTAGCCATGGAGACCCATCCATTTATCCGCCTGGATTACCACAACCAAAGAAGTTGGTTTAGCGAAGCAAAATGGTGGCTGTTTTGTTATTTGTCAGGTTTTTTTTTTTTTTTTCTACTTCTTATCTGAATGGGATTCCATTAGCGGTAACACAAAACCAGAGTAATGATGTGTACTTGAGCTTAAAGGAATACTCCATCCTGTTTTCACCCTGAACGGTAACCCCCAGCATCTGTAGCCTATCGGCCAAAACACAGTATTGGTGCTGATTTAATTGTATTTTTCTATGTTATACATGTAATACAGAAAATGTGTGTGCAAGAGGAGCTACTTCTAAAGTTTATGCAACATGGAAGTTTATGCAACATCTTGCATCCCTAAAAATTTGCTAACTTTGCTAAAAGTTGCTAACTTCAGCCGTTTTGGAGAGATGATTTTATATGTCTCGCAAAAACGTCATTTTTTCAGCGTTATACTGATTCGCTTCAAACAATAATTATTTAAAATGCAAATTATTCATATTTCTTTATTAGTATTGATTCTAAAATTCTAAACTTCTAGAAGCGTTAACCTGTAATAATTGTTGCTTAATGTTTTGTTTTATTCCAAAAGCTTACAAAGCAAAAAATCTGTAGTGTCCGTAACCATGTCAAATTCATATGACAAAATCTTAACAATTTTAGAATAATATACCTTTTAAGGTTTATGTTTTTTCATGTCCATGTTTCATCTGAATGACAATTAAGATCTTTGAAAGATTAAAACTTTTTAAAAGTTACGAAGAAGTAAATTATGAAATTGTATTTAGCAAATGTGTTTCTTTTTATCTGATAAAAATATATGTGTGTATATGCATGGATCGGGAGATAACAGGCATTCAGTATTATGGAAAATGGTGTTAGATGATCGTATCTGAAAATTCACTTTTTTACCTAGGTGAGTTTTTAGCACCAACACCATGTTTTGGCCGTATGCACACTAAAATCGCAAGACTTTACTTTAAAATTCTATGGGAAGCAATTAGCACATTGATTTAAAAAATACAGTATTTCTAAAAAAAAAAAATGCATTATGGTGGTTTAGTGATTAGCACTGTGGCCTCAAAGCTCCAGGGTTCAAATCTCAGCTCCAGTCCTGTGTGCATAGAATATGCATGTTCTCCCTGTGCTTGGTGGGTTTCCTCCAGGTTTCTCCCCTAGGGTCCGAAGACATGCACAGTAGGTTGATTGGCATTTCCAAATTGGCTGTAGTGAGTCTGTGTCTGCAATGCATTTGGCACCGCATTTATGGTGTTCCGCGACTTGTTCCCTCTAGGCCCACTGCAACCATACACAAGATAAGCGGTATACATAAGGTGGGGGTGGATTTTATTATTTTTTTAAAGTGGAATAAAACCAGACAGCATGGTGACTTAGTGGTTAGCATTGTCACCTTGCACATATAGGGTCCGTGTTCGATTCCCACCGTTTGCATGTTCTCCCCATGCTTGGTGGGTTTCCTCCGGGGGACACCAGTTTCATCATCAAGACATGCAGATTAGGGTAATTGGCAATCCCCCCAAAGAATGCAAATGGGATGTGAATGAACATGTGTATGTGCCCTGTGATGGGTTGGCACCGCGTGCAGGGTGTACCCCCTCGCATTCATCAGCTCGCTAGATCAAGAGCTTGTGCCCCAAGTGTCCTGGGATAGGATCCAGGCCACCCGTGACCCTGTATACAGGATGAAGTGGTATAGACAATGAGGGAGTGAGTGAATGAGTAAATAAAACCATGTAAGAACAGCTTTTGGTGGCATTTTTGCTCATGGCTGTGTGTTTGCTCACCATGAATGCCAATGGGAACATGGGGACGTTCTTGTGCAGTTATCCAGTCAGCCAATCATGTGACAGCAGCTCAATGCATCGGATCATGCAGATACAGATCAAGAGCTTCAGGTTATGTACACGTCAAACATCATAATGATTTTCACACCCAAGTTTTTAGAGTTTACTTTGGTTTACAAACTCGAACTTCCAAGCAGGTTACTCAAGTAGTCACTCTCAACATCCGTGGCAAACAGAAGAGCATCTCATAATGCTTAGAAGATTTTGGAGTTGGATGGGCTACAGCAGCAGAAACAGGGATCCGAGGCTATTCCAGTGGACACTCGATCACCAAAACTGGAAAGTGTCCCGTGTCTTTTGTCCCAGTAAAGGAGGCGTGGTCTCCGTGGAGCCTACACAATATAAAGTCGAATCAAATCGTATCAAATGTTTGTCAGATCGAGGCCGAGTTTAGATTTTAAGAGTTAGCGAGGCTCAGGATGCCATACGGTGTGGGAAAAATTGAGACACCACTGTGGCTGATTGCAGAAAATTGTGTGTGTGTGTGTGTGTGTGTGTTTGTGTGTGTGTTCGTTTCTACAGTATATCACATCTCCGGCAGGAAATATGCAATGTCAGCTTGTGTAGTCGGTAATAAATGCGATTAACATCAACTAATTAATTACATTTCCCCGAAACAGAAATGACATAAGCGTGGTTTATCTCAAACTGGCAACCGCAATGAGATTCAAAGAGAAAGGTGTTTAGTTGGAGAAAGATAGACTGAATGTTTAGGAGGGAAATGCATAAGTGGGGAGGGGTGGAGTGAGTGGTCTATGTATCAGATTATTGAAGTGTGTGTGTGTGTGTGTGGGAGTGAGTTGAGGTAGTGCAGGGTACAATAGGAGGAGGAGGAGGAGGAGGGGAGTTGGGTTTGCTTTGGCCGTTTGATGAGTGTGTTTGGATTCAGATGAGAGAGTGTAGCGCTGGATTGAGCGTTTTTACAGAGATTCCTGCGCCAAATCCTGGAGCAAGAGAGAGCAAGAGAGAAAATAAGAGAGGGAGCGAGAAAGGAGGAACACGGAATGAAAGAGGGAGAATGGGATGACGAGGGACGACACGAGAAAGTGATGGAGAGATGGGAGAGAGAGAGAAAGAAAAGGAGGACGAAGGAGAGAGAATGAGAGGTGGAGAGAGACAAAGAGATAAAAGAGATGGAGAGACAGGAAGAATGTGCGAAAGAGAATGAGGACAGTGAGAGGGGGAGAGAGAATGAGAGGAAACAGAGAATAGAAAAAGAGAGAGAGAGAAAATGGGAAAATGGACAGAGTGAAAATGAGAGGGAGAGAGAGAGAGAGAGAGTGGGGGATGACATGAGTGTGATGAAGAGGGAGGGAGAAAATGGAAAAGGATAAAGAGGAGGAAGAGAGAGAGAGATGAGAAAAAGAGATGGAGATGGTAAGATACCTAGAGAGAAGAGTGTAGAATGAGAATGAGAATAAGGGAGAGAACAATGATAAAGAAAGAATGAGACAATGGAATCCAGAGAGAAAGAATGAGAAAATCGACAGAGTGGAAAACAGGAAGAGTGAAATAGTTAGAGAGAGAGTTTGAGAGTGACGGAGAAAAAAAAACCAGAATGAATGAATGAATAAATGAATTATCAAGCAAAAAGGAAAACAGAGGGATGGAGATAGAGAGAATGTGAGATTGTGATCAGGAGAAAGAGAGAAGGAATGAGATAAAAGAGAGAAAGAGGGGAAAGAAAAGGAGAAAGAAGGGGAGAGACTGAGAGAAGTGGAGAGAGGAAAAGAAATGGAGAGACAGTAAGAATATGTGAAAAAGAATGAGACAAGGAGAGGGCGAGGAAGAATGAGAGAGAAAATGGAGTGAGAATGACGGGGGAAGAGAGAAAGTAAAAAGAATGGGAAATGGACAGAGTGAAATGAGAGAGAGAGAGAGAGAGAGAGAGAGGTACAAACAATGATTAATGACATGACTGTTAGAGAGAGATGAGAGAGGAGAAGAAGAGGGGGAAGAAAATGCAAAGAGATAAAGAGAAGAGAGAGAATGAGATGAGAAAAAGAGATGGAGATGGTGAGATGCCTGGAGAGAAATGGATGGAGAATAAGAATGAGAGAACGATAGAGACGCCAGTGATGAAAGAAGGAGAGATTTGATTAGAGAGAGAAAATCCACTGAGTGGAAAACAGGAGGAGCGAAAAAGTTAGAAGAGGGAGAGATATTGAGAGTGAGAGGGAGAAAACGAGACAGAAGTGAGAAAGAATGAGAATGAATGAGTAAGAGAACAAGCAAGAAAGAAAACAGAGGAAAAGACAGAGGGATAGAGATATAAATGTGAGATTTAGAGAAATGAGATCGGAAAAAGAGAGGGAGAGGGGAAAGAAAGAGAGTGACTGAGATGGGAGGAGAGAAAAAGATGCTGTGAGTGAGAGAGAGAAAAGAAAGAGGAGAAAGAGTGTGAGAGGGAGATAGAGGAGAAACACAGAGATGACGGAGGATGACGAATAGAAAAATAAGCTTTAAAGAATGCTGTTATGAACCTGGAGGGCTTTAGGACTCCTCGGACAACCAGAAGCCAAAGTTCAATAACTGTAATGAGATCCTGATAATGAAGTGACATACAGCTTCAATACTACACATAACACATCAATCACTCCATCCACAAACACACACACAAACACGCACTCACACACACTGCTACAGTATTTTGATGAGATTTTCAACTGAGAAACAGAACCTTTTGCCACGGCAGGGCTGCAC
>JAQMYJ010000040.1:5492951-5506114 GCA_030014305.1 Clarias laeviceps | reverse complement strand
CTTATTTTAGGGCACCGGCACCAATTTTTTTCTGTGGAAAAGCGCGGCACTGGTTCCAAAATTGGGAACCGGCACGGTGCCGGCACGGGAACCAGAGCAGTGGAAAAGGGGTAAAAGACAATAAGTGTTGTAAAGATCAGAGCTGTTTTCTACTGTATTGGTCTGTGAAGTCTGTTTTGTTGAGGCTTTTCCGAAATTAGGATTATTCTCCATCAGGACTGATTCATTGAAATCGGCGAGGCCGACTCATTTCTTCCGCAACCAAAGTTGTGAATGATGCAAATTCTGATGATGCAAAGAACTCCTAATTAACTACTAAATTAGTTTGGAGAATAAGAACAAACAAACCTGACCTGTAATGTTTATCGGTTGTCAGAGGCTCATTGTTCCCTTATGTTCATGCACCCAAAGGTCGCTCTCACTCTGTGGTCCTCACGATTTAATTGAAGTTGCCTACTTGCGTACGTGCCACTTCGTTTTCTTTCATGTTTTTATTTTCACGCTAGAAAAATCATTATCAATCGATTGTAATTTAAATAGTGATTTAAGCAGTAATGCACCATGCTGCTCCAATAATTATTTTTAAAAATGAGATAAATATAAACAAATACTTTAATTATTGTATAAAACAAATAAAAAACAAACAAATACTTTTTAAATTATTGACAAACTCTTATTATTATCTGTAATAGATTTCAGCTTTTTGCAATTCAATATTTGCACAGGTCCATATTGTGATTTTCAATGTTTGTGATTTTTGCGCCACTAGTCTGTGTGCAGTTAAATAAGAAAATTAATAAAAAATAGGAAATTAATATGTGGAGGTCAGGGTTGATGCTGTGGCAGGAAACCCAAATTAATCAGTGGATTGTATTGCTTGGGCTGTAGAAAGTAAACTTTAACTAAGGAGGTTTTGTGTATCTGGTTATCATTATTATGAATCAATTAATCAGTTTTTTTTTGTGTAGGGTAGTTTTTTTTTTTACCCTGCTCAGTTTTGTCTATATATATTTTTCTTATGTTCAAGCAGGCATTCCTGACAGTGTTCGTTTGTACCATTAAAAAAAAAATATATATATATATATATATTTCAGTTTTGTTTTCCGAGCCGTGTTTTTTCACCTTTTTACATTTTCCAATATCGAGGTTAAACTTCGCACTGCAGGACGTACACCGCTGTCACCCGTGCCTACATTTGGCTATGTTATGAGAATCCACTCGCTTTGGACCACACAGAAGTCTAAGTGGATGGCACTCGAGTGAGCTCAGCGCCGCGTGCCCCCTCGACGTCCAGTAAATTACATGGCAACAATATGATCTCTCGGACCGAAATAGAAAGCGGCTTCATACGGTAAAATGCAAAGACCACAAATCACGATCTGCAACTTTTTGCCTTTTATGGGGATGAACATTTTAGTCACCGGTTTGGTATCACCGTTTTATCGTCGTGCTATAACGCACGGATTAGCTTCCCGTCTTTAATTTTCATTTTGAGGACATCTGGGAGGGGGGGGGTGGAAATATTGAGAGCTTTTGTGAACCTCCTGAAAATGTAATCATTATGTGGGGGAAAGAAAAAAAACAAGAACAAGCATGCGGTCTGCTCGGCGATAGCGTGATTGACGAAGAACGAGTGATTAAGTCATTAGTGGACGGAGGATGAATCATGTCTTCGGTGGTGTCTACTCGGCCGTATGGTTCTCTCTTGAATCAGCACGCCGTCCCGAGCGCGACGCTGAAGGCAGCAGTGTGACCTCACTGATTCTGGCTGCCGTTCACGCCGAGGTCGTTTAGTCGTCTAGACTCTACGGTGATGCCTCGTTCCTGTAGGGCCTCCATGTTGTTCCAGGGTTGGAAGTCAGAACGGCAGTCCCTACTCTTGGTTTTGTCAGCCTTTCCATGATGGGATCAAACACGGCCTCATCCTGACAGCAAACTCTGAGTGGAGATGACATGTGGAGGCACCGGAGGTGGTGATCACTAAACAATAGCTACTGTCTCTGCTCACTCGCCCTGTCTCTCGTCTCTTAGTCACTCTGTCGCTGTCTGGTTCTCTCTCTCTCTTTTTCGAGAACTTTCCCAGCCTCCCTCTCACCCTCGTTCTTTCTCACTCTCCCTGTTTTCTCTTTCCATACTGAAAGATAGATCAGTCTTTGCTCATATCTTTAATGAGATCTTTTGTTTTGCCTTGCCGCAGACAGGTGGATTCTTCTTTCGCTTCCAAAATATATGGCAGGAAAAGGTTATTCGGCTGATGGAAGCGATAAGGACGGGGTAAAGACATAACCTGCTTTGCTGGATTATGACGTAGGCGTCAGATGATTGTGTTCATTGTGTAGAAGTTGGGGGGAAAAGGTAGTATTTTTATATATTTATATATATATATATATATATATATATATATATATATATATATAAAAAAAAAAAAACACATTTTGTCAGTCTTTTTTGTCTAATTATCGGTTCTCAGTTTGTGATGCAAGGCAGATGGTTGTCAGTGGTGGAATGCAGGACCATAGATGAATTGTTTAATTTGCTAATATTCATCATCATGCAGACTGAACATAATGACGTCATACAGTGACAAAAACTGTACAGTTCTCGACATTTTTGTCATTAGTATTGCAATGTGAAATGTAGTGTGTTCCAGTATTAATGCTGACCTTTTTAATCTTGCCAAGTAGGTAGGTAGGATATATTGTTTTGATAAAGTGGCAGTTAGGGCTTCGGCATGCCCAGTAATTTTTATCTTAGTAGTGAAACGTGGGGGAAAAAAATATGTAAATTTGCTGCATTACCACACAAAAAGTCACAACTTTAGGAGTGCAACAAATAGTTGGCAAAAACCATAACCAATTAAATTGCTTATGATGAGCCCCTTGCGGTAACTCTGTATGCATGTGAAGTGAACAAAAAATCAAAAACCTTCAAAATGTTGAAGCATTTCACTTTTAACTCTTGGACCAAGAAAAAAAAGACTTTGTGGTGGAAGGGGTGTGGTCCAAGGCTGCTTTAGGTCTGCGCCCTTTCCCACATGACTCTCGATCCTGTCCCAAAGTGTAGCGCCTCACCACGACCGCTTCATCAGTGCCGGTAAAGTAAAGGGAAACCAGTGGTCGTGAAAAAATAAATAAAAGAGAAATAGGAGTAAAGCAGTATATATCACGCATTGAAATAATTGTATCGTCTCATATTGTGAATCTAATTGTGTCAAGAGAAAAAAAATATCATGTCCCTGTTGCTAATAAAGTTTTGATTAGTGGTGGCCGGTCAATAAGTTAGGCAGAGAAGAATGCTACTTAATAATAATAATTTATTTTAATAATGAAAAAAAGTTTAGTCATAATATTCTGCTGTATTTCTTAATATAATTTATTTACAATAAAAAAAAAAAATCTAAACTGTATTACCTTCATTTGTGTTCGTGTACGTGGTGCGCCGGACTATCAAGTGTTTATGTAGGCACGTCAATTTTTGAAAAGCATATGATTTGAGGCTGAGCTTTAACTGTATTTTTTCCAAGTCATCCCTGGGGTGCAGCACTGTGCACCCCGAACCCTCCAATTTTTGTTCTTAGCGAATCAATACTGTTTTTAAATATCTGGGCTCATGTGATTGGACCATTCTCAACGAGTCTTATTAACGTTCAGCAGATTGTTAGTTAATGTATCAATAGTGATTGATGTGGAAGCCAGATAAATATGAGAGATAATTCTGTAATTTCTTTGCTAAAATACCCCTTTGCAAGGCGATCGGACGAAGAAAGAAAAAAAGTTAAGGAGCCTGGACCAGATCGACCTGATCTTCTAATTAAGCAGCAGTCAAGTGATCGCGGCCGATCGTCATGCCTTTATTTTATACTGGTAGTAATGATGCTTAATCACCTGATAAATGGCTATTTACAGGCGATTATTAAAAGTTTAAAATTTTGTTTGCGCCCCCCCCCCCCAAATTTTTTTATCAAGCTAAATGAAAAGATGCTAAGTGGTGGTGACTTTCTATTATCTATTTCCTGTTCGGTGTGACGGATTTGCAATCTTTACTTTAAAAGTGTATGAGCATTTTCACATTATTGCCCCGGGATCATTTCTGAAAACACTTGACCGTAAAGTTTGGTTCATTTTGATCAGCAAGAACACAATCGATCAACGCTCGGGAACTGATATGCAACCGTTCTTGAGAACGATTCGGCGTCCTCTGGCACGGGTCGAATCAGATATGGAAGCCAGTCGTACCTGACACCGGAAGTAGATCGCTGGTCATGTGTGCCGTCGTCAGCGCCGTCTGTCTCCTCTAAGATCATCCTCTGACCTACGCAGCCATAGCTGATACAGTAGGAAGGCACGCGAAAGCGTTGCCTTTTTTTTCTTTTTTTTTTCCTGAAATATCAATAATAATATGCTCGTGTGAAGGTTGACGTTCTTGTTTTCTTCTTCAGTTGTGTTGTGAGAGCAAGAATAATGTTGACGCTGGAGTTGGGAGTCTTGAGCATGGTACAAATAAATCGTACCTAATGTGAAAACACTTGGTTGTCTTGTATCATTTTTATGTCCCAGTGCTTGTGGAGTAGACTGACCGTGAGAAAGTGGTGATGAAGATGACAAAATGAGTGAATAAATGTAATAAACGCTGCATTGTTTTGCTGGATAATAATAATAATAAGAAGAGAAACAAAAGAGGTTAAATGAGCCTTGAACTGAATGACGCGGAAGTGAATCTAATTTACAAATTTACACGTCAGATTGCGAAACAGGCCTGCAGTGCCTCGATCGTAGTTTCACTCAGTTCCTGTTGCTTGTTTGAGCAGTGACAGAGAGGGAGAGAGTGAAAGAGAAGGTCTGACCCCGGCCTCCTGCAGGATGACACCCAACACTAGGATAACAGAAAGAGGAAGCTATCCGAGAGCTCATAGTGATTTCCCTCGCTGGCCTCTCGTGACCCTTCTACTCCGCTGCGCACAGGACTATTGTGTTCTCCTGTCACCAGATCTGCGCCGATTTCTGACACGACTTTATTTGTCTCAGTATGAAGGCCTTGACCGTTTTTTTTTTTTTTTTTAAAAACAGCGCACCTCTTACCAAACATAGTAACAGTGTCGTTGTCGTGTCGCATCGCCAAAAGACACGGTGCATAACAATCGCCATGTGAACATGTTCAGTATCGACTGAGCAGGATTTTATTTTAGTCTTAATTTTTTTCAGGTTAAGTGTGAAGGTGTTTGCATAGAAAGGAAATAGCAATGAGAGAAATATTGTGATTATATGGAGAATGTTCCGTGTTGTGCCAGGTGCCATCAATCTTGGAGCCGTGCGAACAGTGCTGAGACGGAGAGTTTTCAACCCTGTCATGTCAGTGTACAGATACTGAAAGAGAGCTTTATGAAAATTGTACATCTGTCAGTTGCGGCATCAATTGTACAGACCTGAGACATCGTGATACGGAGATGGCCCGCTGCAGAAGCAATGTTTTTTTTTTTTTTTTTTTTTTAAACACATTCTCAGCTGTCCAGATTTCAACGAGGCATTTACAAGTCTATAAACATATCTTCTGATTTTTTGTTTTTGTTTTTACATAGTAGAGATTGCTCTCATTGTTAGCTAGAGGTTCCATGAATCTTAATCATCTGTTAATAACTAGAGAGAGAGAGACGGACTGGAAAAATGTTCATGCAGACAGAATGGAATAAACGTATTGAAGCAGAATGAGATATTGAAATGTATCTTAGGCACGCTGTGTTAAAAAATTAGGGGCAGTGGTGGCTCACTGTGTGAAGACTCAGAGTTACTGATTGGAAGGTCGGCGTTGCTGCTTTTGGGCCTTAGGGGTAAAAGGCCTTTATCAATCTGCCCCAGGCTCACCATATCATGACCCTGCGCTCTGACCCAATTTACGCTGGGATATGCGATGAACGAATTTCACTGTGCAGTTCTTTACTTCTTTACTGTGTGACAAACAGAAGCTTAACTTGACTTAATAAATAAAAATGGAAGTGGACTGCCGGGTTTTGCATGCAAAAAAGAATCAGGTGCGACGAGACAGTCAAAGTCCTCAGAAGAACTGTGGGTGGTTCTGCTGGATGCTGAGTAAAACTTGGTATCTAATTTCCATATAAAATTTCACAAATCATATCCGAGACTGAAGTGTCCTCAAAGTGTCGTCACACCAAATAATGACTTTGTATCATTCAAATATATTACTGTTTACTCGGCTTTATGATTTATTTATTAATGTATTTTTTTATTTTTAAAGGCATCTTTGCTCTTTAGCATTTCTTTGCACTATACTGTATGTTTATCTTATTAAACTCACAAGCTTATTCAAACACAACATGTGCACTTTGGGAGCACCATTGAGACTAATCTGCATGTATTTGGACTGTGAGAGGAAACCCACCAAGCATGAGGAGAACATGCCAACTCCATGCACACAGACCCCGAGGCGGGAATCGAACCTAGACCCTGGAGGTGTGAGGCGACAGTGCTAACCACTACGCCACCGTGTCCCCTCAAGAAAATATTGTATTCAAAATAACACGCAGATACAGGAAGAGAATGGACCTCAGTATGGTTCACTGTGTAAATATTCAGCGTGAATGGCTCTAAAGCCGGTTAAAACGGCAATGAGACCTGGATGTCTCGTGTTATCCTGAAAAAATGACTTTCTAAAAAAATTGTCTGTGGGTGCAATCTACTTAAAAATGTTAGGGATGCAGGGTTGGCTTAGTGGCTGAGGCATTGGGTTACAGTCCAGAGGGTCCCAGGTTCAAACCCCCCACCACCATCGAGGTGCCCCTGTTGGACCCTAGTGCAAGGCCATTAACTGCTTAGATGTACAAAGAGATAAAAATGTAAGTCCAGAGCGTCTGCCAAATGCTGAAATGTAAATTCTGCTTGGATTTTGGAAATGCAGAAATAATAAAAAACTTGCAAGCAGGATCGAAATGGCTAGATACGCTGGATGGATTCATTGTCACGGTAACGTCGACACTAAACCCCGGTAAACGTTGAATCTGTGAATCCCATACAAACATAGATCGTCTACAGAACATGACATTCGGGATCCGAAGGTGGATTTAATCCATGCGTGTAAACATGGCCGTTTTCTGACTGTAGTTAACATTTCAAAAGGAAATTTTACGGGTTTCCTTTCAAGGTCGATCGAGCTGGCACGCCCAACCTCGCCGGTTTTCATAAAGGTCGTGAAGGGATACGTCTGAACACGTGCCAAAGAGTCACCTCCATGCTACACTGATTTCACGTTTAAATGCCAGCTGTGGCACGTGCCCACCCGAAGGGGCTGCCACCTGGAGGATGGAGTCGGGCATGTTGTCCTCCTGTTATCCTCATGTTGTCCTCATGACAAGACAATTGGCCACATTGTGATTTGGAGTTTGGGAAGACAGGGTCTCCATCTGCCATCGCGCGAGAGATTAGAGGCTCATCGCTGTTGGAAACACTGTTGCTCTAACTGAATTAGACGAAGGCGGACAAATCCACCGCACTCGCCGAGCTGCGAACATGGGAACCATATGTATATACACTTCTACGTCTAATTATCATTATTATTATGATGATTATTATTTTTTTTAATTATTCTGTAGGAGTAGGGTTTGGCTTCAGCACTGTAATAAGTGAGTGTGTGTGTGTGTGTGTGCGCACACAAGTGTGTGAAAGCGAGACTTGCTTTCTAATCCTGTAAGAAGGCCAATTTCTCTCCCCCCTCCTCCTCCTCCTTCTTCATTCTCATCAAGTGCTGTTGACCCTCATTACAAAAGTGGTGTGAAGAGACTAGTGTTTTGGAGTCCTTGATTAGATGATCTTTCTCTCGCATTCATCCTTGAGTTGTGTTTTTTTTTTTTTTTTTTTTTTTTTCTTTTCTTCTTGTTCTCGCCCCCTCTTTCTCGTTGTTTGTATGCACTCGTAGGGCAGGATTCGTCCTTTCATGAACCGAGATAATATTTCTATTTCTTCCCTAATTTTTTCCCCGTGATTTATTTCTTTATTTTTTTCAACGCGGATGATACGTTTAAGTAATATACTGTAGACGCAGCTCGAGCGCTGCAACGTGAAACTTAATGTATATGATGGCTTTTAATGTAGCGTAGTACTTGTGGCCTAGGCTTTATTGTCTGCCCTTGATTTATTTTCTCTTCTTCATTGATCTCGTTTAGTTGGTGTAGAGAGAGTTGAATGAATGAAGAAAGGATACGCCAGGTGCAGAAAGTTCTGAGAATCTTCAGGGTATCCTATCGCTTCTTGTTTTGGATTGAAAAACCATGGGGTGGGGTGCATTTTAGGGATCGGGATCACCAGTCAGCACCTTCGATGTTATCACGAGACCCAGGTGCCGATTCGATAAATTTAGCGATTCTGTAAGTATCATGATTTAATAAATACTCATATTTTGTTACAATTTTAGGACCTTTAATTTTTAACTCAAGTTTTATACCTTAATTTATCCAACAGCTTCACAACTAAATTGAATGAGTGTAACTAAATGTAAATTAACCTAACATTAGTTTTCTCACTTACAAGCATTGGAACAATACAAACTAACTTCAAATACAAGAGTTTACCATTTAACTAAAATTAAACAATTCAACTTCATTTTTACTGAGCAGCATGTATCTTATTGTATCATAATTATTATTTCCAAACAAACTTGGTGAATAATTCACTTCTACCACACTGGGATGCCATTGTGGGAATAGTTTGGAGTGTACCACCTGTAGGATTATAAAGAAACGGTGAAATTTTACCACCTTCAAAGTCTTGAGCAGTTGTGAGCACTCTGGCACGCGCGGGTTTTAATGCACATGGTTTGACAATAATTAGCACTCGTGGTGTTTAGAGACTCGTGTAACAAGTGGGTTTGAGACTAATTCGCTGGCAGAGTTTGGAGGGGAAAAAAAGGCAAATCTGTCACTTTTTTAATGCGTCCAACTTTTGACAATATAACAACATTTAAAAATGTGTTTCCGTAACTCGGTTATGTCCAAGGTTGATCGGTCACGGCAGCTCAAGCTGAAAACCAGCCAATTTCTGGTCACTGGTTGATCGACCGGTGCATCGCTAATATAAATGTAATAAAATAATAAAAAAATAGATTTTGGAGTCAACAAAAGAATCACGATTCATAACTGTATTCCACTCATTCTTAGTTCATTTATCAAGAAAACCCACAAATGTCTAAGTAGCGAAGTCTTCCACTGCATCCTTACAAATGGTTTATTAAACTTTTCTGTTAAGATTATTAAACATGTGCACCACGCAGCGAGTGACTCTTAACTTCATTTAAGTTAGATGCACAAAACAGAATGGTGCTAATAGGGTCTAATTAGGACGTGAAAGGCAAACGTCTATCCTTACAATGCGAGTCTGAGTCATTGAATTCCGCCCGTCACGGCAGCCGTCAGCTTAGGAAAGACGCAGCAGCGTTTTGGCGATTGACGGCCCCCCCACCAACCCCCAACCCCCAATACACCCTCCTTCCCCACCCCCACCGGCACCAGCCTGTGCCACCACTGTGCTAATCAAATCACCTTGATTGCAGCTCAATAGCGTCTTGCGCGCCTCAGGAAACGTGTTACAATCCATCACTGGATTACAATGGGCAATTAACTCTGGCTCCGAAAAAAAAAACCAAATCTGGTTGCCCGTGCCCCGGTGCTGAATCATTTCTCCTATACTTTTTATTCGCCAGTCTAAATTACGGAAACGTGAGCTCGTAAGAGTGTTGTTTTTGGATTAATTAGGGTTCATTAGCGCTCTAAAGGCCAGCGCCGCATTATCCTGATTAGCACCCGGGCAATTTTCATACTTCTCCTTCACATTAGCCGTATAGGATCAGTCGCCTAGGCCAGGCATTCTTTTCTTCGGACTATTTATAAAGCCTGGGTGGATGAAACAAATTTAGGCTGAGCGTCTGATAGGATCTCGCAGAGCTGGAATTCAGTCGTGCTGCCAGCGTGCCGTCTTTGATTTACATCACCTCGTCGGAGGAACGTTAAAACTAAACCCGAATGACTTGGCAGCGGCCCGGTGCTCGAGTCTCGCCGGTTCAAATTGAAGGCTGGTTCAGGGGGTGCTGCCAGCTGCCCGGAAAGTCCTGCTGAAACCTCAAACCGCTGGATTTGAGGTCTGAGTAAAGGCTCATTCTTACTGCGTGAGCTTAGCTTGACCCTCCCTAACCCTCTGTGTGTGTGTGTGTGTGTGTGTGTGTGTGTGTGTGTGTGTGTGTGTGTGTGTGTGTGTGTGTGTGTGTGTGTGAGAGAGCGAGGGAGAGAGAACGAAAACAACGAGACAAAGATGGTGAGAGACGGAAGGGGGAAGAAAGATGAGAAAGACGAACAAAGAGGGAGTGAGTGAGGGACAGAGTGTGAGAAACAAAGTGCAAGTGAGTGAAAGGCGAGGTGAGGAAAGGCAGAGCTTGGAAGGAGCGCTATCATTCCTGCCACTGTGTGATATTGGGGGGGGGAGGGGAGTGGTGGAACTGCTGAAAAGCAGGGCATTTGATCTACAGACCACTAATGTTCGAGATACCAAGCTGTTAATGTAATATATCATGTGAATGCTCAGTAAGCATGGTTTGACCCCTCTCCCTTTCCTCATGTTCCATCATGCTCAAGTGTTGCAACCTAATTAACAAATGTGCTGTGGATTAGTGGTAGTGGTGCCTGTAAAGGTTTATTAGCCATCCGTTAAGTTAGGCGAGTGGGAGTGAAAAGGCTCGGCGTCAACAGAAGCCAGTTGATCAATACGGCACTCCCCCCTCCAACAAGGCCCCTTACCCTAAACCCAGCTGTCCACTCCAAAACCTTATTACCTCCGAAATGGGCCGCAAATGGGACAGAACCGATTAAATTGGCCTCGTGCAAAAGTGCCGGAAAATCTGAACGCGGGATATAAAATTTTCCCTTTGCCAGCTTAATGTAATTAAACTTTTAAAGATAAGCCGGTGCTTTTTGCCTCATAATCCATTTTGAAACTAATCCAGCCGTCTCTCTTTTTGTCTCCAATTTTAGACATGAACTACTGAAACTGCTACAAAAAGAAAATCTGCGAAAAGTTTGAGGGAAGGAGCTCCGTCTCATCCCTCCTCTTCAAAAGAAAGCTTTGAAACCATGATGCTGTCGTGGCTGCTTATATATTTCACTGCGTTTGCAATCGGGATGGTTGCCCCGTTTCCCATGACCCCGACGGAGCAACCTCCGGAAATAAGCACCTTCCGGGTTAAGGACACGAGCCTGACGCACTTGACTGTCCACCGCAAGACAGGCGAAGTTTTCGTGGGAGCCGTCAATCGCATCTACAAACTCTCTGAGAACTTGACGGAGATCCGCTCACACCAGACTGGCCCGATAGAGGACAACGCCAAGTGCTACCCACCACCCAGTGTCCGGGCCTGCGCCCACAAGCTGGAGCTTTCCGATAACATTAACAAGCTCCTACTGATAGACTATTCTAGCAACCGGCTGGTAGCCTGTGGCACCATCTGGCAGGGGGTGTGCCAGTTTGTACGGTTAGGTGACTTGTTCAAGCTGGGTGAGCCTCATCTTCGCAAGGAGCACTACCTTTCAGGTGCTCGGGAGGCAGATGGCATGGCCGGCGTGGTCGTGGGCGACGATGACGACGATCCGAAAAAGAAGAGAAAGAAGGGAGACGGACGTTTGTTTATCGGCGCCGCCATCGACGGCAAGTCTGAATACTTCCCGACATTGTCCAGCCGCAAACTCGTAGAGGATGAGGAGAGCGCAAGCATGTTCAGCTTGGTGTACCAGGATGAGTTCGTCTCATCGCAAATCAAGATTCCATCAGACACTCTGTCCCTCTATCCTGCTTTTGACATCTACTACGTCTACGGCTTTGCCAGTCGGACGTACATCTACTTCCTCACCCTGCAGCTGGACACGCAGCTCACGCAAATGGACGCTACCGGCGAGAAGTTCTTCACCTCTAAGATTGTCCGCATGTGCTCCAACGACACCGAGTTTTACTCTTACGTCGAGTTTCCGCTTGGCTGCACCAAGGACGGCGTGGAATACCGTCTGGTCCAGGCTGCGTACAAGCACCGTCCGGGCAAGGCGCTCGCTCAGGCTCTGGGGCTGTCCGAGGACGAGGATGTGCTCTTTGTGGTGTTTTCGCAAGGCCAGAAGAACCGGGCAAATCCGCCCCGGGAAACGGTGCTCTGCCTGTTCACCCTGCATCAGATTAACCTGGCCATGCGTGAGAGGATCAAGTCTTGCTATCGTGGCGAGGGAAAGCTGTCTCTGCCTTGGCTGCTCAATAAAGAACTTGCCTGCATCAACACGGTGAGTGCTTTTTTCGCTTTTTTCTCTTCTTGCATTATTTAGCTTGGCAGGTGCAACAAATTCTAAAATTTGTTGTTTAAAAAAAGGGGGCTTGTTACTATGTTGAGTTTAAAATAGTCGTGATACCTGTGTGTTTGAACATTTTGTGATTATATGGTTTATTTTTCACTTAGAGAAAACCGTTATTAAGCATTAATATCATAAGACTGATATTGACGACTTCTGGTATTATTGACCCATCCCTGCTTTCAGTCAAAATGGTACAATTTTTATTCATTTATTTTTTTTTTGGAAAAGAAAGCATTTAACCATCTCTACTAAATATTTCTAACTGATAGCTGCATTTAATAGCTAACAGAATTTATTTTACAGTTTTTTTTATAAATATTAAAACTTTTTTTTTTCCCGCCATTAATAATGATTACTGTTTCGATTTGGGTTAGTAGAGTTGATTCACTGATTCTTTATAGCCAGCGTTTCCATGGTCTCAGAATTGAAGGTCCCTAATAACATCTTTCCTACTTATAAACTAAACTATAAACTATTTGTATAGTTTAGTGAATCGATTTAGCTCCATATTGCGATTCTTATGTGTAGCGATTCATGTATCAACAAGAATGTTTGAGATTTTTTATTTAAATTTGATTTCATCTGAGCTGGTAAGATTCTGCCGTTTCTTTAAAATCCTACAGGTAGCGTTCTCTAAACTGTTTACTCATTGGCGCATTGGCAGCTGACGGCGTACATTTTGATTAATTAGAAATGTAATGTAATCTTTTTTTTGGGGGGGGGGGGATTTTTTCCCGATTTTTCTTCCTAATTTAGTCGTGGCCAAATCCTCCCCGTCACTAGG
>JAQMYJ010000040.1:5454883-5487171 GCA_030014305.1 Clarias laeviceps | reverse complement strand
GTGTGTGTGTGTGTGTGTGTGTGTGTGTGTGTGTGTGTGTGTGTGTGTGTGTGTGTGTGTAAGAGAGAGAGCGTGCGCATGTTTCTTTGTCTTAGTGGGGACCCCACAAGGATGTTGATATCATTTTGACCTTGAGGGCATTTTTCACCCCACTATAACCTAAAGTGCACACAAACACACACAAACAATCCTTGTGGGGACCACTGAAAAGTCCCCATGATGTTCAAAAAAAAAAAAAAGGTCCTCGCAAAGATAGACATGTAACATTCATGATCGTGTGTGAACATTCGTCTTGTTGGTCCTCACTAAGATGAACACCAAACAACGCTTTTGGCTCTTTTAGGTTTTTTAGGTAAAATCATCAGATCTTATGCAGTTTTCTTTGTGGGGACCAGCCAGGTGTATCTGTTCATTTTGACCTCGAAGGATATTTGTCTTGTTTGGAACCTACCAAGAACATGAAAATCACCTCTTTCTTTTGTGAAGATTTTTTTTATTTTAGTCTTATGCGGACTAGCAAAATGTCCCCTGAAAGATAGGGGCTTTTCCTGTTTTGATATATTGGGGACATTTGTTGGTCCTCAATAAAAACACAAGTTGCAGGAATATGTAGCTAAAAACATCTTCCTCATTGGGACCAGCCAGCTGCTTTAAAGCGTACAGAAATATCTGATTGTTTATACCTTATGGGGACATATTGCTGGTCCCCACAAGGAAACTTGGTTTAAAAAAAAAAAAAAACTGCAGCTTATATTTTAAACATGAAAGGTATTTGTTCAGTTTCTGGGGTTAAAGTAAAAAAACGTAGTTGCGTTTAAATGCAGTAGTGTTAAATCATGTGTAGGTGTGTTAATAATTACCACAGTGGAAGGTCCTCACAAGGATAACAAGATGAACGTAGGTGTATGTGAGATACGAGACCTTGGCGGATAAGACAGTAAGAGACAGAGGGAGCTGAGGGAGGCTTAAACGTACGCAGGGAGTCGATAGTTCACCGGAGCAGCTCGGGAGTGGGTCTGCGCTCGATGACATCATCATTAGCCCATCCTGCAGATGTTCGCTAACGCAATTGATTTTCTAATAAGTCTTCTCGAGTTGCTCACGTCGTGTCATTCTTCCGTGTCGCAGCCGGAGAACAAACGTCTTTTTTTAAAAATTTTTAGAAGGACCAATTATTTATTTTATTTATTTATTTTTTTTTTACAGGAAAGGGCACATCCAGAGTGATGTACTCGTCATGAGGGGTGAGGCACAGAGCTGGATGATGTCATGTGTGTGAGGGTGTGTGATCCCAAAGCATTTCCTTATGTGCCCGTTACTGGCAAGGTTTCTCTCTTCTTGCCCCCCCATTTATGTATCGATCTCTTCACCCTGGTGCTGCTTTCAAGGACGTAACCGAGTGTAGGCTACCTTACAGAAATGTGACCCACTACAGTAGTGTTTCCCACAGGTCTGAAATATACTTGCGGTGGAAGCCCTCGGAACGGGCTGGCGTTACCTACCAGCACAAAAGTGGTCTACTAAATACAATAAACAACAAATTACTGTGTGTGTGTGTGTGTGTGTGTGTGTGTGTATATAGGCCGATGGTAATCCAGCATAGCCAATATTATGAACTGAATTTTAATTTCATTTTAACCAAGTATATGAACCAAACGTGACTAATTTAAAAATGGGTCACATAAACAAAGAAATAGCACAGATTCATAAGCTCACATGTGTTTATGGTTTTTATTACTACTACTAATAATATGCACATTTTGTGAGTTCTGCATTTTTGTGATGTCATTCGCATATAACTTATTTATAAGTTATAAGTAATTATAACTTCTTTCAACATGATGTATCAGAAAATGTTAATTGCTCATTTTTAAGCGCCTCCTCACAAACTTTTTACGCGGCCTTAGCTAATAGGGGAGCATCGCTAGCAAGCTGACTAGCATCGCTTTGAGTAGTTTGCCTTTTAAATGGCGCCGCAAACACTCGAATTGATATATTTTTTTCTTTTGGTAAACATGACAAATATGTCATTCTCGCATCGGTTATCTCTCAACAAGAAGTGTATCATCTCTTGACATCCAAACATTATGGACAGACCTATTCAAACAGGTTTTTTTTATTTTTCCCCCACTTATAAGCTACCTCCTGATATCGCATTACCTGTTTTCATATAGAATTTAACATGCAGGAATCACCTTTTACAAGTAACAAGATGTCCCTGTGTCCTTATCGCTAGTTACAGCCCTGGTGTGTGTGTGTGTGTGTGTGTGTGTGTGTGTGTGTGTGTGTGTGTGTGTGTGTGTGTGTGTGTGTGTGTGTGTGTGTCCGCTACCTAGAAAACAAAGTGTTATCGTCCACTGCTCTGCTTTATCGCAATAAGTATATAGTTTATTTTCTTCAGTATATCACGGATTCGGCTGTTATTGGCACCATAAACAACAGTGTAGTGGAAAAACACATACTTTGCTATGCTTGTTGCTCATTTTGACAGTGCGCGCGCGTGTCTGTGCGTGTAAATAAGACATGAGGAGAAGAGACAGCAAGTAAAATCACCTCGTCACTCTAACAACACAATTACCTGAACTCGAATCTCAAGTAATATAAATGTGATTTTTTTCTTCTCTAGCCTTGAGTAAAGCCGAGCAGTTAAAAGGCCACATGGGGAAAACAGATTTCGTAATTTAAAAAATTTTCTTTGCTTTTCGTAATCCTTTCCCGTATAGAGCAAAAGGGGTTCGGCTTGGCAGCACAGGCCGTGATAACAACCCGGGGTCAGATTAATTATTATTTTCTACTTGAAGTGCCAGTAATTTGCTTCATCTTGTCATTGTAATAATTACTTTTGCTCAAGAGAATTACAATTAAATGCCTAATTGTCTATACATATCCTGTTCACACACACACACACACACACAAAAGGAACACACCAAGCTGTGGACTGTTTTGCGAAAAAACAGTGTGTTGTTATAGGAAAATAATCATTATTATACTAATCATGATAATAATAACTCCGTCAGAATAAAAATGCATCATGTAAACATAGTCCGGCCTGATTGGAGTGTGTGTGTGTGAGAAAACCTGTTATAATCTATTCAATAGGTAAATATTAGCCACGTAAACTCGATCTGAGGTCAGAGTAACATTAGGTGAAGTGATGAGTTTCCACGAGGGAAATTTTGCCTCCTCTATATTTTATAGTAGTGTAGAACTCTCTCTAACCTGTATTTACTTCAGACTTTGATCCACTGGGTCTCTGGCTGAGGCAGGAGCTCTGATTGGCTCGTATTTCACACGTAGTAAAGCATCGAAACAATCACAGATGAGGCTGAATTCTCGTCGACAGTCATAACTCAGGAGGCAGCATTTATCTGGAAAGATGTGGTGATTAATCTAGTCATAAAATTTTGTTATATTTTTAGGAGATCAAACAATTCACAGCACGTCAAATCGTTACATTTTGATTGCATGATTTGAGCACGTCTTATCGGATCAGGGAAGTTGAAATCGCAAATCAGAATGATTTTCAGTGTGATTTGAAGAAATATTGTCCGTTTAAACTTTGATGCATGTCGTCTTTCATACCATATCAGCTCTCGATGATGGATTTTTTTTCTATAAATTATTAAATGATGACACCTTGTACTTTTTTTTTTCATCCGTTTTGATTTATACTTACTATCATGGAACATCCGTGAAACAAGTTAATCATCTGTTCTCTTTTCCGTCATGGGAGCTAGAAACAAACAAACAAAAAAGAGCTTGTTGCAAGTTGCAATGAAGACTCCTTCTAGACTTATTACCTTTTAGACCTAAAATGATTGTTTTGTTTATCTATGTTCAAAAACAAAATAGATTTTTAACCTGTTTTAGGTATCGCCTACATCTATCACACAAGTCATTGTGTAAGTCGTTTCTATAGAAACGATAACGTATTCGAATGAGCGTGTTCATATAATAAACCTATGATTGGCATCATGTTTGCGATTACTGTCAGAGCTGCTATTCTAGAAAATGAGTCAGAAATTCTAACCAGTCAGATTGGAGGATTCAAGAGCGTTGTAGTATAAGCGCCTGCTCATGCCTCGTTCTGTGGACTCTAACTCTGACTCCTCTTCTTCCTCCTCTCCAGCCAAAGCAGATCGGCGATGATTTTTGCGGCCTGGTCCTGAACCAGCCTCTCGGAGGTCTGCGGGTCATCGAGGGGACGCCGCTGTACGACGAGCGCACAGACGGCATGGCCTCGGTGGCTGCGTACACCTACGGGGATCATACAGTGGTGTTCGTCGGGACACGTACGGGCCATCTTAAAAAGGTAAGGCGTGAAAACGTGCACCATTTCAGATCGCGGCGCCGGCGATCGATCAGATCGGCGAGTTGAACGTCAGGTCAACGTAATGAGAGGGTTACAGGTTTTTTCGGAAGCCGATCCCCTTTAAATTCGTGCGTATATTGAGTGTGTGTATGTGTGTGCGTCTGAGCGCAACCACAGGTGCAGCGTGTGAGTGAAAGTCAGACGAGGCTGAGCGAGTGAGAATGTGCCAACGAAGCCTTACAGGGGTCGAATTGCATTTAATCCTATTATACCGCTGCACATGTGTTTCCCCCTGCAATGGGATATACTGCAACCCGCAGAAAGCATTCACCCTACATTCCAAGATGCACACACACACTCTCATGTGCATATATATATATATATACACACACACATACACACACACTCATACCGGGAGCAATAATAAAAGACCACCTTTATGAGTCACCATATCTGTGAGCAGGGAACAGCTGGGGATGTTTAAAGAATAATACAGTCACTGCTGAGTTTATGAAAATCTCCATACAAGTTGCAAACTGCATTTATTTTTATTTTTTTCCTCCCTCTGCGCCGTCTCAAACTGTTGGCATTCAGGCATGTCAACGAGCTGAGAGAGAGAGTGGGGGAGAGACAGTACTGGCTGGGGGATTTTGTCACTGTAATGAAAGTTTCAGGCTGTGTATAATACAATAACCTCTGACACACGTGAAAAATGAGCGTGTTTATAAGAAGAAACATTACTCACAGCTTCAATATTAGGCCAAGCCTGCAAAACAAACGTTCTGACAGAAGATTAAGTCTAATAAATTCGCTGTGGCACGGCGGCGAGATCGTTTAGAGAAGGTGACTCAGCCAAATTCTTTCCCTAATTAAAAGTACGATTACTCATCGAAATTAATTCTGTGGTAAACGTCGTACTGTAGCTTCAATTCTCCCCCCCCTCCCTTTTTTTTTCTTTCACAAAAACTCATTTGCCTTGGGTTTCAAATCGCACAATGATTTTAATTAGCACTTTTAACCAGCTACAGCTTTATCGCTAAGCTGTAATATTAGCTAGCATTCTCATATCATGAGCTAGCTCGTGATAATGACTGATTTATTCTCACGGTCATGTCAGTTAAAGTTTATGCATTATTTGGAAGAATTTATTTTTGTTTAACACAATGCTAAAAACGTCATTGTATATCTCTGAGGACTTTGTAGTTCCAACTGATTGTGCAGTTTACTTGATGTCTTGTTTTTTTATTATTATTTTTTTAAAAACAAATTATTTACAACTGTTAAATGGTTGAATCGTATACACCACGACTTTTACAGAAAAAAAACAAACTGCTTCAAATCAGTTGCAAATACCCGTGTTTTTCTAGAGTATCGCATTGTCTTCTTCTTTGGACTTGATGATGCTGTGGGTGCCATTACTGCCACCTGCTGGACTGGAGTGTGGAGCAGAAAACTGCCAGGAAAAAATTAAGATTATCGCTTTCATACTTAAACGATCAACCATACAGATTACATAGCATTTCAATGTTTGTTAAATACTTTCAGTAGTGTGAAAAAAAAAATGATAGTGGTTTGAGACAAAATACATGGTTCATAGTGCTTTTGAATTGAGTCTGAAATATTGAGAATTGACAATCAAATTGAAAGTTTAGAGACGATTCCCAGCTCTAAAACTTAAAACCGTATGATTTATAATAAAGTGTTTAAAAATCTACTAAGTAGAAAGTTGAGAATTTTCTTCAAATGTATGAGGAAAAGTTATATAGTTAAGTTTTATATAAGGAAAACGAAATAGTTGTGATGTGCTCAGCTTCTGGTGCTTAATCATTGGCTGGTAGTGTGTTTTTGTCAATTCTGTGAGAAGTTAGTAAGTTTGTGTTGCCCTGGTGTCACTGAGGGACATTGTTATTGTTAGCACAGTTACACTGGAGATAATTACCATACGTAAAAAAAAATTAGTGTTGGGTTAATCTGAGGGGAATAAAAAAAAAAATCCACACTTTTAAATAAAAGAGATAACAATCAGGTTTTTCTGTTAGCTCACAAGATGGCTTTTTGTGACCTTTTGTTTGTTGATGCAGTTAACAGAATCGTTGAGTCTGTTTTCGAATCAGAATTGGTTCATACTTATAAATACTCATAAATAATTTAGGTGAACTTATAAAAAAACTTGGCGAATCCCTTTTTAAAAAAATATACCTCAGCTTTAGCAGAAATTACAAACTGCTTCAATCTTCTGCAAATAAACGCATTTTGTAAGAATATCGCTTCTTTTCATCTTTAGTCTTTATTAAGCCTTTATTTGTCACACATTACCGCGCAGTGAAATTCTTTCTTCGTATGTCTCAGCGTAACTGGGATCAGAGAACAGGGTCAGCCATTCAATATCGGCGCTCCTGGAGCAGGTAAGGGCCTTGCTCAAGGGCCCAACAATGGCAACCTGGTGGACCTGGTGTTCGAACCGTCGACCTTTTGATTAGTAACTCAGTGCCTTAACCCTCTGAGCTACCACTGCCCCTAAAAGGAAAGAAATTGCTTTTCATGAGATTACGACATTTAAATAATCAATAACACAATTTACACAGCATTTAAGTGTTTTAATAAATACTTTTACTAGTTTCAGTAGTCGGAAAGCTGTAAGAATTATAGCTATAAATATAAACGTTAATGTGTTGAATCAAATCACAATACTCAAATAATCTATACCTGATTGAGAGATCTATTACTATGAGCAGGCAGTTTTAATTTCATTATAAAATTAAATTTTAATGTCATTGTAAATGAGGTTTGGTTTTCCTCAAAGTGTAGTAACACAGTTGTTCTTTGCCACGTCAATCCACTAGGTTTGCGCGAAGGTGAAGTGCGTCCAAGCACGCAATTGGGAAATATAAACATCCTCACGTTCATTGCACTCCCAGCCCCGGGGTCTAAAGTTCACCCCTCAGAGACGGGTCCTGTTTTATTTTACTGTTATTTATTGAAATTGTGTCCCTGTACATGGTGTAATACAGCACCGCTGCTCAGGATCAGATGTTCACATGGCCTTGAGAGCTCTCGGACATCATACTGGATTGTATTCTGTCGTCGTCTGGTTTGGAACAACCCAATTTTGTCCAGGCAGCGATAACATCACATCACATTTGGTATATTATTTGCAGTGATGATATCTTTAAAGCACACTCTCTTCCATCGTAAGGGCCTCGGATTGAACGGGTGTCATAATAGTCAATCTGCGGTCGAATCTTTTTGTGTCTGTCTGAAAAACGCGCTATCAGAGTGGAAACAGAGTTTTTTTTTTCCCCTTTCATTTTTCCTTCTTTGCCGAGCGAACGAGTTCGCATTAAGGGAGATGTGGTGGTGCATAATTAATCACATATTGCTCCTTATCACAGTTACAGTGTCTGCAATAAGCTAATGTTGATGGATTGTGATTAATGCAGGCTTTGCATCAGCATCAGCTTTTGTGGGCGAGAATTTATGGGTGAGCCTGTTGCATTTTACCACGACTGAGGGATTGCACAACTTAAACACTCGAAGCACAATCCATAATCGGATGCGATATGGAAACGGTGCGATAATTTAATGTTTCTTAGACGTGTCTAAAATGTAATGTTGTCGAGAAAAAAAAATGCAGTAAACTTTCGAGTGCAAACAGATAGCCTGTGGTACAAACTGCCAATCAGAACAAGTGTATCTGGACCAGCCAATCAGAGCACACCTATTGGAACAAGCCAATGGGAGCAATTCTAGTATGGCCATCGTATTCCAGGAGAACCAGCCTATCAGGGCCAGTCTGGGAGATGGAAATGATTCTGATTGGCTAAAACAGCCAGCTAATGAAGATGAGAGAAAATATCTATAGTGCATAGTTAGTTAGTTTAGTATTGTATAGATGTACATTGTGTATACTGTATATAGATATTGTGAATATACAGTACATTTGTATAGATATAATTTGTAATACTATAATAACAATAGCATTGAATAAATCTATACAGCAGTTTTTCATTAAGACAAAAAGGCAAAAGACAAAAAGTGAAGAGATCTAAAAAGAGGCAATCATGGACTTATGACAGATATATAAACAAACATTTTACAGAAGGAAATGGTAATCATTCATAATGTGTATTAAAGATTTTTTTTAAAAATCGGTTCAGTGGTGTGTCGCAATCCATGCATCACTATACGGTCTTCAAAATAGATTTTTTTAAATTATTGTTTCAGTTTGCATTTGTGGCGATCAGAAGTTGCCATTCCTCCATAATCCTGTTGGTGGCGTGGTCTAAACTGTTTAGACATTTGCAGGCAGCACAGCATTCTGTGTGGAAATAGAAAATTATTGGCCAAGTTTGATTAAAATTATAACATTTTGTAAAAATTAATATGAATTTTTATAAAATCGTAATAGAATCGCAATACAAATCGAATCGGCAGCTAGTTATTGTGATAATACCCTGGTGATTCCCATCCCTATTAGGTTTATTGATGATTGGTGATATCTGGTGGTTTTTACTTTTACTCATATTACCAGAAACAAATGTTTCATTTAAATACTTACCCCTTAGCAGAAGCAGAAACCCGCAGAACATTTTTCATTTCCGTATAATAATTATCGAAGGCATTTACTTTAATTGCTACCTAAAAGTGAAAAAACGAGCACCTTGTTTCCGTCATCTTGCTGCTACATGCCAGAAAAAGAAACAACAATCACCAGAGCATGTATGAGTAAAGGCTTCAGGGATTTTCCCTTCCGACAGATCCAGCTGTGTTTGTGTCTGTGCAGGTCTGATTGGTGTCTGTGTGGGCGTGGCCACGATGAGGTGATTAATCTACAAATCAAAAGCTGTAAATACTTTGAACGATTCACATGTTAACATATGCAGTCAATAAAAATGACAGTCGAACTTCTGGCTAATCTCCCCTCCGTAGTCTGGCCTGCGCAGATCGCTGAGATTATAAATCGCATCTCGCCAAACGGCACCTCCGTAATAGAGTTAAACTCTTTCCAAATGGTTCTCCAACAGCGTGTTTGACAACATGCAGGGGTTTGGTGTGTTAATCCACCTGAAGGGCGCTGGTGCAGGCTGGGTAATTGCTGCGTATCTCCCTCCTGCCCCTGCCTGTTTGTTTTGGCAGGAGAAGAAAGCGCGCAGGCCTCTTTTCTCAGGCCGTACGGAAATCGCCCATGAGCCGTCAGCGCTTCCTGTCCCTGCAAAGTGGTGCTGGAGTTAACAGGAGACAGAAGGAAACAGTTATCACACTCTTGTATAGCCAACACAAACATTATTATTGTTATTATTATTCCTACTGGCCAGGTCAATATCTACTCATATGTTTTTTTTTTGTTGAATTGTTTATAAAGTTCCGATTTTTACATAACTCGCTAATTGCTCGATCACTATCAGCCATCATTTAGGATTTTTGATGGATTTCGAGCAAAACTGTTATGCCTTTCAAACTTCCTTGGAAAAATCTGCTGGCCAGCAAGTCCGATTTTATCAGAAGAAGAAAAGCTTAGTAGACATCTGGTTTAGTTGTTATCTTAATGGACTATATTCTCTATTTTCACTTTCATTTTATTAGTTCCCTACGTTACCAACAATGCTGTCGACTCCCTGCTTATAGTGGTGACAGGGTGATTTAGCCCGAGGCACCAGTTCTTAGTCCAGAGGTCTGTCCAACTCGTTCATCTCCTCTTTTACACATTCTGCTCTAACTGATCAGCTTCCAAAGCTTTAACTTTCATGCTTTATCAGTGCTACTGCGCTTGTCATCTTGTTGAAGTTTCTAAGTTGAGACTCTGGCTAATAAAAAATGATTAGTATTGAGTCAATGTTTTAATGTGTTTCTCAAAGTTTGAAAATGATGACAAGGTGCTAAAAATAATTTGTAATTTTATTCAGTTAAATTGAACAACTAATACTTGGCATGAAGACCTTTTGATGTTTCAAAATTCTGGATCTACCTGGGCATAGAGTCAAGAAGACGTCTGTAGTACTCTGGTGTTACTCGCTCAATCCATGCCTGCTTGATCGCTTTCTGAAGATCATGTACAAACACGGTTTTGTGATCGCTCCTGCCTTCTTCACCCTTGAAGTCCGGAGATGCCCCACGCCATGGCTCCAGAAGCCTGATACCATTGTCATCTAGCCAGTTTTTCACTTGTTTTATAGATAATTAGCACAACTCTTGAGGCAGACTAGAAGACTAGAACTAATTAATAAAATGACTTGTTTTATGAACAGGGAGAACTATAATACATTGTCTTAATACATTCGGCCACCAATGTAAATAACTCACCTCAACCGCACTGTAGAGCCGCAATGCATTTTGCACCAGTATATATGTCTATTTGTGACATAATGGAGTATTGAACATTACTTTCAAAATGGTACGTGAGAAACGGCAATTGCTTTTTGAAATTTAGGAGATTTATTTTTAGATAGAAACGTATTCATATATAGTGGAGAAGCATAAAGGAAAGTGTATAGTTACAAGAGTGTGTGTATAATATATATATATATATATATATATATATATATACACTTTTTTTCCTTCAAAATATATACATTTTAATACAAAATAATAATTCAACAGTGCAAAATTACATACACTGCTGTTCAGAAGTTTTTGGATGTATGAAGGTTCTTAGGTTTTAATGCTATGATTGCCAGCGACTAACCAATAAGTTACAAAATATCAATTAAATATGTTAAAACCACTAAACCTATATATAATATACTTCTGGATTGTGCTATTATTGGGTTTTTAAATATGAATATGTAGTGAATAAAACTTTTGCATTTGATTTCATTTAAGGTCTTTCGATTTTATCTGAAAATCTTCCAGTAAAATTAGTTCCATTATTTCTCAGTTCGGAAAAAGAAAATCAAATGAGGTTTTTTAAAAATAAATTCTAAAGTTTATTGTACTCAAATATTATTTTGAGTATATATCTCTTTTGTCATGTAGTGCTGGTGGAAAAGGCAAATTACAAATGATTTTTTTGAAGTTGAAAGGAATCACAGGTGATCCTTACTTTCTATGAAAGCATTGCAATTGGTCATTTTTTTGACTGGAAATGTTTCCTGGATCTCCCCATATTGCTATGTATTAGGTAACTGACTCTTTATTGGCACCAGGATTATTTCCATGTTCACGTTAAGATATATAAAAGCCTGTCCCAATTCATTTTCTACTCTTGTTCTGGATGGATTTAGTCCGTGTTGACACAGCAGAGCCACTTTTTAACCAGAACGCTGGATGTGTTATGATAAGCTACGGCGAGATTCCAGTGGATGACAACAACTAAATGCGAACGCGGGCTGTGAAAATCGAAGAAGGAACCGTGACAATGGCCAAAGCTCCTGAGATTGACTTTGAAGCTCCGAGTTGAGCACAAATGGGTCCGAACTGGAGGAAAGCCAGGCTGAATCAGTGGAGCGGAACAAGGTGAAATTCTCAGAATGGATTGTATCAGACTTTGCCTAGTTTCACCTTTCTGTTTATAGTTTTGCAGACCACATCTGCTTGAAAATCCCACTGCATTCCCCCTTGCGAGTTTTTGTGGCAGGGCCATTTCTACCCCGAACGTAAATAAATAAATAATATTTATAAATAAATAAATAAAAATAGTCGCCATTTCCCACTGCACCTGCTATCTGCAGCATGGCCGCGACAGACTCCTCATAATCTCGCCTCTGGGAAATAAACCCAAGGCTGTTGGGGATTTTTTTTTTTTTTTTTTATGGAACTCTGCAGCTAAGGATATGTTTCATGAGACGATATATCAGCTTTGGGTGAATATGAAAGGAAGAATGTGTGCATACTTGAACTCTCGATAAGGACCTTCATCATTAATGTAAAGTCTATTTAACAGCTAAAAGGCTTTTGATGTAGTTGCCATATATCAACAGATCGACCTCCAAGCCGCCCTGACCTTGTCCTTCCTTCCTTCCTTCCTGTAGCAGCGAGCGGCGGAAGCTGTTGTGTACTTCTATTCCGCTCCACATAGTACTATTACCGTACCCATGTGTGATTTCTCGTGAAGGTCATGCTTCATGTGGGTCCCCTCTCAATAAAATGATTGAAAACAGACCCGGCTCTCAGCGATGACTCACAGAAGACGTGCAGACTTCTAAACCTTTTTCGCACCGAAAATTAAGAGTAATCGTTCTGGAAAGGGTCAAATGTTGAACAGAGACGAAATCCGGGGAAGTTTAACGGTGGAAAAGTCTCCGACAGTTCCCGGGAAATGTCCACAAAGGCTTGTACGAACAAATTTCCAAGACAATGCTGGGAAAGGGGAAGTCGTATTTATTCCGTGATGCGCCGATACCTTTACACGCGTTATTACACAGGAATTTAGCAGCAAATAATGTGAACATGAACCAGGAGTGAAAACACAAGAGGATTGTTGCATTGAAATCCAGCTGGTTGGTTTAATGATAACAGGGAAAACAAAAAAAAAATTACTTTTTGGATAATTGTTTTTAGCTTCAGAAGTCACAAGAACTTTGGGGAAGTTCATAGTTTCGGAATCAAATTTAAATTTTATTTGTCATATACCAAACCGTAAACAGAAAAACATGCAGTGAAATGCTTACATGATTGCCTGTTACTAAAAAAAAAAAAAAGACTATTATTATCAAAGTTTTTTGTTGATATTAATTAATTTGAAATTGATTTACACTACAAATAAAATACAATAATGCTGAAAGTAGCCTTTGCAAAGAAATAAAATATACAAAATAAAGCAGAAACGTTAATTACACAGTAACAGGATTAACAACATGAAAGCTTAAAGTGTGGAAAGTCTAAAAACATAATGAGGAATATAATAAGTTTATAAAAGCCGTAAACAAAGCATTATAAAAAAAATAATGAAAGGTGTTAAGAGGTGTCAGGAGCAGTGTGATCGTCTATCATGCTTGATTGGCCCGAGTAGACAAAAGAGCTTTTAACATTCAAACTTGTGTACACATTACTGCGAAAGGACAAGGATCCAAATAATATAATAATATAGCACACATTTACTAATCTCCACGGAGCAAAAAAAAATTAGTCGCATGACTCATTTCTTCTCGAATACTTAGTTACGCCTCCTCTTACCTTAATAGCAGCTCTAATTTAATCCTGTCTAATACAGATTCCACGAGTGTCTCGACTTCCTGTTAATTTTAGCCCAGTCTTCCACTCACTGGGTTTCAGTTCAGCTAGGGTTCATGGTGAGGCCTCTTTTTCACTGTTTCACCTGCTGTTTTAAACGCTTGCACATGGGAGTTCATGGGATTGAGGTCTGGTTAATTTGGAGGCCAGTCGAATTAAACCCGAACCCCCCGCCATGTTTCATAGTTCAGGTTCATCAGACGTCTTTCACAAGCGAGCTACATTGAGCGAGTGGGGACCGCTACTGTTGTCACTTTTTGACGTGAACAAGAATGCAGGTAGGGAATAAAGCTGTCAGTGTCAGAAATCTGAGAAATTTTTGTGCTGTAGGATTTGTCTCATTGCCCATGCTCCCTGTTTTGAGAATCGGCGCAGCCTGCAGGTCTTCTAGCTTGAACATTATATAGTTGCACTGAGCTTTATTGGGTTTTATCGCATATAGACTTCTGCAATAATTAACCTATAAGCACTCAACCTGCATTCGAATACACTGCCCACGGTAAGAACTTGCCGTGTGCTCGCATTACACACATTTTCATGCCGGTAAATCTTAAGTTATCAGTCCTGGATTGAGCTGAGCATAATAATGCGCGTCATTTAAAATCCATTTCACCAGAATGTAGCGCTAGGGTTTTATTGTCTCGATTTAGCATCCCAGCCATGTCTCCACAACAGATCAGGCTCGGCCTTTTTTGCGCCCTTTGCTTCAGCTTAAGAACAGGGGTATGATATTCAGATCTGACCTTCCTTCGTTATCTTCCGATCTACCTGTGATTGGCTGCCAAATGGAGCTAATTTTACAGTATAAATCAGAGGGCGTCCCGTCCCTGGAAGCCTCCGATGGACCTGATTTATGAGTCGCTTCAGCTCTCGGCCACGTTCGATCATCGCTAAATCTGTTTGCCGTAAATCGGCTGTCAGGGGGCATGCCAGAAAGACGTGTTGTAATGTGAAGCAGAGCATCAAGCTCCACATGCTACATACAGGAAACGGGTTTTTATTGTTGCAGTATGGGAAAGATGTCATGTTCTATAATTGCGACAAGACTTGTAGTTTGGCAGAGCGCATTGCTGAATGCTCGCTAGTTTCATATGGGGGTTGGGTACAGCTTCGATTGTTAAAAGAATGGTGTCTTGTGCCATCTTACGGTGTCGGACAGTAAAATGGATAAACTGTCGAATTTCAAACTGGCATGCTATAACGCAAAATGTTTTCAACCTGTTTCGAAAAGTGTAGTTACAGCTACTCGTGAATAGCTGATTAATGTTATAGGAAAATTTACATTAAAGTTTAACAATGATAATCAAAGCAGTTTAGTGGCTACTAATAGCGGTGAGGGAAGCTGGTGTGCTTGTTTTTTTCCCCCGAAATGTTTTTCATGTTTTTCAATTCATGTATTTACTCTTACCGAGCTGGCTAGCGATGTGAGCTAGATGCATTTGATCTAGTTTAAAAAAAAAAAAAAAGTGTGCTAATATTTTCATCGTTTAATTTCAGTAATCATGCTAAAATAAAATTTTTGCATCTGACTTCAACTATAAACAATGATTCAATCTGTGCATACAATCTATGGACAAGTGTTTCTCTACAGATTTTCCTAAGACGTTGAATTTGGGATCAATTGTTTGGCTTTATATACGTCCTGTAGATCATTTTTGCAAATGTCCTACTTGCTGTAAACTAAAGATAGAAACACTCACAAGTGACAAAAAAGAAAATTGAGAGGGTTAAAATTAAACGCCGCCATTAGAACCGGCAGGAGGATTATTACATAAGAAAACTGTATAGAGATGTTTTAATCTGATTCTTTCTCAGTAACAAAACATTATTCAGCACAGATGGATTGCAATATTTTAAAATGACATGTTTGGTGTTGCTTTGATTAGCTGCCTGATTTTTACCTTTTGACGGAGGTGTGTGCTTCATCAGCACTTTAATCATTTTCAGTGACAGGTAGATGAGACCGAGCCGGCCCAGGGTCAGGTCCACGGCCCTCTGCCTGAACTTTAAACTGCTGTTTGACTCAGCCTCATCGATTTCCCGACCTTTTGCCTGGTTAAAAATGCCATTGAAATGTCATTGGATTTAATAGAAACTCTTTCCATTTTTGACATTTCGCTTCCCTCTGCCCCGGAGACCAATAAAGCTTAATAAAGCTCTTAAACCAGCGGCCATGGAGCACCGAGGGCTTTATGGATCCCGATGCTGTGATACCTACCTGATTAGTCAGACACTTTGCAAGGCAGAAAATCTCCACGAGCAGACTAAATGCCCTCAGGTCATTTATTTATTTTTTTGGTTGAAAACAGTTTTTTTTTTTTTTTTTTTTTTCTTTTGAGCTGGCAGTCATGTTTAGGGGAGAAAAAAAATAATACTGGTCCACTGTGGGTGACTGGCTCTGTTTACAGAAGACTTGGATGTTCTCAATAGGTTTGCGTATGTTTTGTCTGTATTAAACACGTGTTGTGTTCACCTGTGTGTGAACCTAAAACTTAAATCCGCTTTCCCTTGATGTGATTTTCATGCCTGAGGAGCAGGAGACACCTGGATGCCTTGCATTGTGCTCGTAAGTGTAAATTAGTGTAAGTGTTTAATTAGTTTTTTATATATATATATATATATATATATATATATATATATATATATATATAATATGGAAGTATTCTGTATTCCCACTGAGGGGACAGACATTGTCTTTAACGATGGTTATGAAAAGGTGCTAGTTAGACTCTAAAACAATAGCAAGTAAAAATATATATTAAAAATGGACATATGTACTGTTTTGTTTTTTATTTTATAAAATAAAATAAAAAATCTCTGATAAAAATAAAAAATTTACATTTAGGTTGGAAATAAAAATAGAATATAGAAATGTATAAATAAACAAACATCATACCAATATAGTAGAATAATAATAAACTAAAATGTCATTGTTGTTGTTAATCATTTTGATTAATTATGTACCAAAAATAAGTTGATTTAAACATATTCTTCTTTTGTGTACCAAAATACTCAATAATCGATTCAAACCTGAAACTAGCCTGAAATTTATTTGATTTTATTATAATTTTTTTTATTATTTAAATTTTTTGAACTAATGAACTGTTCTATATTCCCCCTTTTTTATAGTGTTTTTCCTAAATCCTACTGTTCAGTACAGGATGTTCAGTTGAGTGTGTGTTGTGATCCGAGTGAATCCAGTCTAGCATTAACTGGTGCTGGAGGGTTTTCTCCTTTAATTCAGTAAATTCAGATTAATGGAACAGGCAGCACGTCTCTGCAGACTTGTGGCAAAATAATGAAATATTACTAAAGTTGTAGGGAGTCGTACAGGGTTGGAAAGGAAGATAAACAAGTTTGTTTAAAGTTTAATTCAGCTATACTTTCTAAGCACCGATTCGCAGGCCAGAATTACATCAGAGCCTTTGGAAACTCAAATGTTGGGTTTTGTTCACAGCGTCCTAGGCAGGTGAGTGAAAACAGTGAAAATTATAATAAGTGTTTTAACAATTTTAACAAACAAACATGTACTTATGTTGATTAATCTAAAGCTAATACTCGTATATACAGGATAACTCGTATCTTGTAGGTAGAATCTTTTGAAGAAAATGTAAAAATCTGGGATGAATACCTCAGGATGACTTCTGTTGTGGTGTTTTTTAATTTTTAAAAAAAATTATTTGTTTTATTTCATGAAAGAGACACTCCTCATTTATTCTGTCGAGAGAGAGAAGCGTAGACAGTGTTGTAACTAAAAGCAGCTTATGTTCTTAAACAGCTTATGTTTTAAAGAAAGAAAGGAATGTAGCTTTTTGTGCATTCCTTGTGAGTTCAGGAAATTATGCCCAGTTTGACAGTGATTTCTGTTTTGTAAAAGTAAACTAGTCTTTTTTTTCTTTTTCTTTTTTCTTTCCTGCTTCACTGTACCGGAAACGTATCGGATCGTGACTTCAAAACCTAGTTACATAATGAACCATGACTTGTGCATACCGTTACACCCCTAACAGATGGCATAGAATACTGCATAAGTGTTGTATACAGTATATTGTTCGCTATAGGCATTTGACTCCAATAATTACATTGAACAACAAGGATTAATGAACCAAAAAGTTTAGTTTAAAGCATGTTTTGATGAGGCAACTAAATAAGGAACATGTAGACCGTAAAATGTGAGATTTTTTTGGTGGATAAGATACTAAGAACACAAACACAGAATGTCTTCTTTCAATCATTGGACACGATGTCTACTGTTGAGTCTACTGTCTATAGACAGTAAAACTCGAGCGTGGCGGGACGAATAAGATCCAGATGTTGGAAATGTTCTTTATCTGTCGTCTGCGTGTTAGTGCCAGATGTAGCAGCAGCCACTCTGATTAAGATGCCGCTGTGGGGGGAGGAAAGTGAAGAGATGCAAGCTGCTGGAAAGTGAGTGATGGTCCAAATCTGCCTGTTGAAGAACCTGAAAAGTACAACTTGTGGACAAACAGAAGAGAAAAAAAAAAACAAAGCGAAGATACACTAGTTTTTCTCGTTCTCTTTGTGCGTTTAGAGATGAATTGTCTCTGCAGAGGAAACGTGACAACGTGTAACTGTTGGCCACAGAGTCATCCGTCTGCTTTAAGTGCCGGTGCTTTCCTCTCCCCCTTTTTTTATGTCTCTGCATCCAGGCTAATCACTTTAGCTGCGCACCCTGGTCGTTCCAGATACACGCTGTGTTTATGAGCAATGCATTCTGGGATCAAGCTGTTCGGGGGCCACCTGCAATGTCGCTGCAACTTTTATCTGCTCGTTTCCTGTCGTAATTTAATGGGAGGCTTGGTAACTTCGTTAAAGGTCAGGACGAACAGGCGCTTGTGAACAGGCGCTCAGTGGGTAAGAGGGCAAATCTTAAGCACCTGCTTGTGGCTGGCAGAGACTCGAGACGCTAGCTTCTCGGCTGCAAGCTGATCGGTGGCAATAACTGATGCGTCTCGCTTCTCTTTCACTCCCTTAGATATTGTCCCGATATCTGTCTGTTTTTTTTTTTTTCTCATCCACTGAAAGTTTGACAGGAAATAATGTGTCATTTTGTTTGAAACTCTGTTTCTCTTTTACTTTTACTCCTGCTTCTAGCGCACAACCGCCAGACACGTTTTTATCACTCAATTCTTGCGTGCGCGGCATCGTGCTTCTTCTCAATTTCCGCCCTGACTAACCTTGCAGCTAACCTTGGAGCCGTGCGCCGAAAAACGAGCCATTAGATACCTCCGTCTGCCTTTTCCAGCCCGGTTGCTACGCTGATCTTCAGCCTACACGGGTATTAAAGTGGCCAATAAACTACACATTATGTCATCTGAGGAACGTACGTGCATGTTTAATGACACGAAGAGCGCACGCGAGAGACGGAGGATGGGTAACGAAGTGCCGAAATGCAGGCAGAGAAAGGGAGGGGGTAAAAAAAAAAAAAAAAAAAAAGCTTTATAGTCATTAACAAGGCTGTTTGAGAGTATAGCATTCAGTTGTTATGATCACTATATCAGATCTGCCATCACTGTTTGGTAATTAAGCTCCTGCAGCACAGTGTGTTTTTCTAGTTCTGCGGTTCGGAGGCCAGAGGCTCTCGGGCGGTGCGGAAAGAGCCGCAGCAAACGAGGCGGCTGATTTATGAGCACGGCGGCGTGCTGAATGAGCACTATGTCCCTGCAAATTGCTAAATTGAAGGGGGTCTTTGCAAATTCCTCCCATTAATGCTTCGCCGTCACATGTCCCGATTAGAGATGCGTTGTTTAATAAAGCGCAGCACAAACGTGGAGAGCTATGCGTTGCAGAAAAACACAGAGCGAAACATTATATCGCTTAGACACTGAACTCTAGAACATCTATAAAAATATGGACCCCCCCCCAATTTCAGTCTTTTAATTATAGTGTATTAAGAGGAGAAGACGACGAATGCATTGTTGCCAACTCTTTTCAGGACGAAGTAGATAATGCATTCTCAGATGTCTTGATGATTTCTGTATTTGCATATTAATTGAAATCTTCATGATCATTTAGATATCAGTACAAGAATGAGATTTTCTGAAGACGCTCGCAATATTTTATAAGAATTAAAAAAAAAATGGATTATGCATTTTATGCTTGTAAAAGAATGTGTTGATCACAAACAAATGGTTTACCTTTATTTTTAAAAAATTAAAAAGAATTTGTATCAGGAATGTGATCAACCTGAAAACTGATACAGCTTCAATAACTCGCTTTTATTACTAAATATTAGAGGGGGAAAAAAGTATCGAGCAAACAATAAAGAAATATGCAGTGGGATCAACAGTGGTGATCAGGTGTTGATGTGAATCATGGTGATCAATGATTTTTGAAATAATGGTGATCAGTGGTTGGTTGATTGTTGATTAATGGTGATCTGTGGTTGGTTGTTGGGAACAGGGGTGATCTTTGGTTTATATTCATGGAAACAGTGGTGATCATTTGTGAGGTATTGGGAACAGTGGTGATTAGTGGTTGGTTGATGAGGAACAGTGCTGTTCAGTCGTTGGTTGATGAGTAACAGTGCTGTTCAGTTGTTGTCAAGGAAGAGTGGTTGGTTGTTGGGCACAATGGTGTTCAGTGGTTGGTTGTTGGGGAACAATGCTGATCTTTGGTTGGTTGTTGGGAAACAATGCTGGTCACTGGTTGGTTGTTGGGGAAACAATTCTGATCACTGGTTGGTTGTTGGGGAAACAATTCTGATCACTGGTTGGTTGTTGGGGAAACAATGCTGATCACTGGTTGGTTGTTGGGAAACAATGCTGATCACTGGTTGGTTTGTTAGGGACCAGAGGTTTTCAGTGGTTGGTTTGTTAGGGAACAGAGGTTTTCAGTGGTTGGTTGTTAAGGGACAGTGGTTTTCACTTGTTGGTCGTTAGGGAACAGTAGTATTCAGTGTTTGGTTGTTGGGAGTAATGGGTTGTTAAGGAACAGTGGTGGTCAATACTTTTTTTTTTTTTTTTGCATTGTTAGGGATCAGTTATTGCTGTTGAAAACCATGGTGATCAGTGATTGGTTGTTGGAACCCGTATTAGTTAGTATAAGCAGCAGCAGTGAGGTGAGCTGGGCTGCTGTGTCTAGTGCAGAACAGCCAGTAAAGTCATCTGAAATGTTAGATTAGTCAGTAACCTTGTAAAAAAAAATAACAGCACTTAATGGGTAGAAAAAGTCCCGAATTCTAGCTAAGCTGGCAGCACTGCATAGACCTATGAACACACACTTTCACCATTTGTGTAGTTTCCAACTACATATTAAAAAACCACAACGAACCTAAATTAGAACCAGCTGACCTTTTTTGTTTTTGCTTATAGTTCGTTTTTCATCGCTTTGAATCGCTACTGGATTGGTTTCGGTTTACCCAAAGTATGCTGGCAACCTCTACAGGGTGTTTGGGGTGCAGCAAAAACACTACCTTGTTGCAGCCACTGTTACAGTCTCACTGTCTGAGGGACCTTTGCACAGTAAACGAAAGCTGTTGTTTAAAACCCTTTCCCTGGATTGGGCCCGTTTGGGGCGAGAGAGATCACAAGCACG
Organism: Clarias laeviceps; assembly: GCA_030014305.1. Classification (NCBI taxonomy): domain Eukaryota; kingdom Metazoa; phylum Chordata; class Actinopteri; order Siluriformes; family Clariidae; genus Clarias; species Clarias laeviceps. The sequence continues at coordinate 5,466,137 of JAQMYJ010000040.1, read as the reverse complement.
GTGGCAGTCGGTTACAGCACTGATTGTTTCATCTGGACGTGTGGGGATCAAGATTTGGCCAATCGTGCTCTCCCGGTCTCGGTGTGTTGACGGGAGCTTTCGCGCCTGTCTGGCATGCCAATAATGGAAGGCAATCTGCTGCGAGTGTTTAGATATGGATACGGTTTGTCCAAGGTAATTAGCTTTGGCTAACTCAAGGGATCAAGTCAGAGGCAGTAAAATAACTGGAAGAGACAGATGGTGGAAAGCCTCGTCTCTCTGCTCTGCCCCCCATATGACAGCAGCCGCCACCAATTCCGTATCAAATTGGGAAAGACCTGGCGCGGAATACGCTTTAGTGTACGCGTGAAAAAGAAACAATTTCACGAAATAACAGAGACCGTAACGGGTTTAGATTTATGTCATTGTCCCGTCATTGTTTTTGTTTTCCCTTCTCTTATTTAATAAAGAGTAATGAATAATGAAATTGGTTAGCTGATATTTCATTCTGTCTCCTTTCAATCTTTAAATGTGTTACAGGCGAAAAAAGAGAAACGAAAACGATTTTAGGGAACTAAAGGAAAAAAAAAACCCAACAATCTTTTTGTTGTTGAGAAAATTAAATAAGGAAGAGAGACATTGAGAAGCTGAACGTGAGAGATTTGATACAGAGAGCAAGGAAAAGAGAGGGAGAGATGGGGATGAAGAACGACAGACACATTGAGAGAGAGAGAGAGAGAGACCACAAGAAGGTGGAGAGAGAGAGAAATCCGGCACAGTGTTCCAGAGTGTTGCTCGGTCATGTCTGGAGAGATTTTACACTACCTCTCATGCACTTTGTTGAAAGACAGAGAAAGCAGCAGAGGGGTGAGAGTGAGAAACGGATGTACAGAGAGCTGCTCTGTGTCAGTATGTCCTTGCGTTTGATGTGAGGACTGAAGGATTGTGGGATTCGTATCGGAGGACTACAGGGGCAGGAGGGTGAAAAAGGATTTTTTTCTTCTTCCTCCCCAAGAGTCTTTGGAGCCAGGCACCTGGAACTAGGTCATTTTTCCAGAAATAATCACCGAACGGAGGGAAGGGTGGAGGAGATGAGTCGTGAGGACTGATGGGTGAAGGGTGGATGGGTTGGGGAGGGGGTTTCTCTTCTTCAACCCAGAGCACCCCCCACTTTCTCCCTCCCTCCCTCCCTCCCTCTCTCTCTCTCGTTTCTCTTTGCGTCTTTGCATTTCTGTGTCTGCGCTATCTGCTTAAGTTCCACTCTATCACTCCAACTGACAGGCCATAATTGATCTTTCACAACCGATGATCCAGCAGCTCAGGTGATGTGGAGGAAAATTTCTCTTCCAATCTTTTTTTTTTTTTTTTTTTCTTCATCTGCTCATATTGGATGCTCTTTGATTGTTTATTTCTCACCCGAGGTGAAATCGACAGCGCTCATAAAAGACCTTCTGACTATTTTAAGATTTCTACTTGTCAACACTACCGTCTTTGTCGCGCCTTTGGCTTTTAAAAAAAATAAATTCCATCTTCTACATGTTCATAAACAGGAGCGCTTCCGGTTGGGTTATAGTTCAGAAATGGACCGAATTGTACTGTATTCTAACAGAAAAACCATAGAATCACTTACAAGTTGTCTGTAAGGATATTTATGGAAGGAGTCTGCAGTGTCGGTGCAGATCTAACATTGAGTACGTCTTCAGAAATGTCTTCCGGGTGAAGGGATTAGTGTTTTACTGTTTCTTGGCAACACGACGAGAGACGTTTTTCGTCTTATTTATATTGAGAGGAAAAATAAAAAAAAGACAAGTCTTGTAAAAGAATGTCAACATGACTCGGAAACGGATAAAAAGTTTGTCCATAAATGATGATAATAATAAAGAAAAAAAAACGTGGTCTTGCTGTGAAATAAGAGGAATAAAACATTTCTGGATATCCCTGTTGTATTACCGTACAAAATGCGAAAAGACTCCACTCACGTGCTCACTAAGTGGAAGAACTCCAATATCAATCCATTTTCCAGATTTGGATTTTTAAATAATTTTTCCCCCCTCGACTTTGATTCTTCCTGACTCAAAGGGAGAAAAAGAATCCCAATCATGCAGTATGGCAAAGCCATCTCCTTTTGATAAGCTTAAAAGAGATTCATACTCGAAAATGACTTTCTGTCAAACGATGCCACGTTAATAAGGCTCCGGGGCGCTGCAGCTTGTACGGCGCTAATTCCATGATTGCGGCACATTGTGGCAGCACATTGTCTCAGAGGGGAGAAACGGAAGGCAGAAAGCGCGTCTCCTTGGAGCACAATGCCGCCGAGTGACAGCAATGACAAAGGGAGACTCTTCTGTTAACGGCGGATGTGTGAAACCTGCTTCCTCTGGACTGCATTCTCGCTCCGCTGTGTCTTCATTCAGCCGCGTCACCTGTACGCGATTCGAAATTATGCTGTCTGGGCTCACGATTTGCGTCAAGTGTGCACTAAAGACGGCTTTTTTGTTTGCGCATGTGCGTTTAGGAAACGATTTAGGTAGACTTAATTGCGAATGGAGGCAAAGGGGTTCTGGAGCCTTTCCAGGATTTTGGACTGTTGGAAGGATCGAAATGAAAAGAAACGCACACGCACGCTTTCGCGCCACTCCAGATGCTAGTGGCATCGTCATGCCAGCTGTACGAGTGCCTCATTTGTGCATCGAAAACATGCAGAGTGACAGTGACTTTCTTCGTCGAAAGATAATTAAATGCTCTCATAACGAACTCCCCATCCCCCTCCCCGTTATTCCTTGCTTTCTCACGCATTTACCGCCGCCCGTTTCAGGAAGTGACGGCTGCCAAAGCCATTGTCTCCCAGCACGGCCCTGAAAACGAACAGGCCTGAACGATGTAACGCAACAGCCGATTAGTCATGAGTGCGCCCCCACGGGGCCTGCATTAACGATATAGATATTTACTTCCCCCAAATTGCGTCTTAAGGATACTGATGAGCCACCAGCTCGGGTTTACGACTCTTTAGGACGTCTGAAAATGCTACGTGTGTGAATTGTGTCGAAAATTATATACAGTTTGGGGCTTCGAGGGTTCTTTTTGTTTTGTTTTGTTTTTTATTTTATTATTTTCTTGGAGGTAGTCCAGACTTGCACATGACTTCCACAGACTACGGTTCCCCAGCTTGGACTGCACATTTATCGTTTATATCTCAGAAATTTGCACATTATTCCTCCTACATGGAAGTGCCATAACGTTTTTGTGCTGGAGCAGTTGGTGCATCTCAAGAGAACATGTGATTCAGATTTTAATAAATAATGCACCAAAAAAAAAAAGTTCTAGTTCCTTCATAATTGTGTGGTTTGGCTCTTTCTTTCGTTGTTGATCTTGTAGTTTATCCTCTCAATTTTTAACTGAGTGTAGTAGAAATGGTCTTGGACTCTTCAGTGGTATTTGTTCCTATCCTGTATATCCAATCCCAGACGAATGTACGCTCAAGCTAGTCTCATAAGCCAGTTTGGTATTTCTTGTGAATAAACACAGCCAAGAACCACCTACAACCTGTTCCCGTTAAGTCTTAGAAATAGATGTATTTAAAAAATCATGAGTGACCGTGATTGGAGATTGCATCTTAAATAAAACAGACAGTAGAAATCAGAGCAATGTAAACAAATCAGTTTACTAATGAAAGTAAGAACATTTTCACGCACACGCACAATGTGACGACAACTCGTAGGATTAGGACTAAACAGCTGTGTTTGTCATATAAAAACCATTTGTTAGTGAGACTCAACAGATAAAAATGGCTTCGGGAGTATAAAGGTTGGACTTTGAAGCGATGGATAAAGGTCATGTGGTCTTATGAGTTCAGATTGAGCCTTCTCCAGAGTGATGGGTGCATTAGGATAAGAAGGGAAGCGCATGAAGCGATGCACACATGTTATGATCGGGTGTTGATTCAGTTGGTCAGGTCTAGACTCAACAGCAACATTATGTGGCAATAAATTGAAGTCAGCTGATGACCTGAATGACCAGGTTATCACATCTGTAGATCAAATTATTCTTTCCTAATGGAAAAAGCTTAGTCCAGGAGTGGTTCTGAGAGTATTTTCACACATGAATTGGCCATGATCAAAACTAAATGATTAGTGTATTTTTGGTCGGGCAGCTTAGAGGAGCAAAAACAAGCCAAAAAAAAGCAGGACTTTATCAGACCGCAAATTGAGCATGAATTAACAAGCTAAATTTTGCATGTGTCTTGATTTCATGGCTTCAAATTAGTGTCCTGTAGCTACACTACACTAAAGTCGTGCTACTTTGAGCGGAAAAGCAAAAAATCATTTATTGGCCTCTCCAGGCTACGGTACTGCCTGCATTTACTGCTTATTTGTTTATTTCATGATCAGGGTTGTGAATCTGGCTTTTCCAGGCAAACTGAGATGACTGTTATCTCTAGCAACTCAATTAGGCAGAATCAACCAAGTGGTTGGGTGGGTTTTGAAGATATAAACTAGTGTGTTTGGAGTTAAACAAACTAGAGGAAGACAAATCCCAAATCTAATGACGAGAGCATGTTTCACTGTTTTACAACGGGTGCATACGTGGTAGGTGGAGACCGAAGGGTTCGAGTATAGAGAATTTGGGACAGTTATTCTTTTCATCTGTTTTTATTTGATCATTTAGTTGATGCTATTATCCGTTGCGACTTTTTCGAGAAAGGTGGTTTTGCCATGTGATCTCTGTTCAGCAGCCCAAAATTCTAACCAATGAAGCTACCATTTCTCCATGCAACGCCATTCATGTCTACAAATCCGTTTACAAAAAGGCTTTCAGGTTGTGGATGTGGTCCAGATGATGCACTACTCCTTTACAACCCTTGGCCTGAACATGTATGAAGAATGGCATTTCCTTTTACTGACCAGAGCGATGCTGGGTGCCAGTCGTTTAACGTGGAATAGTGCCGTCTACCAAGCGAGTGATGTCGCGCATCAGAGTTCAACTTTTTGCTTTGCAGTCATCGTTTTCCCAGAGCGAGATCTTGATCTCTTGGCAATAAGTAAATACCCAAACATTTAAACAGCTACATCAAATTGTATTGCGTGCAAGTTGGGCCTGTGGTTTTTATCAGAAGAGAGCAGGCTGAGAGTAGCGTCTGTACTCCGTGTTTGTGTTTGCGCGGGTGATGTTTGCAGGGCGTCGTCCATGCTTGAATGGACCCGGCTCTGTGTTTGCCCTCTGTCTAATCACCTGTTTACTCGCCCAGTGACTGCTGGCCTTCATCGCTGCATCGTTTTTTGTTTTTTTTTCCCCTTTCTTTCCATCACACCAAACCCAGAGAGTGACCTTGAGCTTTTAATAGCTGTGAACTACGCAGGCGCGTTATTCAGCAGCACCTCCTGACAGTCCTGGCCATGCATGAGCAAGCGCACCGTGCGCTCTGCTCGGTGATCATCGGATATCAGCTACGGTTTGTCGTCATCCGACAGTCGACGAATGTAAAGTATCCTAATAAGTAAAAGCTGTATTATATTTATAGTGGTGAAAGGGGGAAAAAAATCCTTTTAAACTTAAGGTTAAATGATTTCGCTGTGTGTGTCTGTATTATGATGAACGGGGCCACACATGCTCGCAGACACACACTTCTTTTTACCACCGCCATGGGACTTAATCAGGCTTCACTAGCACCGAGTGAAAGTACATCCTCAGACCCAGGGTCCCTGAGGAGGAAACCCATCAAGCCGCAGAGGACTCCCTCTTTCTGTCGCTTTATCTCTCTGTTCTTCTACACACATGCGGCGTGCCTGTAATAGCCTTCCCCACTGCTGCATGGTAGATATATTCATAAATTCCGCTTCTCCTGCGAGTTATTATTGAAATGAGGTATAAGGAAGTAAATCTTCTGATCGTAGCTACTAATATAGGTTTAACAGCTAGAAACCGTAATTAAAAACCGTAGTCCTTGCACTCAATAATATTGGTCATAATTGTATCGTTTTATCAGACGCAATGCTTAAAACTTTAAAATTAAGGATGTCTGATGAACTGTAACTATGTCAAGCTGAACTCTTTTTCCTGATAATGGATACGACGGTATTGATTAATTTTCTCCGGTAGTAGTGTTGACCACTTTAAATCAGAGGTTTATACTTTATTAATGGGTGGCACGGTGATGTAGTGGTTAGCACTGTCACCTTGCACCTCCAGGGTACGGGTTCGATTTCCGGCCAGGCTCGATTCCCGTCTCTGTGTGCATGGAGTTTGCATGTTCTCCCCGTGCTTGGTGGGTTTCCTCCAGATACTCCAGTTTCCTCCCACAGTCCAATGACATGCAGGTTAGGCTAATTGGCGTTCCCAAATTGCCCGTAGTGTGTGTGTGTGTGTGTGTGTGTGTATGTTCCCTGCGATGGATTGGCACCCTGTCCAGGGTGTACCCTGCCTTGTGCCCTAACTCTCCTAGGATAGGCTCAGGTCCCCGCGACCATGAATACAGGATAAAACGGTGTAGATGATGAGTGAGTGAGTGAGTGAGATACTCTATTAATGTGAATCTTTCAATTTGTAATGGTTTCTATAGTAACAACTAATTCAGTGACGATGTATCATGGACGGTCCAAATAAACTGATTTAACCTTAACTTCTAAATCGTCCGTGATAAGATGTCCACTTGAAAAAAACATCTGATTAGCTAATGATTAGCTTCCCCACTATCACGATTAGCTGCATTTTGTTTATTTTTTACTTAACGAAAGAGAAGCAAAGACTGGTAAGAGAACGCCTGCTTATATTTTGTACAACCAGAGGTGGAAGGTAAGTGAGTATATGTACTTCGTTACTGCACTCAAGTACATATTTCTTGTATTTATACTTGTGTAGTTTTATTATATTTTTTTTACTTTTACTCCGCTTAAAATTAAAAGTACTGTACTTTTACTTAACCACATTTCTCGCACCGGTGTGTAGTATTTCTTCTAATCAGCTAATTAGATTTCTTAGTTAGCTAGCTAGTTAGTTTTTGTTGATTTATGTTGTATTGTAGCACCTTGGTCCTCGAGGAACGTAGTTTCGTTTCATTGTGTACTGAACTGTATATGGTTGAAATGGCTATAAAAGCCTACTTGGCTTGACTTGACTTTGAAGCGGGAGTTTTGCCCCTAATGACTTATACGTAATTGCGAGAGTTGCCTTTCCTTCGAGACGCGCCTAAATGTAACAGGTGATGGAAATCAAAAGCAAACAGCGTGTTCACAATCAGGAAGGACAGAACGAAAAGAGAGAGAGATTCTTGCTCGTACACCTGGAAAACATTCAAAACTTAGTATTGGTGGAAAGCCAATTTTATTATTTAAAAAAAAAAAATTAATTCAGCTATCGAAAGTTGTTTCGACAGAGTCAACCCAAGATACCAACATTGCTGCTAACATTTGTTCAACGACTATGTGACTCTCACATTTTTGGGAATTTTGGTAATATTTTTGGTTGGCTGGAATGGATTATCTGTATTTGTATTGCAATATGAATTTTTGCCTTAAGAACTAAATAAATTTGTATGCAGAGGTTACGCAGGCAATCTCTACCTTAATTCAACACAGAGATGTACTTTGCTCATGTCTGGTTGAAAGTGGTAACCGGACCTAACTTGTTTCATAGACGTGCAACACACATTAAATATAACTACTATAAATGGATAAATAGTGAGGCAATAGTAGTGTTCGATATGTTTCAAATGTTGTCGTGAATTGGAATAAAACTTTATAAGATATGCTGTCATATTGCAGCTCCGTGTCATTGATTATTTTCCTTTAACAGCACATGCCCGAGTGTTTTATACCTTTCCCAACTTTTATTCCTTATTATGGGAAAATATTAACAAAAAAAGAAACATGGCCTTACGTGTTCGGATCTTTCATGACGCAGTAAACACTTGTTTCTTTGTTAATATCGATACAGTTCAGAAGAAATCTTTCACCACAACAGACGGAATTCAGTCTGCCCTCAGAAACACAAGGTTTTATATCTGCACTGTTTAGCCAACCTTTCGGTTTTATTCCCGGCTGTTACACGGACTCGCGACAACCGTCGTCTTGCTTCGAGATGTATTAGAAAGAGGAAGGGGGGGGGGGTCATGTGCCAGAGCTTTACTAGGCTTTAGGAGGTGTTAACAGTGCCGTGTGTTTGCTTTACATCATGGCTATGCTTCTGGGATGTTTGCTTAGTCGCTCATAACTGTTTGTTTTGCTTTCTTTCTGGGCAGCGAGTACCAGTCTGGTGTTGGGGAAGGCAGCGAGGGGAGGGAGGGAGACGGAGAGAAAGAGCGAGCGGAAGAATAGCTATGGAGAGATCGAGCGTGTCTGCTTCCTCTCAGAGTTTGAACGCTTTAAACCAGACTGCGGTCGTAAATGTCCAGCTTAACCTAAACATCCTTATCAGAGGAATGCCTTGGCAACAAAGGAACTGTTTTAAGAGGAGACATGAACGAGACCGAAGGGGGAAAAATGGCAATCGAGCAGCAATGTACCCAAACATATATATATAGAACATTAATGGAAAAAAAATCATATATTTTTTTTTGATATATTAAATAGAAATCAACCCGCGAATAAATAAACATCTTATTTAAAGTATTTACTAATAATTTTAAATCATTAATTAACTGTATTAACTGTTTAAAACTATATTAACTGTAATATTTAAAGAATTATAAATTATTATAAATGTAATCTAAAATTATTGATGTTCTGTAATGTTAATAATTTATTAAAAAATATATTCAAATATTTTACATTGGTTTATTAATTTATAAATGTATGTTTTTCTAGTTTCAACTTAACGTTTCGATAGTGACAGAAGCCGACTGTACTTGCAGTCGCTCAGTTTAAATGTCATACAGAAGGCAGGATGCCAGAGCGGCGACACTGAAATTCCATCACATCTCATGTTGACACTGACCGCCGAGCCCCATATGTCTCCCCAGATGGAACGCAAACTATCAGACTCATTCTCCCTTTTTTTTTTCTTTCCCTTCCCCTGCCTCGCTTCTCATTTTTTTGACATTTGGACACTGGAGACGTCTTGCCGTTTGCCGTGACTGTGATTAGTGAACGCTTCATCAGCTTCAGGACTCGGAACGCCTGGATTGAGTTCCTTACGCAAGGAGAGACTCCCTCACGCCGGAGACATTTACAGCTCACAAGAGACCTACACCCTTCACCCCACACCCCTCACCCCACACCCCCCCCATCACGCTTGCTCCCCTCTCGGGCATTGATGAAGTGGTGGAGACGTTTTTTCCCTTTGAACAGAATTTCAGGAGGTAAGTGATGCTTCACCAACGGGGGTAACATTTGTAGGGAGACCTTGCCATTGTTGTCATAGCGGTTCAAATTCGTCCTAAAAAATTACAAACGGCTGCTTTAAAATTTTATGAGGCTGTAGCGCGAGATCGAAGATCAAAGTTGAAGATCAAAGGAAGATGCCATTCAGACCTTTTTAATGTGTTTCACCTCAGTTTGGTGATCTAATTTAGCACGGCGTTTTTATTTATTTATTTATTTATTTATCTTATTTCTTTTTTCAACACGGCTAATAGCGGAAACATCAGCCAAAGCCTGCGAACATAAACCAAACACCATTCATCCATCTAGGAGCCTCCGTGGTCCAACAATACCATTGTATTTATTCCCATTTTACGACCACGGTGGGACCTCCGGGCAGCATTCACACCAATTAACCTAATCTGCATGTCTTTGTACTGTGGGAGGAAACCGGAGAACCTAGTGGAAACCCACCAAGCACGTGGAAGACATGCAAACTTCATGCTCACGGACCCCGGAGCGGGAATCGAACCTGGACCCGGACAAAACATATTCATCAAACGTATTTTATTTGACTGATTCTTTTACTCCTGTGTGGAACTTGTTTTATTCTGTTGATACTTTTGAAAATGTTTTTAAACAAGTAAATCAAAATTTAGTTTTAACTTTCTTAGTAAAAAATTAATCTTGAACAACTTATCTAGTTTTAATATTGAATAACAACAACAGACTTTCGCCATGGCATGGCGTTTAAAAAAAAAAAAAAAGAAAGAAAGAAAGACGAACCCGGACCCTGCTAGGCGACAGTGCTTACCACTAAGCCAACATGCCGAAAAGCCAAAAATAAAATGTGAAGTAAAGCAGAAGCTACTATAAACATTTACATTTATGGCATTTGGCAGACGCCCTTATCCAGATTGACTTACATTTTTCAAGTGCTCATTGTACATCTGAGCAGTTGAGGGTCTTGCTCAAGGGCCCAACAGTGGCAAGGTGGTGGTAGTGTGGTCTGAACCTGGAACCGTCTAATTAACAGTCCAACGCCTTAACCAGAGAGCTACCCCTGACCTTATATAAACACGTGGAACTACTTTTGATCTACTCATATGCACTGCTTTTCGTTCTCCATGTCCGACTGAACTGTCAGTAAACTGAATAAACCATCAGGTCCGGCTGTTAAAATCTCAAGGTCAGGAGTGCGAGAGAGAATCGTAAAAGCAGCCTCATTACCAGATAATGGCTAGTGTGGTCTTTCTTCTTCTGGGCCTCCTCCTTCTTTTTCTCCCCCCCCCCCCCCCCCTCCCACGCCTCTGGTTTGGTGCCAAGCTCTCTGGCAAGTCGGAGAATTTGAATCAGCGAGCGGCACCATGGCACGGGAGGGTGCGCTCCTGCCGTGTTTTCTCGCCTAAGAGTCGAGTCAGCACCCCTGTCAGTCTATCACTCGGAGCTGGCTTTGTTCTCAATTAGCTCCTCACTTCCTGTCGTGCAAATCAGGAGCCTGATAGCTGCTAGCATCCGAAACCCATTCAGCCCATTGTTAAAAAGAAGAAGGATGAAATGTAGCACTCACAATGCCAGCAAGTAATGTGTGTGTGTGTGTGTGTGTGTTTTTTTTTTTTTTTTTTTTCTTCTCCTGCTCTCTTGCTTTGTGATTAAAACTGAATACACAACTGTACGGTCAGCACATTTCAAAGCCACGCCTTAAACAAAGTTTAAAACCTCCAATCTTTAATTTGATCACAACCCCCATTCCTCTCCTCCCCTCCACCTTCCCCGCTTTCTTTCCCTCTCCTTCTTTGCACATTTTCAATTTTTGTGTCTTCATCCGTCAAAGAGGAGGCAGTATTTCCTCGGCCAATTATGGAAGACAGGCTCGAAAATACCTTAATCAATTGTATTGATTTTAGCTGCGTTTTTGTTGTGGGGGGGGGGGGGGGGGGGGGGGGGGGGGGGGGGGGGGGGGGGGGGGGGGGGGGGGGGGG
>JAQMYJ010000040.1:5427558-5450932 GCA_030014305.1 Clarias laeviceps | reverse complement strand
TGGGTGTGTGTGTGTGTGTGTGGGTGTGTGTGTGTGTGTGTGAGAGGTATACGTTGACAAATGTAGACATAGATATGTGCTTGTGTGCATTTCTGTTGGCGTGCATGTGGAGGATATAGGTGCGTGTGTGTGTGTACATGGACATGTGTCTACATGTGTATGCGCATGTGTGAATGTCTGTGTCAGAGTGTGTTCGAGGTTTGATACCAGGATAAGTTGTCACAACATGCCGATAATGCAGTGTATATGTGTAGAGACTGTACACACACATACACACACATCATGTGTGCTCGATCGGGTTAAGATCTAGAGAGTTTGGAGGCTGGGACGACAGCATTCGTCTCTTATCGTGCTTGGTCCCAGCGGTGTACAGCATGCTGTAATGCACTGGGTGTTCTGGTGTCTTTCTCTCTTTATCGTAGCCAGCTTTGACTTTTTTGCAGTGATTTGTGCTGCGTTGGATTTTCCGTGGGATCGGACCTGACGGGTCGGCCTTTTGTTCCCCATGTTTTCGTATAAAGACGTAGATAGTTCTCTGTTGACTTTAAAATGTCAATCTGTCTTGTCCCAGCTAGCCTGTTAACTAGGTTTCTTAGTTAGCTTGTTAGTTTCTGTTAATTTATGTTGTTAATTCATATTGTTTGTTTGGAGCACCTTGGTCCTGGAGGAACGTTGTTTCGTTTCACTGTGAACTAAACTGTATATGATCGAAGTGACGATAAAAGCCGACTTGACTCCGGTTTGATATTACGTAATTAATATTTAGCGTTAATGTTATGGTTGATCTATGTAATGTAATAACCATATAATAAACAGTTATTTTATATATATTTTTTTAACATGTAAAAATAAGCCTGATTTTTTTTATTTATTAATTAATTCATTTATTTATTTATTTATTGGATCACTATCCAGAATCATGAGATACTATACATCCATATTTACATGTACTGTATTTTTATGTATTTTATTATGTAATGAAAGTGCGTGCGTACGTGTGTATGATAAACAAGATCATCAGTTGGCTGTTATTTCTGTACTGTTCTCATGCATTGATCAAATGTTTAATCACTTCATACCTCAGTGAGTGGTACCGGCTGTTAACACGTCCCCGAGTGCACTACCAGTGTGACCCTACACAGTGCCCTAGAATCTCCATGATTTGAGACTCAGCCACAGAAAAACAGGAACTTGTTTTGGTTTTTAGCATCTTTTTTTTTGGTGTAATTACAGAGAAAATTTGTGCACATATTTGTGAATGAGTGCTGCTGTATTCTTGTTTTGTGTGTGTGTGTGTGTGTGTGATTGCTCCTTGGAGCTGTATGACTCAAGGGCTAATCAGTCGAAGAGTGCTCTTAATAACAGTGATTCCTTACAGGTGGCTGTTAATGTGATTATAAGTCGACACCTCTGTGTGTGTGTGTGTGTGTTTCTTCCTGCACACTTTCTTCTGAACTGAGACGAGGTTAGCAAAGTTCAGCTCTGAACCACTTTGGCCACTTAATCTGCTATTTCAAGCACAGAGAGAGAGGAACACACACACACACACACACACACACACACACACGTCGCACATGTGGATGCAATTATGCCTTGTTGTAGTTCCGCACACTGCAGTAGCTTTGCCGATTCTTCCTGCTTCTAAAGCGTTCAACATTTTCCAAACATTTGCAAACATCTGATCCTGAGTGGGAGCGCTGGGAAAAGCTGGAGTGAAGAAGATAATGGATTGTGGAGAGTGTGTGTGTGAGAGAGAGAGATGAAGGAGCAGCAGGCCCCAGGTGTAAAACAGTCATTATCACCTGCAGCTAACACTAGCATTTTTCAGCAGGACTAAAGCCCCTATCTCTGTCTCTTTCTATGTCTGTCTCTCTCTCTCTCTCTCTCTCTCCCTCTTTCTCTCTTTTTTCGGCAAACATGAACGTTACCTCCCAAGTTTTTTAGCAAGTTCCCTATGGTTGTTAAAAGTACCGAACCGAGTAAAGACAAGCTTTAATCCTTTGTAATGCAGCGAAAGCGTGAACAAACGTATTGAAATAATTAAAGAAAAATGATGAAGAAAAGAAGTGAATTTAGGGTTTTTGTTTTTTTTTAAAAAAGAAGAAAACATTCTGTTCCAAAAGAACAGAAAGAATCAAGTCACAACGAAATAAAAACAAAGGATTAAAATAATAATATTAATAATAATAATAATTAAAGAAAAAATAAGTGAAAATTTTAAGAGACAGAAAAAGAGAGCAAATAGGAAACTATTTATTTTTCTTTATGGTAACAAACCTGAGTTTTATCTAAAGAAATGAAATGAATAGCAAAAATAAAAATTGATGAAGAGAAAAAGGATGAGATGATGATAATATTTTAAATAAGTAATTACTTAAAATTAACTTAAAATTAAGTAAGAAAGGAAACAAACATTTAGGTAAAGAAAAAGAATGAGCTATTATAATAAGGGATAATAAAAATGCAAAAGCTAAATAACTAAGAAAAAAATACATAAAGATGATGTTTTTGAAATGTATTATGCAGGAAACAAAAAAGAGAACAATGTAAAAACTATAATAATAACAATAACAACAACAACAACAATAATTAAAGTTTCCTGCCCTTTTCTTCTCGCTCTATCACTTTGTTCACTTTCTTTTTCCATTTTAATTTCTCCATGTCCTGTGGTGTTCTGTACTTTTTCCGTTTCCTCCCTTTCAATTGATTTTCCTTTTTGCTCTTCGCTCTCTCTTTCTCTCTTTGTCTTGGTTCACAAATTTGTTCCATTTTTCCTTTCTGCGCCTCTCCCTTTTGTTTACACGCTTATTCTCTACACTTTTTCCTGCTTTTCTTCATCTTTCAATTGATTTCTCTGTATCTCGTTCTCTCTCTCATTCTCACTCAACACATTTTTTCCCCCTCCTCCTCTTACGCCCACTCTCTCTTTCCCTTTCTCTCTTCAGCCAGGTGTGAGTTTTCAGAGGTTCTCTCCCCCCCTCGAGGTCTGAAGAGCTTTGTTGACGGAGTGTGATTGTTTTGGAAACGGAGAGTCATCAGGCGCTCATCGTCGCCTAATCTGCCGCCCTGCAACTGGCCTGCGGGTCGATAGCGGCCGGGTTTCACACATGAGTGTTGAATGAAAAGACATGCAAAAAAACATCCCTGACACGTACACTTAACCCCAGAGATAAACGGCATCGCTTATTTAATCGCGCTGTCCGTAAAAGCAGCGGTCTGAACCCCAACACCCGAGCCTGTGCCATTTCGCCGTTTCTTCCTTCGCAGCCGTAGCTGCTAATCTCTGCGTTTGTCCGCCGTCACCCTGAAGCCAGTGCGGCCTGACCAAGCCCTGAATTAGATCACACGGCATCCAGATGGCTGCAATTGAATTATTTAACGCAGAAGAAAAAGCAATTCGGGTCCTGCGGGTGCAACGCAGGACGAGGTGAAATAGCGTGTGTTCTGTGCTCTGTGTGTTTTTACTTGAGCTTTGGGACGAATAAATTGCATCCAGGCCTCGACCATAAAAGGTCACTCGTTAGGGTTAGTGTGTTTACAGCGTGACAGGGAGAGCCAAGTGGAATGAGCGTTTCCTTCATTTACATGGGAAAAAAAAAGCCAAAAGTTCAAATATTGAGAGAAAGAATCTAGATCATTTCTAAAGCCTAAAATACCTGCTTAACAAATCCAGTGGTACCTCGGCATGTCAATATAATCCGTTCCACGGGCGAGTTCTTAAGTCGAAATGTTGTATTGCGAAATGCATTTTCCCATAGAAAATCATGTAAACACAGACAATCTGAATCTGTTCCAGCCACTCAAAAATATTACCAATATATTACTAATTTTCAATAGTATAATCAGATTTTTGCATATAAAAACATGTAGAACAGACATGTAAATTAACTATTTCATGACGATATTAATGAAATGAAAAAAACTCACTTAACCTTAATTTATAATTCCTTTTGGCACCGGCTGCTTTAAAACCTAAACTGAAAACGGCTTTGTTTTCTTCTTGCTACCGTCGTTGCTAACCTTCTTGTGGCCCATGGTGCTATGTCTTCACAAAATCTTCCACAAAATAATAAAAAAAATAATAATTCCACAAAATATATATATTTGTGCCCGTTTTGCTTGACTTTCCACTGATGCAAACAAGTTTTGGACGACGGTTTGGCTCAGTTCGGTTATATGCTGAAAACGCTTTGTACGCTGAGGAACATTTCTTGTTAAATTTCAGTTCTTAAGGCAAAAATTTTTAAGGCAGGATGTTCGTATGCTGAGGTACCACTATATATTAATTCTTAGCATCATCTGATCTAGTCAGCGGGCTAAAACATGGCACGGTGCTGCTATAGCCTAGCTATGTTTAAACTTGCAGACAAGCTTAGCTAGCCGATTTTAGACTTGGCTATTCTAATTAATATTTTAATGTAATAGCTTATACTGTAACAGCAATTAAAACAGTAAAAAAAAAAACCACAAAGGATTTAAAAATATAATAATAATAAAACACAATGAAAAATTTACAACAGTGAGGATAGCAAACAAGAACATATGAGGGGAAGTTTGCTAGCCGGGTTAGCTAGATAGCAAGCTAACGTTTTAAGCTGTACTTGAAAGTTTAAAGGTATTACTCAAAAGCTTAACTGATTTTTCCTCAGGAAAGTTTTCAAAAATGTACTTTTTATAATAGCCAGAATTTTAGTAACTGCACCATAAATACATGAATAATTTTAGTTCCTGTTTCAGAGAAGGCTCAAAGGTTTGCTAATTCATCAAACACAGATACTGACAAAGTTATTAAAGCAAACTAGATAGTTTTAGCTGCTGTATAGTTTTTTTTTTATATTTAAAACAAGGTTCACGTTTGTTTTTGGTGAACTTGATTTTCCTCGCTGTTGACCGTGAAATGTTTGTAATGAGGAAAAATCAGGACATCCCTCCCCCCCTTCTAAGGATCGTTTCCTTATCCAGGTGCTGAAAAAAAGAATAAAAAATTAAAGATTTGATAGTCAGGGGATTTTGGATTAGTTAAGCCTGATTGAAAGACCTCAAGCCAAGCTCCTAAGGGTTGTAGCTAAGCAATAGACAGGCTCATACATTAAGACTCTGTTTAAATTGGCCTCTCTCTCTCTCTCTCTCTCTCTCGTCATGCTGTCTTACTTCTTAAGGAAATGTCAGGCATTGCTCCTCCGGCATATGGGCTCAGTGATAGAGACAGCCTATAACGCGTGGAATGCCTGTCATGTAGTTTTATGTGTCTGAGCTGAAAGAGGGGAAAGGGGAAGCAAAGCTTAAAGATAGAGGGATGATTAGAGAGGGGAGAAAAGAGAGAGTTGGTGAACACAGAAAGAGAAGATCAGCGAGAAGGCGAAACCCACCTGGCCTCTCTCAGTCTGGGGCTAATGGTTTTGTCAAGGTTTCAGGTTTCAAGGCCACAAAAGGCCAAGCCAAACACAATAAACACGGCCCGTCGTAAATTTTAATCAACCCACCACTGTTTATCCGTGGAGCTCAAAACCAGCATGTGGGGTTTTATGATTTTGTAAATCAGAACAAGTGTCTGAAGATGAGCTTATCTTTATTAGCTTAGAGACGGTCGCCTTTTATGACTGCAATTGATTGTTTGTACACGCGTTTTGTTCATTTTTCCGGTGTTTTGAACTTTAAAGAATGAGATCGTGGAGAGCAGAGTAATTAAGGGTTAAGAGTGTTACTCTGCTTTCAGTGCCAGAGCCTGTTCAGGAACTGTTTCGCTATAGATATCGTAGTCAGAGTAGTACTTGAGAACAGATAGCGAACCATCTTTTTCTGAAACAATAATGACAAATTCCTAATGATTCTGTAATTGTTAGTATTTTTTTTCATCATGGGTTAATATGCAATCCCTAATGGATTCTGGAGATATTTGCTTTTTTTAATGGAATCCATTAGGGTTTCCATTAAAAACATAGTGTGTTTCTACAGGGGTCTGGTGGTTATTTTTAATGGTGTTCAGTCAAATACTTTAATATTGACCCATATCCAAAGAAAAAGCAACTCATAAGTTCATGGTCATTATGAATGATGTACAGGAGAAAGTTGGGAGAATTACACAGTAATTACATCTGGAAAAGCAAGAAATGTTTTAGATCTTGATTGGAAAATGTCAAGAAATCATTAGACTTAAAGGCCAAATTCGTAATAAGCAAAATATTATCTTTAGTCCAAAATTTTTAGATAATTATAAAGTCCAAGTAATTTGTAAGTAATAAATGCAAGTTAGAAATGCAAGCTTGACACATTCCAACAAGTTTCATTTATTTTTAAAATGTTCCAATATACTGTTTGTTTTAACAAAAACTCAGGAACTGATAAAATCATGCTTGTGCTAAAATATTTCCAGTATACCCTTGGTGTGGGACTTAATCTTACAGCTGTTCAGTTATAAGCATATAAACTACATAGTTACACTTTTTATTTTATTTTTTTTTTAAGATAATTACAGTACTGTGAAAAAGTCTTGATCCACCCCTTGTTTCTTTTTCATTAAATTAATTGTTGTAGATTAGATTAAAGAAATTGAAGCGAATGTTTTACGGTGAGGGCGGCACAGTGGTGTAGTGGTTAGCACTGTCGTCTTGCACCTCCAGGGTCCCGGCTCGATTCCTATCTCTGTGTGCATGGAGTTTGCATGTTCTCCCCTTGCTTGGTGGGTTTCCTCTGGGTACTCCGGTTTCCTCCCACAGTCCAAAGATATGCAGGTTAGGCTAATTGCCGTTCCCAAGCCTTCTGGGATAGGCTCCAGGTCCCCGCCACCCTGAATACAGGATAAAGTGATATAGAAGATGAGTGAGTGAGTTTTACTGTGACATTCCACAAAGTGCCTGAAGATATAATTTAAACCTGATTGTTTATGTAACAACCTCAGCAGCGACCTCATTTCTCCTCTCGTCTGTTCCAACCGCCAGTACACTAATCACCAGCCTGATGATCTGCCATCATCTGCACCCGTTTCTCCCTGGTTCATGCCTTCCATGTTAGATGCTTTGCTTATGCTTTCATGATTCATAGGTATCTATGTGGCTTAACAAACAAAAAAATAATTTACAGGGACTGGAGTGAAAATGACAAAGTCCTTCAGGAAGCTTTGAGAACTATTCTTCAAGACAACATGACAAATACAAGGAAGTCTAGCTCCTTGTAAGCACCAAATGAGGACATTATGGAGGACTCAAGACTTTTGCACAGTATTGTATGCATGGGGAAATTGTAGCTATTTTGTCCATATTAAACAAATAAGCTGCCCTGCCACTATAAATTCAGCCGTCTGCGCCGGAGTCTTGTTAAGCCGAAGGGCACTCCGGCGTAGCGCAAGAGCTATTAATTGTGTTTGCTTTCAAACATGGAGACATGATTGTTGTTTGTCCTTGCTGATACTGTACAAGTGTAATTGTTTGGCTCGGCTGCCGAGTCCGGGAAGTGCCGTAGAACGCATCTGATTTCCTACAGATAAACCACGACACAGTAAAGCTTTAACTAATTTCACTAATGCGTAGTTATCTCCGAGCAGCACCCCGTCCACCGGAGACTCTCTGTGTTGATTGTTTAATTGTCCGATGCCGTAGGTTTAAATACGAGCGTGCATTCGAGACTCCAGGCTGAGTTCGGACTAAATGAGCGAAGTGCTCAGCGACAATTAGAGCGTGTCAGCGCAGCGAAACCCCGCCGTGGCTGAATGGACTTATTTTTACCAGCTACTTATCATAACGATTGCGGCAGAGAGCAGGCTTGAGCCAGATAACGTGGACGCACCCACCGGTGAGACTGAACCTATTCTTCTGTTTTTTCTCGCAGAGAAAAATACAGTTAGTAACTAAAAAGCTAAGTTGATTAAGGTTCATAGCAGTGTCATTATGCCAGTGTGTAATTTGTGCTCAAAGCTGTTTTCGAGTTCTCGCTCAGGCCCGGTGTTGTTTAACAGTCTCGAATACCTCAAAAAGACTCGCGCATGTGTTGCATGAGCTTGCCGCATAACAAGGACAGAATTGGTCTCGTTCAGTTGTTCTGAGGCACTTGCAGATTAATTTCAGCAAGAATTATGTTGGTTGTGTGTGTCGTCTGCAAAGTAACATCATAGATCATGCATGCTTTTTTTTAGTGGCATGGTGCTGGTGCGAGTGCTGAGGCGTTTCGGTGAACTAGAGCACCATGTTACGAACCAAACCAGTTTAAGATGGTATATGATGTGGGATTTCTCTAATGGATGCTTTAGTATAGAAATCCAGAAGATTGTGAGGTCAAATCCCAGCATTGGCAGGTTCTCAGTGTTTGTGGAGGAGGCATCTTAACTGGTTTTAAACTTTCCGTGTGGATGTCTTTTTTTTTTTTCTTTTTTTTTTTTTTCACCTCCAATCATCACTTATTTTGTCTCAGTGTACACCTCTACTCTTTGTCGAAGTGTAAGACAAAACCAGCGATGTGCTCTTTTTTTTGCGACATGGTTTTAACCCTGCTGCTGCTGTCGCTTCGGCAAAGCCTACATCATCCTGAGCTGCCGTTCTTAAACGCCTGTTGCTCGAGCCTGAGGGATGAACACTGAGGGAGTTTGGATTTAAACCGGAATCCTTTTCATATTGCAGAACATCGTGAGGAGTCAAACCAGGTTACCCGTGCTGTGAGAGGACTTACTCCGACCAGGAATTCCCTGACTTTCTTCCCTCCTGCTACAATAGACGCGTTTGACCTGTTCCCGAAGATAGCGATGACAGCGTGGTGGCTTGCGCTGCATGTAATAGTGCAAAGGAAGCGCAAAACCAACATGCAATTTCCTGCACAGTTTTAATCCTAGCACGGTTTCATGTTAACCCTGCCTCAGGATGGAGTCGTTAACAGGATTAGAGTGGAATTCAGGGCATCTTTCACCTGGAAGGGGGATCACTGGCACAATTTTCTTTAATTCGGCAGGAATGCAAACATTACACTTCAGGAGATCTGGAACCCTTCTGTATGCAGCAGGCTTTCACTCTGTGCGCTCGCTCTTTCTGTTAGCATGTTGACGCGTCCTTGGCCCGGCCCCAGCTTGAGCACCTGGGCAGCAGTGTGGAGTGATCACCGAAGCCGGACTGTGCTGTTCTTTGTGACAAGCGTTTGAAAGACGGTGGGTTGCTCTTTACACCCCGACCGGCCTTGGTGCGACAGCCGGGCAAAGCCCCGAGCCCAATTCCCAAATGAACCGAGATGCCGAATGATCTGGCCTTGCTCCAGTTCTCCTGCATGTTCATTTCTCCGCTGCTTTCTTTCTCTTCCCCAAATTTCTTGTCCAAGAATCTAAGAAATATCCTGGAATGCAAACAAACTATGCTTTATAGTGCCTTGAAACTGCTCTTTGTGTCTTAATCCTGGGTTGCGCTTTCTTCGGAAATCCCCGAGAAGCTCCCAAAACAAACCTCTGAAACCTTGGAATGTTTAAGGCTTTCATGAGTGTTTGAAGATCTTGGATCCTTGCAGGATTTTAGTAAAAAAAAAAGTCAAAGTCAAAAAGGGTCCAAAAATGTTTTGTTTATTTATTTTTGGATCAATTTCTTATTTGCATTTTTTTTTCTCCAGATTTTCTCCCTAATTTAGTGGTAGCCAATTCCTACCGGTCATTAGGGCACTCACTCATAAATGCTACAACGACTAACCAGGGAGGGTGAAGACCATCACGTGTTTCCTCTAACAGAAGTGACGTAAGCCAACTGCATCTTTTTCGAACAGCTTGCTTACGCAACGGCGTAACACATGGCGTACGACACTTTGAGGATAGCACTTTACCCATGGTTGGCTAGAGCTGCGATTAATATAAGTGCTAGAGTGCCACCCATGATTTGAGGGTGAATCTGGTGCTGTTATTTACCGAAGACTTTTCACTCAATATGGAGAAAGTGTTTTGTGGTTCAAGAGTTTATTGCCATCAAGGAGGAAGAGTTAAAGCGTCCTCCTTTATAGTTTTGCATTTGCTCCATCGAACTTTCACCTGTTTGGCCCTACAAAGACGAATATTCACTTCTGATGAAGAAGTGAAGACATTGGTGCATTCATGGCTTGCAGCTCAGCCTAAAACATTTTTTAATGAAGGAATACGAAAGCTTGTTGACAGACGCGCAAAGTGTATTGAAAAGCAAGGAGATTGTCGGAATTTGATGCGGTTACCTTTTCTAAAGGTTATTTAAATAAATTCCACAGTCGTGTTTTTGTTTTGACTCGCCCATGTAACTCCACGAATTAGCGGTCTAAATTGTGGAGGCTTCACTAAAAAGAGTGGAGCGATGCAATCTTTATCGACTCTAACACTTCACCAGCAACACTGTGTAGAATGAAGTCTGGTCTCATGTCTATGAAATGAAATGTCTTCAGTAGACAAATAAAGTGTCTGATTTTAATATTACGTCTCGGACAACAGCTCCTGAAGCAGCACGTCCACTTTTGTCGAATACAACCTTCCGTACCAGCCAGTCGTGCAGAGGAAGTGGACTCGCACTTTGAGATTGACTTTCCTGACTTGCCTTTTTCACCCACTTTTAAGTTCCTGTTTAACATTCCGGAGTTTTTTGAGACGCATCCAGGGAAACGCCAGCAGCTCCAGCGTTTGGTTTGGACTTATGGCTAATTTAACACATGTCCAATGCGCCCAAAGACGTTGCAGTTTTACCAGTGCGTGACAGAATTTTTATTTCCAGCCTGTAATTTTGGTTGCAAACGGATATCCGAAACCTGTCAAAAAGCGATAATTGATAGGCGGTTCCTGACGATAAACATTCCACGTATTCTCTACATTGTAATTACTGAGTTGTAAAGAGTTAGCATACTCGAATAGCTTGGAGTGATTGGCGTTTCATTGCAGCCAGGTGGAAGTGCTTGTGGAACGTGAAGGACGCAATGGTCAGCGCAGTGGAGTGGAGTTCCTTTGGTGGCTGAACAAATAAAAATTTTTTTTTTGTAAAAACAAAGGTATTCATATAACACCATCACTGAAGAAAGCCTGGCCTGTTGAGGACAAACGTAGCAGGTGGCGTACCAAAGGAGAGATATTTACGTAACAATTTTATTCAGCGAAAAACAATTAAATCACATGGCTGGAAATTTAGGAAACGATCAGAATGCTGTGTGCGGAGGGCTCGCGAGCCAACCAGGCCTCTGCACAGATTGTTAATTTCCTTTACTGATACATTTCCTGTTCCAGCTCCCAAATCCCCTCATGCCTCTTAAAAAGCTCCGGTCATATCCCGAGCCGAATGACCAGCATGTCTTTCCCCTGTTGCTGCGAGTGCGACGCTCATTCACACACTCCATAAATCCCTTTTCCCATGACTCTTAATGCAGAAGGAATCCTATTAGGTAGATGTGTGCGTTTTTCGAAGAGCATTAATCATCCGGCATTGTTAGGAGCAGTCAGTCCACACACACACACACACGCACACACACACACGTGCATGTAAAAACACACACTCGCACGCAAGCAAGACGGCACTTAAAACCCCACGGGTCAGAGGCTGAGGGTGGGTCACAGGTCATGGAATGCGGGGTAAGATTTCTAAAGGTGCAGCGGAACAGCTTTTTTTTTTTTGGATTGAGATGAAGCAGGTGGTGAAGGTGCACAGAAGGGATGAACCCTTGTTTGCTTGGGCCTTTCTTCCTCCCTTTAACCCCCAATCTGAGGAAACAGGATAAGGGCTTTTAATTGAATCACATACGCTCTTTTGTTCGCTTCTTACAGCGCAGCGTCTTTGTCTTTTAAAAAGAAGAATTTGGAGCTTGAGGATTTTGACCTCATTTTCGAGGCGGGAGAGTAGCTTGTTCCCCCCCCCCCCCCGCTGTTCTGCTCTTTAATGTAAAATCGATTACCCTCGACGTGAAAGAGTAGCCGGGTTTTAAAGACGAGCCCAAGTCCGGGCGAAAGGAGCACTTTTGAATGCAGCAGATGAGAAAACAATGCTTTAATGTCTTCGTCATTTTGTTCCCCCCTCCTCCTTTTTGCTCTCAACATGCTGGAGGAGACGGTATTTTTCTCCTGCGCTTGCACCTAATCCTTAGTGCGCCGTGGGGTGCGGAGAGTAGTGGGGGCAACAAGCTATGACAGATCTGTAGCAGCTCTGAGGGTTAGTCAAAGCAGCCCGAGCCTCTGCATATGTGTGTGTGTGTGTATGTGCTGCATAAACAACAACAGCAACAGCAGCAGCAGCGTCGGCAACCTTCTTAGAGCATTAAGCATGAATCATAGGCGGAGCTTTGCCTTTCCACCATATGGTATAAGCTGCTGGAACCTGAGCGTGATTGAGTCAAGGGAACATCGTGGATATGGTAATGCACTCGAGATTTATCTCGGTAAAAAATGCTGGTCTGGAGCATCACCGACAAGACCATGAATAAGCATTAGACCAGTCATAATCCTGTGTTGTTGTTTTTTTTTTTTTTTCCCCCACCCGATCCTGATTGCTGTTTAAAAACGCGTGACGTTTCCATGGAAACGGATCGTACCACCGCGTGTTGAAGTGGGACTGGGGCATGACGTGCTACTTTACCATCTGTCTGAAATTTCAAACAGTAAATTAGTGATGAATATAACACGTGAAAAAGGCACAACCGGCGCTAATAGGCATCAGTAGAAAACAATAAATAGAGACCGCAGTCCTGGAGGAACCTTAAGTCTGATTTAATTTGCATGTTTTTTTTTTCTTTCTGTGAATTCTGACCTGCAGATTATGAGGTGTTGGAGGCAAAAACGAATAACCTTGAATAAGTAATTGTTTACCTAAGTGGAGTGATTTTAGACAATATTTCTTGACGATATGTCTGAGAGGCTTTGGGTATTGTGATGATGGTGCATCGTTATTCATCTTTTTGTCGAGTGACGATAAGAGTGGGTTAACACGTCTGCATAAGCCTATAACTTACTTTGCCATCTAGATAACTAAAGTAGATAAAGACTTGAACATGCTTGTAAATGTCTCGCAGGTAATCCTCTCAGGTTTAACAATGTTAACTTGTTCTAGAAATGTACATCATTTACAGATAATCTCGTATTCTCTTCAACCAGTGTTCAAGTCAGACCTGGATTTGGGATGAAGTTTCTTTCTTGCGTAAGACCTCAAGCACAGTACGGTGATGAGAGTCTTAAAATGTTTAGCAAGGTGCAAAGAAGGCCATGCGTTCGTGAATGATGACGCCGGCTGATGTGGTTCAGAACCCTGTGCAGTGGTTCCTGTGAACATTCAGCGAGTGGATCCTTGAAAATCAATACCTTGATACTTTGTCACCAGCTTGCAGAAGAGATGCATCTGTCTGTGTAACTGTACACACAAGCATTCACCAAAACCACTTGTACATTACAGGGTTTCGGCTGGGAGTTATTGCCCCCCCCCCCACCCCCCTTCAGTTCTGATCTCATTCCTAGCCATTTCCACATGTTCGAGCCATTAAAGGAGTTCCTGGGAGGCCAGGGTTTCGGACGTGAAGCAGGCAAGTTCGATCATGAGCACTAGTGAAACACTGGGATTAAGTGCATTAGTGTAGCAGGGGATTATATAGAGAAATAAAGGTAGTTGTTACTCTCCTGACTGTATTGTTATTCTGCGCAGTCCCTTTTTGACACGAACAACCCTCGTAGTTCTAGTACTGGTCCACACTCTAGTATACACGGCTTTGGTGGTGATATTCTTGTACACGTTGTGGGAACCACCGTGGTGACGTGACATTTTTGAAAAAATATATTTTTTCTTCTTCCTTTTTTAATATGTATATAACCAGAATATGACCTCTTCCACTTAATTGGGTTGTGAGCCAAGTCAATGACCGGATCTGCGCTTTTATCCGTTTGTATTTTTTCTTTGCGGTTATCATTTTAAGTGTGTTGGGGAGGAAAATGTACTCACGATTATAGCGTGCAGAATTGCAGGGAGATTTTTCTTACATACCCTCAGTAAGATAACAAGATAACAAGCTTTATGCTATGAATCATCCCTACGATGGAATAAAAACAAGCCTTCGGTGGGATCATATTAAAACCGATTGGAGATGAGGACGAGGCCGCGCATTTACATGTGTTTTACTGCCTTTTGAAGCCTACGTATCTTTCTTTTAAGTCTTTTGTTGTTCTGCCAAAAAAAACGGTTTGGATTTATTTCATTTATTTTAGATGAAATGACCCAGAAACCAGGGATGATTTATTTTATGTTTTTCCCTGTTTGTTTAGTTTTTTTCTTTTTCCTTCCCCTAATCCGTGGAAGGTTGTATTTGTTATCGATGCTCTCATGTGTCACATGGTTGCAGAGTGATTACCGGGGAGCTCATCTTCTCTAATGGTGCCACATAATCCAATTTTCAGACTACTATATGTCCGTTCATCATCATGACTCTATTGTAGTTTTTTTTTTTTTTGCCTTTCCATCTGATGTCTTTTGTTTTCCTTTCCTCCACCTTCATCTTGACCGATAAATGGAGCTCTCCCAGAGATAGTCCATTCAGCTGGACCGGTCTGGGATCTGGCTGGAAAGTCATCACAGCATGTTTCTTCTCTAATCCCTGCAGTCCCCTGTAATCACACGCACAAGCGTCCAGTCTTCAGTTTGTCCGCCCAGTCATTACAGATTCCACATATTGCTCTAATCTTCTCCCAGTTTTACGAACTGTCTCGAAGCCTGTGTTTTTGTAGCGTTCTAAAGCCTTGGACAGCGCCGATAACTCGGACGATAAACTGTTAAAATGTTGTTTGGACTTTCCTTACGTTTCTCCCTCATAACGAAGAAAAAAACAAAACCTTTGTTTGAACTTCCCCTGCCTTGGCTCTTAATATTTCACCGTAATAAAGCCTCTTATCTGAGTATAACATCATATCCCTTCTTAATTAATCAGAAACAAAATTTGAATGTTAAGATATTGTCCTGTGTTTATAAGGAGGACGATCATGCCGGCTTTCAGGGCCTTGCGCTTTTGTTCAAACAAACTCCTAATTTGATAACGAGGAGCCGGCGACAATAAAGGAAGGTACAACATCTTCCTGTACTCTGAATAAGCGAATGGACGGGGGTGGGGGATTCGGGGTCGAACAAGAGGAGAAAATGAACTCCAGCGCCGCTTAAGGAACTCTTTTCATTCGCCTCTTGAATCGGAGCTCGATGATGGGTTTAAAATCGATACGATTTGGGCATCCCAACAAACAAAAACGGTCTCCATCTTTCCCCTTTTCTATTTTGCTTTCGTATCCCCTCAGATCAATGAAAGGAAAATTGGCCCATGAACAAATCTGTCCAGCTCTCAGTGCGCAACTAGGTCTCTGCAGTGAGCTAATTAATAGATAGATAGGCTGGTGCAGTTACCTTGGCACCCTTAAGAGTATTGGGGAAGACGAAAAAGGGGGGAAGGTACTATTTATCTAAATTCCAATTACCCTCATCTGCTCTGTTTGATGTTGCAGTTGGGTCAGCGCTCAGCAGGCAGTGCGAGCTCTTTGCATTTCAAACACTTGAGCGTTGGTACGGCTTCTGAGATGAAGTGTGTGTGTGTGTGTGTGTGTGTGTGTGTGTGTGTGTGTGTGTGTGTGTTTCAGCCAGGTGTGCAGGGAGCAACGTTCATAGATTTTATCTTGTACCGCATATAGTTCTAGGTTGCATATTAGTATAAGCGTACAAGTTTAAGCTACTTAGTGCGTTTTCACATTAGGGCCTCGGGATAGTTTCCTGAGAACACTTGTTGTCAAAGTCTGGTTCGTTTTGATCAGTGAGAACACAATCGTTCCGCGCCTGAGTCTGCTTGAAGAGAGATGGTCTCGAGAACGATACAGCGTATTTGGGTACAGATCGAATCAGATACGGAAGCAATTGTAACTGAGAATGGGACTGCTATTTAGACACCGCGACATCATTAGCGCCGCCGGTATCCTCCGACCTCGTACTCGTCATTCTTGTCCTTTGACCTACACGGCCATAGCCGATAAAGTAGGAAGGCATGCGAGAGTACTGCACTTGACATTTCCCACCGAAATATTAATACTATCAGGCACAATGGCGAAGGTTAACTTCCTTATTGTCGTCTTTTCTTGAGTTTAATGCCGGCTTACAAACCAAGTAGGTGCATATTGCACACTTGCTATTTCAGAAAGTGTGAATATGTAAGTGTACCTGAGAACGGAGAGAAGGTTCTTGCCTCTTGTTCTGGAGAACGTGTTTGGTATTTTGACTTGTCAAATCATTAAGAGAGCTGTTTCGCATCTTTCCCCACTATACTGATCAGTTACTACACTGAGGGGGGGGGAAAAGTGTACTTCAATGGTTCTTTGGCATGCTTAGAAGTTGTTTCTGCTTGGTAGCATTGTGCAAGAGTTAGTTGCTATTGTAGGTAGGGGTTGAACCAAAGCACAGGTCCAGAAGCACCCCGTCCTACACGTTTTAGAATTTTCCATGCAGACTGGTAAATTGTACGAGAAAGGGGGCTCTCCAGAAACCTGTCCACCAAAGGCAAACTGAAGGAGTCAGGTATGCTCGGTCTCCTTTTAAAAAAGAAAAAAAAAACTGCTACAGGTTCAGCAGAACTATAAACAGCAGAAAGCCTGGAGGACGGTTGGCACTTCTATAGTGGGTACAGCTGTCTCTGGCTTCTGTCGGGATGGCAGGCTATTTTGTTTAACCGGACCACTCTAGAGTGAGAAGCTTCTCTGTTTTGACTTGCCCTAAGCGCTGGTTGTTTGGTGTCAGACTCTGGCTTGAGTGCACTTAGAGACAAGCTCTGGCCCGTTCTGTTTTTCTCCCCATAAATGGAAGAGTTGATGAGCTGAGAGCCGCGTAG
This sequence comes from Clarias laeviceps, assembly GCA_030014305.1. Taxonomy (NCBI): domain Eukaryota; kingdom Metazoa; phylum Chordata; class Actinopteri; order Siluriformes; family Clariidae; genus Clarias; species Clarias laeviceps. The sequence continues at coordinate 5,434,144 of JAQMYJ010000040.1, read as the reverse complement.
GTCACGGCGGATGACCCGAGGAGCGTGCTTGCATTTTGGGAAAGATCTGACTCACCCTCTTAGAGGTAACTCAGGCGCCATCGTCACGGGAGTATGGCAGCTTTTTATTTATTTATTATTATTATAATTTATTTACGGTTACAGAGCTTGCCTTTTAGCTGGCCTCTCTTGTTGTTCCTCAAGTCGGGCCATTGCGACACATCGGGATCAGTTTACCGGTGCGTTGGCTTTTTCGCAGACGTGCAAAATGCAGATGGCAGCCGTTGGAGATTAAACCCATGTGATAAGCTGCCGCCGACGGCTGCCAACGCACGACACTACAGCTGGTGCCGCATGCATTGACAAACTGCGGCTTGAGACCGTCATCTTCCAGAACCTTCTGTCCCGCTGCTGCTTGACTCACGCGCTCCAGCTTGGCCGCCGACTTCTGACACCCAATATGGCAGCCTTTGACTAATTGACGCCACCTTGTCAACCCTAATTAACAGGCTAACGATGTTTTTCACTTTGTGCCGACCCAGATATTTAGAAGGCCCAAACTCTGCGACATCACATCTGTTCCTTGCCTTCTTTCCTTCGAGTTTGTTTTTCCCCCCTTCTTTGTTTCTAGTTTTCAATTAACGTATATTACTCAGACACTCATTTCTGTATCTTGTCACTTTTCTTTCTCTGTTGATGAGGACGGATTTGCCAGTTCCATCATATTTCTTCTTATTTCTAACAGAATAGAAAATAGGTGAGCTTTGCTACTTAAGCTATGTTTTTTTTTTGTTTTTTTTTCATTCCTTACTCCTTTCCTCTCCTTTTTTTATTTATTTATTTTTTACTAATACTTCAAAGATGTTTTTGCGTTTGTCAGTGTTCGAACTGAGCATGCTCACTAGACTAATTATCACTGTGAGGAAACAGAGGAATCACTAATGATGAAGCAGCAGGGGTTTGAAAGCGTCTCCGTGTTTGCGTGCGCGTACAGCGATACGTGCTTGTACACAGAGCGACGGTACGGCGTTATTAAAACGTAATTGATTTCTGTTTTCTATCCCGCCATGGAAAAGCGCTATGCCGAGTCTCAGCTGTCAGTAGACGGTAATCTGAATCTCCGCTGTCGGCGGGTGTCTTTCTGAACTCTGCCTTTCTGAACTCCTCTGAAGATCTTTTTCTGGGTCAGCGAAAGCGCGCGGCACTTCGGCGAACAGCGGGCCAATTAGAATGCTCCAGAACACCACATCTGTCAGGAAAGCACTGAGAAAACGGAGCAGCAGGAAACATTCTATATAAAAAAGGAGTGTATTACAGCTCAATGTCAATATGCTAATCCAAAAAAAAGGGACTGCTGTGCTTTGTATGAAAATGTTGTGATTTGGTTCACTGTTATTAGGAAATAAAACACTTTAGGGTGTACGGTTCTAGGAAAATAAGCTGATGCAACCCTTTTTTCAAACTGAAGTGGGTTAGTTTGCAGTCAATGCATGTTTAAACATGACACTTCATGCATTTTATCCATTTATAGTTACACTCAATGTTGTAGTTTTTATTAAGTTAGTTCTCATCACTCAGTATGTTGAGAACGTCCTGTTAGTCCTAATGAAATTTTACTAATAGTGAAATTCTTAGTTGTAGTAGGTTTGAGTTACTGATCGCAAGGTTGGCGGTTCGAGCCCTTCGGCTCTGCTAAGTTGCTGCTGTTGGACCCTTGAGCAAGGCCCTTGATCCTGTCTGCTCCAGGTGTGCCGTAAAAATACCTGCGCTCTGACATCTGTCTAGTAACAAAGCTGGGATATGCGAAGCATGAATAATTTTACTGTGCAGTAATGTTTGTGACGAATAAAGGCTGAACCTAAAGTCGAATTAAGTTGCTGTTACACCCAGATAGTGCGATTGTCGAGTCGAGCTACTCTGGGACATATACTTAACTCGGACAAAGAAACCGGCCTAGACGCTCCGCAATATGTGTAATATGCTCCATAAAGAAACAACTAACAATACCGCAGTGTCGTCTGAATTCAGATGATGCCATAAACGAGGGATGGCGTACATATCATTTGTTCAAGAAATAAAGCATACAGCATTTACAGAGTGTACATTGCTGTAAAGTTGTCCATGTTTTCACAGCTCAATTCTTGTCGAGTGTTTTGTGTAATATAGTAGGTCACCCAGGAATACAATACCGACAAGCTGAAAGGGGGCATATCACAACTTATTGTAGCGGAGTCGGACATGCTTCGGTCAATAAATCGATTCCTCTGCCATGCTTTTATACTGAGTCAAGGACAGTAGTCCCCACTAACTGGCCTAGTCGAGCTGTAACCATAACTGTGCATTTAAAAGTCCTGATAATTATCCTGTCATTGTCTTACTAAGCGCCATCAAGTAAAAAAAAAAAATGCTAAAACCGTTCACGCCTTCCTTAGAAAAAGCATCAGGTTGTGGTTTTAAGGTCCAATATTTTACCCTTTTTTTTTTTTTTTTTTTAAATAACCAAGTCCCAGAGCTCCTGGAAAGTGTGTTAATGCTCCAGTTGAAATAACCATCAGATCAGTTGTCCTCGGCTCCGGTCCTGGAGGACCTACTTTCCCAGCATATTTTAGTGTTTTCTCACCTCCCAGTACACCTGATTTAACGACTCAACTAATTAACAGCCTTTTCTTAATTGAAATAGGTGATAGGACACTAAAATATGCAGTGCAGTGTTACTCCTCCAGGAGGACTGTTGACTCAGATAATATGCATTTTTCATACTTCAAAATTCTTTTTATGTCTCTCCGGTCAATACACCATTTCAAAAATTTAGGGAGGGGATCTTCATATATGAGGTCACAATAGAGGGGTTCAAGCCCTGGTCAGGAATTTATTCAAGATTTTTTTTTGTTTTGTTTTGTTTTTTTGAGTCATCCATCTGAATGTCTAAAAATGACCATAAAGTGAATTTTGTGTCCCATCTATCCCATTCGGAAAGGTCCTTATGTGATATTGATTAAAAATGTTGATTGTTGCTAAATCCTAAAAGAACAACACAAACTAAAATTCTTTCCTTTCTCTTCCTCTCAGATCCGAGTGGACGGCGTTTCTCCACCTTCCAGCGTCCTTCTGTACGAGACGGTCACAGTGGTGGAGGGAAGCCCGATCCTTCGCGACATGGTGTTCAGTCCGGATTATCAGTACACCTACTTGCTGAGTGAGAAACAGGTAACATCTGTTGATCTTTTATTAATTGTTTGACTGTAGATATGAGATAAAGACTTGGGTAGATCGAGAGAGACTTAAAATCATTTCCTCAGTGGCAGACACCGAAATATTCGGATAGTGATGAATATTACAGTTCAGCTCTCTGTCTAATATCGCAAATAAATAGTCTAGTAAGAACACAGCTTTGAATTCTTCTCCTAATTAAAAAACTTTAACCTCTGAAACTATAAAGTATGATCGTAACATCAGCCATGAAGCTCAAATTCCAGACAAAAGACCTCAAGAGACCAGACGTCTTTTCCTTTTTTTTTTTAAAAAAAAGAAAGTATTTTATAAATTTCATTTCTCCAAGATGATTTACTGTATCGCCGCTCGCTCGTAACTGATCCCTGCAGCGAAGGCGACACGCAGGAAAACATTTGTTCTGCGCCGTGAAGTCTTCTCTTGGAAAAATAAAATAAAGACGTATTTGTCATGCGTCTCGGCTCCGCCCCCCGTTCAGCCGCCGAGCTTTCTGTTTTTTTAAGCGGAATCTCAGATATGTTGTTTTAACATCTGCGCTACAGGAAGAACCGCCGTGCGCTCTGGATGCGTGTGAATGGGAGCCCCAGCTGGTGGTCTTAATAAGATGTAGCGCCTCTCTCTTTTCTCCGCACGCCTCTGTGTCGGTGGGGAAGCGCGAAGAACCAAGGACGTAGAACGAGTTCCTCGGCAGCTGAGAAAGACACTCGACCCGGTACAGCTGCAGGAAGAATGATGCCGGAGTTCTTTTCCTGTCTTTCTCTTGGTGTCTCTTCAAAAACCTCCCTCTCGATGCTCGCTCGGTGATCCGCCGCAACACGTCGGGTATATTCGTGGTATTATACGGTCTGGTAAGGAATCGTAGGAGAAATGGACGTGACCCCCAGGGGAGGGTGTTGGTGAGGCGAGCGAAGTCTGATGGAGAAAGAAAATGCTATCTGAGTGGAAGCCTTCAGCAGGGCTAATATTTAGAGATTATTGTGTGCAAGCTTGAGGAAATAAAAAACACTAGAACTGCCAATATTTGCCCCTGGCGCTCAAGGCAGGCACGGGCCATAAATGGAGAAGTGTTCACTTAGCTAGGATTTATACCCAAGATGTCACGATTCAGCTCACCGTAAGCACGAGAGTGATGGCTGGACACGCAGCGTGTGAGGAATAAAACACTTGGGGGCATGCTGTTATGGAAAAATAATCAACAGCAGGGCGCTGGAATACAACATGAGGTAGAGAAGAGTTACTGCTTTTACCCTGAAGTTGATTATTTCCCTACAGTCTCGTGATTGCCATGACATCATTGTATTCCATAAGCACTGTGAACCGACATTAGCCTATTATGTATTTACGTTTTTTTTTATAGCCCAAAAAAAAAAGAGAGCGAGAGAAAGATAAAACGATTACCTGATGATTGCCTGACCGCCAGGATCACCTAATGCTTTGTCATACAGCAAGTGCTGATTAGAATATAGAATATGCAGAATATTATGATGGACTTAGTGACTTTTTCAAAAGGGAAACAAGTGTGTAAAAACAAAATGGACAAAGTAAGTCGTAAGGATGTTAATTTGCATAAGTTTGTTATAATTTGTTACATTTATACAACGATTACCTCAGGCGGTGTGCAAACATGCGATTCCTCCTGGATTTGTTGGTGATTGCTAGCATTAGCATCAACACATTCAGTAATTCTATTGCAAATGAGACATGCAATGGAATATGGAAAAACCCGTAATACTGACGGGTTTTCTAATTAATCGCTACCTGACTGTTCTGGGGCTGAATCCCAAATAGCGTTAAATTGGAAAGCTAGTGCACTACAGTAGCTAGGGTATGGTGTACAATCCCTTTTTCCACACACCAAGTAGTGTTCTTGATCAGATTTGGCATTCAGCCTTGTGTTAGCGGTTAGCTCGGGTTAGCGGTGAAGGTTCACAGGCAGTTCAGAACGATTTAGAAGCAATTACCAAGGAGAGGAAGTGTTGTTTAAGACGGTGTGGTGAAAGTGCCGGTTTTGAATGTGTGTTTTGGTCCAGGAATGGGCGGGACCATGGAGGACAGACGTCGTAATGTCACATGATGAGAAAAGGTCTATAGCAGGTTTTAGACAACACATTTTTTTTTTTTTAACTTTATTAAAGAACAATAAACTTTTGATCTCACATGCTGGAATACTTCCTGCTACAGAGTCCTGACATTGGAGACTCCTTCCCTACATATCAGTGTCATTAATATAAACGTGTCACTTGAACCCCAGCACCGAGAACCTGAGACTACACACTTTTTATGGTGAATCCCTTAACGTGACCACTGACATTCTGGAAAAAGTAGAAAAAAATCATTCTGATCTCGCTCCAACACTCGAGTTGCTCGTGTGAGGAGAGGGGAAAAAAAGCTTCTCCAGTCAGCTCCAGATATTGATATTTGTGTGAAGGATTGACTGAGATGTGCTGTGCATTAAAGCGACGATCGATCGCTTATGTCCAGCGCTGATTAAAAGCTTTACGTTCGGATCATAAATGTCCGTAGTCATCTCTCGACCCGAGAAGGTTAGCCGAGGAGCTGGATTAAGGATTCGTTCAAAAAGGGAAAAAAAAGAAAAGAAAGTTAAAACCGCTCTGTTGTGGTTATGGATCTGAAGGAAGAGCATACAATGGCTGATAACTTTCCAGTTGGTTTCCTTTCAGTGCCTGCAATCTGTTTGCTGCCAAAGGCTGATGGTAAACGAGAGACGTGCGCCGCTTTTACACCCACCTAAACTGTAATTATGAAACAACTGTCAGAGCGTGCGATGGGTATAACACTTTTTTGGAGTTTCTTAACTCCATTAGATAGACGTGATTCGAACTGAGTAAACTTTACACTCACACTAGTTTGTTACTTGGTGTCATTCGCATCCTAATGAGGGAGGTGTGTTCTGTGTGCCTGACAGTATCGTTGAAGGAGGAACGGCATTTGCCTATGTTGGTTTGCTTGAAGAAGGCGTGGCCTTTGTATTTGTTCACATCAGAGATGTAGGTGTGGCCCATATGTCCAGGATTTCTGTATATTTATGACACTAATGACATTTACAGAAGGAGACTCCAGTGTTGGTGCTCTGTAGAGGGGAAAGATTCCGAAATGCAAGCTCCTCAAAGATAATCAAAAGTTTGTTGTTTTTTAATAAACTTAAAAATCAAACACCGCCATGGTCTTGGCCACTTCTGGACAGCAAGAGAGACATTACAGGCCCACTAGAAGGCGTGGCCTCTGTGCTTTCAAGGTTCAGTGACGAAGGTGTGGTTTCGCTGCTTTCAGGTTCAGTAAGGAAGGCGTGGCCTCTGTGCTTTCAGGTTCAGTAAGGAAGGCGTGGCCTCTGTGCTTTCAGGTGCAGTAAGGAAGG
>JAQMYJ010000040.1:5392884-5427458 GCA_030014305.1 Clarias laeviceps | reverse complement strand
CGTGGCCTCGGTGCTTTCAGCCCAACTAAGGAAGGCGTGGCCTCGGTGCTTTCAGCCCAACTAAGGAAGGCGTGGCCTCGGTGCTTTCAGCCCAACTAAGGAAGGCGTGGCCCTTGTGCTCTCAGGTTCAGTGTAGAAGGCGTGGCCTTTGTGCCTGTTAATCGAGCTCTGCCAAGTTGATACTTCTGTATTGTTGGACAAGCTTTCTACTTTGTTTTTCCCTAAATATAACAAATGTGTTTTTAAAATCTTAGAATCCTTAAATTGTCTGTTACTAGCTTTGTTGTATTTATCTACGCTTCTCTAATGTTGTGTGTGCAATGTAGTAGGACCAAAATTCTGTGTTGCTTCTGATATAGAATCATATCGTGTAGCACCGAGACAGGTCTGAAAGATGTCAGACTGAACCATGCGTCATATAACGTAAGGAGGGACACCCTGTTCTAAACATGCATCCACTTATAGAAAATCCACATGCCTATGTATTTATGCTTCCTTCACGTCCAATCAGGTTGCGACTGCTTTCCCCCCGTGCACGGCGAAGACGCATGGCAGGAAGGCGATGACTCGCTGTGAAATATGAAGCATGAAATATTAAATATGAAGTGAATGACAGGGAGTCAATAATTGATGCTCCACACCGACGGACGAATTTGAATATTTCATTAGCAGCAGGTGCGCGGGCGGGTGAAGGGTCAGGTTTGCTCACAAAGCGCAAAATGGCGAGGACGTTTCCAATTCTGATGTCGTGTTGAGCGAAAAATGGGAACAAAGGAGAAGCTAGTCGCTCAGAGTGGATACCAAACCTTCTGCTTAACCTTTCAGTGATGCATCAAACTGAGCACGGATGGATAGACCGTTTTTTTTTTCTTTTTTTTCTTGAAGTCGACCACTGGGATGTGAACCTTTATCTGTGTGTGTGTGTATGTGTGTGTTTATTTGTGCATGTGGGGGAGTGTTCAAAAAAAAAAACCTGGACCGGCGGCAATGGATTATAAAACGTCGTATTTATGCTTGGCTGCATGGCAGAATAAATTAGCATAGAGCTCAATCTCGCTACACCTCGCCCACCCTCAGTCACACACTTACACACATTCTCTCTCCCTCTCTCTCCCTCACACCCTTATTCCAGACTCCCTTTTCTCATCTTTCTCTCTCTTTCTCTCTCTTTTTTCACATACTCAGACACATACAGCTGTAGAGCCATCAGCTGCTTCGCACTTGAAAGCCTTGGCCCTGTCCCTTTTGGGTGGGATTGTTTATTCCACGCTCTGTTTTTTCTCGCTGCAGCGTCTAATCTCGGCTCCGATCAAAGGAAGAAAAGGAGCATTTTTGAGTCTGGAGCTCTAAAAACACCGTTAAAGAAACCAGACACGTTCCTTTATGCTGGGGAAATAGAACACCGACACAATGCCCAATACATACACATCCTTGTTCATTATGAGAATAATTAAAAATATTGTTGCTTGTGTATTCGGTTCATTTTGCGACCCTTTGTCCCATTGAACCACAACTGGCTTGTTTTTGCATGTTGTACATGTCGGCATGTTTCCGCGTTCATGTGGACTCTCTAAAAGACGGCAGTAGGTGGATTCGATACTCTTCACTTCCTCTCAAAGGGCTTGTGGTGTCCTACAATGCACTGGCATCGCATCCAGGGTGTAGCCTGCCACACGGCAAGTGTTCCCAGGATAGAAGCTGGATACGCCACAACCCGCTTTTCTTGTGGTATTTCTCACTCCTCACTTGGGTCTTTGGTCAAATTCTTTTCCTCCATCATGAACCAAACATGGCGATCCCATAGATTGTAGAAGTTGCTAGCGTTTACCCAGTAACGACAGACTAACTGTAGACGTCTAAACACATCCTAAACATTACTGGGATAATCACATGATGTCTAATTTTAGTATTCCTCTTATTCAGGTATCACCCCAACTTTCTGGAATGACGAAAGGAAGGAAGCTTAACAGGAACCAGACTATCCCTGGTTCCATCAGAGTTTGTCTTGCAGGCATCTACACTAGATACTGCATGAGCGATTTAAATGTGCATCACATTTTTTTGTACTAATTAATTTGCCATTGTCTTAACTTAAATCAATTTACATTGGGCCATAAAACATTTACATTTATGGCCTTTTCCAGACACCCATATCTAGATCAACTTGTTTTATTTCATTATACGTCTGAGCAGTTAAGGATTAAGGGCCTTGCTCAAGAGCCCAACAATGGTAGCTTGGTGGTTGTGGGTTTTTGAACCTGGGACCTTTTCAACGCCTTAACCACTGAGCTACCCGTACATGATTAATCGTCTTCAAGGGGTCTGTATTCGGTCACCACGATTTAGCTTTTAAATAGTTTTAAGTTTTTTCGGTCCAGATTAGGCTTAATCACAAATGTTGGCCTTTCTTTATCTTTAACACTCCATGCTTCCATGGGACTAACTGGGACCTGCAAATTTCTTGACCCCTATTATTCATCCATCCGACCATTTATTATCTATGCCGCTCTTACTGTGTAGGGTCGCAGGGGGCCTGGAGCTTATCTCTGGGAACTTAGGGCTCAGAACATTACATCCTGGATGGCCAACCAATTGAAAATGCCAGTCAATCTAGACTGCATGTCTTTGGACTGTAGGTAGAAACCAGAGTACATGAAAGATTCAAGATTCACACTGTGATTTCAAACCATGGAGGTGTGAGGCAACACCGCTTACCTGTTAAGTCATCCTGCCACCCATTGTTATCCCTTTAAAGTAATTACCCAATGTTTTTTGATTGGCTGGTGATCAATATCTCCTCTTATACGCGGTGATATTTCAATCCCTTCATTAAAGGACCGTGGTCACGCTCGTAACCTTGATGTTTTCAGTCTGCCGTCAACCAATCCACCGACGCGTGTGAGATGCCTCAAAACGAAGCACGCCGATGACCTTTCGCTGGAGTGGTTGCGCTCCAACAGTAATTATCCATTCAACATTGATTTCACGTTGCCACACGTCGACAAATGATGTTAGATCAGTGCAGATCTAATGCCTGTTTGCCCACTCTATTGACTGCACATACCACTGCTGATAAAGCAACCTAGTTCAAACAAATACTAGCATGCCCACACACACACACACACACACACACACACACACACAATAGCATTATTCATGTAATTCCCATCCTGGGCCTCCCACTCTACCCTTATATAAGCTACCATTCATTGCTTGGCTGCCTGCTCATGCATTTTCAAATCCAAACTTATGAAAGTTTGAAACTTATATGCAGCTGCTTTTGCTTCGGTCTTCTACACCCATCTTTTTTTCTTCATCTTCTTTTTTTTTTTTTTCCCCTCAGTCATTATTATTTTTGAGTGTGATGGATGTGGTTTTGTACAAGAGTCAGTGATTGTGTTTTCTGTTATGGCAAAATAACCTCCTGATCCCAAAGTCTAGAGAACCAGGCATGTTTAGTGTTGATCTTTGGGCTGAACTTGGAGACAGGGGAACCTGACCATGTTTAATTCAGGAATGAAGAGCTGGTCCAAGTTTCTGCTAGTTTACAACCTTAAAATGAGAGTTTCAACTAGATTCCACAAACCATACTAGATAACAATAGAACAAATGGACATTTTTCTGGAGGCTTTGCTCGCCATGTCGTGTACTACAATGATTCAGCTTGGGATTGGTTATACAGGCAAGGCATTCCCAAGCCAATCGATTGACCAGCAACAGGCCTTTTCTTTTCTTTTTTTTTTTCTTTTTTTCCTTCCCCCCCATAGATATGGAAATTGTCCTGAAATGTTACTAGAGCGCTCGTAAATGATGGCTAATACAAAACTTTAGAAGAGTATATAAAGGCTTCTAAACTTGAAAAGGAGGTTTGTCAATTAGTTGTTTATCCCAGGTTTCGGAGTTAATTTAGCCAGATGGTACTAGTGCAGATTTCAGAAGAGGTTAGTAAGAAAATGTTCTATTCAAAAAGTACCAGGATACAAGTTATTTGTCTTGGTGTTTGAGTCAACAACAAAGAAAGCAAATTCTCACAGTACAGAATGTGCAGTTTTAAGTAATTTACATAATAGACAGAAATTTACAGCAAGACATACTGTACAATCATTTACCGTGAACATTAGCTGTAGTTACATATAATTAAAGTGCCGCGGGATGTTAAATGTCAGAAAGGTGACAGAGGTCAGATCTGGGAAATGTCCTTGTTCAAGAAGATTGCGGCCTGGGAAAGTAATGTGTGTGTGTGAGAGAGATAAGGAAAGGTTTGAAACCATCTGCCCATAGTTAGAGTGGAAAAAAACTCCATCCTGGGTAGTTGGCATTTTTTTGACGGAAGGAGAAGAGTGAGTTTGTTGTGGGATTTTAAATCTAACCCCCAGACCCCCTGGTGGCTCCTGGACAAGCTGTGTATATAGAAAAAAATATTCTTTCACAGTTTGAGTCCTGAAATATGCCTGTGCCATCAGGGAAGTAAAGCTCCATGGATGTGCGTCTTCAGGTGACTTCATTTAATTTCCACATAACATTGCTAGACATAGAGTCTAGACCTGAGCAACAGAAGCAACCCCAGATCAAAACACTGCCTCCAGAGGCTTGTACAGTGGGCGCTATGCATGGTGGTTGCATCGCTTTATGCGCTTCTGTTCTTACCCTGACTCTTCTGTGCTTACGCCCATCACTCTTGGACTCATCGGACCGCATGACCTTTTTCCAGCGCTACGAAGACCACCTTTATGCTCCCGAGCCAAACTGAAGCCTTATTTTTTGATTAATCTCACTATCAAGTGGCTTTGTTATGGACGCACAGCGATTCTGAGTTCTGATCACATTGTGTGTATTGAAATGCTTTTACTTTCCCTACTAAACATAGTCATGGTTCGACTAATTATGAATTTCCTTAGTTGTTTTCTTTGCGTGATGCAGCCCAATAATTTGATCCTCTTTTCTTTATTGAAAGAGTAACTTGACTATCAAACCTTGTTAGCTAGACATGATTATTAAATAATGTATGTTATCTGAGACGAGATGTTATGCTTCCCCGCTAAATATATCCGTAATAATGATCTCGGGCATTCTCCAGACTTGAATGTTGGTAGCGTAGAAGGCATAACAGTAACTTAATGGAGTCACTTTTGTTGATGATCCCAGACTTCAGAAAACCAGGTGATAAATACCCATCAATACTAATCAATAATTAACTTCAGCAAAAGTTGTAAGGTATTAGAGCAGCCCTAAGCAGCGTATTCCAGGACGACATTTAAAATCAGTGACCCGAGACGTCCCACAGCTGATGTGCGATATGTTTGCATCAACAAGAGGAAGCCACTTGTGTCGGCAATTCCTGGCCAAATGACAAAAGCGAGCGTGTTGAGGTATTTAAAAATGTTTCAGCCGCCAGACACCACTGTGGCTCGGGTACAGATTAGCTCGGCGTGTAATGTTTCCTTCGTTCTCCACTAGCACGTCGTGAGACAAAGCTGTTTCGGCGAGTCTTAATTCCCAGTTGGGAATTTGATACAACAAGTAGTCAGACTCTCTGTAGCAGTTACCTAGATATCAGGTTTACACCGTCACTGGTTCCACATTGGAACGCAGAGGCAAGCAAACTATTTTTGCTACCATTTGGATATTAATTATTCATTGTTGAGTAGGTGTCCGGGTCATGTTTGTGGCATTGTGGGTGGTGTAAACATAAGTGTATGTGTTTTTCTGTACAAGCTTTTTCCTTCTTGCAAGGCAATACACAGAACCATCTCTCGCTATGATTGTCGATACAATCTGACGAATCAAAAATACATTAAAAACAGATCGACTCGCAGCTTTCCGTTGATGCACTCTGACTTTGTCCGCCTCTGTAGGTTGTAAATATTGAGAAATATTCAGGTCTTTACCCCATGTAGTCAATGTGAATATGAAACTGCCAGATGTCTGTCTAAGTTGCTGGTATGTTTAGACTCTGGCCAATTTGCACTGTAAATGTAAATGCCTAAGGCGTTTTGTGTGCGCGTGTGTGTTTTGTATTGCAGGTGACCCGTCTCCCGGTGGAGAGCTGTTCTCAGTACCGGAGCTGTAAGAGCTGTCTAGGCTCCGGAGATCCTCACTGTGGCTGGTGTGTCCTTCACAACAAGTGAGTCACTGTATTCACACTTTAACTCGGGGAATTCTGGTGTTATTTATTGCTTGAAAAACTCACATCAGACAATAATAAGAATCCTTGTCAAAATAATAGTCAAGGTTAGCAGTCAAGGTTAGGCTTAGTATTTGTACTTGTATCTGTTCTCCTACTCCCTTTTTTTTATTTGTTTTACATACAATGAATACTACAGTAGTTTAGCGTGTTCACACCTAGACCTAATTATCTGAGGGACAGGGTGTTAATTATAGGTCGTGGGTTCATTTGGATTCGGATTCATGGCTTGTGCAGGAATACCTGTAAACCATTTCATTCTTTACCTCGTATATTAACAAGGAACTATGTTTCCTCCTGTGATGTGAAGGAATTTGAGCTTTCCCCAACCGCAAAGTTGGACGCACTTGATTGTATAGGTTATGTTCTAGCATTACAATTTCCCTGCAGTGGAGCTAAGAGTCCCAAACCCGTTCCAGCATGTCAATGAACCTGAGCACAAAATGAGCTCCATGAACACAGGGTGTGTTAGGAGGAGCTTGAATGTCCTGCGCAGATCCCTGACCTTAACCCCACTGAACACCTTTGGGATGACCTGGAACATCGACTGCATCCCAGACCATCTCTATATTACATCAACTACATAGCTACGCTTCAAAATCTAGTGGAAAGCCTTCCCAGGAGAGTTGAGAGTATTAGGAGGTGGCGCAAACTGTTAAGGCTCTGGTTTGCTGATCAGAAGGTATGGGGTTCACGCTTCAGCACCGCAAAGCTGCCACTGCACAAAGAGCAAGGCCCTTAAGGATCTGACCCAAATAAAAAACTAATTTCCCCGAGCTTTAAGGTACACGTCACATATAACTGAATGTTAATCTTATTTCTAATAAGACGAAAGAGGACTAGATCTGGAATGGGATGATCAACAAGCACATATGGGTATGAGAGTCAGGTGTCCACATACGTTCCTAGGGAGCACGGACTCTAAGGTTTAATATTCAAAAGTGTCCAGGGTATCACACTGAAAAAGTCTGTATGTGTAAGGAAAATTACAGCGGTACCTCAGCATACCAATTTAATTCGTTCTGGAGACGAGTTCTTAAGGTGAAATTTCGTAATGCGAAACACATTTTTCCAAAAATATTACCAATATTACCAGTTTCCAACATTATAATCATGTTTTTGCATATGTAAACTATAGAAATATTTAGAAAAGACAGGTAAATTAAGTAAAATATGAAATAAAAAGACATTAAACCTCACTTAACCTTAATTTATGATTCCTCTTGGCACCGGCTGCTTAAAAAAAATCAAACTGAAAGCGGCTCTGTTTTCTTCTTGCTGCTGTCCTTGATAACATTCTTGGGACCCATGGTACTATGTATTCACTAAATCTTGCACAAAATGTAAAAAAATAAAATATGCAAACCAGCTTTGCTTGACTTTCCACTGACAAAAACAAGTTTTGATCGGCTCCTGTTGCTATGCGCAACTTGGCCGATTTGTTCACTTGTATGCTGAGGCAAATTTCTTGCTAAATTTCAGTTCTTGAAGCGAAAATTCTTAACATTTTTGCTTTATTTACAAACCATCCTCTCTACAACTTTTCCATTTTTTATTTCTCCCACTCATGATGAACTCGTGTTAATACATCTGGTGTTGTGTGTAACTGTACTTTGAATGTTTCCCTTTAAATAAAACCTTGTGTGGTATTTTTTCATGGTATTCCGTGGCTTTCACATGGCCTGACGAGTAAAAATAAAGTAAGCTTAGAGATGGGCATTTCAGGGGACACTCCCAAGGCCTCTGTTGATCCAGCCACCCTATATATATAATAGTCTTATATATATATATATATAGACCTGCAACTGTATTAGTTCATAGGGTTTTGAGTTGAAAGCTAATGAAAGCTAGTTAGCACGTTTTTTGTGCCAAGTACCAAATAATGTTACTGTAGCTCAATGAACCGACTTTTTATTAACTCAAACTAACTTACACTAAGGTTAGTTAGAGAAGATCAACCATGATGATGCCTTTTGTCAACCAGTAAACTTCAATCTAAAGTACAAGGGTGTACAAGTCAAACCGGGACTTTTGATTGTGCAAAATAACAGAAAAAAAGTAAAAACTCTATTTATTTCTCTATATAATCCCCTGCTACACTAATGTACTTATCCCAGCGTTTCATTAGTGCTTGGATACCATCAAGGTAGAAAACTTTCTCAGTATACCGAAGCCATGATTGGAATGCCTACTTCACATATGAAACCCCGGCCTCCCAGGAACTCCTTTAATTGCCCAAACATGTGAAAATGGCTTGGAGCGAGGTCAGGACTGTACGGTGGATGTGGCAGTAACTCCCAGTTGAGTTCTTGTAATGTGCAAGCGGTGTCATGAATGACTGTGTTCAGTTCCCACAGATGGACGTGTCTCTTCGGCTACAAAGTTATCAGTTGATTTTCCAAGTATCAAGCGTTCTACTCGCTCAGCGTTCACGGGAACGACTGCAGTGAGCTCCGAGCCTCCTCAGCCGGGATCGACATTCACGAATGTACGGCCATCTTTAAAACGTTTCCACCATTCATTAATTTTACTGAATCTGACAGTCTCATCAACGCAGTGTGCTGGACATCTTCTGGAAATGTCAATCGGTTTTTACTCCTCCATTCATAGGAAATTCATCACAAATCCCAGTTTGACTTGAACGCCCATCGTAATTCCTTATCGATGCATGATTTAACAGATGCCTTTGTTTAAGCCCACAAGAGAAACATGACAAAGCATCCCTACAGCAACACAAAGAGCGGAAGCACAAAGAATAACAGTACCTCCATCTGCTTAATTCGGAGTGCTTAGCTTAACATGATTGACTCGTTATATAAGGAAACACTGAGCCACAGGACGACCCTAAACACGCTATGCGCTGAGGTTTGTAGGAAGCTTGAGGGTTTTTCGCCTGCAGTTACTGGAAGTTCATTTTACACAGCGGCTCATTCAGAGATGAAAGGGATCCGTTTTATAATGTTTAGCACAGGATGGGTTGCCAGTTTCTCATCTAAAACTGCCACCGCACAAGACAAACAAGATGTTGTTGTTCTAGGTGTGAAGGTTTTGAAGGTCTTCATTGTCTTCTATCAATTCTATAATCCCCCAATCGAACCCTCGACCCTGGAGGCGCGAGGCACAGTGCTAACCATTACACCACCGTGCTGACTGTTTACAGTAATATGTTACTTTTAATTTGTTCCATGAAGCAAGTTTTATTCCTGAACCTTCCACTGATCTGATAAAACATGTTTCTGTTAAACTTAGGCTTTTTTTTTTCTTCATGTTTCAACAAACATGCAACAAAACACCCATCTGGTTCTAGCAGACTTACAATGGTTGTCGGGTCACATGACCCTAATATCAGACCTTTCGTTTCATGAATTACGAAAACGAAAAAATCTAATCGATAACCTTCTTTGCTGAGGTGATCAGAGGTGCCTGGCTCCGAGAGGTCGTAGTGTTTCGAGTGATGAATTTTTCGGATGAAAAAAAAAACCCGTGAACATGAGAAACCTGTGATACTGTATGTAAGGGATGTATCTGTGGGAGGAAAAACATGTGTGAGCATGTGTGTGTGTTCGCACTCCTTAACCAGTCGAGGTCTCGACGCACAGATGGATCCGGTGGCCTTGGAAGCGTTTTGTAAGAAGTGAAAAACATGGATTTGATTTTTTTTTTTCCCCCTTCCTCCTCTTCTATGATGAAGTGAAATCTGAGAAAAGTGTCTGAGCGTGTGTTTTCTGTTTCCGACACCGAGCCAAAGCGAGCAGTCAGCAGCCACGTCTCTTCTGCTCAGTCGGATGAAGTTATCCGGAGATGAAACATCACGAGACGCATCACGGTCGCAGGTGCTCGAAGGCTGCCGTACGATTGTTCGAGTTTTGCAAACTTTCCCTTTGTCTCGTCGTCCCTCCGCAGCCTACGCGCCATACCTTCTTTTCCTCATGATAAAGATCTTTAATTAAGATGCAAATCTGGGGCTGATGGAATAATTAGCGCGAGTCTGCGCCGCGCCCGTCGGAAAGCGACATTTGTTTGCATATTAATGCCATATCCCCAGACTTTCCGTGACCTCGCGACAGCCAGCGCGCGCCACAATTAGTGGCACATCAAGCAAAACGAGAGCGAGAGAAAGAGATTTTTAATGGATAACCCGTTTCTCGCTTTCTCGCTCGCACTCGTTTCAAGGGTTACAAGGCGCCTAGCAGTGAAATAAGGGGAAGGTAGGAAGGGAAGTGGGGGCAGGGTGGAGGAGGGTAGTGACATTCGACCCTCGCCGTGTTGCTCACAGCGTCGTGCCCTGCTGGTCTTTCTTTATACGCGCGCAGATGACAGACGCGTGAATAGGGGCGGAAAAAAGGAACGAGGAAGTAAAACGGGGAAGTGTGACGGCGCATTCATCTGTGGAACAGACAGGTCACAAGCTGAGAGCAGCCTGAACACAGGAGGAGGGAGAGAGAGAGGGAGAGGGACGGATTTATACAGATGGAGAAATCGTTTAACCCTCATCCTCTGTTCGGGTGCCACTAAAGTTTAAAAGACGCAATTTCAGCACGACGCCTTACGAGCGCCTGGGTTCACACTTTAAGGACGCACCGGTACCCGAACCGTCACTGCAGCGGTGCCCTAAAGGGCCCTTTGTGCTGTTACTAAAGCAGTGTGAAGTGAATGTAGTAAAGCAGAATTAGACCTTAAGGACCAGTTGTGTATTGAAATAATTTTAAATGGTAAACTGTAATCACATTTCCAGATGAAAGATGATGCACGTACAGTACTTAAGAGGAAAGAAGGCATGAAGGTGGAACCCTGATGACAAGTAAAGGTACCTCCGCTGTACTGATGTACTGATTCAGCACTCGAATCAACAGAGAAAATCGACTTGATTCAGCACTAGTAGCTGAATAAGTGAAGAATAAAACACAACGCAGTGGAGTGTTTTTAGGAAATGAATCAACGATGGTGTCATGTGACCTGAGTTCTGGATTTGTTCAGTTTTTCATTTGTGATTCAGATTGTTTCATTTGTGACGTTTTTTTTTCTTCTTTTTTTCATTTTTAGTCCATTCCCTGTACCATCAGCAGTTTCAGAGGAATTATTTTTGTTTGTTAAGCCATCTAGTTAAAGGCATTAATGATTAGTATGCTGGGGATGGAACAGACAAGAGGGGAAACGAGGTCGCTGCTGAGGTTGTTATATAACCAACCAATTTTTAAATTGTATCTTTAGGCACTTTGAAGCCTGTCTCAGTAAAACATTTGTTGCCATTTCTTTAATTCAGTAGATGGATAGAATAATAGTTGTATACATTCTTTCATTCTTTCTTTGTTTAAGAATTCTTTGAACAGTTTGTGAGTTTACTGAGAACCCATCCAATCCAAGCGTTTTCTGTGTCAGGAATACACCTTAGCAGTTTACCTTGGACTTGGACAAAGCTCTGAAACTGGAGACTCCTTCCTGAAAGACTTCTCATTGTGTTATCAGTATGGCTTTGTTTCGAAGCTAAAAATTAGTCAAGGTTTTTTTTTTTTTTTTTTTGGTTCATGTACTGGCACTGAGGAAGCATCTCTGACAATCTTTAAACGACGACTAAACACTTATCTGTTTCTTCAATATTTGCTCCCTACCCCAAAAGTAATGATTGTGACCAAGTAACCCAGTGTAAGGAATCTATCCAGTGACAGAAACTCCAAAGCATTTGCTCCAAGTAATAATAGCGTCTGCCAAATGCCAAATGCCTAAATGTAAACACATAGGTTTAGTTTAGTCTGTGGTTTTATTGTACAAATTAAATAATTGATTGGAAGTACTGAATGATTTATCTTCGGCGCGGGATGAGTCGATTCAGGTTTGTACGATGGCTATAAAATCTAATAACACAGCGCAGGACATCCAGCGCTCAGAAGCGACCAGAACGTAAGGATTTCTTATTTTAAATGTACTCTCGTGTGCATTGTTTTGTATTTATTTAGAATTATTATTATTATTTTTTTGCTTTCATCTTGTCTTTTCTATGTTTAAAAGTGGAGATAATCAAACGAGCTTTCAGATAAGAGAGATATGCTGAAGATTGGGTGTTGACGTGATGCCAGGCTACTTGTCAGGCACTGGAGGGGCAGACTAGTGTGTATTTGTGTGTGTCTATATATGTGTGTGTTGGCTGGGGGCTGTTTTGAAACCTCTTTGCTGCTCCCCCGGGTACATCACTACACACTGTTGCCATGAGAGATGGTGTGTGTGTGAGAGAGAGAGAGAAAGACAGCGAGAGTGGGAGGGGCAGGGAGGCGGCTTTGACCTGTATATCTCTTCCTCTACTCCATGTTGTCTTGGCTTTGTGTTCAATTCCCCCAGGGCTCTTTAGTCTCTAGCTATCAAGTTTGCCAAGCCGGGGCAGAAAGAGAGAGAGAGAGAGAGAGAGAAAGGAGGGGGTTAGGAGAGAGGAGGGTACAGAGAGAAGGATGCATGAGGGTGGGGGAGACAAGAAAAAAAAAAAAAAAACAACAAAGTGCACCCTGGGAAATGGTCTGTGTCCATGGCAACGAGGGGAAAGTGGAAGATGGATTTGCAGCACGATTCAAAGCGGTCCCATTTGGAGGGTTTAGCGGTGCTACTGTGCAAGTGTGTATATTTGTATGTTTGTGTGTGTGTGTGTGTGTGTGTGTGTCTGTGTGTGTGTGTGTGTGTGTGCGTGCGTGCAGGTCTCTGCAGATGCAGTTATCACGACTCAGGAGGTTCTTCTTGTCTTCATTAATGTTCTGTTAGCATCTCGGATTCATAATGGCCGTGTTCAGTCCACCTGGCCTCTTTACTCACTTGACACACACGGAGTTACAGATACATGGTGTGTGTTTAAACGACGGCCTTCCGACTGAAACATTGGTCAAAAAGTGACAGTTTCTTCCAGGACCGTGAAGGAAGTGAAAAAGGAAATCGCTCCCAGTTGTGGAAATTTTCGCTTTCTGAGTGAATTTTTTTAGCAAAGCGAAGCAGAATCACGCTGTCTCGTCCCTGAACGAATTAAAAACTGAAAAGCTGCTATTTATTAAGGATCACTTGCAGAATAATGTGCACACATACAGACACACCCACACTCTGTTCCCTTAATACTGGTGGTGTTTCACAATCACGTCCTACCAGGATCCCGACCCCTAATCACCTGATCCGCACTTCCTCATGGCAAAACGGAACAAAAGCCAGAACATAAATCTGTTTTCGTGACAGATTAAAGTCAGATTGTTAGTCAGGCTAATGTGTGTGAGTATTAATAATGTACATAAATTGTCCTCTATGATGTTATGATGGTAAAACACTTAAAATAAAGAATTTTTAGCTTTTATTAGAATTGTTATTATTATTATTTTATTAAATTATTATAATTTAATAAATACATATTAGAGTATGATAATGCAACAAAAAGTTAAACATCCTGTATTTCAGTGCAACTTGGGCTTTGATATAGAATCAATTTTAACCAACCATATAAACATGACTAAGCAAAAAAAAATTTAAAAATGGGGTACAATGGCAAAAAAATAGCACGGATACATATGATCATGTATTTTTAGGGTTTCCCTTGTTTCTATAAACACAAAAAAAAAGAGTGTTTTCTAAGCTAGACAGTTTTGCGACATCATTCCCGTATCCTGGTAGAGGGAAAATTGATTTATTTTAAAAGGTCATGAAAACTCGGGATCCATCTGACGTACCTGAAAACCCAACTGCAATTGCTTAAGTTTTAAGGGTTAAAGGATGCTTTTTTTTTTTTTTAATAGTTTTTTTGTTGATTTCCAAATCAAATCAGAGATTATAATTATGCTTTAGACTGGAAATATCCCCAGACAATTGGACCATGTGTTTAATTAGTATGAGATCTAGGAAGCAAATACAACAAAATGCACAAAATAAGTATTAAAACACAAGGTGACTTGGATATATGCTTTCCTACATGTACAGGAAAATAAATATAGCACTTTAATATAAGCTCTGTGTTGCCACTTGGGTGGATTGTTTTCCAGTAAATGCATGCCTGGGTTTTATTTTTATTTTACTAATTTAATATTTGGTAGTGGAAGCAAATTACTTCTTATCCTTTTAACTTGTGCAGGTATGAAAGGTCATCTGTTAAGTCATGTTACTGAGAAGCAATAAAAAGTGACCTCATCTCTCCTGAAGAATTTCCACTTGTGGATAACGTAAATCCTGGTTTAAAACTGATGCATGAAATTGGATGTGCGTGCAATAACATCAAAAACGCGAGTGTCATTGTTCACACACTCGCCCGGATGCTTTATGTATACCTGATGGATTGAAAGTGACCTCCACTAGATGTCACATACGAGCCTGAATGTACCTTTGTGTCAGGTGTGTCAAGGCAAACATAAGATGCGGCATCTGGTTTTGAAAATTGAGACCATAGCATGCTGTTCCTTGAACGACCACTAGGCAAACATGAGTCGGTGTTAAAATGTAAAAACTATTACCAATTATGTTCAGAAAAAAAACCTGACATGTCAGTAGGTTTGATGAGGTTTTTTGAAATAATCGTTTAGTTGTGGACACCATGTCACATGGTGCTCTACTACCTCCATGAATTTCTCAGGTATTGCGCCATGTAAATGCGTTGTGTTCATTTCTGAGGATGTGCACGAGTAGCACAGGATACATCCATATGAGTATTCAAAGCAAGTATCACCAGACTCCTGGTGCTGGAGTCTCTTTTTTATGAATGCTAAAAAAAAACCTGCTTAAAGAACACTTTGCCATGGCAACAAGAATACATTTCATTGTTAAGTAGCAGGTTTAGTCGTGCTTAGGCTATTGTGAAGTTTTCACAATACAAGTCCCTGTTAACGAGCTGCAAATGTTACGATATCACAACACACGGAGCGAGTTCGGGCGCAATTGTCAGAGCTGCCGTTAAAGAAAATTAATCAACACCAATCGGATTTGAGATTTCAACAGCACAGTGGTATAGGAAACAATAAGCAAGGTGAAAAGGAATCCAGTTACACAGGATGCAAGTGAGACAAATGAGAGCGAAGAGTTGAGAACAAACTGCGAACAGGTGCAAACACTAATCAGGGGTTTGGGAAATTAAATAGAAGCTCTGGAAAAGTGTTTTTTCTTTTTAATCAGATCTGTAATAATAATATTACAGGTAGTAGGGATGTAGTAATTTTAGATGATAGTACTGGTGAATTCTCAAATCTGATTGGTCAAAGGTGTTCCTTTTTTAAAATGGCACCTCCGGTTTATACTAACAGTCAAAACTTTTCCTGAGAGGACAACCTTTTGGACAATGGTCTTTCCTGATTTTAATTTTTTTTCCACACTGTAACACAATCCTGTAGGAATCCAAAATCTGCTATAATCTCCTTTGAACAGTTGATATTGAGATGTATCTGCTACTTATGCTCTGTAAATTCTTGTTTGTTAATTGGTGATTCCTGAGGCTGGTCACTCTAAATGAACTACTGTAGGTTTTGGTCTTACTTTCCTGGGAAGGTCTTCATGAGAGCAAGTTTCATCATGGTGCTAGATGTGTTTTGCAAATGCACTTGACAATACTGTTCTTGCAAGAACTGTTCCGGAACAACTGATCTCTTAATATAACAACTAACTGTTGCTGTTGATAATACCATATGTGTTCTTTCATAGTTTTGAAATCTACAGTATTGGTCTAGAATGTAGAAAATAACATTGATTTAGAAGGTACAGTATGTAGCTGTCGTTACAGCCACAAGACATCACAGGTTTATATAACAGCTCCTAACACTTTAATGGTCAAACACTTTAAGCTGGTGATAGAAATCCACCTCATTATTGATTAATTTTCTCTTTCATTATTTTTATATGTACTAATTATAAAAGTTATTCTAATAGTTTCAAAAGTCTAGTTTAAGCAAAAGTAATGTTCAAGTTACTTTACAAACTAAAACTACAAACTGAAAGTAATACAAATTTAATGAACATGAACATAAATTAAGAAATGGACACAAAAAGAACACAGCAAAAAAAAAAAAAAAATCTTTGCAAGATTTTCACTGTGTAACATAAACCTGAAAACAGAATTTCTCAAATGGAGAAAGATGACTTATGATACATTCATTGACAAAACGTGAGATCGCCAGTACTGGATAAAAACAAAACTTTTCATTATTTTAGGATTTTCCTTCGCATTTATGATGTAGGCCAGGATTTGTTTAGTATTAGAGTTCAGTACTTCAGTACTAGACCAGGATGAGCATCACCCACGAAACTCTTTTTAAACAGGAGGTTTCTCTGCGTTCTCTGTGTGTGGAAGCAAATTCTTTTTGACATGCCAGGGAAAATGCCTCGATATGATTTTTCTGCATTATGCTCAGACCAAGCACAACAACAGAAAAGTGAAGAAGCATTCGATACAAGGGCAAAAAAAAAAAAATCAATATGGCACTTCACCGGATGAAGGAAAAGATTGTCAACAGTAAAATCTGTTCGGTTTAACCTGGTTTAGCTGTAAGGTAAGATTTACAATGACATAAACTAGTCTTTAAAGGTGCATAAAATTTAAAGAAAATCTGGTGAAGGGTGTAACTAAAGTTCTGTTTATGTATAAAGCACGATACAATTAGGTATACTGTACTGTGAAAGCTGCAAACGTTGTTTCTGGAGACCTTCCCACTGGGCATGCATTTAAGGGTGTTGTGTACTGCATGTTAAACAGGAACTGAATAGACAGTTGAGAGATAATTGGAAAACTCACAGTGATCAATGTAAAGCGAGTGCATCATTGTTATAGCATGCAATGATGTCATCTTATCTAATCTATCAGCATTGATCAGCTCTGTCCACACCAAGATCCTTTCTGTGCCAGTCTTGAGGAGGTATTGAAATCTTGATGTTGATCTTAAGCCAGTAATAATATCTAGGGCAGGTTACCGAATTCCTGCTATTGGGCTTGAGCAGGTATGAAAACTTTGAAATTGGTCCTAAGAAAAAATGCTTGGTGTACCAACATTTTTAACAGGTGTAAAAGCCTTGGTTTGGGTGGTCTTGAGCAGGTGGTAATATTTTGAGCAGATAACAAACCTTGGCATTGGCTTTAAAACAATAAGTAAACCTTGGTAATGGGCTTGATCTTGGTCTTGGGACACATTTTAAGCATGTACCAAATTCTCTTGTTTTGATCCAAAACCAGACCTGAAACCTAGGTGTTGATCTTGAGGTAGTAACACAATTTTGGTCTTACGGCAGTAATAGAAGCCTGAGCTGGTTACCAAATGCTCAGTGTTGGTCTCAATGCATACCAAAATCCTGGTATCAAAACATTGGCATTGGTCCTAAGTACCATAGGTATCAATGCCTTGGTGTTACCTTGAGTAGGTAAGAAAAAAAACGTTGTGCCAGTCTTATGTCAGTAACACAATCTTGGTGTTGATCGGAAGTATATTTGAGAACTTTGAACTGGTACCAATACCTTGGTGTTGGTCTTGAGCAGGTGTTAAAATTTTGAGCAGATTCCAAACCTTGGCATTGGTTTTAAGCCAGTAACCAAAATCTTGACTTTGTTGGCACCAAACTTTTCGGCAAATACTACAAATTCTTGTAGTGGCTTTTACCCAAGTGCAAAAACCTTTAATTTGTTATGGAGTGAGTACCAAAACCTTAGTGTTGGTTTGAACAGGTAAATCCTCTGTTGAGCTGGTACTAAAACATTGTAGTTGATCTTGAGCAGGTGCAAAACTATTATCAGGCCCCAAATCCTCTCTGTCAGTCTTGAGCAGGTGGTTAAGATCTTTGACTGTAACCTTTAAAGAAAGCTCGGCTCTGGTCCAGCACCAAAACCGAAGTGCGAAAGTAATGTCTCTTAGATTGATGTACAATCAGTGTTGTAAACTGAAATTGCTAAAAGACTTTGTTGTTCCTGTGAATAAATTGACTAACATTCACCTTTTGGGTGTTTTTGATCTCGGATGAGTGACAGAAACTCACAAAGAAGTGCAAAAACGTAAAACACCATCTCATCAATACCCCTCACTCGCAACTAATCAGACCCAAACAGACCATTGACTCAGAGACAGTCTGTCCTCAGCGTTTATCAATTAATGCACTTAATCGATCTCTTCTCTTTCTCTATCTTTTTTGTGGAACTTTGGAGAGTTGTCAAAGGAAGAGTGTTTTTAGAGGTTTTCCTAAGGGATTTGTAAGTTTCCCCCATTTTGGATTTTGATTACTTAAGAGTTTGAGGTGACCCAGTGGCGTAATAAAGGCACACTTTACAGTCTATAGAGAATACTGTGGTATTGGGACACAGCCGGGCACTGATTTAATGCGAAGGACAAGAAATTAGGGAGAGTAATAGAATTGTGTGAACTAGACTTGGGCCAGATGGTTTTAGAGCAGAAGAGGTTTGAAGAAAGGGAATGACTCAACTCATAAAAAAATAGTTATACAACTGTCCTTCCTGGGGACTAATTGGGTTGTCTCAGGTTAGGCTGTTGGATAAAGTGTTCATTTAGAACTGGGACTGAAGATTATTCATTCTTTCTGCATTCCTCTAATAACTAATCCTTGAAATTTGAACCTTCAAAAAGTTTTTTGCTTTTAAAACTACAAAAAAGAAACATGATTGATCGATTAATTGATCGTGCATTACCGCTCATATGTCTTTGAATTGCAAAGATTTCCAGAGGCCAGATTGTTGGTCAGTCTAAACAAGGACTGTTCCAGACACAAATATTTAGAAATCTTAAAATCCTTCTTTCCACCCTTAAGAGAATTAAAGTTACGTTTAAAGCGAAGGACCTGGACCTACTCAAATACATCTTCATGGTGTTTGAAGATGAGTTAAAAACAACCCTCTCATTCGATGCCGCGGTGAGTTGCAGCTCGTAAAGAAATCCAACAAGGAAAGTTAACAACAGCATTAATGATATGTAAATACTACTTGCTCAAATATACAACTAGGTGAATGCATTTCGTAAAATTTAAACACTGGTCCTCTTTAATTCTTAAAAGTCTGTGTATCTAGTCTAGTATTCAAAGTAGGCTGAGGCTTAAAAAATTTTTGCCCATCTTAAAATACCCTCAATACTTGACCCTGTTCCATCGCACCTGTGGGTAAAAGGTCTCGACTTGAAATCAGCGTGAGTCTGTTTTTTTTTTCCCCCTACCTATTTTGTTCTCATGGTTGTTGTTTTGGTTTGTAGCTACCTGCAATTCGTTCTAGTAAATGTAGTGGTTCTGTTTTATAAAAAGCATAATCATGATAATATGCTAATTTAAACCACCAAGATTCTGACCATGATGTATAAAGGATGAATAAATAAATGTTAATGTGAATATCTTTGGTTTTTTTAGGCGTTTGAGGGATCCCAGCTTCAGTGTCTCAACCTCATGCTCTTTGAATCTTTCTGCTTCTCAAACAACTTATGCAACTTATTCGTAAAAGCACATTGTCTGTTTATTCCAAGTACTGTGTTCATATTCGATAGTATCCATATTTCATATTTTCAGTGGGACGTAAACATGTCAAATTCAATGTTTAATATTTTTTGCTGTACCTGGAGATGAGAACATGGCATCTGTTTGGAACCAGGATATCAGATGGTGAAATATAGACCGAGACTGATCTGGGTCACACTTCGTTTGTGGATGTCATTGCCAGCGTTTTTCTTCCTGCTTTAACATCTGGGGGACGATCCTCGTGCCACTCCGAGAGAACAGCAACTTATCACAAAATCGCATTAGTTCAAGTTCACCAGGAAGAAGAGCAGAGTGTAATTGGGCGGAATCTCATTTTGCGAACGCGTGGAGATGAGGAGGTTGATCTTTGAATGTGGATGAACGTACTGACGCGTCCTGACTGCTGGTTTCTTTTAATTAAAAACATTCCTTCCTCAGACATATGGGTGTAATTAGAAGTAAACAAATCATCAAAGTGAGTGGGGGGGTAAAAAAAACAAACCAAAAAAAAAACAGCCAAAATATCAACAGCGTTTTGACGCACCGTGGAAAAAGCAGCCGTAGGGAATTAAGAGGGGGACGTCCGAGACACAATGCCAGATTTAACTTCTTATGTGGATCTTCATCAGTCTTGCAGTCTTCATCAGTCTTTACAGAAATGTAATGGATTCTCTTGGGTGTCTTGCATGTTGACTGGCACTCTGACTTTTTTATTTTATTTTTATTCACATGTTTTTACACACCCGTTTTAAATGAGCAAGTGATCCATTTTCTCCACCCGCAGTTCAGTAGCAATGTACAAAGCCAGGTTTATGGAAATAACAGATCCTTGTACCGTATTGCATTTGAAGTCATAAACTGAGTTTTAGTGTTGTGTTATGGTTTTGTATCAGTGTCAGCTGACTGTTTAGTACAAACAAAACCTTTTTGTAGTTGGCACGGTTGATAATGCACACATCAAATGATGGCTGGATAAAAATATCGAAAAACAGAGGCGCTCTCTCAAATCACATAGCCATCAACCATTCAAAAGCTTATTTAATAATACAGAAATATTGCAAGGTCTTTAAACTAAAGTAAGCCCTAATGTAGAATGTTGAAAAGACAAGGATGACGGACTGTATTCACTCAACAAATATACTACAGAGAAGGAGGGAGACGCTTGCCTTTCAGTTAACTTTATATATAAAATTCATATATATATATAAGAATATATATCTTATATAAATGTGTGTATGTATGTGTGTATATATATATAATATAAACATTTCTACATTTATGTTCGGAAAATATTCAAACCTTGATTATTTTCCAAAAATAGTGTGCCATGTAGTGTTTTATTCCTCCTATACCACAACGATTACTGTTTTTGTTAATTAAAGAACGGCTCCTGATACGTTTTTCTCTTTCGTTAGTTACTTTTAATGTTGTTCACTGTTAACTTCTAAAAGTTTACCTTTTTCATGCACATTATACCAGCTATGAATAGATGTTCTCTGAACAACATCTATTTCTTCCCCCTTCTTGAGATTAATAAGATTGCAGTTATCTTGTTATAGAGAAAATATGAAAATGTAAACTACTTCATTTTGAAGATGTTCACAGCTTTATGTCTGGCTTAAAAATATTGACGCTGGAGACTCCTTATAAAACCACTGACTAAATGTTTTCTCTCAGAAAATAGGCAACTTGATACAGTGCAGAAATCTTGGCATCTTAACAAATGAAATATTCTTGAATCTAGATATAAGATTACAACAAACCAAATATGAGATTAGGCTTATTCCGAGTTACAAATTACTAAAAAAAAAAAGTTGCAAGTTTTTAGGAAGGCATTTCTTGAAAGAAGCAAAATTATCTGCCAAAAGAACAAGACATTTTTCACTTGCAGTTTTAGTAACTTTTAACTAGAAATAAGCTTGGTAATCTTATCTGTTTATGATAAACATATTTTTAAAAAATTATAGATATGTTCTGCTAGATTCAAGAATATTTCACTTGTTGAAATGTGATTTCTTGCAGTGTATAAACAGGAAATTGCAGCTACACTAGCAAAAAATGACATGACTGTTTTTGCAAGTGAAAAATGACTTGTTTTATTGGCAGATAATTTTGCTTCTTTCAAGAAATAAATTCCTAAAAACAAGCAAAAGATCTGCCAATAGACCAAGACATTTTTCAGTTGCAATTTATTGGGTTTGTTGTGGTAAACTTATTTTAAGAAATTCTACATAGGTTTGACAAGATTCCAGGTGATTTCACTTGAGTTCCAGATCTGCTTTAAATATGCTTTTTAAAATCATTTTTTAAAACCGTAACAGCCCTTTTATTTCCCAACCCTTTGGGTGTATTAAATCATCACACATTGGCGTACAAGAGACTGGCATGCCAGCTATCTCCAGCACAGCCTGTTCTTGTGAAAGGTTTATATCCTGCATGGTTTTTAGTTCGGTACTAAGTGCGACATGGCTCATTACCCATTCTTAGCGCCAGTGCCCTTAGCAAAAGGGAATACAGTACTTTTATAGCAGTGTCAATGAACCTGATTGTTTTATCCTGCCATGTTTATATTGTCTGTATATATCTTAAGTAGAACGATCTGAAAAAAATAAATAAAAATAATCATACACTTGGCAGATGCGGATATAACGTGTTGCTGTTGGCTCTAAAGTTTTATAAACTGCCGTATCCCGACTCGAGCACCATCTGACTTTAAGTCAGCCGAAACTGCAGAGACGGAATCTTTCTGCAGTATGGATTAGATTAAAATAAAGATTGGCTGTAAGCCCTGCAAGTGAAACAGCAAATATATACAGCATGTGTTGATTCAGCACCGGCTGTCTCTGCAGTGCGACTCCGGTCTTGTGCAGTTTGCGTCAAGAGTTTGAATAATATTAATATAATCATCAGAATACTTTCATTCATATTCCAATCGAGAACCTGTTGACAAAGTGATTGATAATCCGCGTTTCAGGTCGCGGCCAACCGAAACCATAACGTCGCCCCCTGGGTTTTTATTCCGCATATGTTATGCATAGAGATGGTCAGATTAGCCCGCAGCGTCTCTAAGCGTACGCAGGCGGTGGGGGAGTCGATATGCAAGGCATCAGGAATCTCCATACGAACATACACGCAGACACACAGCACATACGTCCTCCTCAGTTCATCTGCCTAGCACAAACGTGCAACTTTTAACTCCAATTAACACGTCTGATAAACGGGCCGGCGTCATGAATGTTTTAAGCTCCGGCTGCCGTTCGGTGCATCTGCTCTCAAGGGGAGGGAAAAAAAAACAGGCCGCTCTTTCTTACACAGCAAGAAAGAAAAACGAAACATGGCTGGCGTATAGAGAGAGACGTTTGCAACATGCTGCTTTGTAAAGATTATCGATACCGTCCCCGGCACAGACTGGAGGCTTTTACTCGCGCGTGTGTGTGTCTGTCTTTTATTTTTTTATTTTTGTATTTTTTTCAGTCAGTGACTAGTGTGGAAATCTATAAGTCCTTTCAGTCAGGACACTTGTTGAGATTAAGATTCCTATAGAGAAAGAAAAGTGCATTTAATGTTCGGAATATTAATACAATAACTATTTCCGCTCATAAGTGTGGGATCTGATACTCGGGGTCTAAGCTAAGGCATGATCACTGTAAGTGGGACAGATTTCTGCTCTGCTAAATTCACTTGTTTCAGTATTATCATCATCAGTACACATTTGTTAGTTTTCTACATTAGAATTCTGCCCAGATGACAAATTGTGCATGTTTAAATTTTAATGACCAATTTGTCTGGTTTTCTTCGAGTTTTGTGAGCATTTTTAAACATTCTTTCTAAATGTTCCCGCTGCACTGCTGTAATACTTTTATTTTATCTCACTTTCAGACCAATGTACCCATGATGTATCAGTAAATTTTTAGGCATTTACTTGTTGTTGTTTTTTTTTTCCTTATCTCTATTGAGTGTATGCACAAAACTCGACTCATAATCACAAATCACATGTAATAAAATATATAAAATTAAACTGAAGTAAAATATTACACATTTAAATAAACTTTAATTAAACAAAAAAAATATATAATTAAATGTATGTTCTAAGATAAAAGAACATATTAAAGGAATGAATAATACTACTAAAATAATACAAATTTCATTTAAATAATTTAAAATTTATATATTTTTTTATTATATGCAAAAACAAAGTTGATTACATTATTATTAAAAATGACTTATTATTATTATTATTATTATTAATAATAATAATAATAATAATAATAATAATAACTGAAAACATCCAAACAAATGAAATAAAATGAAATAAACTTAAAAATGTATTAAATGTAAAATGAATTAAATGTATGCATGAAAAAAAAAATCATTAAATTACTGTAACTAAAGTTAAAACCTAAAGAAACTGGTGGAAGAGGAATAATCCAAATAGAAATAAAATTATAAAATAAAAAAAAAATAATATGAAAACTATGACTATTATTAATTGTTCGGATGCCAAACATTCAAGAAAA
The DNA here is from genome assembly GCA_030014305.1 of Clarias laeviceps. Taxonomy (NCBI): domain Eukaryota; kingdom Metazoa; phylum Chordata; class Actinopteri; order Siluriformes; family Clariidae; genus Clarias; species Clarias laeviceps. Next base: position 5,403,329 of record JAQMYJ010000040.1, on the reverse strand, counting down.
ATTTAAATTACCAAAATAAAATAAATGGAAATTAAACAATAAACATGGTGAGCTAAAATGTATTAAACTAAAATAAACAATAAATTATTATTAATTTATCTAAAAATCAAATATCTTATAGCAGAAAGTTAAAACCTCTCCCAAGTCTTTGGAAAACCACAGACCTGGCAACCCCGCTAAAGACTTTGCCTTTACACTCTAATGTTGAAAACATAAGCACTTTGTAGTGCCAAGTTTCACCAAATACAGAACGATTCCGCCTCTGTATAAATAAAACCCCACTTTCAATACGCGCCAAGCCTGTAATTATAGCGTTACTGTATCGTGTAAACACTCGCACGCGTTTGATCGCGGGTCACATGTTTTCTGGTCTAATCCACACTTTCGCCTTTGTGTTCAGATGCTCCAGGAAGGAAGCGTGTCAGAAATGGGAGCTGCCTCAGCACTTCAGCACGGAGCTGAAGCAGTGCGTCGACATCACCGTCACCCCGGCGAACATGTCCGTGACCTCGGCCTCCACTCAGGTGATGACTCGTCCTTCGCCTTCAGTCAGCATCGCGATCCTGATCACACAGCAGCACCATTTTTGGTGGAACTAATTTTTCAGTTGCTTAAGCAGGGAATAAAACACGACGGAGCGGGCTAAAAGGGATATAAACACTGTGTTTAATCACTGCAGTAACCATTTGTAAAAACGATTACTTCCTCATGACAGCCATGTCCTGAAGTGTTTTATTCCATCAGTTATAAGTATATAACAAGAACAACATACAGTATAAAACATACAGTATACAATATACATTTTAGTTTATAAATCTATATACAATTATACTTTGATCATTTTTAAATGTTAAACCAGCACAAACATATAATTACCACAAACATCTTTTATAAGAAATAATGCTTGAAACAGCTTCAAATCTACTAAAGGAATTTCCTTGTGATACGGCACTATAAATAAAAGCTTAATATATGTAGAAAAAAATATGTAGATCGGACTAAATGTCAATATCTCAGTGTGAACTGTGTGCGATGCTTTTTGTTTGCAACAGTGCGCATAGATATCCAGGGAGAATTATCACTCATTAAAAACAAAATGCTCCAGTGCGAGCTGCTTTTGCTTTTGAATGACAGACAGTGATGAGAATTGCTGCAAGAATTTATGAACCTTAAAGGACACTTTATTTTTTATTATGTATGCCAAAAATCTGTTTTTAGACATTCAAATGGTTCTGTAATGCTTTTTCAGCTTTTTCCACTTGTGAACAAGCCAATTAGATTTCTCTCCCCTAATGTGACCTCACATAAGAAGAGCTGTTGCCCCATAGCCAAATTTTGTTGCTCAGAGTGAGAGCTTTTTCCTGTCTCATGAGACTGAATTGAGCTGTCTCATTACAAGCTCGACTTTGTCTTTTCAATATCTCCTAAACCCCACACCCCAGACATACTTTTGAAACACATTTGAGAAATCTGAGATATACATGAGAAACAGAATTGCATTTGAAGGAGAAGCAAATGAGCCATATATAAGACCATAATGAGATTAAAGTCAGATATAATGCATGAAACACAAATGAGAAATATTATAGTGTTATTGAATATGTCAAAAATCCTCAATTATGGCAGATCTTGTCCAGATCTTCAGTGCTCTGATGGCTCTGATGTGGTGGGGCGGGACATGGCTCAGCAGCACCTCATTTACATAGACAGTAAAACAATGCATGTGGAAGAGGAGTGAAACAGAGGGAGTTTGAGTTACTCGCAGTGGTATTTCAGCTAGAACATTAAAACGAACGCACGCGCACACACACACACACACACACACACACACATATACTCAGACACACAGATTAAACTCCGAGGCCTCTGTTATATATACCATAAATAATAATAATAATAATAACTTTTTAAAGAAATAGTAAAGTAAAAGGCTTTTAAAGCTGCGCAGAATCCAGTGATGTCCTAATAGTTGTTGTCCAAAGAATGCATATTGAAAACATTATCATAATTTAAAACAAGACAAAACAGATGCTTATTTTCTTTTTTTTAAAAATCATCTCATTTGCTCAGTGTAAACTTTAAAAGGAAAGTCATTAAAGTTTCATAAGAAAAATGTATTCGTTAGCCTTGCAAGCTTTAATTAAATTAATATTTATTTGTATAGCACTTTGAACAATGGACAGTAGCACAAAGCAGCTTGACAACAATAAAAATTACGGATATAAGTTTCAAATATTAAAAGAATTCTAAATCTTTTGATGAACCAGATTCAAAACGGGAACCCATCTTCATTCGGGGAATATCACACAGGATTACCATAAATAAACCTCATCATAACAGTGTCCTATATGGACATTTGTTTTTATTTAGCATGAAGTCCACTTTGTTGAGGTTACCATCTGTTCACTTGATGGAAACCTGGGTGCCAAAAATAATTAAATAAAAATAAAACTTTTCATGGCAATTTCAGTCTTAAACCGAAATACAGTCCAAGGCCATCTTCATGGTTTTGAAGTGGAACCGTCCTCAGTAGTCACATGTTTACACATCTTTAAATTGTGTACTTGGTATAGATAAATATCAGTAATATGCTGGGATATTTTAGAAGATCTGATGCATTTTCTTTTTCTCGTCATTTGGACGTTATTTTTCAATTGATTGCTGAGAGTCTGTCTCAGCCGAACAACAGATAATGGTCGCATCAGCATATCAATGCAAATCAGCGTTTGAGCCAGATGCCACAAAATTGTTAAAGTCTTTTGCAATCACAGCTTTTTAATATTCACCTTGTCAGTATAACACATACAGTAATCCACACTCAGATTTGTTACTGAAATCGTTTCACTAGCATTAGGACAGTGGTATTTTATCCAGATAATGCAGTAAAACAGCAAATTTTTTAACTATTTTAATATCGTTAATTACTTCCGTGGCAGGAGTGAAAGTTCTTAAGATATTATTTCTAATTAAGTATTGATTGGAATGAACACTAAATAAAGACTTAGGGGAACTAGCTGCCGGTTTTACAACTTCTAGAAAGAACAGACCAATGTGCTTTGGTCCTGCAGATATTCAATCACTTAACGCCTTAATGACTCTTCACAATTTATTCCTTTTTGTAATTTTTTTAATAGTTTCATCGTGATAGAAATTAGATTTAGCCTTACGAGGAAAGTGCTATACATCTACTTCTTCAAAAACCTTAATGATTTCCAGTATGCCAAGCCAAATCCATTTCCCGTAATTTAACCGAGGCCAAATTCCTTTCGTGGACCAGTTCAAACTATTCATCAAGAATCGTCCTTGCGTTTCACTTTGTTAAATGGATGAGAAAGAGAGGTTAAACCCTCTGATAGTGGACTGGGGATTGTCACTACGTACAGTGGCTGGGTAATACCGTATTGGTTGTAGGGTTATGGTTCTTGCCTAAGGACCCAACAGTGGCAACCTGGCGATGGTGGGGCTCGACTGGCCAACCCTTTGATAAAGCAACCCAGAGCTCAACCGCCTGAGCCAACACTGCCCCCTCGGCTATTATTCCGATTTACAGAATATTCAGTTCAAATCAATTTTATTTGTATAGCGTTTTAACAATTGTCATTGTCGCAAAGCAGCTTTACACAATCAAAAGAATTATTTTACTTTGTATGGGATGTGAATGTGTGTGAATCAAAATGAGAAATAAGAAAAAAAAGATCCTTCTGCATCTTGAAGACTTTCCTGTGGTGTAAAACCTACTGATTATTCCAAAGCCCTGACACTGGAGAATTCTTGCATAAATGTTTCATACAAAAAGGAAAAATATCTTTTTTGAAATATAAAATCCGACTATTATTATTATTAGTCTTGGATTTCATGGAGCATTCATCATTCGTCAAGTCCCTGTGCACGAGCTGTTGCTATAGAAACGCTAACGCGTTAGAAGCAGCTCATTAATGCAAACCTTTTAGCTGGATTTATCTGCTGACCTTCTGACCAATCAGATTTGAGAATTAAATAAGATAAAATTATGGTTTACAATAAACAAAGTAATAAAAAAAAAAACATAATTACAGCAAATGTATAATAAGCACGAATGGGTTTACATGGTTTAACAAGATGTAATGAGACAAATAACAGCAAAGACGTGAGAACAACATGCAGGTGCAAACACTGATCAGGGGCTAATCAAGGCACAGCTCTGGAAAGAAAACGTGTTGTTTATGATTTTTTTTTATGTTTTTTTTTTTTTTTAGTAGTTTTGATAATCAAATGAGTCGTAACGACAATTAAATTAATTGCAATATTCCAAAACGTCTATCTAGGAATTAATTAGAAGACAGATATGTCTCACACTGGAGACTCCTTAAAAAAATAACATCTTTTGACAAAGAAAAAAAAAATATTAACATTTACACACAATTAGTTTCTGTGGCACGACTCACAGTATATGTAATAACTGTTACGGAACGATAAGATATTAGTTGATTTAAAGCGTGATCTCAATCACATCCAGAGCTTCTGTTATAGGAAATGAATCAACACCTTCCCATCAATCAGATGGATCATTCAGTAATGGAGTGCTATAAATGCTTTAATTAACCATAGTCTGGGTCATTGTGCTCGTGACATGGATCCTTTAACACGCTGCGACACATCAGCAACGAGCACCGAGCGTGTGTGTGTATTTTTAGGAAAATCAGAGTTATAGCCTGTGACTGTGCATGTTATTAGTCAGCGTCCATGACTGCATGGATATTACTTTAATATTGCCTGTTTAAGTGAAACCATCAAATGAAATTGTAGAGACGAATGCTTGCCAATGCTGCGGTATAACTCTTTGATGAAAAGTGTTTTTGTTGAGACTTTTTTATAATTTTTTTTTACTGTAATTCAAACTGTGCTTTTATGTGAATCTCTCTCTCTCTCTCTCTCTCCCCGTGTGTGATCGCTGCGCTCCAGCTGAGTGTGAAGGTAGCGCATGTGCCGAACCTCTCGGCAGGTGTGACGTGTGTGTTTGAGGACCTGAGCGAGAGCCCTGGAGAGGTGCTGCCTAAAGGACAGATCCTCTGCATGTCGCCGTCGCTCCGAGACATCCCGACGCTCACACACGGATACGGTGAGACGCAGACACACAGAGAACAACATTTACAGCAAGGAACACCATACACTAAGGGCTGTTAGAATTATGGTTTAGCAATTACGACAGGCGTTGAAGTCAAACCGGGACTCAGGATGAACATTTCTGGTGAATGAACGCGTGAAACCGATTGACATTTACAGAAGAAGACTTCAAGCCCAGTGCGGTGTCGAGATATTTGAATGGTGCAGGCCGTGAATGTTAATCCCGGCCAACGTGGCTCAGAACCCACTGCAGTCATTCAGCGAGTGAAACGGATAACTTGTCTAAGAGACGCATCCGTCTGTGGGAACGGTGCACACAATCATGCACATTACAGGAACTCGGCTGGAAGTTATTGCCACATCCGCCGTACAGTCCTCACCTCGCTCCAAACCATTTCCACATGCTTGATGAAATTCTACCTTAATGGTGTCCAAGCACTAGTGAAACACTGGGTTAAGTGCATTAGTGTAGCAGGGGATTATATAGAGAAGGTAAAGGTAGATTTTACTCTCATAAATGTTCTGTTATGTTCTGCACCATCAAAAGTCCCGTTTTGACATGAACACTCATCGTAAATGAAGGATCAGGTGTCTTCATATTTTCCTTTCTTAATTATATACTGTACATAAATTAAGTGTAAGATAAATTTAGAAGAAATTAAGGGTATTATGTTAGTTTGTTTTGGAAATGTCTATTTAATAAGATAAGGTTATAACTTTATTTGTTACTTGTCCCTTATTTTCTGCCTTATATTCTGGCTTAACTGCAGCACTAAGGGATATGAAAGACCAGGCAGCCTTTACTTCTGAGCTGGTGACTGTTGACCTGAGAAACTTTAGTCTTGTGAACTAATAAAACACAAGGAGTCGGGGTTTTCTTTCAGTGAATAAATAAAAACAAGCTTAAATTTTTAAGCAGCAGTCACACCAGATTTTTGGGTCACTCCACCGTGATCTTATTCTTCTTTTTCTGTTTAAAAAAAAAAAAAAAAAAAAAAGCTGTTAGGGTATTTACCGTATCATTCATGTTTTTTTTTTCTTCTCTCTTTCTGTCTGACTTTTTGTCAGTGATATTAGCATCTCTGATATTTCACTTTTTCCTTTTTGATATTGAAAAATTTATTATAGAAAGTCTATGAAGTTCTACAATTATATAAATAAAAGGCGTCTCAGATGTCTTGACCAGTTCTAGATTTTTAAGTGGAAGGCACAAGAGTTTAAAATGGTGTAAATGAGAACAATGCAGAAACGACACAATTATAAAATACTAATGGAAAACATTAAGGACTAAGATCATTTGAAAAAAAGAAGGAAAAAAAAAAAGGTGTACAAAAGCACACGTTTGTTTTCCTAGATTGAATGTTGTTAGTAGAAAATGCCGTCTTAAACAATTTGACTGTACAATACAGTACTTAGTGTAAAAATAAACACCTATTAAAATTAATACATTTTTATTTATGGAGTGCTTTTAACAGTGGTCATTGTAGCAAAGCAGCTTCACAGAATGAAAACAATTATGGAAGTTATTATAATGATCAGATTGTCCCCGATTAGCAAGTCGAGGACGTAGCAATGGAAAAACTCCCCGAGATGACACTAGAAGAAACCTTGAGAGGAACCAGACTCAACAGGGAACCCATCTTCATTTGTCTGATATCTGATAGATACAGCAGGGATTGATCTGCAGTCCTACTGTGTGCCATGAGGCTGAAAGTTCAGTGTAACAGGAGAGGTGTTTAAGTTAACATGAAGTCCACTTTCATTTGTGGAGGCTCGGGTACGAATCTGTTTGTGGGACTTTCAGTCTTAAATTATTGAGCGGCTGCAGTCACAAGTCATCAGAGAACAGCTGTCGGGATCAGCCTATTGCATTATATAACAGAAAACATGGGGAACTTAACTCCTGATGGCCTGAACCAAATTCTCTACTTTATATTTTCTAGCGTACAAGAATCTGAGCCCAGAGTGTGTCGGCTGAGACACTTAGCTAATTAGCTAATCAGCCAATCATGTGACAGCAGAAAGGTCACGCAGGTACAGATTAGGCATTTGAGAGATGCAGATCACAGTGACTTTGAAACATAACATGTTGGTTGGTACCAGATGTGCCTTCAAGTATTCCAGAAGTTCCTGATCTCTTGGAATTTCTCATGTGCAGCACCGTCTAGGGCTTAGCTGTTAGCCCGGTCACCTCGAACCTTTAGGGTCAGGAGTTCCTAATCCCATTTCCGGTGTGTGCGTGGAGGTGGGGCTCCAGGTCTCCTCTGACAGTCTCTGCGATTGCAGTTCCCATTTCCAGGTTGTGTGTGTGCTTGTGCCCTCCTGCCCAACCCATCATACAGTAGATACTGTAGACCCCATCTTGTGCCCAGAGTTCACTGGTTTAGGTTTCAGATTCCTTTGACCCTACACAGGATAAGCAGTGTAGACGATGGATGGATGGATAAAATGAACAAACACTTTGTAGTTTACAAAGTCTGGTGTCAAAAAACAAAAAAACATCATTGATGAGACGGGTCAGAGGGGAAAGGGAAGGTTGGTGTGTGTGTGTGTGTGTTGGGAGGATCATATTGCTAGATCATAGAAAGTTAATGTGGGCATGTTACCAGGTGGTAGTTGGTAGTGTGAGTGGTAAGGATGAGTCTGCACCTGCGTTTTAGCAAAGGGATAAGTTATAAAAACGCACCAATGCCTGTTGCATACCTCTCTACATCTCAATCTCTACACACAAGTTGGTCTTTTGTTCCTCTTATCGCTCTCATTTATCTCCTCGTAGACACTCACTGAAACCGAGTCCTCGTTAGTCAACTATCCACAGGTGCAGGCTTTTCATACTCACTACTCACACTCTATTCCCAGACTCCGCCCTCTATTTACCTCTTCTTACAACCATGTTGAGAGAAACAGCATCTTTGAGCCCTCAGCGTACTGACAGTTGAGGCTTCATCAACAACAAAGTCACACTGGGTTCCTTTTGAGCCAAGGACCGGAATCTGAGGCTAGACGCAAGTGTGGCAAAACTATTCAAACCCCTTCAATGTGCAGGTGCACAAGCAGGTTTTACTATTTGTTTATTTATAATAACCAAACCGAGTCCTTGCAAGGGTTAAGATTAGCATGTGCCTCGTGTTCGTGTCTGAAACCTCATCCGTGTCAGTCACAATTTACTGCGGGAAGGACAGAATGTGCGTTCGGATCAGATGGGGAAAATGTCACATCTGATCTAGTCTTTCAGAGCAACGCGAGAGCTGCTTCGCCTCTCCAGGATCAAAGAAGTGCGTTTTTAAATGTCACGCTCGGTCCGAGATCGTAATTACATATTTATTTTTTATCAGAATAGTGAAAAGTCTTTGACATGTTTTTGTCAAGATGCTTTAATAACGCATACATACTTACACTCCTCATGTAACCTTTTGTACACTTCTGCTTAAGCCTTTCACGAAACTGTGAATGGAAAACTAAATTAGGTCTGCGTGCGTAATTTCGCAAGCAGAAATGTAATCATTAGTAGTGGCAGAGAAACTAAGACGAGCCTCAAGTCACAGATCCAGTCATCACAGAGAGATTCCGTTGTCTTGTGTTCGTTACTAGAAGAGAGTCCCGTTTTATTCCGAAACAGTTCCAATAATGAAGCCGTGAGACAAAAAAAAAACAAAAAAACAATCATGTCACCTGATTTTTGTTTTTTTCTTACAGTCTGTCCTCGTTAGCAGGTTTTAATAGACAAACCAGAAGAGCAGGTTTAAATTACTCTCGTATCGACTGCGTAGTTGCAGCGGACGCCTCCAAACACACAGCGCAGGTGCTCATTTAAACACTGCCAAGTTTAATTCAGAGTTTTTTTTTTTTAATAAAGTTTTAAAGATAATGTAGGTTTTTCAGGGTAAGAACATCAGGTAATGCTGTTTGTTTACTTTAATTATGGCAGAGATGAACTATTCATGCTTTTTTGCTTGCATCTTTATTCTAAAAGTTTGTCCACAGGGTTGTTTTCTACATTTATTTTTTTAAAGGTGCTCAGAGAACCCTTAAAAAAAAAAAAAAGAGAGAAAAGCAAAGCGCACTACTTCTGACCTTTAGTCACTTACCTAAACCTAATATTTCCATTAAAGACGATCATGGCATGTCCAAATGGAAATATTACGCCAATTATGTTGATGTGAGGGCACACAGGTATAATTGGAAGAGCAAAAAAAAAAATGCAGTCATTAGCAGAAAGCAAAGGGCCGCTACGTTCAGAAATGGAAGTGCATTTCGCTCGGAGAAGGAGGAAGTGGATAAATGCGTCCGCAATCAAACGTATTAGAGATGCTTTGAATGTACGAGCAGGTAGGAGGATAATTACAGAGTCTCTGCTGTATAAAGCCGAAACTGGTCATTTCCTGTCCTAATTGATCGCTCTGACCCCCTCTGCTTTCTTCTCCTTGCTTACAGGCGATAAACGAGTGGTCAGGCTGTCACTCAAGTCTAAAGAGACCGGGCTGAAATTCATCACCACGGATTTCGTCTTCTACAACTGCAGCGTCCTGCAATCGTGAGTATCCTGGCTTAGTGGATCGGCAAGATTTTTTTTTTTTATGTAATGTAGTTCTGAAAACTGCAGACTTTAATAATGTTACAGCATTTTAAAGTAAGTGAAAAGGAAGGGGAATGCGTTGAAAGATGTATGAACGTAGCATAGGGGAGCATCCCAGGCATTTTAACAGGGTGAATCTGATCACAACCTGAGAACTGATTAGAGTTGTGGTTTTAAAGTGTTTAAAACGAGTAAAAGTATCTAATAAATATAAAAATGCTGGCTAACTTGTTTTGGTGGTTTACATGTCACACCTCTTACAAAGTGATCCTTTTTTTCGGCTGATTATCAAAAAAGCTCAACACTCCAGTCCAGCAGGGGGCAGTAGTGCACCAAAAAAAAAATTCTAAACAAGAAGCAGTGATAGTCTTCCAAAACACGAGTATTTGCAGACGATGCAAACGGTTTACATCTGTTTTGCAGAAGCTGTTAAATTTTTTCAAGGAATTCACAGATTTTAGTTTAACATAATATTTAAGATTTCATAAGATTCCAAGAATCATAAATCATATAAATAAAAAAAAGATCAATTAAATCCCATAATTGATTAAATCACAGAGCTCTAATTAAAACTTGGCTTTTCATAATAACTTCGGCCTTCGAGTGGCGCAGTGGTAAAGTGCTCGCCCTATCATCCGGGGATTGCTGGTTCGAACCCCGAGTGATGCTGTTTTCCTCTCACCCGAGAGAGAGAGAGCTGATTGGCCGAGCTCTCTCAGGGGGGAGGGATGAGAGGTACTTGCGCTCCCACATTAATCACGGCTCT